>SMMW01000135.1:2822500-3562500 GCA_004794655.1 Marisa cornuarietis
TGTTGGTTTGTTTGTAGTCTTTTGTGTACAACAGATCAAGCTCACCTCCTCCCAGGGAAAAGCAATCTGCAACTTCAATTATAAATAAAAAAAAAATTAATTTGTATGTAATTCTCACCAGTGTTCAGCAGTTGCTCCACCTGACCATGCATCTGAAAATGGTGCCTGTGTGAGCATATAATTGATAAATAGAATGCCATTTGACCAGAGTGCAGAAAGTGTATGGATAGGAAGGCGCCATGGTGCATCCAGGCATTACTTAAGCACATAGAATATACTTTGTCTTAAAAGTAAATAATCACCAGCGAAGGCTTTTAGCTGCAGATGTAAGTGTTAGGTGATGTGGATTGTGGTGTGTGCCAGAGATAAATGTGCTGCCTATGATGTACCAGGTTTCCAAGTACTTCAGTGAAATCTTCAAGAAGTTAGTACCACAGGGTCATGCTGTTCTGGTCATGAAGAAGGGAGAGGCAGACCAGCAGGTGAGTTGAAGAAAAGTGCTTGCAGAAGTTAGTTTTGTATTGCACCTTACCCACTCACCCCCCCACACACACACACACGCACGCATCCACTTACATAACACTCTTGCTCTCTGTTTGTTAGTACACATTTCTCCAAAAGTGCAGCTCAAATATTATTTTTCCCTTTCCCTACTTTTCCAAATTCGGTGTATGTTGAGAAGTTTCTGGTTATGACGTTTGGTTCAATTCTAACAGGGAGAGGAAGATGGTCAGTCATCAGTGCCCCTTGTGGAGCAGTTCACTGGTGTTGGCATCAAGGTAAGTGTCTTACATATGTGATGAATATAGATGTATTGCTGTGTACCAGCTTCTTACATTATTGAACAGTAATTGCTTCTACCTTCTGCTGGTTTGCATGCCACGTAACTTGCAAGTGTGGCATATGTTGTTCGCGAGTTGTTAATTTGGGTCTTTTTATTCTCCAAACAGGTGTCTTTCACTGGCAACAAAGCTGAGATGCGAGACATGCAACAACTGTCTGGAGGGCAGAAGTCCTTGGTGGCCTTGACCCTCATCTTTGCTATTCAGAAATGTGACCCAGCACCTTTTTACTTGTTTGATGAGATTGACCAGGCTCTTGATGCTCAGCACAGGAAGGCTGTGGCAGGTACAAAGGAGTAGAGAGAAAATGTGTGTGTGTGTGTGTGTGTGTGTGTATGCATGCATTTATGCATGTTCGGATGCGTGAATTGGGGGTGACAGCTATAACAATGGATCTGTGCCCTGCCAGAAAGTTGCCGGGCAACTGTTCAACTGTTTTTAAACCTTGATTGCTGTAGACAGAATTACAACCGAAACACTGCGCTTCTGTTGGAGACTCATTTACGTGTCAGATACTTTGTGCTTTTTGTGTACATATATTCACGAGTAGTTCGTTTTGTGTTCATTTCATTTTCATCATATTTTGAGCTTTTTGCCTCCCTCTCTTGCTGCAGACATGATCCATGAGTTGTCTCAGGAAGCACAGTTTATTACTACCACATTCAGGCCAGAACTACTGGAACATGCAGATAAATTCTATGGTGTCAAGTTCAGAAATAAGGTTAGTCCTTTACTTCTTTCTTTCTCACATCTTTTTCTTTCTCTCCTGCTTCCAAACCCTAAAACATTGCCAGATCAAAATTTCTCTGCTTTTTGTATGGCTTCTTTAATTGCATAATTTGGATTTGACTGGATGGGCTTTGTGTGATTACTAATGAAATGTCAACTGACAGAATTACACCAGTGACCATAATGAATTTCGCCTTGTTTACAAGTTAAAGACGGGCCACACTGCGAGTAATATGTTTTCCTTTTCTTTTTTGCAGGTTAGTCATGTAGAATGTGTGACCAAGGAGGAGGCAAAGGATTTTGTAGAAGATGACACAACACATACTTGAGAGTGGACAGCATGCTTAGTGTGAGCACTTAAACACTTCTTGCTCTCTAGACAATTTTACAGTTGTAATATAGCTTTCTTTGGTCATGTTGGAGGATAACTGCTTCTCAGATTTAAAGCTGTGATGGTTTTTGTACCATTTCTGCCAGATACAGCAAATTCTGTTGAGTGGAACTGCTGTTGATTTTGTCATCTTAGACATTACCAGCAACAATAAAATATGGACTGTTGTTTGCTGTCCTAATGCAAAAAAAAAAAAGAAGAAAAGAAAAGAAAAGAAAGAAGAAAAAGTGGTGGGAGAAAGATTGGTAAGAAATGCAGAAATGTTCATCCTTTGATGGTTTGGGCTAACGCATGTAGTCTTATGCTCATTAGTGAGCATTGCAAGTTCAACATCAGTTCAATATTATTGTAAGTGCATCCTTCAGAGTAGTGTATTGATGGTGAATGCAATCGTTTATTGCAAAATTAATGATTTTAAGTCTTCGCATATTTTACTCATGTGTTCAATCTTTTTTTCTTTTTTTTTTTAATGGACAGGGGTTGGCCCGTTGGATGACTGAGAAGTGTTAACAGTGTGGATGATCTTGTCCAGCTTGTCATCTGTGTCTGTCATGAGTGTGTATTCTCCAAACAGTTCAAAGGCAGCATCTAAGGGCATGGAAATTTAAAGAATGTTTCTTGTTGTATGGGAAGATGATGATGCAAACTAGTTTGTGTGCAGCTGAAGTGCATTTGAAACATGTATTTATATGTAAATAGTCTCTTTTTATTGAGAAAGTGAATAAATCTTATCATGTTACTATTTTTAAAAGTTTTTTTTTGGAGCGGCAACGCTTGAAAGGATATAACTACTTGATCACTTTATGATTGATTTGTTGGATGTGTTGACAAATAATAAGCTTGTTTGGGAAGATTGGGCTTGTTCTAATACAGCATTCATTTATACTGGTATGTTACAAGCAGTGTGCGTGTATCTTTGTAAATACCTTTGTGTGAAAAGCTATTTGTTATGAGTTTGATTGGATGGTTGTGGGTATGAACTTGTATATGTGTGGCACAGAAGAAGAATTTTTAACAAGGTTTTTTTTTCCAACACAAGGCAGATGACATTTTTATTGCTGAATTAAGAAAAATAGACAGGATACCTGAAATATTTAACAAGAGCAATGAAAGATGTACATAAAGAGAAAGAATTTTTATCATTGAATCCTTTTACTATATATATATTCATAGACACTCTTTTCAATTAACTCATGCATTTGCTAATTTCCTCTGACAGTCTGTAACTGAATTTGGTTAAGCTGAAAGATATTAGAAGTCATAGGTGTTTCATAATGTCTATATATCAAAATTCCATTTTTTTTTTAATGGTATGAGTGGTACCACAACTAGCAAACTTGAGAGCAGTGTTTTAAGTATGGTGAAACTCTTGTGAGTTAGTGGAATGGTTTGGCGTGTACGATGCACTATGTACACAGCATGTTTTTTTGCTCTGTGGCATATAGAAATAGCTGTTAAGTGCATGTTGCTCTTCTTTTCAAAGTGTAACTTTAATTTGACAAATATGTTGCCGCATAGAAAGGATCTGTAAATTTTTTTTTTTTTTTTAAACCATGGATGTATATGCATTGTCTGTGCTCAATGAGTGTACTGTCTCTCTCACTCGCACACTCGCATACATATAGAGCATTAGAAATTTATTTTGACATAATAGTTGATAAAGTTTATGCTACACACAAAAAACAACAGTTCCTATGACAAATTTGTAGAAAAGTTCCTGTCTATTGACATTGTTTCTTCAAGATTATTGTTTTTGTCTGTCAAATCACTGTTTTATCTCTTTAAAAAAACAATAATGTCATTCATATGTGGATTCAATAACAAAAGATTTCTGTGAACCATGTCTCTTTTTGTGACTGCATTTTTCCAGAAGTGACAAATATTGCTTGCATATATGATGCCCAACTCAAATAAAAAAAACGTATTTATACAAATACTTCATATTGCAATTGATGGTTTAATCATAGGCTGATATCTAGATCTGCATTGACCAGGCACCTCTTCATCAAAACTTAAATGGAAGTTACGTGAAAATGTAAATGACAATTATTCCCCTTGAGTGACTTCATGTGCATCAGGTCTGTTTTAACCTCACTGGTACCTTTCATCATTGAAATGTAAAACTGTCAGTGGCCTGCTAGAATCTAAATGCCTTGATTGATTCCTGTACACATATACTAATATGCCGCATATACACAATACGTATAACTGCATATATGTGGAAAATGAATCAACCATTGGAATGAATTCTGAGAAAAGATTCAGTAAGAACAAATCGTCTTCAGAACTACCCTTGATGACATTCTGAGTGCATTGAATAATCTGTTCAATTTGAATTTAGTTTTGCTTTCTAAAAAAATGATTCATGCACAAGTAAAACTCTTTTGCATCTATGATCATGTTACATCCCTGTATTATTTGCATTTTTTGAATATATTTTTGGATAACATTGTCAGTTGTTTGTCATTGTTGTCCTTCTCCCATCTCTCTCTCTCTTGTTCATTTACTTTCTATTTATCACATGCATTTTTGTCTGTTAATTATCAAACTTTAAAGATGGGTTTTAGTATTGTGCTGATGATCAAAAAATAGAATTCTTTTATGATGTATTCTAAGTGTTTAAAGTAAAAAAAAAAAGAAATTCATTGACATATGGTTGCCAAAGAAACATGCAAAATTCATTGACCTGTGGGGGGGGGTCATCCCAGGAGAAATTATACAAATTTCCCTTGAAAGAATGTATAGTCATCTGCATCTGATACGGTGATATTTTCTTTGATTGTTCAGCATTTTTGGATGCTAATCTAGTATCAGAAACTACAGAAAGTTAGTCTTCATAATGATAGCCGCTGACAGGTTCATTATGTAGACCTCATGCCTGTTGCATTGTGTATCTCAGGCCCTATGATTCTTGGTGGAAAAAAAAGTTGACTGGACCTTTCAGCATGCTTTGCTGTGCCACCAATACATATGTGTTCATCTTTTAAGAACTGAGAGGTGCATGTGTAATGTATACAGCTGTAAAGGCACCAGGTTTGTGCATACAGTAAGAAGATAGATCATTCATTGTTTAGGGATTTGTTGTGGTTAAGATACTTGAAGATCTGTTCCTACTTCACTGATGTTTGCTAAGTAGTTTTTTTAAAATTATTTTTAATGGACGAGAGATAGTATACAGCACCAGATTTGGACAATGTCCATCTTACGAGATGGTTTCCTTGGTTTATTCTGATGCCTGCTGTGTTGCCCAGTTTGAAAGCTCTAATTGCATTTCGAGTTAGAATCACTTGTAAAGAAGATGCAGTGTATTCTCTGAAAATGTATCATTAGTGTTTGGTCAATTTTAAATTCATTTATACTTTTTTCTGGATCATTGTCTATAACCTTTTAAAGCACGTCGTTTTTGTTGTGTACAGTTTTGTATTTTCATTGCCATAGCAGGTTCCTGTTCTATGTTTGTATTAACAGTTGATGTTTATCACAATAAAGAATATAATGATGAAAACAGTCTTTTGTTGGCTTTTCTTGCTTCTTATTCTGTTTCATGTGCACATACAACTTCCCCTCAACTTATTGTGTAAGTCAATTGAACATTACAATATTTTCTAGTCGCATCAGTTACACATTTGTACTGCCCAGACAAGTTCTGTATTTTGAATTATATGTGTCGAGAGCTGACCATTTCATGAATAGTAAACTTTGTTTTAAACTAATCAAAATAGCAGCATTAAAATGTGTAAAGGACAGTAGCTGAGTTTTTTAAATGTTATATGTTTTTTTAATTTTTTTAAATATACAGAAGTGTCTAACCCTTAATGAAGTCCAGCAATACACTGAGGACCCTGACATTAGAAATAGATAATGATCCCAGGAACTAGGATTTGAAAACAAAAAAATTATTTTTTCCTGCATTCAGAATCAATTGATATGAAATTTATGTATAGTATGGCAAGGAACTCTACCATAACTCTATTTACTTCAAGAAGGCTTTTGATACAGTAGGACGTGAGATGAACTGTTAAGGACATTCAGCGTGGATGAAGGCCTCGTGGAAACTATTGAGGCACTGTGTGACGGCTCCAAAAGCTCTGTACTCTTGAATAACCGAGTGGGTAAGCTCTTTCCCATGACGGTGGGTGTGCGCCAGGGATGTCTTCTATCCCCAGTGCTGTTTAACATCTACCTGGAAAAAGAAATCATGCGTGAAACACTCCAAGACCACTACATCTCCGTGTCCATTGGAGGGAGCCACTCAGTAACCGCTTTGCCGACGACATCGATTTAGTGGCAGGCAGCCACAGCGAGCTACAGACCCTCACCGACAAGGTCACCATCAGCGCGTACGGCATGGAAATCAGCACGGACAAGAGCAAAGTCATGGTCAACACTGTTGGACCTATTATAACAAAAATCCAAATGATCCGGAGTACAGCTTGAGGAGCTGCAATCCTTCAAATACCTGAGCGCGACAATCTCAGGATCACGATAGTAACAGGCAAGGCTGAACAAGATTTGGGATAGCAGAAGTGTCAGCTTTCGTATCAATGTCAGTCTTTACAAGTCTCTCGTTGTCCCCATCACTGTCTACGGCTGCGAGACGTGGACTTTGCTACTGGTATTGGAACGACGAATGCAGGCGTTTGAAAAGAATTGCTTCGAATCTCATGTAGAGAACAAAAGACAAACGACTTCGTCCGCAGCGCAGTCACCACCTTGTTGGGTCCCCAGCAGCCTCTGATCGCTACCATCAAAGCTGGTATGGTTCGGTCATGTAGTACGACATGACACCTTGTTGAAGACGGTCCTCCAAGGTTACACTGAAGGCGGTCGACGCCGTGGCAAGCAAAAGAAAACTGGGTGACTATCGTGAAGAAGTGGACCGGCTGTTCACTGAGGGACCTTCTCACGCGGGCGCAAGACCGGCACCGCTGGTTTAAGTCTACCTCTGCTGCTTCGCATTGTGTCTTTCCAACGACTGTTACCTCCAGCACCAGTTCAGGGATGATGAAGAAGATGTGAAATTTGGATAATGCTACCGCGTTTAAAATCTGAATGAGAGTAGACTATAACGGGGCATACGTGTATATGGGTGTTCACATGCAACGTGAAACAAGAACAGCCTTGTGTATGTTTGCACAGCGTATCGGTGTATGGATGTTCAGTACAACACCAGACTTGTGTATGTGTGCACAGTATAACGGTGTATGGGTGTTCAGTACAGCACCAGACTTGTGTATATGTGTACAGTTTAACGGTGTATGGGTGTTCAGTACAACACCAGACTTGTGTATGTGTGCACAGTCTAACGGTGTATGGGTGTTCAGAACAGCACCAGACTTGTGTATATGTGTACAGTTTAACGGTGTATGGGTGTTCAGTACAGCACCAGACTTGTGTATGTGTGTACAGTTTAACGGTGTATGGGTGTTCAGTACAACACCAGACTTGTGTATGTGTGCACAGTATAACGGTGTATGGGTGTATGGGTGTTCAGCACAGCACCAGACTTGTGTATGTGTGTACAGTTTAACGGTGCATGGGTGTATGGGTGTTCAGTACAGCACCAGACTTGTGTATGTGTATACAGTATAATGTAACGGCATACGGATGTTCAGTACAGCACCAGACTTGTGTATGTGTGCACAGTATAACGGTGTATGGGTGTTCAGCACAGCACCAGACTTGTGTATGTGTGTACAGTTTAACGGTGTATGTTCAGTACAGCACCAGACTTGTGTATGTGTACACAAACGGCGTACGGATGTTCAGTACAGCACCAGACTTGTGTATGTGTACACAAACGGCATACGGATGTTCAGTACAGCACCAGACTTGTGTATGTGTACACAAACGGCGTACGGATGTTCAGTACAGCACCAGACTTGTGTATGTGTGCACAGTATAACGGTGTATGGGTGTTCAGTACAGCACCAGACTTGTGTATGTGTGCACAGTATAACGGTGTATGGGTGTTCAGTACAGCACCAGACTTGTGTATATGTGTACAGTATAATGTAACGGTGTATGGGTGTTCAGTACAACACCAGACTTGTGTATATGTGTACAGTATAATGTAACGGTGTATGGGTGTTCAGTACAGCACCAGACTTGTGTATGTGTGCACAGTATAACGGCGTATGGGTGTTCAGTACAGCACCAGACTTGTGTATGTGTGTACAGTCTAACGGCGTATGGGTGTTCAGTACAGCACCAGACTTGTGTATATGTGTACAGTATAACGGTGTATGGGTGTTCAGTACAGCACCAGACTTGTGTATGTGTGTACAGTCTAACGGTGTATGGGTGTTCAGTACAACACCAGACTTGTGTATGTGTGCACAGTATAATGTAACGGTGTATGTGTGTTCAGTACAGCACCAGACTTGTGTATGTGTGTACAGTATAACGGTGTATGGGTGTTCAGTACAGCACCAGACTTGTGTATATGTGTACAGTCTAACGGTGTATGGGTGTTCAGTACAACACCAGACTTGTGTATGTGTGCACAGTATAATGTAACGGTGTATGGGTGTTCAGTACAGCACCAAGCTTGTGTATATGTGTGTACAGTTTAACGGTGTATGGATGTTCAGCACAGCACCAGGTTTGTGTATGTGTGTACAGTGTAACGGTCTCTGGGTTTTTTATGTATTGATGTACAGCATAACTGTGCAGGCCTGGACGTAAGTACTAGACAATGGTGAGACCTCACCTGGGTGGTGGTGTACAATACAATATGACAGTGCAAGCTTGTGTACGAGAGTATACTCTTACATTATCAGCATGTGTGCCGATATAAAACACAATGACCAGCCAGGTCTCTGTAGCCGTTGTAACCACAGAGAACAATTGCAGGCATTTATTTACATCACAGAAGTGAGGTGGTTATAAAAGGCAACGATTTCTCCGCACAAACGCGCAGGTTTGTATGGTAAGCAGCACTTGGTGTCGAGGTCTGCGAGCGTGCCCTGCAAGGTGAGAGCTTTCACCTGTGCAACCCAGATGTCGTGGATCACGTCTTACTCTCAGTTGATGGAGAACCCTCCCTACTTGTGGTTGGTGCACTTGCGTGAACCTGTGTAAATGCACCTCGCTGCTAGTTTTATGCCTCAAGGATCTCGCTAAATCAAACTCCTGTGAAAACTGTGTTTTGTTTTGGGTGTTGTTGTTTTTTTTTTGGGAAGGGGGATTTTGTTCTTTGTTTTCGGTGAATAACATATAAAGCATTACAAAATAAAATTAGTCGCTGCTTTTATTTGATGGCGCATATCCATCACTGAAATGCCAGACAGTAAATGAAAACCAGTCAAGTACGATTTCTTCTTCCCTCTTAAACACGATACAAATATGGTCTGTATTAATGTATAAAGAAAAAACTTCAGGTGCTTTGAAATGTCTTTTTCAAAATGAAACCAGTCACGCTTGTGTGGTTTTTATGATTATTATTATTAAACTAGGTCAGCAAGTGACGAAGTTATTAAATGGATCTGTTTAGCTGTCGAGTCAGGTTAATAGTAACCAATGATGAAACCACGGACTTGTATTACTGGACTGCTTGCAGACGATTTTTTTTTTCAGTGAAGTCATAGAACGAGGCTGGTTACGAAGTATAGCTTCCGGTTTAGTCACGTTTCAGTTTAACTACTAGAACGAGGCTGGTTACGAAATAGCTTCCGGTTTATTTACATTCATTGTTAAGGCTCGCCGAGACTAACAGCGGAAACTTCGCAAGAGGCTCAACGTTGGTCTCGGCAATCCACCTATACACGTCCGTGATGAAACAATCCTCTTTTTTTTAAATACAGGGGTTATTCATTTCGAAACTATGAATTGCTAGTGACACTTGTTTAGCAGCATTGGTTTCTAGGCTTCCAGTCTTTCCCTTACTGTAGCGGTCTGCTGAAATGACACAAGGGTGTGGCTGAGCTTCTTGAGGATGGAGGGTTAACGCCTATAGCTTGTTTGTTTCGCACCCCGCCCCTCCTCCGTCACTGCTTTCAAGAGAAGCATGTGTGGGTGACCTCACCGACTTCCTTGTGTGTTGCAACTACTTGTGCAGTCGCTTTGTGCAGGATGTAGTTTTTCGTGCTTGCTCAGATTGTCTACATATATGACTGGATTTCAGGCTGTAACTAGCTAACATGAAATAACTGATTGATAATCGTCTTCATAGTGAATGAGCTACTTGCAATAATACTTGTAGACACAAAGTGTCATCTTGTCACACGCAAGGGCTGAGAACAACTTTGGTCTCGTTCTTATGATGTATGTTAAAGAAGAACGGCTTGAAGAATGGAAGTATGTGATCTCAGACCTGTCTGCGTGAGCTAGACAAAAATCCCCTTTTAGAGACATTTTTTAAACACTTGGCACTAACAGGCTCGTTTTTATCATCACGCAAACTATAGGCAGTTGACTAGGACGCAAGCACTGAGGCAGAGGGGGGAGGAAGGGACACAGAGATGGTCTGCGGCTTGCTTTAATAAGGGATGAACATTGTTAGAACATCGTGTACACGACTGCTCACGACTCATGTAAATTACCGTTGCATAAAGTTTGTTAATTTTTACACTTTTAAACGTATCCTCGTGAAATCATGAAGACGGCCTTCTCCATAACCTCACGTTGCTCAGTCAACAATGCGCTGTGCTCAAGCACACATTCCTACTGAGTTGTTATAAAACATAAAAATACTGTATTAAACTATAAAATATTTCATTGTTAAGTATGCTGTCGGGCGCCATCTGGAAAGCTGTCGGCTAGATGTCATACGCAATGAGATTGACAGATATGATACATTATGGAAGTCATACACGATTGTTGTATAAACAACTGCTACCATGAGAGATGAAAACGTCAATCTTTAGTTCTCTCCATCTGAACTGGTGCTGTAAGGACAGTTGGTCTCGTCACTGATGGAAACTTATGTCTTCATCTCTAGCCTTTTCCGGTATTACCTTCATCTAACCTTATATATGGCGGTCCGCTGGCGCAACGGTTAGCGCTTGTCACCAACACAGTGAATGTTGGGTGTCCTGGGTTCAGGTCTTGTCTCGGGCACTGTTCTTTCTCTGTATGTGGCATCTATTTACAGGACTGGCTGCCTTGCCGTGATATAGTCTTAGTTGCTGGCTTGGCGTAAAACACCAATTATACCCCCTCTCTAGCCTTATGTTTTCTATGTGTTCAGAATGAGTGTGTTAAGAGAGAAAGGTGCATCGAACACTATGAGTGACAAGGAATTCTTGTGTAAATAATTCTCTGTCCGCGCCAATTGTTTGCAGCTAACTTTGCCGCCCTCCCGATCACAATCGTTGGTTGGTGGCTAATTTTATCCCATCTCTCAATCCCACTCCGCCTTTAACCTCATTCTCCACCCAATAGCACTCTCTCCATCTCCCTCTCCGCCTCCCCCTCCCACCACACAACAGCACTCTCTCCATCTTCCTCTCCACCTCCCATCCACCCACCTCACTCCCTGGATGACTGTTCCTAACCTTCCTCCACCCACCTCCTGCCACCGCCTAGGAGGTTACTTTTTTCACCTGCTTCCTCGCGTAGGGTACTTGAATAAACAGTTCCTGCAAAGGCTGCCGACTCGAATCCAACAACTGCACTTCTTGTGACTGGCGCAACACGTTGGGTGCTCTCTCAGAGACTGTCGTCACCACTTGCAGGACGCGAAGGTTCGGTTCTTGGCAGATCTTCAGATAGCTGAGTGCCGATAGTGTTTCAGCATCTTTTTGACTGCTGCAGCCTATCATAAGGACAAACGCGTTTGGCGCCAGACAGAAAAATTGTGAGAGTTGTGGTGTCGTGCTTTTGCAACTTCGGCAAACTTGACAAACCTGACTCAAACTCTGACCACTGAGCGGCCAGAAGATTTTACGTGCACGTGCAGCCAGAATAATCAGAAGTGACATCCTGAGCTGTGTGGGGTCGTTCCTGTCTTCAGAGTCCTCGTGGTGTAACTCTCACACCTGAGTGGGTGGTGGTGCTGTGTCGACGACAAAACCTCGCATGATGGCGTTCGGAAGGTGTTTCTCTTGTTTTAAATACACGGTGTTCCTGTTCAACTTTCTCCTTTGGGTAAGTCCTTCTACGCATTTCTTCATTAATTGAAGATTTATTTAAGTGCGTTTTCTTGCAGTTCAGACATCTTTGCATCTTGCAAAAGCGCAGAGGCAGTCGTTCATGATGTGAAAGTAAACAAGTGTAACCAAATAAGTTATGTTGTCGTTGAACCTGCTTATCTGCACGTGTATTGTGTCAGTATGGCCTGTTCAAGGTCGGGTGAGAATTTCCGAAATTAAACTCACTATGCAGAGTTTGAATTGACCCAGTCCCTCTGGCTGGATTTATCTGTGAAGAGAGACTTATTGTTCTTGGAGTGGGTTGCTTTATTTGCGCTTTCACATAAAACCACGTTTTTTCTCCAACAAGATATTTCATTGTTATTTCCTTCTAAACCACACCGACAAAAATATCACCGTCTTTGATCTTCTTCTTCTTCTTCCTCCTCCTCTGCCTCTTCCTTCTCCTACTCCTCCTCCTCCCCATCATCATTATCAACAACAACACCCCCACCACCACTACTACTACCACTGCCGTCATTACCACTCATTTATTCTACTAGGACCTTCACCAGCATCTATTTTATCACTACATAAATGTTTAATGTCAGTGAATCCACGTTTTAAGGAGTAGGTTATTTTGATAACTTGCTCCATGTACAAATAGTTTGAAATAGTAGCTATGCATATTATGACAAGTTCATGTACACACAGAATTAAAAAAAACTCGTCTTTACATTTTGGTGATTTTTCTGGGGTGGGGTTGGGGGCCTAGGAGTTGGGGGTAGGCAACGCCAGTAAGACTGAAGACATCGTGAATCTTGACATGGTGCCATGTTTTTTTCCTCCCCTCCACATCACCAGAGATGAAGATGAGGATGTGATTCATTCACTTGCTTTCTTTGCCAGGCATCACCATGATAACTAGGAAACCGCCCCTGCCCCTGCCCCTGCCCCTGCCCCCGCCCCCGCCCCCGCCCCCGCCCCTCCCGCATACACCTTTGCACAATAGGTCTCCACCCTTCTCTTCGTCTAACTTCCGCCAAAGGTCGCTGCTCGACACCTTTGTGTCCTACTTACACCAGACGGCCACCACGTGCCCTCCAAGTATGGAAGTGTGGAAGATGTGTGTCTTCACTCGATGCCCGCCCTTCGAGATATAACTAAGCCCCTGATAATAGAAAAAAAATAAACATAACAGACGGTTTCTTCTGCGGAAGAAGTGACAGCGACGAGGAAATTAATCATAAATAATGAGTGATTATTATTTCTAAAAAAAATGTTAAATATTTCCATGAGCAAGTAGAGTTGGTGGGGTCAGCCAGCGTACCAGCAGACGTGATATTCTTTTCCGAGTAGTCAATGGTTTTCCACTGGCACCCTGGTCTTTCCCCACCTCCTTGTCATAGTGAGAAATCACTTCTAGGTTCTCTATGCGTTTCTCTATCTAATAACTCAGCCTGTCGTGAGAGTGGCTTATAAAAGGATGTGACTGCGACTGTGGGGTGAGAGCATGTTGCCAGTCTGCCTACTTTCAAACTGCCCATACGCAGTGATACGCCTCTCGCGACCTGATACAGGAAGCACATAGATCATCGTTAATGGCTTTAATAAATCTATCCATTAATACTTTCGAATCAGTTTTCAAATTTTTCTTTTTCAGCTGGTCATTATAGCCTTGAAAAACAGTTTTCATTGGTTTTACCCATATTGTCAAAGGTATGGCCATATTTGACAAATTTTTCATATGGCAGTCAATAAACAATGTCCAGATATAATCATCGCTCGACTATGTATCAAAGTCCTTTTGAAAGACACCCAAAAGACAAGCCAAGCAGTAAGATGCAGTCACGTGACTGGTCCTGACGACGACAGTGACTTTTAGTCGTCTTCGTCGTCGCCGGCGAAATCTCCCTCACGGTTGCCACAACCAGAGCCGGCGCTAGTGTGGGGCGAGCAGGGCGACCGCCCCCAGGGTCCGTGCCTGAGGGGGCCCCGCGAAAGGAGATTCTGTGGTACGGTATACAGTCTACACCTACACACTTAAAGGCCCCGCATATGACATCCGCCCAGTGCCCCGCGGGGCCCCGCGTATTCCTAACGCCGGCTCTGCCACAACCACCTCCTCCAAGTCTGTCCAAAAAAAAAAAAAAAACTGCTCCGAAAAAAATAGACCAAGCGCAGCAAAGAGAAATAATCCGGTTTATCTACCATCCATCCCATTTTGTCCAACTTCTATGCAGCCGTGAAGCTGACACCGGCCTAAAAAAGATGGAGGTGTGTGCAAATAGTCGCTGGCGGCTGGAGGTACGGTTTACGAACACAACATCCATCATGCGACCCACATTTCGTCTGGCTGCTGCTCGCTCCACAGGGTACACTCGGGGATTTTTGTTGTTGTTGTTGTTGCAACGATTCGCAGCAGGAAACGCCAGACTCCAGAGATCGCTGTTCCATTTTACGCTTGCAGCAAAAAGCTGTAATGCAGCCCAGTTGTCGTCCCCACCACCTATTGTCTTCAGTGCTACAGGCAGTACACTCCGTTAGTGGTACCCAGCACTGTTCTGCTTCTGGAGAGGAGCTCGAACCACAGCATTAGTGCGCTTGACTGTGGAGCAGGATGTTATGAGTTCGAAGCCCAGCGTGCGCAATTGTTTAACATAAATTAGACCACAAAAAAGAGAGGGTTAAGCTTAGGGTTGAGCTGAGGGTTGGGCTTCGGCTTTTATAGACTTTGCCCTAGACAAGGTGAGCCACTCACTGTTCTTTCCAAGCTACGAAGCCTTTACCTGTCTAAACTGCCCACGACAAAAACTATTCAACATCTAGTGACAACTTTTCAGTCCGTAGTTCGGAAGTTTACAGTGACCCAGGAAACTCAGTTTTCCTTCTTTTACTTCTGTTCATCAAACCTGTCTGCCTCACGATAAGCGAGTGGACATAAAAATCTTTAATCGTTAATCTTTCTGGCTCGGCTCAGCCAAACCTTCGGGAATCACGTGTAGCTACGAGGTTAACATGTTTGCTGGAGAATTTAAAATGTACATGAGCAATGCTCACGGTGTATGACTCATGATGTTAACTAATATTAGCGCCACATTTCTGACGGCAGCCGCGCAGTGAACCTGGGCGTGGCGACTGCACTCTGCCTGCACCGACAATGCTTGTGACTGTGGAAACATGCAAATGTCTGAGACTTCCTCATCAAGTCGCCTCATTTCAGTATCTTTTTTTTTTTTTTTTTAACCGACCTTTCGGTAGATATCATGGAGGTAATAAGCGCTTTGTGGAAAAGGCGGATAATTTTATAGATGGCACCAGCACCAGACAAGGAGACGCCTGCAAGATGAGGGCGCGTTAGTTAGCAGGATGAGGGATAATTGTACAATGATGGGGGGTGGGGTGGGGGCTGGCAGTGCGCTTCTTCCTATTTTAAGGACCAAGCAAGCTTTTCTGTCTTGCGCATCAACTTTGTATTTCAGAAAAATAAAACTTACTTCAATTAATGGCAAGTATTTGAAAACTTTAACAGATCCCCACACTCTTTCTGATGCTAAACTCTTGTAGCAATACAGGACCAAGTTCGTTCGTTCGTTCGTTCGTTCGTTCGTTCGTTCGTTCGTTCGTTCGTTCTTTCTTTCTTTCTTTCTTTCTTTCTTTCTTTCTTTCTTTCTTTCTTTCTTTCTTTCTTTCACAGACAGAAATTCGTATTCAGCACAATGTCTCATTTGCCCATCACTAAAATAACTTTTTTTTAATCAGGTAGTTGTTGGATGATTGACTGATCAAAACGAAGTATAAAAGTAATGTATAGTTCTTAGTTACAGAGTTTTTATTGAAATTAGTATGTTTTCATACTTTTTTTTGCAGCCTACAACATGTCATTTGTACGTTTAGTGCAGTGAACATTTTGCTGTCAGTAACTGACTAGTGTTGATAGCATTCCCCACAAACATTTAGAACAGTCTCACGTGGAGCCTATATACAGGTAGACATCTAGAAGACAGTCTCACCTTGAGTCTACAGAAAGGTAGGGGAATGAACAAAGAAAATGTGAAGCGAGCCAAAAACAAAATTTCTTTCCTCCTCGAGAATAGCGCGTTTACAGCAAAGGCTGTGCGTGCGTACGTGCGTGTGCGTGTGTGTGCGTGCGTGCGTGCGTGCGTGTGCGTGCGTGCGTGCGTGCGTGTGTGAGAAACTGCCGACACATTTTATTTATTATTTATTACTATTTAATTATTTTAATTTCCAGTTGTTGGGCTGTGCCGTGCTAGCAGTCGGCGTCTGGCTTCTCATGGACGACAACGCGGGCCGTTACGTGGAGCAGCTGACGTCATCAGCCACCTCCACCAGCAACGGCGACGTGCTGATCTTGAGCTATAGCCAGGTGACAGGTAGCAGCCTCGTCAACACCCTGGCCTACTTGTTCATCGCTTTTGGCTGTGTTATCGTCTTCATTACTTTCATCGGCTGCTGCGGGGCCGTCAGGGAGAGTCAGTGCATGCTGATCACAGTAAGTATGCTTGTGTCACTCTGCGTGCGTGTGTGTGTGTGTGTGTGTGTGCGCGCGCGCTAATAAACTACTACTAATGATGATGATGATGATGCGGTACATTTATACAGACAAACTTGTTTAAAATACTGCTACTAATAATACTAAATACTAGACTATAAACGGAAAGACAGAAAGAAAAACAAGGTCTCCTAAGCTTGTCACACACACACACACACACACACACACACACACACACACACACACACACACACACACACACACACACACACACACACACACACACACACGCACATACTAGCAGAAACAACAGACATTGAGGAGAAATTATATGTGAAAAGCGGATGATAACACCGAATGGCTTGGTTGTGTAGGAGAAAAAAAGTAAAGGATATGTAATATCTCCTTTGAAATAGCAACAAAGAACTCCTTTTTTAAAGTGCAGGCGATTATAAAGGAAAAGTTCCCTAGTACAATAAACATGCTTGATGCTACCCCCTTCAGCAACGAGTGCTTTGTGTTTTGTTTTTCCAAGTTCTTTTCCTGCCTTTTCGTGATTTTTGGTGTCCTGGTTGGCATCGGAATTTGGGCTTTCGCAGAACGAAAGGATGTAGATGCCCATACGGTAAGAATGACAGGTTTTCAAAAAATAAATTTGGCTTATTTTGAATAAACATGCAAACCCATGCCTTACCAAACGACGCCAATCTTTAGAACTGAAATGATTATATACATCACCAACATAAAACTGATTTTTTTTAAAACAGAAATAATGGATAAAACCTTTGTTTACCCACTAGACTGACTAGAGACACGAATTTAAACACATTACATAAATCCACACTATCGTTACTACATCTTATTCGTGTTTTTTGTTTCAAATGAATATTTTCTTAAGCATTAAATGGGTCCGAGCAAGTACTTTATATAGTTGAACATTTCTTTGTATTACAGGTAGAACTGCAACAGATTACAAACAAGATGATTCGAGAAGGAGTCAGCAACTACTACAAAGACGCCGAATCGGCCAGATTTATGGACACTGTTCAAAAGAAGGTTGGTATATTTTCAGATAAAGACAAACACAAATTAAGACAAATGACTCAGGTAAAAGAGAGTTGTACTTTAGACATTGATATTCTTACAGACGATCTCGGCACACCTTTCTTATAAAGGTGTACGTTATAGGTCGGTCAATACTATTGAACACAAGGGGGAACGATCGAGGGTCGGCTTTGGTATGATTGTTATTTTAGAGGGGAGTGCAGTGTGGAGCGTGGAGTTGTATGCCATTAATGAACTGTCTTTAATGTATCGGGTCATAAAGATATTTTAGTTTAGTTTATTCTTTGCTACTCTTCGAGGAGCATAGGGCCGCAACATCACTTCTGCAGCGGACCCGGTTTTGGGCAGCCTCCCTCAGTTAGGACCATGTGGTTCTGGCATCCTTTGCCTCGCTCTCTACTGATCTTCTCCAAGTCTGCTTTGGCCTCCCAATTCTCTTCTTCCCCTGAGGGTTCCAGTCAAGTGCCTGTCTATCGATGGTGTCACCTGGTTTGCCCACAATTTGTAGAAGGTGGCGTAAGCTCCACTTGCGCTTCTTGATGTCTAGGCTAGTTGGATTTTAGTTGGTTTGTTTTCCCACAGGCTGATATTAGAGATGTTTCCGGGCCACCTAATGTCCAGGACGGCGTAGGCATCGGTTGGTAACGGTCTGGAGCTTTGTTGTTGATGGTGTTTGTCACTCTCCAGGTTTCGTAGCCATACAGTAGGACTGCCTTCACATTAATGTTGAAGATGCGGGTGTTACTGCGGAGAGATAGTGCTCGGGAATTCCAGATGGGACGGAGATTGTTGAAAGCAAGCCTGGCCTTGTTGATGCGGCTTTTGGTGTCGTCGTTTGATCCACCGTAATTGGTGACGATGCTCGCCAGATATGTGAAGCGATCTGTTTGTTCTGGTCTCAGTCGCTTGTCTAGTGCCTTCTTCAGTCCCTCTGTTATTACCCTTATCAGGACTTTGCTGGTGATGGACAGCAATATGATCCTTCGCCAATTGTTGCACCGGGAGAGCTCTCATCTCTTTAATAGCTTGACCGATAGAGATATTTTAGGGGAGATGTTTGAGGGGTTTTTTTTGGGGGGTGGGGGTCTTTTATTGCGAGTTGGTGGTTTTTGTTGTTGGGTTGTTGTTGTTGGGTTTTTTTGCATCAGGTAATATGAGAGTTTGGTTTCGGTTAGTAGAAGTATTCGATGCTATATGGAGGATTGTTATTTGTGATTGGCTGTTTTGTGTGTGACTTGGAGTCATGTGACTTTAGACGGGGAGGGGGATATTGATTTGAAGTTAGCAGACGACAGAAATCTCCGCCTAGATACTCCACTTTTTGTCATGGTCGTCAAGTGTTACTCCATAAGAAAAAGAAAGATATGCGTTATTTGGGTTGATTTCCTTCTGTCTTGCTGCCATGGCAATGTGAATGGCGTTTACCTGTTTCTAGTAGAATGTGGGAGGGTTGGAAAATGACCGTTGATAATAGCAGCCTTCAATGACCTTTTGGAGTGTTGTGCAGATTTAGCAATAATTTTTGACAATAACAGTCCACACCGGCTATTTACAATGCAGGATGCTGCTCGAATTCGACAGTAACTTTTTGACAATAACAGTTCCTAATGATTATTTGCAGTTCGAGTACTGAGGGAAGATAACAACGGCTGTTGAAAATAACACTCCAAAAATAACTGCATGCATTTCAAATCCAAATGGGTGTTTTTTAATAATAATAATAATAATAATAATAATAATAATAATAATCCACAATGTCTGATTACAGTTTAGGTGCTGTGGTGCTGACAATGCTGCAGGCGACTATGAGAAAGACAGCTCGAGGACTCTGCCCGGGACCTGCGAGGTCCAGTACCGGCGGCGGGTGAGTGTGACGTCATAGGTATGACCAAGATGTAAACAAATGTTTTTAAGGGCATGTAGGGAGCACCAGTTGAGTGCCAGACGGTGGCTGTTGCAATGGACGTGATATGATTGTTTCTGATTGATGGCATACTTATCATGGTTGATAACAAATGGATACTTGCGACAGCTTTTCTTCCTTATTCTTGCTGTTAGTTGTGGATTGGGGTAGGACTTGCATGTCTCTAAAGACGTTTATGTTTTCATAGTGCTTGGTTGTATAATGTATTTGTAATTCGGAACTTACCAGGATCAGCTTTGTATGAAAAGATTACCTCATTTAAATCAAAAAGAGACAAAACTATCAGTTCTTGGCGGGAAACGAACACCACTTCCTACAAATTGTGATTAAAAATTATTTTGCAGTCCTGCCTGCCATCTTATTTCCGGTACGTGGGGGACCAGTTCGAGCTGTTCATGCAGGACAGACTTGTGGTTGTCGCTGGAGTGGCCATCGCTATCGCCCTATATGTGGTGGGTGACATTTGTTGCTAAATATAGTCGGAACTACCTGCCTGGTTCCCTCTCTTCCACTCCCTCTCCTCCACCTCTATCTCTCTTTGTATCTGTAACAGAACCAGGAAAGCAAATTTTTCATAAAATATTCAACATCCCCAATAATTTAATATCAGAATTATTCCCGACAAGAAAAAATAGGTTTTATCGTCTCAGTATCATGACTGATCCTCCTCATCCTCATCATCATCATCCGCAGCTGATGATCTCGCTCGGTCGTTAAAGTCTTTGAGATGTCAATGCTATTTTTTCTCAGATGGTCGGCATGGTTGCGTCGCTGTTGCTATGTTGCGCCCTGAAGGACCGCACGTGGAGCACTAACGCTTGACTGACCTCATGAGACTGCAGAACAGACGCAGCGAGCACGTGACACTGACGTCACGTGTGTCTTGGTACCTGTTTGTGTTTACTACCAACCGGTTTAACGAGAGAGTAACAGTTCACCCGCCAGCACTAATAATCCCTGGCAGTGAGCTAATATTCCGTGGCATTGAGTTACTGCTCCTAGAAGGAGGAACAGAGAGAGAGACAAACTCTGCCGCGCACTAATATTAGACGGGTACTATTATATATTAACAGGATTCTTTTATTTAAAAAAAGGATTATTTAGAGAAATGAAAACTGGATGTATTGAAACGCCGGCATCTTTCTTAGCAATGAAAATCCCGTGAAAATGTTGGCTTTGGTGTGCTCAGAGTCAAGTACGTGTAGATTGGTAATATGTCAGGACCTAAGTGAAGGCCATGAATCTAGCACTCTTGTTGTTCTGATTGTTCTAGTGCATGTAGAATTGGCACCTTGACACACAACACCGTGTGGCAGCTGTGGGTTTTTTCCTTTTCTTTTTTTATAGATACGTTCTGGCAGGAACAGCTGTGGACTGTTTGGTTCCAGAGGCGTGTAAGATCAGATTTTTGTGTGAAGCACCTTGTCAAGCCATAGTTTGCTTTTAGTGACAGATCTGACGCGTTTTTATTGAAATATTTCAGAGACAGAGTTGATGAATTTGAAACAGCATCCAATAAAAGGTATTTATACCAAGGGTGCTAACCTCGTCGAGAAGTAGTCATTCAGAGAGTGTGTCACGCCAAGGCAAACACTATTTGAGTTAGAATTATGATCTAGGCACTAATGACTCTCGAATACTTTCGAACACCACCACCACCCCTTTATTTCTCCCTCCCTCTTAATGTCCTTCTCTTTTCTTCCGCCTCTACTCTTTCCTCGTCCCTTTCCCTTTATGTGAGAAGTGACTTATTTCCTCAAACAACGGGACACATAAATGCAGGAGTGGAACCTTTTGATGGAAAAAGAAAAAAAGTTCTTTTTCTTACTACAGTGCATTCAAACTTCTCTTACTTCTGGGATGCTTTGGAAAGCGGAAATTAATATTTGGTAAAGTTACGGCTGGGTATTTTGCCTTTGCCTGGTGCCTTGCTAAAGGTGTTATAGACAAATAGTAACTAGGTATCCACACAGCATCGAAACTAATGAAGGCATTAGAAGTTTACCGGATGAAGAAAAGAAATACTTTTTTTTTATTATTTTAGCACACCGTAAATATTTTGTTACTTTATACGAGCCACGACAGGATCAGGCGGGTGTTAGATGTTGGTGTGTGGACTTCATGGGAGGGGGAGGAGGTGGAAGCACATGCTGTGAAGAATACACGATCACGTGTCCTCTTTGCGACGCAACAGATAAAAGTTGTCATCGTCTGAAGAAGTTGTCCCATCTCTACCGTTTTGTTATACACAAATGGTTGAAGTTTACAGTTGTACTAAAAACTACTGCATCCAGCTGTGTGAACGTGTTCTTGCTGTGCAGAGATGGCACGATGACTAAAGTGAGCTCGATTATGCCTTCATAATAAATATATAATTGTATATTAATAAATGTTTAGGCAAATATATTTTGAAAGGACTTTTGAGCCTACTTGCAAACATTTTGCTAACGATGAATGAGGCCAGAATGCGCCCCCACCCCCATCTGTTTTTTGCGCCGACTTGGGCGACTGACCTGCTCTAGGCAATCGCAATCAGCGGAACCTTAACTAACCCTAACCAAGACCCCAACGGTATCTTAATCATAGATCTCACGCTAACATGTTAAAACACAAATGCACACAAGCTTGCTAAAAGAAAAATACAATCATATAGAATATTAAAAAAACGTGTATACCAACGAAAAAACATCCAAGAGAAAACAGGATTCTGCAACGTTTGAACTGAAATTCAATTGCTTTACCCACTACGATAGCGACTTCAACAAAACTAGTCAACAATTAAGCTATTTGAAGAATTGTATTTTTATTGAACATAAGCGGACAAATTAAAAGACGGCGAGCGCGTGTGGCAGAAGTCAGTGCTAAAAAAAAAAAAAAAAAAAAAGTCACTGGCCAGACAGGAGTTACCACCCTGCGTAGCACAATGGATGGAATAAGCCCTTTGGGACCAAGTTGTTCCGCGCCCATGATGGGCACACAAATTGTAGTATGCAAGACAAAGGTCAGGGGTATGACCGGTGTCGTCGCCTGCTTCCAGTGATCGCCTGCGCTGGCTAAGACCATGTTGATCACCTTCACCAGGATAGTCGGACCTTGTGCTGTACAACTAGTGGCCAATGGCATCACACCTTGCTCACCCATTCACCACCACGAATAAGCATGTACGTGGGTTGCAGCTTGGACCTAATTTACTGACGTAATCTTCCTTTATACAATTCCCACCCTTCACTGGTAGCAACGAAAGGAACTGGCACATACCTACTCAATTATTTTAACTAGTTTCCACATAATGCAACATCTCTCAAACCAACACTCAACTTAAAAATAAAATTAAAAAAAAACTCATGCAAAGTAGTTTTCCACAGTTCATTTTTTTATAATTTACTCATGTTATCTATGTACTCTTCTCCTACCCGTCCCTCTCCACAACAGCCACAGTACATGTTTCCAGTATGTCAAAGTCGAACTCAAAATTTAGAAGGTAAAAAAATAGACAAACAAAACATACAGAACAACTCGGGAATAAAAAGAGGACATTGACTTTAACTGTACTCAAACAGAAAAACATGATATGTTCCTCGCAACAAGGAAGCATGTTGCGCATTTAAATCTATTGCAAATGCCTTTCCATGAACATCAGCAAAGGCAAATCTTCTGACAGCTGCTTAAAAACGCTTAGTGTGTCGTGAAAGAACCAGGGAAAAGTAATTTCCCTTGCCTGCAGGTAGAGGCCGAACTTTCTGCTTATGGCGAGAAAGAATGGTTTGATCCAAAGGAGGAGGGCGAGGAGAGCACACATTTTGATGGTTACCCTAACGGTCATTCTTCTCAAACTGCTTCCATCTGGCTTGACAAGCACCTTCAGCTCCTCTGACGGACCGAATCCATTTTTTCCCTACTGGATGGATAAAGTTCGGCCTTAAATCCAGTAAAAAATGGATAAGTTTAAACAAAGATTATCATCTTCCTATAAAGAATACTGACAACAGTCCCTTATGACAATCATGGTGAAGAAGCAAGCATCACCCTGAACTATGAATGCAATAAAGAAAGCACTATGAAGTATGAATGCAATGCTTGTCAGACACAACTGCATGTGTACAAAAGCAAACAAGACCCAAGAGAAATACACTATAATATGATCAAATATAAATATGAATATTTTCAAAATGATCATATTTCAGAACATTTGGTGATTGTGGAAAAACATTATGTATAAATGTAATCACCAAAAGCCTGGACATTTGCATGGAAAAATATGTTTTTTTTTTAAAAAAAAACCTGCACCTCACAGTGGGAAAAAGAAAAATGGGCAAAACCATTCCTGATGAAATGGAAAAGAAATCATCAGTGTCCCATTCGTGGTTACACATTGCTACCAGCATGCAAATAACAAGAACATAACCATGATGAAGGACATTTATAGGGCCCATTCAATATTGTAACCAAGCATTCTGTTTCCTCAAGCTTGCTGTACTTGATCAGTACCAATTTCTCTTTTTCACAATTTCTTCAGGCAGTTAAAGGACATCATTCTCTCCTCTTCATATTCAGTCAGTAAGCAAAAGAGGTAAGCACATGCACTCACACACATTTTCACAAGAATGTACACAAGCACACACACAAACTACCCTCTCTCTCTAATACACACACACTCTCAACATTCATGTTCATATAAATACAACCTTTTGATTGGTCACAAATACAATCAGACCTATATGGACAGCCAGCACTGGGATAACCAAAAGTGAAGGAAGCATACACCAATATAGCTCCATACTCTCACTAATGCTGTACAGTAAGCATGTCACTATTCTTGGGAAAAAGGGGTTAGACACATACAAAAAGTTAGATACCATAGAACTTTGCACATCCATCACGTTTCTAATGAAAACACATTTCGTTAAAAAACTATGCAAATATTAAAAACAATGACCCAAAATTATGTACAAGTAATAGTCAAAAGCTTTATGAGTTCAACACAAGTATGAGCAGATAAAAAAAGACAAAAATTACTCAACATGCATCAGAGATTTCCTGTCCTCTTTTTTTTTTAAAAGTTTGATCTCTGTTTGATCCTCTATCTGTAAATCAGCCAAAGAATGCAAAAGAATTGAAGTTTAAATTGTGTCAAACAGAAAACAGCCACAGGAAGCAACTTTTGTTCTAAATTTTGTTTAAAAGACCCACTCACAAGCATATTTATTTTTCAAATGACTGGTTTAGTTCAAGGGTTTAGCTCATATGAGATACTCTCTCATCTTAAAACATGGCAACTAACCATCTTGTGTTCAGAAAGCCCTAAAAAATGAAAATTTTATACATATGCACAAAAAAGAAGTAAATAAAATGTTGTCATGTGAAAACGGTGGATATCCAATTAACAGACATAATCCCAAAAACAAGATTGCTGCTTCTCACAGAGGACAATTCAACAGAAGTACAATGGTAAACAACATGGAATGTGTACATACATACATACACACATATGAAACAAACACAAAAGACAAAGCATGCAAAATTATGATGGTAGTGATGGGTAAATGGGAAGAGAGGGTATACATCAGTACTTTAATTATTAGAGAAACTGGTTGTTTTTAAAAACTGACGTGCTGGAAACAAAAAAGGGGAAAGGGATAAAGAGTTTCCCACAAAAGAAAATGAGTAATGCCCAAACTTTTAAAGTCACACAGTGTACAGAAGGTAAATCACAGCTTTCAGAATAAAAAGACCTACTCAGCTTAAAAGGTTCCTTGCTATTTCAGAAAGATAGGCAGTCTGCCCCTGTAGGCAGTCCTCAGAAATGTCAGCAGATTCATTATCAAAGGGTGACACACAAAAACAGACATTTTTAAAGAACATGTTTCAGATCTGCATAATCTTCAACACGTGACAGACAAATGGTTGCAACTTAAAATACTGTTCAAAGTATCCATGTTGGAAATCTGCAAATAGCCACTCAAGAAATGCTTTTAAAAACATTACTTTATAATAAATAAATTACTAGAACCATCAAAAGGTACAAATATTTCAATCCCCATTCACCAACGTAATATCATTACCACAGCTTTTTCCTCAGTGAAAAATACCTAACGGTTTATGTGATGGGCAGGTACTCTCATTCTCCACCTTCTCTCTCACTCTGTGTGCTCTTCAATATAAAATGAACATATTTTGGAAGCACAGCCACGTTAACTGTAACGGTAACACAACATGCTATTTTTTAATATAATTAAGGCATATGACAATAAGCAAGGGTAAATAATCCATTTAACGTTAGGTTTACATATTTACATGTTACCTGGCCTCGCAAAACCATACACATATCAGAAGCCTTGGAACCAAGGTTAACTCTAACATTAATGTTTTATACCTGTTTTAGAATAGCATAGAAATCCATTATAAATCTAGTCTAGTCTCATGCAATAACACTTTCTAATGTTGAATCATCTCTCCCATATTTACAAACATTTTTTACATGTTCATGAAAATATTTTACATAGTGTCAAATATATATCACACATTATATACACTCATATTTTATAAATAGATAAGTGTGTGGAAACTTTTACCAACATTCACTGTCAACTGAATTTATAAGCACAATGGATTCACACACACTTACACATGCATACACAGTTTCCCGTTTACTCTTAGACAACTGCTTCATAAGCATTTTCAAGTAAAAGTCATGTTCACAAGGAATGCAGTGACACAGCAATTATGTCATTTTACACCAAAACTGCCAGCTGCCATCTGCACTTTCATGACATTCATGATAACTACTCCCTTCTTATACCATCCAATTTATTACTGTTACCAACTATCTTCTCATGGCATCCAATTAAACACCATGTTAAACACTCTCTCTTTATGCACTACATTGGGATCTCCAGGTATCTGGAAACAGTCCACAGGGAAAACTCCTATTGTCCGGTTGAACAGATTCAGACTGAAGTCAAAGCAGCCCAGAAGCTGCGTTTGGTGTGCGTTGTGTTCGTTGACTTTGTAGGTCATGTTAAAGAAGTGTAGACACATGTCTGCCACTTGGGGAGAGGATCCAATGCACAGCAAAGGGGGTTTATCAGCTGCAAGAAAACATTTAAGCAGAAGAATATAACATGAGTTAGGAAATATCTAATGGCATTCTGACTCAATGACAGATCACACACAACAGCACAACAGGCAGATTTCGTTGTAACAACTGACTTCATAAAAACAACTTTACACACTTGATATATCCTACCAGACTTTTATGACAGAGTACTGTATATGCCTAACACTACACTTAGATCATAACTTGTTTGGTAATTAGTACCATAAGCCTAATATAGTTTTATATGATCAAAATAAAATGCCATACATTGTGCAATATAATGGTTCAATAAATGTTAGTAACAGTATGATGCTTACCAGATATAACACCATGATAAATTGGCGTGGCACTCAGTGACACTGACAGGTCAAGCTTCTAAAACAAATAGGAGGTATGAATAATCAGAAAATATCCTAAAACAAAATTGCACAATGTTAGCAAAACTTCTTTTGTGAGTAAGAAAATGGAAACAAAGAAATCATAACCTAGTAACTGTAACTGTAGAATAAACATTAATACCTGGCTAATCAAGTAAAACTAAGTGAGTGCTGAATTTTTCCTAATTTTGTAAAAATGGCAGCAGTACATTTAAAAATATTTTCTGTTTAATTTTTTTAAAATTCTCCATTCAGCACACATCCTAGTTGAATTAATAATATTTTAATGTTTGCTGCAAGCTAATTTATGACTAAGCTTTATAAGACTAGCAAAAATATTTAAATGCATTTCCCTGAACTTTTCTCTTGAGAGTATGACTCCACTTCTTTACATCCTAAACGTTCTGTTTGTAGATTTATTATTATTACTAACAGTACCTTTGAGCCACTTTCTATAATAATTTTGTATGTTAGTACTGCCCACTATGCTTCCTCTACTCTTTATTTGTGCCATATTATGATCAACAGGCTATTACAGGTATATAAATTCAAGTGGGCCATAAACTTATCTTTGCAAATTAGTCTTTTAAAAAATGTATCCTTGCTGAACAATTTGCTCATCTAGCAATGACTCAAAAATGAGTTGATTCAGTTTCAAAATATCTTGAGTTCAAAATATGTTGCATTAAATAATTAAGTGTGTATTTCTATCCTAAAAATAATCTTTGGAGATATTTTTTGACACAAAAACTTAGTGCTGAAATCAAAAGCTCAGAAAGAATTATGGAATCTAAATATATTTCTCAGTTCTAACTCCAAGCTTAAACCAGCCAAGAAGTAAGAAACCTCTCAAAAATCACATTATTTTGCCGAACAAACGTGTAGTATCAAGTATTTAATCATTTGTTTCAATAATTACGTCAACAATTATAATTTATTTACAAGATTATTTTAGCACAAGGCTGGTTTTTGCCAGGATGCATACAATTAGTTTTGTGAAACAAGCCTGGAAGAAAAATCTGCAAAATGTTTTATTATGAAGGGAAAGAGGACGTCACTTGACATGAACACTATATTCTTAATACTTACAGTGAGGACTCTCATGGCTGAAAAATATACACTCTTCAAGTATGATCAACAATGCTATATACCTTAATTTCCTGTCTTATAACCAAAACTTCACAGAAAAATTAACTTACATGTGTTTTGGAAATAAAAGTGAAGTTTGTGCAGGCTGTCGTATTCAAATGAAGCTTTGCATTGGTCAGACGGCCACAGCAGAGACAGTAATGTTCAAAGCAGTCACAGAATCCAAACTTGAGTGGCATGCTGTAGGTAAAATTGGCTGTTCTGTTCCGAGAACTGAGCAAGATTGGCGCATGCAAGTTAAGGGGGTCAACTTTGTTCAAAAATTCTGTTTCTTTCATGATTGCCCCAATGTCATCAAAAGAAACAGACAAATTCCACTTCATTGGTATGACAAGCTGTGGAAGCTCCCTCTTCTTTCCTCCAACCACTCCCATGACTCCTAGCTGCTCTAAAGTCTTGTTCTTCACTGTCTCTTCCCCTTCGTAAGTTTTGTTCTTTGACTTCACTCCCGACTCTGATATGCTGTTTTTTAGATGTACAGAATCTCCCCCCATCTTCTCAGCAACAGGTCCGTCTTTGACATTACTTTTTCCTTCCTGGGCAACAACATTTGCTATATCTTTCTGCAGGGCTTGGTCACTTTCACTTTCCTTGTTAAATGCTAGGCCCTGAGGTGCATCTAACACATTGTCCTTCGGTTCTACAATGAGAGGTTTATACACTGCTGGATCACTGGTGGAGTACTGTCTGGAGATGGACTTGTACTGAGACAAGTCACCAGTCTCCGACTTTAAATGGCCTGGAAAAGACATCAAACTGCCTGAAATGAAAAAAAGTTTTGTGGCCAGCTTGTGGGTCTTTCATGGTGGTCTGACAGCGATTTTTTTTTTTTTTTTTTTTTTAGTAATGTAAGTATACTGCAAAACAGCATGAAGGGAGTTTCAGATTTATTTCCAAAATTGTTCTAATTATTAATTAGTTGAACTAAAAATGTTTATTCGACAATTATGTATTGTATTGCTTTTTACGTAGGCCTATTGTGTTTTTGTGACTGAGGCAACAAAAATCAACTACACCTTTTAAGACTGATCTCACGAAGTAAAAACATGTCGCTGCAACAATACTTTGCACAAAACATGTGATCAGAATCAAGCCATTTACGTTTACTCCAAAACCAGTCGAGTTCTAATTTTTAATGATAATAGCTATCAAAGGTTGGGGGTAAGGGAATTTGTGTTTTACGCCGAACCAACAACTTAAGTCATATCACGGCAAGGCAGCCACCCCTGTAAACCAATGCTATATGCAAAGAAAGAACAGCGTGTCCGAGACGAAAGCTGAACCCAGGACAGTCAACCCTCACTGTTATGGTGACCGGCACAAACCGTTGCGTAACCGGACCGCCCTATCTAGCTATTCATGAAAATATGCAAAATAGTCATTCGATTTAAATGTGTTCAGCGAAATAAGAACTCACCTTTAGAAGGCAATAAAGTTAGCAAATACACCAACCATACGAGACAGGCCACTGCAATGACCAACACCAGCCGTTTCAGTTTCCACCTTAGGCGCGCCATGATGGGAGATGTTATGGTCACATGATACATCAGAAATTAATAGTGCTCTCCCTTGTGATGTGAAGCTAAAGTGAAAAAAAAAGAAGAAAAAAACGGATGAACGCTATCAGTGCGATCGATCTCCATGCAATCAGACCATGCGTCAGCGCAATATATGTGTTTAAATCGTTTTAAGTGAATTCAGACATCAATAAGGCTCAACGAATCAAAGTCCTGCAGATGGTTGGGAATGTGTAAGAAGTTCGCGTATGACAACCAGAGACAACATGCATCTCCGACAACACGGAGGAAGCGTTCTGCTGGTAGTAAAACTGATGGCTAGTGGTCTGCATAGGCCTAAATATCTATTACTTCGGGGATATTTCAAACGTATTCTTGCACTGTACAAAATTGGATGTGTCGTAAAAGAATGATGCTCACCTCTTTCTGTTTTAGCTTCCATTGATGAATATATGCAGGTTCGTGTATCATGCCATCTACTGCTTACGCAGATTTCTCCGACATCCTTCACAAGGTATGCGGAGGAGGAAGGTGCACGTGCGCGAAACTATTGAAAGGCCTGTGGCACATCCCGTACACATAATTAAGGCAGGCGCTCATTTACCATTAGATCCCTCGTCAAAACTTGGCATTCGACCGCCTCCAAACATGACCTTCACCGCTGCTACACTATCACCAAGAGTCCCTTGCGCTCCCTCCCTGCATTATAAGCAGCTGCTGGGACTGTAAATCGTGCCATCACTCCATTTACTCATGTTTACGTGTAAACTGAAAACGGCCTTGAAAAGCATTACTGAGTCACGCATAAAACAGATGGCGCTTAATTGCATAAGCTGTGCGTGGCCGTAGTTATTTCCAAATAAATAGCAAACTATAAACTATATCATGGCTTCAGTCTTTTTAGTCCAGATATTTGCAGACCAGTGCAGGTCTGGTCTCGCCCAGTTTATAAGAAGTATCTCGATCCTCTCTGTCTCGATCGTTTCATCGTGTGTAATATTTGCTTTTAACGGCGTCCTCAGTATGTGTGTGAATGTGTGTTTTGAACATTCTTATCTACCATATTCTATTCCATTGAATTGCTTGCTGTATGTTGTAAGAGATACTTAAGATATTCAAAAAATTAGACGATATACTTCACGACTTTATTATGGACGATTCAAAAGATATTTCTTCTCCTCGTCCTCCGTGAGGGTGGGTAGGATGATAACAATATTAGTTTGTTACATTATTATTCTGAGAAGCATCTCCTGCAACCTGCAATTGTTGGACAGATCCGCTTCTATAAAAGGAATTTTTCGTTTCAACCCCTTTTCTTGACACTTATCGTAGATTTATGTGTTAAAGAACGCTTACTGCATTTCATTGTGGGGAAGACATGAATCTCCTCCACTGTACTGTAAATATCCAGCCAGGCATACAGCATGCTAAGGTCACGTGGTAGGTATTATATAGTCTTTGGCTTGACGTGTGCTTTAACATTTCAACATCTTACATATCTAATCTCCAGACAGGGCACTAGTTTAACTAATACGTGACATTTTAACACCTTAAGAGTGTCGTCCCAAGTGCGGAGATGTCTACTCATAAGTTGAGCCTAGAGCTCACAATAAAATAAAGTCACGCGTGTGAATCTGTGGGCCAGAATCGGCACTAGGGGGATAGGGTGCCTTGGGCAAATAGAATTGCGGGGCCTTTGGAAGCCGACACAACATACGTAGCAGAGCAATAAAAAGTGCTGGATGTCTTCCGAATAATGAATAACCATATCAGATTTATAACAATAGTATACATACCGCGGCACGAGAGGCGCATTGCATTCCGAGGCGGTGTTTGCCTGACGAGACGAAAAGGAAAAGGACATGAATTTTTAGAATTTCAAGCAAATTACGGACTGTCTCATCCCGACGGTGCACTTGTTAGCGCGGGGACCCAATCAGGCGTGGGGCCTTGGGCGGTCGCCCCTGCTCACTTCCCCCTAGCGCCGGCTCTGTGTGGGCTCACGTACCTGTCTTTTAGAACGAAAGCATTCTACCTGCACTGAGGCTGCAGGTATGAGACCGAAAGGCAGGGTTGCTGTTGTTTGTAATGTCGATGTCTGGATGATCAAAAACTACTGCGGTGCAGGGAATTCCTATATTTGCTGCGGAAGTAGCGAGCAGTCGCAAAAATAACCTATGACCTGTTAATAACAGACCCTGCAGCTGCTTGCAATTGTGTATAGCGATCGATGGAAAGAGACAGATGTGGGAGGAGAGCGTCATCTCGCACACCCAGGTGCTAGTAATTGACGCCTGAGTATCCGGGTATCTGTAACAGGGATGGTGCCACTATCCCCGACACCGCCAGAAATGTCACGTGACAAAAGATGACGCAAAGAAAGGAATTAAGCCGGCGCCATCAGACAAACTTGCGCAAGACTGCGGTCGGAGAGGAGCTGGGGGTTGGGATAAGTGACTTCTTGCAGGCTTCCCCCTACCCCCCCTTTTTTGTTGTTGTTCATAAACCGGTTTCTAATTTCTCCAAAGACATTTAAACAGTCCCATAGGTAGAAATAAAATATAAAATTATTACATCACAGCACGAGGTGTTGATTACGATCGCAAATGCAATGGAAGGATGGAACAGAAGAGGATAAAACCAGTACAGATCGAGAGATTAGAATCGAGGGGCCAACGTACGTGTGGAATTATTCAATACTTGTGGAGCCAGTACGTGTGTGCACGTAAAAGTTGTGTACAGTGTACATATTTTTTGAAGCTTACACGATGTACCTTCTTTAAAGCCGATTTATGAACAAACAAAAAAATTAAAACAAGAAGAGAAAGGATCACAAAGAATAAAACTTTTTCTCTGTATTGACTTATAATTGTTTTCATAGATTCTATTCGAGATGATCATTTGTACAAGAATTTCCTTGTCACGCATAACATTCGAGGCCTCGTTCTCTCTTACTTATGGGCACCAAAAAAAATAAGGAAAGAGGAAGGGAAGTAAATACACGAAAAGGCGAGTGAGGAAACAGAAGGTAAGAGGTAAAGACTGGAGTTTTTATCTTTGATGGTACCAGGTGTCTTTATAGCAGTCGTTCGATATACAACTTCTACAATAAATCTCATCTGTCGATTTTATTATGATGTCTGATATCTCTTTAGATGGTATCTGATGGTATATTCAATAATAAAAAAAATTAGTTTTAGAAGTTGTGTGAATTATTTTAGTCTGTATAGCAGATTAACAGAATGTTTGTTCGAATACAACAATACTGTTGACTGCAAGGCGCAACATATTTCCCTCATAAGGAGGTTGTCTGCCTGATATAATGATGCTACGTTTAGAGGTCTGAAATTAATTACAGACTTCATGCATCTGCGCGATTTTCATGAATCATGAGCACTCATGTAAACAAAGTACACAACGACATTCGCCATTTAAAAAAAACAACAACAAAAAGCTCAGACCATCTCTGCAACCCCTCAGTGTTTGTGCTAACTGCCTAGCTCTCCTAGAATGGGCCGATGTACATTTCGGATGCAGAAAAGTCAGGCAAGATGTTGACCGGTGACCCGTATGGAACTTGACCGCGTTAGCTGCTTGCACTCCACCTTGGCTGTTTGTCTCGTGGTCACGCTCTCTCTCTCTCTCTCTCTCACACACACACACACAAGAGTGTATATGTGCGTGTGTAATGGGTCAGGAGGTAAGAGCTGGGAAGACGAGAGGCTGTACATTGTCACCGGATCGCTTCTAAGTGCAGTGCAATGGCTGCGTGCGTGTTTTCTTCTGGTACAGGTACCTTTCAATGTTTTTCAATTATAAAGCCCCCATTGTGTCTACATTTATTATCTCGTATAAATCACAAAATTAATCGATACTTTGCCGCACCCATCTGTAAACATATCATTGTTCCTACGGAAGAGGCAGATAACACTTTAGTATTTAGCAAAGGAAAGTGTAAGAATTGCCAAACTGTTTGTATCTTTAAAAAAAATCCAAACAAAATCGGAACCTCAGCTTCAATCCCACTTTTGCCAAACGAAATTGTAAACATCATCAGCTTCAATTTAACATTCTCCCAAAATAAAGTGTAAACATCATCAGCTTCAATTTAACATTCCCCCAAAAGAAAGTGTAAACATCATCAGCTTCAATATCACATTCCCCCAAAAGAAAGTGTAAACATCATCAGCTTCAATATCACATTCCCCCAAAAGAAAGTGTAAGCATCGACAACATGTTAATAAATTTACGTTGACGTGATGACTGGACAATTAAGATATGGCTCGATTTCACGAACCAACGCATTCGAAGATCCTCGGTGAAAGCTTGATGTGAAAGTCATAAACATTTCCTAACATCGCTTGTTGATTGTAAAGTCCAAAATTTGCTACAGCGCTTTAATTTCAGCTTCACAATTAACACATTCCACTCTCTGTTCACATTCAATAGTCAACAGCTATAGCAGTTTATTGTTAGGAATGTCAACAGAATTTCCTATCAAATTATTGCAACACGCAGGACAATATTTCACATTACAATAGAGCGTACTGTAATCAGAAAGTGATATGATACGGGAGTCTCTTTCCCAGAGTACAAAAAAATTAAGTTAGAAAAAGGTTTCAAGCTGCGTCTTGAATTTTAAAGCCAAGAAACTTTTAAAAGTTTACTTGTTCTTTCTACCTTCTCCTACGACATATTAGATTTTCACACAATACAGTTATTTTTAATTTGCTTATAACAATACAGTCTATTACTGCAGCTGTGTAGCAGAAAATAAAAATGACTCATAAAGTGCAATTTTACAAAGAAAACTTACAGGTCCGTCATCTTGTACAAATTCTCTAGAAACACTGAACTGACATGAGGTTTGGTAAGATTCACAAGTCGTCGCGAAACAGATCAAGTCTGCCAAGGCTGAGGTTAGACTTTTATAGCCATTTTGTTTTCATGAAATAAATTTCTCCTCTTATTCTGTTTTTACATTAGCTGTTATCTCGTTCTCCCAGATTAGTGATTCGCTTGCGCTTCGAAAGGGGAAGCTATCCCACAAAAGAGAATCGTCCATGGCGGACTGTGCCCTGCCCATGCCTGCTACCCCCGCGCATCTCTTGACGTCTGCAGTAGAACTCTTGACGACCAGCTCGACGAGATTCTTCACCGATGACGTGCACAGCGGCTTGTCGGCCAAACAACCCTCACTCAACGAGGTTTTGCCTTTCGGATGCAAAAAGGTCAGGCGAGGTCGTTCCTTCGTGCCGGTGACCCGCATGGATCTGGACTTAGCTGTTGCTGCGCTTCTGGGACTTCGACATCCTCCTCGTGCTCGCAGCAGAGAAACGGACTCGCTCTTGGCTGTCTGTCCCGGGTTCACGCTGACCTTCTGGCTCGCAGGATCTTTACAACAACTCCCCAAAGGTTTGCTAACATCAGTACTTTGGCAGACATAAGGCTTAGTCGCGTTGGCTCTCGTAAAGAAGGCCTTCGGTGGTTCCTCGTTAGACGTCTCCACAACCCAGGACTTCTCACTGCGAACGACTTCAACTTCCGGTAAAGAGTAGGAACCTACGCTGTTGCACCCCTGACCAGTGTCCGCCTCGGTCTGACTTCCAAAGATTATGGACGACAGCCCGGAATCACGGTCGGTCACTCGACTGTCGGCAGCTTGAGAGATGCCAGCGTTTTCGTCGTACGTTTGGTGCCTTTTTGAGGAAGGGTTCGAAGTCAGTGTGACTACTGAAGTGACAGAGACATTTTCAACCTCTCCTTCAAGTTTTCGTTTAGCAGAAAAAGGGAGATGGAGCTCTTCTTGCAACTGGGCGAGTTTCCTGGTGGACATAGAGCAACGAAGACCCCATTTGTTGCGAGGCAGCGGGGTGAACCACGCCAGATGATACGGAGAACATTCTGCCTGTGCCTATATAAAGTGTTAGAAAAAAAACTCCCAATTAATTTAAAAGAACCTGTGACAATTAAACAGACATAGCCGTGATGAAATACATTTAAAACACAGCCCAAATATTCTTCTGATTATTTCCACACAGATACATTTATAATATATATATATATATATATAAAAGATACAGAAAAATGAAGTAAATTTGCCCCACCGGGATCAGAAGCGGAGGGCCCATTCAGATGCCACGACAAAGGTTGTTATTAAACACCATGACAGACAGGAAATAGGGGTTATGATTAGCGAAGTATGTAATGTTAAAAAGTTAGGGCTAGACATTTAATCACGCTAATCTTAACCCTAGTCCTAGATTCCGCTTTTGGTTTGGGGAAAAGTGTCATGGTGTCTAAGCCCCTTTTCCCCAATCATGTGACCTACCTTGACCCCCTGTGCCAGACTGAAGGACTCGTCAGGTTGCAACAGGTCCTCGCCGTCCTCACTGGCACCTGGTGTCATGGCGCCAGGCTCTCTGTTTTCTGCCGGTAGGTGTGCTGGAGTGAAGGGCAGAGAAAAGTTAGTTAGATACTCGGACACATCACCATCCTCCATCAGCGGCGACGTCTCCTTCTGCCTATCATCACTTTGAAGGCATTGTGCACGATAACTGTCGTCATCGAATTCCAACTTGTCGGCGTTGGTGTCTTCGTTGTCATCAAAGTCAGCGTCTTTAAATTTAAGTGTGGTGCCAGTATCTTCGCTTAGGTCGCTTCCGGCCATCCTCAAGTCTCCATCATCCTCATCGTTGAAGTCGATCTGATCGTTCCTGTGTATGGGGACTTTACTTTCTAGTTTTACGCTCTTCCGTATTTGCGCAATGCAGTCGCCAGTTTCTGTTAGGACCGTGTGCAAAGATTTATCACCATGTTCGTTGTCGATTTTGTCCTCCGCTGCTACACCAGACTGCATGGGACATGCACGCTCACTTTTATCATCTGCGGCGGCGTCAAGAGACGACGATGCGAAACAGCCAAGTTCCAGCCCCTCTGGTCGCTGCCTTTGATCGCTGTCGGGCTCGACTGGCGGAGGTCTTGACCTCTTCTTGCAGTAGCTCCACCACAAGCAACCGAAGGTGAGCAGCAGGAAGCAGACGATGAGCGCCGCCAGCACGTAACTGTTGATGGAGAAGTAGACATACATCGTGTAGTGCTGAGTCTCGGAGTCCCGCCAATCGTCGCCAACAGAACGCCCTCTGAAGCTTTCCGAGTCGATTCTGTCTCGCCAGCGTGGTAGTAAGCCGAGGGTTGAACGCTCACCGGGCACAGGCAGAGAACTGACCTCTTCATTTACATCTCTCTCTGAATGAGGAGAAACGGCCATTTTGAAGCTTTCTCCCTCCGTGCAACTTTTCGTAACACAACTAGAAACGCCGTTTCAGAGTTCTCGCTCGTAGAACAAGCGACGCACAGAAAACATCGAGTTTCTTTTTTTTTTTTTCGTTTAGTCCACGGCTTGATGCTGCTTTTATTTTTGATGCTCCTGTTATTCGGGCAGCAGACTTTCCGGTTTCAATGGTAAGCTGTAAACTTGGGCCTGGTGGTCGCGCATTTTCACCAGGATGAATTCAACTCACGCCTGCTCGGCATCTTGAGCCACTAAGCCCGTGCAGTTCGCGGGGCAGCACATATTAGATAAAGGTCTTCTGCATTCCCTTACATTAAAACAAATTAAAAAATGATTTGTAAAAAGTCATAAATGAGTTTAACACATACACTCTTTATTAAATGAGAGATTTACGTGAAGCGTTCTCGCGTTTGTGTCAGCATCGCACGCGCGCATATGTATTTGTGAATGTCACAATCCCATTTTTGTGCTTGATAATATGCATAGATATCTGTCTTAGAATGTGATTGTAGAGAGAACGCTGTTGCCTGTGGTTATCAGATTTTCTTTCTTTCTTGCGAATAACATTCTTATTTTTTGTCACTTTATAATATTTCTATAACAACCGATCTACTACTTAATTAGGACAGTAAAACAAGTTTGTTTGGTTTCCTTAACCCCTATCCCCACTTTCTCTTATCTTCCCTTCTACACCCACTGACTGCCTGTGCAGCTCTCAGTAATCACATTCAAACACATTTTTCTTAAGACATTTTTATAACCCCAAAAGTAATTGATGATTCTATCCACATTTACCACCTAAGCAGAACTGAGAAATATGAGACTATAAGTGGAAACATGTGAAAGACTCAGCCTGTTTGATATGTAGGAAATTTGCATCACGTTTGTCTGAAATTTGTTTAAGAAGGTATTTTGCCTCTTAAAATAAGCTAGTCCATCTTCAAAACAACTGTTCTTGCATTTTCTTTAAAAGCCTTCAGTAAGAGCTACAGTGACAAATTCAAACATATGCAAGACAGTATGACTTGGCAGTAATGCATCAGATCTAAGCCCAGAATTAAATGTTTATGAAAAAAAAACAACTGAGAAATATGAGATTGTCCAGCCTTGGATGTATGACTGAGAAAAATACTATCATCCCCTTAAACACATATACATGCACACACATACACACACTCACATAGCAAAAAACGAAGATTGACTCAGATTTAATCCACTTAATCCCTCCTTGTGTATAACATAAAATGAGAGTAAGAAAGAAGAAAAAAACTAAAGACAGAGTCAGTCTGAAAGGTGCAACAACAAAACTACTGCTGAGCTAAAAAGTCTTGCTTCCAGATAAATTCTGGGACATAATTGTTGCCAATGCTGCAGCTCTCAGAACATGTGTACACACACAGAGTTCCCCAATCCAAACTAGCACTTGTGCTGTCCACACCCAAATAGTTCAACAGCTGGGGCATTACCTGAAATCACAGCAGTTACATATGCCCATTTACACCATCACTCCACCAAACCAATATCAAGAGATGTACCCAGGAACAGCAGTATCATGATAACAATTTGTTTATGAATATTTTATTAGTGCTTTGATCTCTTTTCTTATCTGGGGTGGTGTAAGGATCTTGCAGAAAGAAGTGCCTTTCCCTAAATTTTAAATCAGGACAAATTGTTACACAGCATTTTACCTACTTCAAGCCATCATTCAAGCAAAGTAGATATAAAAAACTTAGTGCATCTAAAACAATAATTTGTGTCCCAATCCCCAGTAATAGAAAAGTTGCATGTACTATTGTACTACGTGTACCATTTCTATTTATCAACTTGCTTTTACCTGCTGTACTTTACTGAAGTAATAATAAGACAGATGCACTTACTTGAAATTCAAATTCTCTGTGCGCTCCACAGGAGCAATTTGGAATATCTTCAGCTCTGGCTTTGTTTTCAGCAGATACCCAAAGAGGCTGTCCTCCCCGACAGTATCTCAGAACCTGTGCCCATATCACACAACCAATTTAAAGTAAAAAACTAATAATGTTCCATACACTAAAGGACTTCATTCAAAATACTATGGTAGGTATGTGTAACGCTACAAGAGCCCAATGTTAAAGGCTAGCCTAACTGTAAAATTATTTTCCTTACAAACACCCCTTATTTGTTCACAAAATACAAGTCTTTGAACACTGTAATGCTTAACAACTTTGAAAGAGATCAACATCCTGCTCCCCATGATAACATGGAACTCAATAATAACAACAGGGGAACATAACATGTTCATGTGCTCATGAGCATTACTCTCTTACATGGACACTAAACACTTTTATTACAAAGTAAGGATGGTATTAAGTTCTAATAACTTTGAGCTTAATTGTATGCTTCCATCACTTATGTTAGCCTTTAAGAAAACAAACTTTGTCATAAACTTAAATAACTACTTATTATTAGGCCTGTTGCAGAACTGAAACTTTTTCATAATAGAATATTAACTATGTTGCTCAAACAAACCACAGCACAACTAGAGCTCCCTCAAAAGAAGAAAGCTGCCGCTCTCATACAGTTTATAAGCACATCTTTCTAAGCAGTGCCTTTTCTAAATACATGTCAACAACACAGATTACACAGTTTGTACAGAGCAAAATAGAGAAACCAAAATGGTATTAAACCTGATCAGGTTCATGTGCCACTCGCTTCTTGAACTTTTGAAACTGCTTGTCATCCTCTGTCTCTTGTCTAGCCATCTGCTCTAGCTCTTCATTACTGTACTGTGTACTAGCATTACTGATGTCTGCCTGACATGACTGGGGAAGCTGACATGACTCCTCGGTAGATTCCACTGACAAATCTTCAGCATCGATTGTGAGTTCAGCCTCCAGAATTAACACATGGCAGTCTACTTCTGTTTCTGTTAACAGAAAAGAATGCAGCCATTATTATCATTTAATTTGTAATACAAAAATTTAAGCAGCTAATTCAAACAATTCATCAAAGCAAAACTATATCGTTATGTCAAGACATGATACTTTTTCTTCTCGTGTAATGTATGGATTTCATAGCTTTCAGCCTTCAACAGGCTATGTTTTATTGCTACAAACAAATGTCTGATATTTAAATACTTGTAAATATTACTAGCATTATATCACTTAAAACAGCAAAAAAAAAAAAAAAAAGAGCTTAAATAGGTGAACGCATGTCTAAAACAACTCAATCTGTAAAAAGAAGATGGGTACCTGCAGCTTGGGCAATGGTGGTGCTGCAACTCGTCTTGTGCCCGGCCTTCCAGTGAATGGTCTGGTGCTCCTTGCTGCAATAATTTTGTCTATGACATCTGCCGCAGACTTTAGGTCCAGCGCATCCACATACCGCACACAGCGGTTGAAAGTTTTTTGCGTCTGGCCGGTTACTTTCACCGACTTCTGGGTCGTCTGGAGGGGGATCTGAGCTAAAGAAATCATTTATCTTACCCAACTGTGATCGAAAAACTCGAAAGTTTTCTGTGCTGTTTCCCACGCAACATGCAGGGTTTCGACATACAAACACGAAGAGTGTACGATGAAAAGCATCGTCTCTTGAATCCCTAGGGGCATAGACTTGCAGAAGAAACAGCTGAGGGTTTCCACATTTAGGACAAGACACAGCTTCGGGACGGGGAAGGGGTTTAAGAGATAACCACGCAGGTTTACCCCCAATTTTGCTAGGAAAATAATGACTCTTTAGCAGCCGTAAGTCACACTCGTCGACGAACCCTAAATCCACTTTCTCCGTCTTCTCTTCAGATTTTCCTGAAGCTGCCATGATGTTATCTCTTGCAACTGTTATAAGTTGTCTCCCCTTTTTTCCCATCGCTCCGTTAGTTTTGAGCGAGAGAGAGAGAGAGACCTATAAATCAATACACGTAAAAATATTTGTAGAAAATATTTCTCTTATGGCTCGTATTTTATGATACGATACCATAGGTATTACGTACACGGACCTTCAAAGAAGGTACCGCTAAATTACAAAATCGGAATACCGTCAGATATTATAGAGTAGCTTCCCTTCTATAAACATACATCACACGTGCAAGTTTAGCAGACGTATGTTGTCGATCAATGATCAAGTTCGCTCTGAAGCGATATACTCTTAGATTCTTGGATTATGCTTGTACTTTTAGACTGACGTTAAAAACTGAACGTTTCCAGTGTTCTGACTCAACAGCCTGGAGGCAGTTTCAGGCACAGACTGCTGTTCATTCTGCTGCACTTAAAAACCTAGTCAAGGAAATGGAGGAACAACAATCTCACAATCAGTTGGCTGAAATGGAGGAGAAAGATACGGACAGACTTAAGCCTCAGTTTGGAACTCGTTTCTTAAAAGATCCTAAAAATGTTTTTCAGCACAATGCATGGTAAGTAAATTACCATCATCCTCGCTTTCATCATCCTTACCCTGCATCTCTGTCGCTTCTTGTTAAAAAAAATTAAAAAGTTGAAACAACTAAACTTTGGAAGTGCAGAGTTTTCGGATTTTGACAACTACAAGGGATATCTCTTATAACATACACATATATCAGTTATTACAATACAACAATACTAGTTTATTAATCCACAAGGGCAATTTCAGATAATGTCATATGGTAGCAAAATACATATAAATACCTACATATACATGTTGAAATGATTTCTCTCTCTCTCTCTCTCACACACAATATATATATATATATACATACACACACACATATTCCCAGCAACAGAGTAAAATGCAGTTGGTGACCTTAGGTCACCTCTGGCTAATACAAGATCATGGCCAGTAGAATTGATCAAGTGAATGGCAAGTGGAATAAATGAGCTGCAGTAATGATTGGTTCTGCATACAGGCATCACACATCTGCAGCCAGACTGCAAGAGTGAAAATTCATGCCAATACATGGTCAGGAATAGTGAAGATTTTTAAGACTGCCAAGTCCCCGGTTCCAGTGATCTTAGAACAGATATTAACGAGAGAGACAAGACTGTTCCTGATCCCTAGGGAGAGGTTGTTGAACCAAGAGATGAAAGAAAAAGTGATGAAACTTTCAATGAAGGACTGATAGAACTGAGTGAGAACGATAGAGCTGACAGAAAGATTTGAGTTTCCATAGGAGGTATAGGCGTTGCTGGTTCTTACGGAGGATCATGTCAGTGTTGACACCCATTCAAGCTTTTTATTGGATAGTACCTAAATATTTATAAGAGTCAGTATCTTGATGGCATCATCATGGATAGTACTGATGACTGCCTCAGGCTTGTTCATTCGAAAGTCAGAGGTCATTTCCTTAGTCTTTGAGGAATTCAAGACAAGGAAGTGTTCGTCACACCAGCATAAAAATAAAATATATTGTGAATTGTACTTAATATTTAATTTTTGACAGAACAAATTTTTGTACTTAAAGGATGCCATGACAGGATTATGGAATCCATTGCACACAACCCAAAACCAGAAAGGGAGCTAGGATTAACAAAGTAAATGATGCTAGAAAGTTAAAAATATCTAATAACTTTAAGTTTAACCAAAACCAGAACCCTTATCTTAATTCTAATCCTGACATCCATTTCTAGTTTTCTCAGCCCTCCTAAAGCACAGTTGTACCAAAATGTGTATTTATAACATTTTATACACCATAAATTGTAGGTAATAGTTTTACCATGCAATTTTTGATGTGTCTGGGCTGTTGTGTTGAATCATGCATTAAACAGGATAAAATTTTCTCAATTTATTATATAAATAACATTCAATATGTAAAAGGTAGTTTTATTATATAAATAACATACAATATGTAAAAGGTAGTAGATTTCTGTTTTGGGAACATAGATTTTTAACTGTATAATAGTGACTGGGATAAAGTAATTAGCTGAATTATACGTTTGTGCCACCATCACCAGCATTATAGCAGTTTTTAGACTGGTAATGGTTATGATGTCTTAGGGACAATGTAGTGTGGGATGAAGAACAAGAAGCAGAGGCAAAGACCACAGCCTTGGAACACACACAGCACACTGTTTCCAAAGAAAAGCAAGGTAGGTTTCTGGCATTTCTGACATATTTCAGCCATTCATTTGCATCAGTCATTGAAAGAGTTATGTGCCCAAAGTTAAAATGTCTTATTTTTGTAATAGATTGCTCATAGTGCTATTAAAAGGTCTTGAGTAACTTCAAACAATCTTGTGCACATGCTGTTTATTGTATGGATTCAACTGCATATCATAATCAATGAGACTAAAAGATTATTTAATGAACAAAGTTTTGTTATACATCTAATTGGCTGGTTAATTATACAAATTGCTGAACTTCTCAAATCTTGAGGTAGAAAAGTTGATGTTGACAAGAAACAATTTTAAAAAATGTGAGTCTAGATGGTGGAGAAAACAGCGTGTGCTATGCTGATCCAGATACTTTATAACAGATCTTATAACATTTTCATTTGCATCAAAATAACCAGAAATATTTTAATTAGTTGGTTATTATTTATTTGTTTATTTTTCAGAGGAATATGAAAATGAGGCAGACATGTTCTGGGACAAATTTTACAATCAGCACCAAAACAGATTCTTCAAAGATAGACACTGGCTTTTCACAGAGTTTCCAGAACTTTATCATCACCTTGAAGATACTGATACCAACTATCCTGAAACCTCAGCTGCTGAAAGAGGGATGCCCATAGGAGCAGGAAAGGAGGAAAATGCAGCAGCAAACAGGATTAGTCTTTCTGTTGGTGATGAAGATGCTGGAAAACCACTTGCGTGCTCAGATGGAAATGCAGAGACCCAACAGCAGGAAAATCTGTCCAGATTGGATTTTAAAGAAACTGCTGAAGAAGATTCTGGCAATATGGTCACAGAAGAAAATTTACCCCAGTCAACTTTAACTAGTACTGTGGAACTGTCGGAAATATTGTCCTTACATGATTGCAAGACAAAAATAACAGAAAAAGCAGAGAGCAAAACATATTTTGACTATAAAGGGGACAAGCAGGATGTGAACTGCAAAATGTCAGGGTTAGTTAGCTTACACCAAGATACGTTCAAAGAAAGCAGTACATCTTGCAAATTTGTTGGTAACAGCTCAACTTTCAGACTTCTAGAGGTGAGCTACAGCAGGTTTTCACTGCAGCATTCTTTATACAAATTTTGTTTTTGAACCAGGTGTGCCTACTTCAGTCAACTGTACACACTGAAGAAAAATTTCGTGTACCCACCTACCTACAAATGGTTCATTCATTATTAAAGTATTCATAATGGTTATAAGATAACTTATAAACTAAATCATAGCAAAACAGCATGGTAGTTAAATAACCAAGTTATTTAGGCATTAATTGATGCAGTAGACTTTTTCCAGGTTGGATGTGGTGTTGGAAACACAGTCTTTCCAGTTTTAAACACAAATAAGTGAGTACTGTGATGCTGTAATTCATATGCATGCTCATTCAGATGGGAATCCAGTTTCAATATCAGACGTGACAGTTACTGGTCAACTGAAACTTAACTTTCATGAATAATTATAATGTTTTATTCATCATGCTTTGATTATATTGTTTCATATTATTTTTGTTTCGGATAAGGGCAACAGGCTATACGATTTTGGATGTAGTGTTTTGTAGTCAAAATAATAAAAGCAAAAGTGATAGGCTTTTCTCCCCATATCTTTGGCCATATTACAATGCAATATAATGATCTGATAGCTAATAAGGTCTGACTGCGCATTTGTAAAATTTCCTTACAGACTGGGTGTAGTTTATCCTTTTATACCTGTTTAGTTCTTTACTGTTGTGATCACAGCATGCACTGGTGAAACAACAGCAAATGAAAGGAAAAAAAGATATGAAAGCATGTCTTTTATGTTAACTTAAGAACTAACTGCAGCTAATTGCGGAATGTTTAATGCTTATTTTTATTTGTGCTGCAGGGATGCTGGACTGATGATGTACTGCTGTGATTTTTCAAACACAGCTGTTCAGTTGGTTAAAGTAAGCATGTAATAATAATAATAATAAACTAGTCAGTGGACTATAATTACAATTATTGACAGCTGTGTTGATTGGTGTAAGGAGTATTACATGTGGAACAGATGTTTTAGTGCAGGTTAAAGGATTTGATGGTGTATAAGCATGTATAATTCATCCTCAAAAAATAGCAGTATAGAGTCCACCTGTATCAAATTAAAGTGAACAGTTCATTGGGGAATTGGGAAAAAGTATGGAAGAAACAGAATATAATTTCAAAAAAGAATTTTAGGAAATCTGAATTACAATGCCTAGGGTATGATAGAAGAGAACTGATTAAAGCTGGGGAAAAAATATTCTAACTGTAAAAATAAGCCTCTTTCCGTAGAGAATGTGGATGGAGATGTTCATTTTCTCGCACATGTATCTTTGTACACAATCACAGGAGCATCCAGACTATGATCCTATGCGGTGCCATGCATTTGTCTGGGATATCACAGACACCATGGCAGAGCTTCCTTTTCCTCAGGAAAGCCTTGATGTTATCATCATGATTTTTGTTCTCTCAGCAGTACATCCAGACAAGTAAGTGTAGCAAACATGGTTATCTTTATCTCACAGTTGTTGTTGCCCATTTATGTATTACTTGAGTGGACATTTCTGTACAGTGACTATAGTGCTTATGTTGAAGCCATTTAGAGTCCTATGTGGAATATGCTTCCTCAATTCCAGTTTGTTTCTACCAACTTTTAAGCATATTCATTCAAATGAAACGTTCACTTTGAGTTTCAGTAAAGATCTAAAATGTATTGTAAGGGTGACTGGGAAAAGTGCCATTGGTTATATTATATCAATAAGACTGCTATATAACACTCATCATACTTTTTATATTCAGACAGTAAGGCTTTCATTCATGTTATCCTGTTTGCACTTAATCTTCTTTCCACCCTTCAAAGATCTTCACATTATCAGAATGGGGAGTTGGCACTTGCATATAGCAACCTGCTGAGCACCATGGTACAATAAATTTAGATTAAATGCCTTTATTTATTCATACCACCTTTCCTCAGAAATTGGCTGGTAGCTCAGATGCGCTTCCCAAGCAGCAGATCTTGCATACAAAATTGTATACAAATTTTCACACTTTGTGACAAATAGAAATTACTTGACCATAGCACATTATTTAAAAAGTATTTGGCCTTGCATATTATTTTGAATGCCCTTGGTAGGATGCAGAGTGCCGTCAACAATCTAGCCCGTTGCCTGAAACCTGGGGGCCTGTTGCTTTTTCGAGATTACGGGAGGTATGACATGGCCCAACTTCGTTTCAAAAAAGGTAAAATATAAATAGTGACAGTTTGTAATATGATCCATAAATTGTATGAAAGCGAGTTCTGCAACGGATGGCTCTCTGCATGTGTGGTTGCAGGGGAATAGATTTTGAATGAGGTTAATTAAGTGACATGATTATGTGCATGTGCACATATGTTCATTTCAATGAAAGACAGAGTGTGCTCGTTTTGTAACCTGGGTTAAACATTGCAGCTGGTATACTCTGCTGTGTGTCTTGCTAGACTGAGTCTTACATTTGGTTTCAGGCCGCTGCTTGTCGGAGAATTTCTATGTACGAGGCGATGGAACAAGAGTTTACTTCTTCACACAAGGTAACACCATATGGTACAGTCCTGCATTTCAATTCTAGTCCCGCCTTAGATTTTGATTTGCAGCTGAGATACATAAACTGATAATAAATTCCACTTTTTTTCTTGTTTCTCTATTATTCCGATGCATAATTCACTTTCAGTGGTAACAGTTTTTGTCTTGCATGTTAGCTGAGCTCTCTCAGACATGAAAGACTTTCTGCTTTGCTTAGAAATATTAAGACAATATTTTTTGTTTTGTTTTGTTTTTTTTGACAGAGGAGCTACGGCACATGTTTCAAGCTTCAGGCCTGGAAGAGAAACAAAATCTGATTGACAGGCGACTGCAGGTGAACAGGGGCAGGCAGCTCAAAATGTACCGTGTTTGGATCCAGTGCAAGTATAGAAAATCGCTTGGCATCACAAAAGCAGACAACCAACAAGGGACAGAGTCGTGATGTTAGTTCAACAGTGTATCAGAGATTTAAAAAAAAAAACAAGTACTTTTATGAAACAAAATCTGAATATTGTCATGACATCCACATTTTTACTCTGGAAAGTGGTCAATTACCCTTGAGTGTCGTTTGCTTTTTATCGGTGGAGTGAATTAAGAGAAATGTCTGTAGAACAACCATTTGTACATAAAAGTTAAGGCAATATCAAGGCTTAGTTTTATTTTTTCCCAATCATTCTGTGACTGATTTTATCATAAGCTGTCAACGTTGCGTGCTTTTTTGTTTTGTTGCTTTAGACCTTTGATTTCAAAACTGAGGAGGTATGTGTCAGTCTGTTCATATTATATGTTGGTTTATATTACATTATTTGGCAAGAAAGTTTCCACAAGTTTTATTACAGAAAGCACATAAATCAGTGATTCAGATAGTACAAAATCATGAATCTTTTTGTGCTTATTTCCTGCTGACAGAACTTGTCTTGGTTTTCATCCACCTTGTCAGTACTCCTTAATACACCTTGTTAGTATTGTTTACAAACAAAATGAACCACAACAGACATTTATTTGTTGTCTCCATGGAAAGAAATTTTCTTCAGTGAAACAGGTTATCAAATTAAAGTTATCACATTCAAGAATGAAACTATGAAAATACATGAAGTAGAGAATAAAAGGGTGAATAACATATGCTAGGGGGTCAATTAATTGTATTTTAAAGAGTGAATAAGTATTCACACATCAAGTTAGCAACATGTTTCATTTTCTTTAATAACCAAGATTAGTAATCACAAAATACTGCACTTCATAGATGAAATATATGCTGCACTTGCAATCATTGACTTATTGGATTAGCACCTCTGACGTAAATACATACAGAAAACTGTTTAATAACATCTAAGCTGTCACACTTGTGAGTTACTCTGTCTGGTTATGCAGTGATACATCATAGAAGCATTCTTTATTAATGAACAGATTATTAACTTATATATTCAAACTATGAAACAAACACACCCAAGAAAGTCTTCATGTGCTGTCATGTAATGACTAATCTGAAGTGCACTGATGACAGGAGCAGGTACAAATAGGATTGTGTGAATTTTTTTTTTTAATAGTACATTCACTTGCTGATCAAAGTCCAAGATGCACAAACAACGCTGACACATGGAGCTGGTCAATGCTATTTTACATTCACTAAAAATGAGATTCCATGTAGGTATCAAGATGGTGATCTGGAACTGAATCCCTGTCATCCTCGATACTGACTTTGTCACTACCACATGTCATAACATGAATTATTTCTGAGGACAAATTGGGTCAGTCATTCAAACCCTCAGGAATTTTTTTTTTTTTTTTGCTGGCCGTGAAATGTTATCAGATTTGACGTCTTGCTTTATCCTAATGCACAGCTTCCCCATGTAAATAGTCGTAGCTATCTTAAAAAGGTTAATTTTAGTTAAATATTTTCTTAGCACTGAATTTGGAAGATAGTGTAGCAGACTTCAGCCCTGCACCATGACTCAGAAACCTAAGTTATGCAGTAAAACCTTTATTAAGGCGTTTCTTACGACCCAAAAAATTTTCACTGGCGTAGTTCGCTATATACACGTCATCTCTATTACAACTACCTCCCCAACCCCGACAGTTTGTGCTCTGTTACTACCTTTTCGCAAACATTGCGTGTTGAAAAAAATTTAAGTACATGCTTCTGGTAGGCCGCTTACGGTGAACAAGTCATAAAATGGCGCATAAAACACGATTTTTGTTGTTGAAAAAAAGCCTTTGTCGTCATTATTCTTTAGTTTGGAGATTCGAATTCAATGTACCTGCAGACGTTTGGTTAAAATCTCACAATGGCGCATAGACGCAATTTAAATTCATTTTTTTAAACATCATTTGTTATTTTTCTTTAGTTTGGAGGTTCTTTTTATACACGTCCATGTAATAAATGTATATGCAGATGCTCGGTTATGAAACAGGTGCTACACTTTGGGAATTCAAATAGCACGGGACTGGTCCATTCGATTTTCAGTGTTGGGACGATGTGGTGTTACGTGGGACGATATGATCATGGTGGAGTCCATTCGACTCAGGCGAGGTGACATGGTTTTTAGTTGAAATGACTGCCACACCCCTACCGCAATCATTGTCGTCTCGTTACCAGCCACATCAGTCGATTATGCTTCATCAACGATCTTTTGCAGAAGTCACATCTCTATAAACATAAAATTAAAAGCCAGAAAAGGTTGTCGTTTTCTCTGATGCACCAGAAATCCGCCTCGCTGTGGATCTATTTATCAGCTTGTTCTTGTCCAATTCTGTGCCATATCCTTTTTTTTTTTTTTTATTCATGCTGATATGTCATCAAAATCCTGTTCGACAAGTCAGATTAACCCAAGTAGATTTATCTATAAGGTCTTCATAAGGTCTTTCAGAGGCAAGGTCATCCCGAACCTGCAAAGAGTGAAATACCAAATTTCTTATTACATTGAATATTATTTAAGTCTTTATGTGCATGGGCAGTCTTGTCCATATTCATGTCATTTTAGTTATCACTTTTGCGTGGGTGTGCATGCATACACATGCACCTTTGTTAACAGTGTATGTGCGCGCGCTCTTGCAGATATGCTTGTTTGAGACAGGAAAATGAGAGCAAGTCTTACCACCTGAAGGCAAGGAAAGAAAAGAGTTTTTTCTTTAGGTTGAGAAATAAAAATTTAATTTCATATCTGCACGTCCGAAGACTCACAAATAAAGAGTATCTTAGAGGATAATGTTGGGGTGGGGACTTGTAAAGGAGAAAATCCTGTAATGTCACCTTTTCTACATCCCGGAACACGCGAACTAGATTTTTGCCGGCCAGCTTCATGAGGTCGTCATCAGAATAACCTCGCTTGAACAGTTCAGCGAACAATGCTGGGTATGTGGACACATCCTCCAGTCCCACGGGCAGTCTGTACATTGAGCGTGACTCGGTGTGAACACTAGACTGTCGGTTTGTTTGTCTCTGTCAATAGATCTGCCTGTCTCTCTAAAGGAATTAGTCGAAATTTAAAAGAATCCTGTCAAATAGGATATCAGGCCCCATCTCTACATAACATCTAATTTTCCCTCTTGGTTTATTATTTATAGTATCTTTGTTTTGCCGCAATATAGTGCTTTAGTTTCTTTCTTAAGATCGAGAATTAAATACAAAACAAGTTTTTTTAACTTTTGCTTATTCTGTTACCTTGTAAATAAAGATTTTGTCCTTTCTCGCATTCATATCAATTAAGATAATCAACTAATTGAGCTGGATATTTTTTACAACCGGCCATGGACTGTAACCACAATCATGCATTCAAATCTAAACGTACATATGTCCGTGAGTGACTAAGAACACAGCTCATTTTCTCACAGCAACAAAAGTTTATCATCGTCGGGTAGGCTACTTGCTTACACTTCAACTCCATCGTAGTCTCCCCCGATGCCTATATGATCGATGCCGATCTTGCGCTTGATGTAGTCGATGTGATCTTTAACGAGAAAGAGTTGCAAACACCGGCAATGAAAGCTACTGGACGACATAATCATAAATCATGATGTCAAAACGATGAATAATAGTGTAAAAACTAAATTTTTATCGCATTTAAACATGACCATTTTCATAAGGTTTCGCTGTTATATAACTCTATCAAGAACTGTTAGTGCCGTCTCATCATGGACGTCTATATGAGTGGAGACATACATCCCTGGTCTCGTCGGTGCTTTTTCTTTTTTAATGCGCATTATGCAACCTTCATTTGATTGGTTTTCACAAAAAATCCGTAAGAAATTGTTTAGCGCGTTCTGATTGGTTTATTTTTCTGAGCCACTTACTATTTTCTATTAAAAAATACTTTTTAAGTTCTTCGTCGTGCGTTTCTTCTAGATTTTTCTTTCTTGTACGAAGAAGCACTTAAGTAGTTTTTGCTCTTAACTCTTATCAATTATCTTTAATGTTTATGGGTACATTTGAAATACTAATGTCTGATGTTTGGTAACTAATTAAAATAAGTCCGTGCCTGATTGTCAGACTGTAAAGGGCCGTTTATCTCTTGACCTTCATGTCTGTTTACCTTTCTGAGTGCAGGTGATGTATTATTTTGTTGCTTGTTCTGCTGGATGATTTTGAAAGTAAAAGTGATTTTCCTCGTGCTTTTTTTTATTGTGTTTGATGACACCTTCATCTCAGCATGTCGCTGTCTCATCAATCACCCCCCCCCCCACACACACACACACACACACGTTCAAACCATAGTGGTGTGCACGTGCGCAATAGCATAGCTGCCTAATTAGACATCAGATGTTACACATCTCGCTTTCCATTGAAATTTATACAAGACAATTTCGGCTGAAAGAAATTATGTGTCTTTACTGCTAGAATCGAAGCTGGATACATCGACTAAAGCGCATGACTACACTAACACGGCTGATCTCTCGTGTCATCGACTGAAAAACAAAAATTGACGTATCACGTGATGTAATGTAAATTCATGACCTAAAGCAGGAAGAAAGTACTGTAAATTTTGGTCCATTGAGCGCACTGTTCATAAGCTGCACCCACTAAATTAAAAAAAAAAAATCTTAATTTTTTTTTTGTTTACAAGTAAGCCACACTGGTTTATAAGCCGCAAATACATGTATGTATACAACATGAAAGCTGCATCGTAGGCATTATTTTAGTCTCGCATGATGAGAGTGTGTGCTTCAGCAGCTGATCTGAATGCTTTAATTGTATGCGGCTTTGATTACAAGAATGTGAACAGTTAACATTGTAACATTGAGCTCATCGAAGAATCAATTAGAATTCTTAAAAACTTCATACAAGTCGCACTGCTGTTTAAGCCGCAGGGTTTAAACCTGGGGAAAAAAGTAGGGCTTATAGTCCGAAATATAAGGTACACCCTGGTAACTATTTACACAGACCTGCCACTTGAGAGAGTGTTCCATTTGGCTCGGTGATGTTGTTAGGGTAACAGTTTACGTAAGGGCTGTAGAAATTCACCATGACAACCCCGTTGTTCTTTTTCTGAAAGGAAGCAGAGAGTTAAAATTGAAAAACGTTTGGTATATGGTCAATTTACGCCTCTGCCTGCCATCTTCGGAGAATAAAACATATGGCTACCATCCACGATGATAGATGAGTTTGACAACGCGGAGAGAATGCGGTCACCCAACAAAACACAATATATATGTATATGATATATATATATATATATATGATATATGCTACTTGCCCACTTCTTTTTTTTTCTTCTTCATTTTTGAACTAGAGCACATTCCCATATTCAAATTGCCCACTGGGACAAATAAAGTTGGTCATTGACACTTGGCCCATCTACCACAGCCCAGCTCTTTGACCCTGTAGGTGTACGAGGACACGATAGTAGTATTCTTTTGACCTGTCCGAGAAATATCATAATCACCAGGCATGCTCGGCACCTACGTCAGTATTCTGCGCTTAATGATTTAGCCAATTAAGTTTATATTGGGTTGGGTTTTTTTCCTTCGTCGGTTTGTTTGTATTTGTTTAGTTTGGGGCTCTGTTTTTATGGAAGTTTTATTTCTTTTTGTTTTTGTTGTTGTTTTGTTTTGGGTATTTTTTATTTTGGAGGGTGAGGAGATCTACTGTCCTTGTTTGTGTATAAACTAACAAGGTCTGTGGTAATTAGTTCTTGAAGAACTCGCAAGCCTAGAGACACTGGTGAAACAAACAAACAAACAAAATTGTGTAAAATGAAATATCACAAGAAATGAACACAAATACAAGAATGCCAAAGGAACAAAAAACAAACAAACAAACAAACAAACAAACAAAGCAACGAGCGTGTTCTGTTGGCCGCCTTGTTGAAACGGTTACCGTCATTTCGAGGACATCATCTTGGACGTTGCGGTAGTGGTTGCAGTAGCCGAAAGCAGAGGAGTGGCTGAATATGACAGGGGCTCGTGAGGTTTGTATGCTGTCAATCATCGTCTGCCTTGACACGTGTGACAGGTCGACCATCATGCCAAGGCGGTTCATCTCTTTGATGACCACCTGCCCGCCAAACACCAATGCGTCAACGCTTCCAGAGTTTATGGGGAACAAATGTGTCTGATCATAACCAGGGATTATTTGTTAGTTTGTTTAATCGACATGAGAAAAATAGAGAATGTAATAGCTGCTAATCTGGGATAGACACACAAAAATGCAATCGATCAAACTTTGCTCTTAATGGGACATCCGTTGTGCCTACCTGCCCGAAGAGAGTGAGCCCATTGTGTACCGGGGTGTTGTTCACATCTACCATCCAGTTGTCGGCCCTAAACGAAGACAAAGTAGGAGAAAAGACATCTGAATAATTTTGACGAGTGCATTAATACAGCTCCTCTTTCGCAAAATTTAATTTACACAGACTGATTATTTATTTATTTTCTGTGTCTTTGACTCTGTCCTATTCTCCGACATGAACTGTTTATCATAATATTTATAAACACACGTTAAGAAAATCATCAATATATGTCGCTTTCATATGACTCACACTTTGAAACTTTATGGAAGCCCTATTCTCATACTAACTGATTTATTTGCAACTTAAATACAGCAAAAGGCAACAGTTACCATGGTGTGTTACAGCTATGGGTCACGGTCATGTAGCGAACCCCAAGTTCATAGAACATGCGCAGGTTGCCCAGACTGCTGTCAATAAGATGACCTCCCTCTAGGCCTATCATGCTTCCAATTTTTCCATTGTTGAAAGCATCCTCAATGCCTGAAATGATATGAGCGAGCAATCAGAGGAGATCCATTTACGCGCCGCTGCTTGAAGAGATGCTGCAGAAGTCACGTGATACAGGTACTCTAGAGTACCACGTGCACTTCGTATGATTGTAGAAAAGGCTATTAATGGTCTTTTGTGTAGACTTAATGGGCTGACTGAGGCGTCCTGTTGTAAATAATTATGGTTTTGAAAAAAATCTTCACATCACTGAAAGTGAAATAGCATGAAGCTCTGTGACAAATGCGCTAGAGCACTATTAAAGAAGGTGAAGATGGAGGCGTAATGTCACGCCGTCTGCTTCACCCAGTTGATGCCCTAACCCTATAAGCACTAACCTCACCCTACCCTTCAATCTAACCCTAAACCCTTACCTTAAAACTAAATACATAATTCCTCTAGCTGAAATAAAGTTCTCTTGACTGGACTGTTCCTATCACGCACTGCAGCCTTACCCACCGACAGTAGTCCTATGGAACACTCCAGAAATGATTTTTTTACGTCCATTCTGCGACCTCTTTGGCAAAGTCTGATCAATTTATTTTTGTTAACATCCATGCACGCAACTGTTTGTGTCCTCAGCGCGGGGAGTACAACCAACACAAAGACTTAACGTAAATGGAATCTTGTCCTCCATCTGAAACTCAATCTGTGGCCAGACCAAAATTATGCTTTTTAACAAAATTGAATTTAAGAAAAGCGGAACCGTGTTACACCGAAAATACCATAAACTACAAACTTCGACCTGATGTTTTTTTCGTTTTTGGAAAGGACCCCACCATTTTCTCACACCACCCAAACTCCACCACTAAACCTTTTTCCACATGTCAACTCCGTGTAGTCTGTTCATCGGCCTTTGATATTGCTCGGTTTGGAGGGACGGTGCCGGACGACCCTGCTCAGTGGTATCATCACAAATGGTACTCTTTTGTCTAGATCGTATTCTTTTTTCATTTGATGAAAGCGATGTTAAGACACTTTTCTTCCATCTGAAGACACTAGGTTTTGCCAAAAATGTATTTCATTATTTGACTATAATTCCGAATTTCGTTGCTTTTACAGTTTCACAAAGCTCACTAAAGCTTTGAGAGGTGAGGGAGGTACCTTGAGCAGTGCTGACAAACTGTAAGTCACTCCGGTAACGGGCCACCATTTTCTTAATCACGTCCACCTGGTCTAAGGCTTGGCGCACAGCATCCAAATACGACGAGTTACAGTGAGCAAAAGCCACCCAGAACTGAAAAAAAATTGCAAAAGTTTGTTTCTCTGTATCTAAGCATCAATAAACAGTCGAACATAAAATGGACACTGCGTATAGAAAATCGTGATGAATGCAAGACCCCCTTTATAACCGGTTGATTGCATCCTCACGTACAGTTTACTTAAACAACGTTTAGTAACATGTAGCACGACACACTGGTCAGAATTTGTATTAGAACCCTGCATTTAAGTTTGCATTTTTTAGATATGCTTATTTAAAACTGTTAAAGCAAAAAGGGTGAAGGTGAAGTGTCACATAGCCTAGTGGTGTTGAGGAAATTGAACTAAGTGGCTCAGTGTGCCTAAAGCATGGCATGTAGAGTGCGAAGCCCAACCATCTCTGTTCAAACTAGAGTAGTCGGGTGGGGGTAATTGGTTTTTCTTATGGCGATCCAGTAGCCAAGGCTTTATCACAGCAAGACAGCCAGCCCTGTAAGCAGATTTCACATGCAGAGAAAGAACATGGTGCTCGGGACGAAAGCTGAACCTAGGACTGCCAACCCTCCCTCCGAGTAGGCGCTGGGTGAGAATCTTGAGCAGAGTTTACTGACAGACATGAGAATTTGAAAACAGTCTTTCACTGATTATAAATACCATAAATAACAACAGTCAGAATGTCCCGATTAAAGGTAACCCTGTGTCAAACAGGAAAATAAGTTTATAGTTGCTTCAAGGTTACTGAACACAGCACTGCCATTAGTTCAAAAATTGCACAGCGAATTATAAATAATTTTTTAAAAGCACACGAGAATAGACTTATGTATTAACATTAAATAAAATATAGTACTAATAATATAACCGAGAACTACTGATGTTATTAATAGTTTCGAATACATGGCGATAAGACCTTGCCCAATCAACGAGCTTACTTTTGTGACGTCACCGGAAATGAATTCTTGATTGCTTTGCAAAACCCAGGTGAGAACTGCCAAGACTATGTCTCGTGAAAGGAACAGCGTTTTTTTCTCAGACTTTGGAAACGAGTGTTTAAAATTGAAAGTAGCCCGCCTATTTGAAAATAATATTTGCACGCGGGTTAACCTTTAACTGAATTATCCTAACAGTGATTTCCCATGTTCAGTGGTTTGAGTGGGAAGCTGACGACAAACCATCAGACATCCCTGGCTTCAATGAGCTCTTGTTCTCGCGTATCTTGATAAGCTTTCTGTTCCTGTTCGCTTTACTATTTACGCCTCGCCGGAAACGCTTTTAGTAGAGGAAGGCCTGGCAGCGAGCGAGGCAAACTGATTGCCGGGTAACGACAGTCTTTGTATTTAAATGGAAAGTTACGGGATGCAGACCAGTTACAGGGAACCCGAGCGTTCCCCGTCGCTTGCAACGCTACTCTACGAAAATGATGCATAATGGGGTGAACGATAACAAGGAGGGTTTCAACAACGTTACGAACGGTGTTATTGATGTCGTTGACGATGATTCGTCTCACACGGTCAGCCGCTTCATCTTGATTGGCGGCGTCGTGCCTGTCTCGCTGCTCGGGGTCGTTGGCAACGTGGTGACCTTCGTGACGTGGCACGCTGACAAGTCCAGCAATGTCTCTACGCTCCTCTTCAAGATCCTCGCCGTCTGGGACATCGTGTTCCTGGCTTCCTTCTCTTTCATCATTCTTGGACGAAACGGCGTCCCGTATGACGTTCTGCTGGCCTTCGCTCACGTGACTGGATGGACTCAGCTGTTGTCCGTGAACATCACCCTGCTGATCGGGGTCACTCGTTGGATCGCCGTCTTCAGACCGTTCCACCTCGCCTCCTTGCTCACCTTGCGTCGCACTCGCATCGCCGTAGCGGTGATGATGATATGGTGTACGCTGCTGCAAAGCCTTGACATCATCTGGACGCTAAATTTCGTGCCAGAACAGTCTGTCAAAGTAGCTGTATACATTTTCAAGCAAACCGTCGGCTTCATCCTCCCACTGATGCTTCTTCTCATCTTAAACATCCTTTTGATTGTCACCATTCATCGCAGCGTCAAGATCGACAGCCAGTCGCAGCAGAAGCGCCACGCGACGCTGCTGGTCATCTGTATCTCCGTCTGCAGTCTCGTCGCCTACCCCATCGGCGTCCTCATGCAGATGCTGTTAGAAGCGGACTCTACCGGGGATTTGACATCCAGTACATTCTGCGATCGTATGTGTTTCAACATTGCTAATAGCTTCTTCTATCTTCTGCAAGTGCTCAACTCCAGCCTCAACGTCCTCTTTTACTCCATTTTTTCCACAACTTTTCAGACGTTACTATTCAAGTGCAAGAAGCGACCAAGAAGTACCATTCCAGGAAGACCGGTACTAGCTTCGTAGGACCACCAGCGATTTCAGTTAGTATCCGTTTCTGCTTTTCTTAACTCGTACTTCCCCCAGTAAAAATTGTCTAGCTTTGGCTTAATTATGTTTTTGTTAGTTTGTTCTTGTTTCGTTTAAAACATATTTCCAGTCCTCTACACTCGGAATGAATGTGTGAACCATGTTGCATCACATGCATTATCACGAATTTTCCTTGTTTTGGTGGTCAGCATTATAATAATGATCATCAACAGAAAGAACAGAATCATTAAATGTCATTATTAATGTCAGCAGCGGTGGCAACAAGAAGTAACTAATGAAAAGTCCAGTAACTTGTTTCCTTGCAGTCGTTCATAGATACTGAATGTTTGTATGCATTACCTCACGAAGTACTATGTTTAAGAGAAATATTTAACTTTTTTTACGGATGTGTAAATAATTATCCTAAATTTAACTATGTAAAAATTGTAAATTGAACAAACAAGACAGAGTCCTGTTTTAGGACTATTTGACATGTATTTCGTTTGAAGGCAGAATGAAATGTGAAAATTCCAGCTGCTAGAGGCAGCATAGAGAACTCTTGATGTCATGATGATGATGATGATGATGATGATGTCCATTTGTAATGCGCAGGTATCCATTCAGAAGAATGCTCATTGCGCAGAGGTGTCAGAGGGCTAAATATACATTTTATCATTATTATTATACATTACACACCAATATAATATTAACTTTTTGTGTGTTTATATTAGCATGTGGAATTTTTAAGTTCGCTAAATATGTTTTGATTACTATATTTTTAGATTTGTACAATTTTCTCGTTCTTCCGTAGTCTGTTAAAATGGGTAAGCGCATCCTCATTCCTAAGTTTCTACATACCACCACCATCATCATCATTGGCTGGTTATCATCCGTTATTGACAGCAGGGGGGGGGGGCGGGCGGGGCGCCAATAACCCTTTGACAGGTCACAACAAAGGTCACAAGCTACGCAGCGGCTGCCTCGGCCCCCCCCACAGGTTTCTGGTACCACGGACGTGTAAGTAGAGATTTACGTATCCGTACCGGCACAGCGGCAATAAGCGCGTCTACTTCCGGTTCATTGCTTGAGTGATAAGCGTAACCCCGGAAGTCGCCATGTGACCTCTGCGCTCCTCTATCGTCTGCTAGGAGTCTGTTTTCAGCGTAAATGGGCGTGCACGTGTGGGAGGGTGTGCCTGCGTACGTTGGCGTTGGCGTGCACGTGTGGGAGGGTGTGCCTGCGTACGTTGGCGTTGGCGTGCACGTGTGGGAGGGTGTGCCTGCGTACGTTGGCGTTGGCGTGCACGTGTGGGAGGGTGTGCCTGCGTACGTTGGCGTTGAGAAGCGTAGTCGCTGTCTCTCTTATAACAGCTTTCTAGCACTTATGAAAGAAGAGTCGTTAAGCGTTAAAAATGGAGACTCATGCAGTTTGCACTGTGCCATTCCTTATCATTTAATGAACAACTCTTTTTAGCATAGCTTTGTACTTAAGTTAATGTATCTGTGACATTTTCAAAGCCATTGTAAAAAAGCTTGATGCTTAATAATAACAGGTGACTATGCGACCGACCGACCGACCGACCGACCGACCGACCGACCATGCAAGCAGAGAGAGTAAGCTGACCTACCTGTGCTCCAAGCTTCCCTTTCCGCAGCCGAGGTATATCTGTATGCACCTTATTCCAGCCGACTGTCAGGTTGGCTTCGTCAGAAAATACTTTGTTATCTATATGGCTTCGGTATTGCCAAGGTAGGTCGTTGTGTCTGAAAAAAGTATTTAAGTGAAAATGCAACATAATTTGGAAACAGATGCTGGGTCTCTTCTGATTATTGTTATTGTTAGCCAGTCCTCACTTTCACCCCGCTGGAAGAACCACCTCTTCATAATTAAGAAATAATGCTTGCATTGAGGTTTCTGTGACTTTTCGAGAGCTGCCGTCCACATGTTGTCTCCATTACCGCTTGTGTTAATAATGTGCACAATGGTATCGCACGGCGGTGGGTATCTATGAAGATACTCACCAACTGTTGGGTGCTTGATGGTGTATTTAATTCTAACCACACGTACCAATTTGTTGTCTCAAGATACAGAAATTTGAGTTTTGTAAGCATATTATAGTAAAATCTCCCTATTAAGGCTTGCTAAAATCCACCAAAATCTGAGAGAAGTCTTAATAGGGAGATTAACTTGTCTGGCTTCATTCCACGAACCGTGACTTCAAACACCTATAAACTGAAGTTCATTTATTTCAATATTGAAATACAGCTCTTAAAAACCAAATCATTTTTTTGCGTTTTTGCTTTCGCGTGTTTATGCTTATTCTGCCATTGGTAGGCTTGACTAAAGATTTAAAGAGGAACTTGCCCTGCTGGTAAGAGCAATGAACAGTGCAAATGTCCGTAGTAGACAAAGACGCAAATACGCACTATTTATGTATTTGAAAGTGGTTTCTGCTAAAAGTCGCAATAAAACACAAACAGACGGTCACAATAATTTTCTTTTTATAGACACGCGATCTAGGCTATATAGACCCCACCATGACCATTCGTCGAATCGACCTTGCCCAGGCTAAACGAAAGACCTAGGGGTTACACCAGTTTCATATTAACCGAACGTATGCATATAATGTCACTGGACTAAAAAGTAATGAAGACAACATATTTTTTAAAACTATTTTTTTAAATCGCGCTATGCATCATTGTGAAATTAATATGAACCGCCAAACTAAAGAATGATGACTACAATTAAAAAGGCTTTAAAAATGATTTAAAAGAAAATCGCGTTATGTGCCATTGTGTGATTTTGTTCTTCGAATGTGTGTTGCTAAGCGGCCATTTTTGTTTAGTAAGTTGATAGAAGAACTTGTTTGAACAACTTATGGCCCTGTTGATAATATGTGACATTAATATCTACTCCTCCTGTCATCGGAGATCGACTCGTCTTTTAGGCCTGGATGGATTCGACTTTCTGGTAACTATGATTGGAGCGATGTGGTTCGCGACAAACTGACAGATGAACCATAGAACAAGCAGTCTCTTTCAAAATGTACTTATTTTATGTGGTTTCTGTGGAAAATCGTAATATAGAATAAGCGGCCGGTTTGAATCAGTCTATTTTAAAACTTACCTACGTTTTTTTGAACACGCCAGGTTTGCCCCCAGAAAGTCCTAATAGAGCTTAAACTGCCGGTCGTAAATCGGGTTGAGGAGGTAGTCGTACTAGAGATGACGTTTATATAGCGAAACACGTCTGTGAAAATGTTTTGGGTCGTAACTAAGAGGGTTCGTAATCGGGAAGGTCTTAATAAAAAGATTTTACTGTAGTTTGCCCTCTTCTCAAAATCGGAACAGAAACTAATGTCATGTTCTTCATGCTTATTAGTTTTCGAAAAATCGGTACAGAAATAAGAATTCTTCAAGCCATCTTTCCAAAACGGGTACAGCAAACAGAATCTTGTCTTAGAAGACTATGTTTATTGTCTCTCGGAAGATGACACCAACAATAAAGTCGTGTTCTTAAAGCCTTCTTATCGCCGTCCTTTAAAAACTGGCCAACAGAAATTACAGTACAGATGCCCCTCGACTTACGATGGGATTACATAATGCTAAGCCAATCCTAAGCTGAAAATAGCGGGTCGAACATGTATTTAATACACCTAGCCTGTCGAGCAGCATAGCTTAGCCTAGCCTACCTTCAACATGTTAGAACACTTACACTAGCTTAGTGTTAGGGTTATCTAACACAAAACTTGACGATAGACTATTGTACCGCATATCCCTAGCTGGGAAAAAAAATCCAGATTCAAAATTCGCTTTCTATCAAAAGCATATATCGCTCTCAACCTTAGTAAAAGTCGAAAAATCGTGACCATCGGGAACTGTCTTTTTTATTTTTCAAGCTTGTTAGTTTGCTTTCCTATCCTCCCTCCTCCCTCTCACTACCCCAACCAGCCCTGGTGGAGAAACTAGGGCAACTTTTATTTCAGTTCAGTGTTGCTTTACCTCAACTTCGAGTGGTAATGAGGAGCTAGACTTACTGTTTAGAATGCACGACATGGCGGGGTCGGCACGCCCACACTTCTTCAGTCAACTGTCACAACAAACTTGTTCATGCTTGTCACACGACTGCCAAATTCATTTTCACGCCTCCTGCATAATACCAGCTACAGGTTTACTACAGTGCAAATATTTTGAATATCACAATAATCCTTAAAGGGTCACAGATTACTAAAGAATCTTGAATATTGACGCGTGAGGTTGATGATACTTGCACGTGTGGCCCTCCTCACACAGTGAATTATCCTGTTACATGGTGGTTATGTAAGGATAATATCGTAATGTCAAGGCTATGTTGATCACCTTGGCCTTGTAACCTGCCTAATTATAAAACGTGTAGCTAGTACTGACGAAGAGAACATCAACAGCTTATCGATGACATTCTTAGATCATGAAAATAACTCTAGCATTAAGACTGACGAGCTGATGCGGGTGGAGGAGAGTGTTTTGGGTGAGTTACACCAGGCTACAGAAAACCCGGGTAGAGGTCAAGAGAGATGTCACCTGACGTACACAGAAACGCCTAATTAACACATGGTCCCACCTCTCTAATTAGATGAGGCCTTGACAACATAAACCGTATTGTTGATTGTTTTAAGGGATGTTTGTAGGCGTGTATCTCGAGAACGAAACTAGAGAAACGACCTTTCAAAACAAATGTCTGAGGAAAAACTTCAAAATATTCTGGATTAACATAAATACCAACAAAGAAATCCTGACAAGAGTCAGATGCACAAACATGACAACCATACTCAAAAAATAAGACGGACATGACTAGGACGCGTGTTCAGAAAGAAACCAGATACACCACCCAAAATAGCCCTTCACTGGACATCTCTTTTTCGCTCCTCTCTCCCCTCTCTTCAGTAAAGTGTTCCGTTCAGTTGTCCCCCCCCCCGTGTTCTCTCTCTTCCTCCAATCGCATGTTTTGTGTGTATGTCCTGTTTATGCAAGTCTGAGAGAAAAATATTGTAAGACACTGAAGGAAAGAGCACATGTACTCGTTCAGTTATTCTCTAGCACCAATGGGTCGGTAATTAGACAGTTGGGTCTTTTCAAACTCCTGATGTTAGAAAAACGTCGGTCGATAATGAGTTGATTAATGTGTACTTTTAATACTATACTCATGGATGTCATCTCCCCCTTGGAATGGGTTCATGGCCTACCCAATAAACAGATTCTTCTTCTTCTTCCTCCTATCTCTCACTTATCCCTCTCTCTCTCTCTCTGATTTGCACATCAAACGAGTTCACGATCGTGAAATTAATTTTTATGAACAAGTTTACGATTTCTTTTACCCAGTTTGTGACCTGTCGACGTGAAGACGTTCTACTCTTGTACTTCATCTTTATGTTGTTCATTGTGGCTATACGTACCTCACTGTCCACTGTCGGTTATCTTTCATTTATGATTAGTGGTCTGCGCAGGGTGCAATCTATCTTGGTCGTGCTGCTGCGCATTATAAGTGCTCATTATAAAAGAACAGCGCAGTAAATCATCAGGACTCACCCATCAACCAGCGGGTACCGCCCGAGGACATCTTCGGCCCTCTTCACGCGTTCCGGAAGCGAGGCAGTGCGCATGTCCGTTCTGGTGCTCAGTCCCACGGCCAGTCCAATGATAAGGGCCAGGACAGCCACGCCGACGACCGCGACGATGAGGAGACGCTTCTTCGTGACGACGGCCCCGCGGCCAAACATGGGCTTCCCTAATGACGACGATGAACTCCCGCCCAGTTCCATCGGAGGCTAAACTTTTGATCCGAAGAAGTCTTGTGGGGTCAGGGACGATGTTCTTACAAAGGAGGAGAATAGGGCGTCCCTGTCACTTCAAGTCAATGCTGCAAAAAAAAAATATGGGTTTGATATTCCACTAGACAAATCTTTCATCAAGATACGAGAAGCACTTCTTGTCTTAAGTGATTTATATTTAAAGTTATTTTCTCAGAACACTTAATACCTACTGCCACGAATTGTTGAATGTTGTTTTCCAAGTCTGCCACTAGGGGTAGTCTTTCCTGACGTATTACTGTATGCAATCACTACATAATCACTATGTTGTTGTGGTGTTAATACTAATTAGATTGTAGGAACAGCGTTATGTAACAGTTTGTTAGAATACCTGCCTGGGCCCTAGCTTATTGTGTGTGTGTGTGTGTGTGTGTGTGTGTGTGTGTGTGTGTGTGTGTGTGTGTGTGTGTGTGTGTGTGTGTGTGAAATGGCGCGACAGAAAAAAAGATAAAAATATTTCTCTTAATCTAATATACAATTACACAGACAACTTCCATCTTCAGCAAAAATGCTCATTATAAACGGCACCTGTACCAGTATTGGCTGTAGTTCAAAATATTTTGAGGATTGTTGGTACTGAGCAAGCTCGTTGAAAAACAGTCTTGATTTGCCACCACCCACAACGATGGCCAAGGAAGATACTTGAAAATGACCACATCATCAGCCAATATCTGGTAAATCGAATAAATGACAAACACCACGTCGTTAGAGATAGTTTGCACGGGTTGCATTAATTATTTGTCGAAAGTTTCGCGAATAAGGTAACTCATCGATCTTAAAAAAATAAATAAATAAAAAGTATCCGGCTGTTGCAGAGATGAACTAAAGGTATGCTTTACAAAGAGGTCTGACTGGTGCGTGAAGAATCTGCTGATACACAACTCTGAGGTAAAGGTGGCCATAGTTTGTGAACTTGAGTGGTTTATCGAGTCCAGGTCAAGCCATGTGAAGCTCGGAGCAAGTCAAGGCCTGTAACAATTAAGTGCTAATGCCACAAAGAAATAACATGTGCGGAAGAGGTTTGACAGAGGAATTCCGAATCTTCACCGTCTTGGTGAAAAGAGCTTTACCGCTGTACCCTGAACATTTTGCAACAGCAATCAAGCCCTTTACAACTATCCATCAGGCTTCGTAGTGTTTTTTCATTTTCATTATCATTGTAATCATCAACTTTCTGTCAGAAGTTGTAGAAACACCACTGCTGATGGTTTTCTTTTAAATAACTGTTCCGAGCTCCTGTTGAGCTGTGATTTTCCTAGAGGACAGTAGATAATTGGGAGCAACTTAACAAAAATGTTATTCACTTGCAGTTTTTCTACTGAGCCACGACTGTATGTAACGGTGGTGTATAAGTACAGGCAACTTACATGACTCCCTTCTCGGTTTAAAGTGGCCGCCTCGCGCCTGCTGCAGCTTACAAAGGGTAACTGGTCTGGCACCAACATTGTCTGGAAGGGTCAAAGAGCAAGCGGTTCGTTCGGATTGGTCCGTTCAAAATTCAGTATTTACTGGTTAGCCGCAGCTGGGTGGTAGGGGTGGGTGAGAGGAGGTGTGAGAGAATTGATGCCAGACACTTGACTCCCCAACAATGTAGCACAATGTAAAGATGAGAGGAGGCTTGCATCAGATTGCACTCTCTCAAGAATCCCTTGAAATTCGTTTCGTTAGAATCAGGCTTAAGTGGTGCCTGGGTCATTGTGTCATTGTGTAAACATCTGTCAAACGTTTTCTGAAGGGGAAGATATTTAAAATTATGTTTCATGAAGTAGCCGTGGTGAGCTGGCTACATCTCAGCGTAACAGAAAACAGATTACATATGTTCCAAGGTGAGCCTGGACTAACGATACATTTGAAGATTCACATCAATGTTAAGCTCATCTCTTCCAAGAATACTTCTCTGCTTAATTCTTCAGTGCTCCCGTGCTCTATATTTAACAACAGTCATTGTTAGACTGTCAGTTCATTTTGCTGTCTTATTAGTTAGTTAGACTTTCTCTGCTGATCCTTATTACTTTACTTTTGAGTTTTTGTGTCCTGCTGTAGCTTTTATTATTATTCTGTTCTTGGGCAGTTCAGCGATTTTTATTGTTAGCTGTAAGAGCAATCACTTTTCTTGAATCCTGACATAAAAAAATTATTATTATAAACTTGCCAGTCTCTGGCAGTAAAGCAAAACGTACGAAAAGAAGTTAGCTAAATGTAAGTGCAAGTGACAAGGATGTTAAGGAAATGTAAGTGCAAGTGACAAGCATGTTAAGGAAATGTTAGTGCAAGTGTCGAGGATGTTACCGAAGTGTAAGTGCAAGTGTCAACTCGACCTCGTACTCGCAGTGCTTCTGCCCGCGCGGACGCTGCTCACATAATACTATGGTAATGTTTTAATATTGCATTACATAATTTTGAGTAAATAAAATTTTTATTTCGTCATCCCCCTCCCTCAAGAAAAGAAAGAAAAACACGGTTGCTAACCAGGCTAGACTCGAAAACAAATGTTTGGACAAAGGTCAGAAGAGTGTTGGGCGACTAACCTTTAGTTAATTGTATGGCTCTGTGATGTAAGTCTACAAGTTTTTCTGTCTACGATATCATCTAAATATATAGTCCATATATTTATCGCTCATGTTTAGGTACTGTAATATTTAATATCGTTTTAACTCAATCCTGATATCAAGTAAGAAGTAGGCATAAGTTGAGGATCGTTCGGAGAAAAGTAAAACTTGAGAATAATCAAATATGCGTTTACAAACATAAATCTGTTTTAATACCTATCTAATTTATATTAAACCAGTAAAGAAAAAGAAATCCTGCAAGGACACCCCTCCCTTGTGGCAGCCACCAAACACTTTCTCCCTGCCCCTGTCAGTGCGCTGCTGTCAGTGTTTACTGTCAACTGAAGTGTTTTCGTGTAGAACACACTTCTTTCGATCATTTTCTTCCTGGCTGTAGTTCTCCTTATGTAATTATTTGCATATTTTTCTGTATTGCTCTGTTTGCCTGATCTTTTTTTGAGCTGTCTGATGTCGATTATCTGTCTACTTCTTCTTTTCATTATCTTTGATTTATTTTCCCTTTGTTTTTTTTTTGGTTCGGATCAGCTACTATAGCACCATACTGAGTAGTAAACAAACTCGCCTAATGGTTATGATACAGTCCCTGCTACTACTGTAAGTACTGTGGTGCTGAAAGAAATAAAGGTTTTGCACTAACCTCAGATTTCACCAGATTATTGGCAGCTGTTGACAGGATTTACTTCTGAAAAAGTCCGGAGTTGAGAATACTGTTATAAAGAGATATAGTGTGAACACATGCAGCGACAGATACTGGGTCCAGTCCCTGCTGGTAATGTTATGCAGGCAAACGTTTCTGTGGCCGATCGTGAGAAGAGTGCAGAATTGCAAGGCAGATATTACCTACCCTTGAGAAAAGAGGGTGGGGAAGAGTACACCTCCTTGTGCATCGACATTTGTCGTGGGACTTCGATAAAAAAAAAACTGCCGACTTCACTCAAGCTCTTGCCTAGTCTCACTACACTCAACCTTTTGCCTAGTCTCAGCACGGACCTTCATCTACTGGATGAGTGTCACTCATTCGTTGCCTCTTTGCGCTATCATAGGAGTGACCAATTGTAACAAACCCTACAGACGTTCGGTTTTCACTTCCGTTTCCGATTTCAAATGGCGGGTTTTCCTAACGTCGAAGAAATTTTAGAAGTAATTAAGCTTTTCTGTCATAAGAACCTTGTTAAAGAAGACTGATTGCAAAATCAACAGAAGTATTTTCTTTAAAATGTATTTTGGTTGTTTCTAGAAAACGCATGTGGGTTTATCGTCAATTTTATCATATAAAAACATCATCACAACAGATGTTATTGACTTGCTCTACCATTAACAATTTTTAAAAAAAGCATTGTTTTTGATTTTTTGGAAACAATTATATAGATTATTCTGTTACAAAAAGCCTATACTTTAAGAATTAATTTAATAAATGCCACAGATGAAGGTTAATGGTAACACTGAGTTCACGACAACGCCATTTACTAGCAGACGACAATAGGGAAGTGCCCACCCACCCACCCCCCGTTGGCGACGAGCATAGATGTTTACTTTTTGTTGAGGATAACGACATCTCGCTTTATTGGTATGACATCCAATAATGCAACAATTTGCACCTGTCCATTTTTTTCGAATCCATTTATGTCTGCAAACCACTGACCTTTATTAAAAATTAAATGAAGGTCCGTGTCTCTTCGCAAGAACAAACCGGAACCGGAAACACGGGCAGGCTGATAAGGAAAGCCGAGACTTACACCGGATATAAACCTGAGACACTTATCCAGTAGATGAAGGTCCGTGGTCTCAGTATACTCAACCTCTTGTCTAGTCTTAGTACACTCAACCTCTTGCCTAGTTTCAGTATACTCAACCTCTTGTCTAGTTATAGTATATTCAACCTCTTGTCTAGTTATAGTACACTCAACCTCTTGTCTAGTTATAGTACACTCAGCCTCTTGCCTAGTCTCAGTATACTCAACCTCTTGTTTAGTTATAGTATATTCAACCTCTTGTCTAGTTATAGTTGTGACAGTATCCCTGGTCTTTCAACCAGAACGTGGATACTGGCCCCGGGGAACGGGCACGTGGGCACTAGTTACTCAACACTAGCCGCCCACGTCAGCATTAACTGCAGGGGAAAACACACGATAATCACACGTCGGTCATTCAATTACACAACTTGGCTCACGATCCCCCACCCCTGCTCTTCCCCGAACACAATACTCAACGACGTGTGATTTCAATGGAACAATAAAGAAAAGATTTATTCATTACAAAAGCATTCCAAACAAAACACAATCAAATGGACTCGTCTAGGGGGGTCCCAATACTATCCGTGCTAGAGCGTACTTCTGATGTTACAGTGCTGTTGCCTCTCTTTACAAATACCATACACACTCGCAAGCGCACCAACTTAGCTCTGTTACAGCTGGTTTGTTGAGAGTCCAATACTTCAGTTGACTGCCACGACACACTGACGATTTCCCTTCGAAGTGATGTCTGATGGTCTGACGTCTTCCTCCCTCGAACTGTCACCACGTCAGAGAGCGACGACTGCTTCTCCCGGTGACCCAGATTCGAGCCTTGTACCACTCGAGGGTACACGCGTGGGTTCTTCGACGGCTATAATGCCTCGTACAGCCGCCAAACGAACACCACCACAGACGGTCTCAGCCCTTGAGAACCGACGACTTCTAGCGGCCTCAACGTTGAGCCTCTACCTCTCACACCGGTAGAGCGAGCCCACAGTCACACAGCCCTTTCCTCTCCACGACGACAGCAGGCAGTCTTGACAGTACCTCGTCAATTACTTGCCTCCTTCTCTCAAGGTTCTCTAACCCGACTTCTTTCCTCCCGAGTCTTGCCCTCGTGGCTAAGACTTGGTCCGAGGCAGAAGTGTAGCTGGCGTTAGAAAGCTGAAGTCGCTTTGGCTGGTGACCCGTTGCTCCCCTACTCAGACGTTCGCCGAAAAGCAAGTGAAGTGTGTTTTTGTCTCTCTATTTATCTCTCTACATTCTCACAGATACATACATCGAGGGATGCCATTGGTCACTCACTCATCATCCAATCAGCTACAATTACAGCCAGGAATCAACAGGAGATCTCTCTCTCTGACCATTGGCCACGCCTACGGGTGGCCGATGTTACATGTACCTTAGCCTCCCTCCCCCTGTCTAATTACGTGGTTTTGCGGCAAAACAGGTGCGCGCCTTCGGGTATCTTTCTCTCCCTCCCTAGACGTTTGTTGACGTTTAGCCAGCCATCGGCCACGCATGGCGGCCGAAATCACTTACCGCCTTCTGTTCCACGCGTCCATTTAGGCGTCCATACCAAAACATACGCCCCCTACTTCCTCGCCAAAGGGCCTCAGGCTTGTCAACAAGGCGCTCTAGATACTAAGTGGGCAGATTGTTACCTACCCCCTAGAGTTATCTCATGACAATAGTACACTCAGCCTCTTGCCTAGTCTCAGTATACTCAACCTCTTGTCTAGTTATAGTATATTCAACCTCTTGTCTAGTTATAGTACACTCAGCCTCTTGCCTAGTCTCAGTATACTCAACCTCTTGTCTAGTTATAGTACACTCAGCCTCTTGCCTAGTCTCAGTATACTCAACCTCTTGTCTAGTTATAGTACACTCAACCTCTTGCCTAGTCTCAGTCTACTCAACCTCTTGTCTAGTTATAGTATATTCAACCTCTTGTCCTGTTATAGTACACTCAACCTCTTGCCTAGTCTCAGTATACTCAACCTCTTGTCTAGTTATAGAACACTCAACCTCTTGCCTAGTCTCAGTATACTCAACCTCTTGCCTAGTTTCACTACACTCAACCTCTTGCCTAGTTTTACCACACTCACGCTCTTGCCTATAGTCTCACGACACTCAGCCTCTTGCCTAGTCTCCCTACAGTCTACACCCAACCGTATGTTTTCCTCGCTCGTGCAGACTAACAGGTCAGGCTGACTCCCACTGTGGACTCCCGCCCATTCCTCCCTTCTTGTCCTTCGGGGCCATCTTGTGGTTATTGGCACTACTTCCGAACAGAAGGTCTTGGGTTCAAAGCTAGGTCAAGCTATCCACTGGAAAACTCCCGTCTACCCATTCCGTTTACCTATCAGTGAACAGGTACCTGATTATTAGTAAACAGAAACAGATGTATCAGGGAAGGCAAATGGCGGCCTTAAATTCCATGTCTGCGGGAAGGGGGAGTTGAATAGAGTCGAGGAGATCCAGGACACAAGCCGTCTTTAGTGCTTCAGGCGAATGATATACAATATCTTGTGTACAGAGACCTGAAAGCAATGAAACCAGCCGTAGCAAGCACATAAAAAGTAAACACGAAAGACCTTTTTGCACAAAGAGCACGAGTCACGTTTCGTATGCGACATGGGTTGAAATAGGCATGCGACCTCAAACGAAGAAAAAATATTTGTACAAAAAACTCTTACTTTATCATAATAATGCATGTGTCCTGGCTGGACGAAAAGCACGTTGCCGTAAGAGGAGCTTGTGGTCGTGCCTGACACCAGTTATTTCTTTTTTTTAAAAGTAATCTCCATAACAAACGTGGCAAACGCAAAGCACTAATCAAAAGTCCCTTCCTATATTTAATTCATTTATTCCTTTAGCAAAACCGCGCACGCACGCGCTCACGCACACACACACACACACATTCTGTGACACGCAAACACATATCTGAACTGAGCTCCTTCGGCCTCTTTAACATTTTGAAATTTCGAATACATCCAACTTTTTACGACTGCAACCAAAAGACAAACCAAATGTTTTAAAGACTAATTCATAGCCAGTAACAGTTAATAATTTTAACTTTTCAGTAGAGGACAGAGTTTTGTGACAAGGACTTAAAAATATGCACGTTTAGCATAGAAACAAAGTTATGCAGCACCAATATTGTCATTTTACCTGCTGACTAAGGACTTCGTAAGGCTATATTTATGAGCTTTTCTCACAAACTTCATTATTGTAAGTCACTTTGAGAGACTTGGTAGTCACTCTCATCGACACTGATGTTCCTGCTTTGTCAAATGCTATTAGCCAATAAACAGAAAATCATAGAAATATAAATGAAAAATACTGTACTTACCAGAAAAACAAAGTGCAGCGTGTCTCGGCTTTTCGAGTCTAGAAGTACAGGCAGGAGAGCGCGGTGTGAAAAGATGTTTAACTTAGTGTGTGTATATATATATATAGCTTTCTCTAAGGTCCAACCAGCCAAGCTTTCTTTGGTCCAAGGACTCAAGCAAAAGGGAGGGACGTCTAAATATCTCATAAAAATGTCGGTCTTTGCCTCCAATTGCTCCAAACCCCGACCATTTATTTCCCATGAAATCCCATCTCGTCGAATCTTCCAGAAACTATCACCCCCTCAGGGGGGCAGCAACAATGCATTCGGGACCATGGGTGGAAGTTGCTGTCATCACAGTTACTGGTCTATAAACCAAACTAGGGCCAACATAATCTGCCTGTATCTGGTTTGTGTGTGTCAAGGAAAGGAGCTATTTAATTAAAACCTAGACAAACTAAGCTGTCGTAGCACATATATAAACTTTTCCCCCTTCTTAATCGTGAAAAAAGTATACGTTACACGGAGCTCCTTAAAAACATTCAAATATAAGCATGTGATTATTTGAAGAACAAATGTCGCAGCCACCGTAACACTTTATACAGCAGCATATATGACACCTTCCTTGAATACAACTAGCGCACGATAAGAAAGATTGCGAGGTGGCTTTTGGGGACGGATGGTAGGTAGATATTATCTCCTTACCCGGTGCTGGTTGGGCGAAGAGCAAAAAAGGTCGGAGACTGGAAGGAAAGATAATTAATGACCTGCCGGCCGATGTGTTATTGCACGGCAATGCTGGTGCATCGCCGGAGGTCGTCCAATCGTCTTCTTTAGTTACGGTTGTCGGAATCCTCCCCTTTCCTCCCTACCTTCTACCGCCCATCCACCCACCGCCCGGACATCGTCTTTAGTTTAAACTTATCTGTATTATGCTAACCTCTTTATCATCCTCCCCCCGCTCCAATCTTCCCGTTACACCACCATGATAAATTTATAAGCCTGTCTATTTGCGGGACAGCAGTTTTAAACATGTTTTTGCATTAATGTGTTCTACTTTGCTGGCTGCAATAGTATTAAAGGATAATATAGTATCAAGGATCTGCCGTGTAGACTAATGTAGTTGTTTGTTTGGTGATGGAAAACAGGAAAAGTCGTTAAGTAACTACGAAATAAAGCACACGACATCTCTCACAAAGTAAGAGGCTGCAGTGCCAGAAGTGGGCCCCCATCCTCTCGGTTCACAGAGTGGCCACACATCAGTAACATACCTGGCTCTTCACCGTCAATTCCGATTTGCTTGCAGCCCCCGCCCCCTTATGTGGCGCATAAACCCAGCAATCTCAATGCACTTTCAAAAGTTCGAATTGACCTAGTAACACCTCTGAACCCTACATACAGCCCCCGTAAAATATATATACACATTTTTTTTATTTTGGCGCATGGCACTCGCGTATCACCCGTCATACCTTCGCGTACCACTAGTGGTAAGCGTACCACAGTTTGAAAACCTCTGTTCTAGACGGTTCATGCGCGATAAATCCTCGGTGTCCAGCGGTCTTCCGACTCGAAGCTTGTCCAGCCAGAATACGATACCACTGACTACGATTCCCACCCCAGGCCCGCCTATCTGAGGCCTGGATATTGTTTACTACAGACTTGAAACTCAACATCTGCATGTGTAATGCTGGATGTTCTTTCCTCAGACTTTAATTTTAAAGAAAAAGGAAAAAAAAAATCCACTGACCAAGGCCGGGCCCCACTTCACACCCGCGGGCCTGGGTACACCAGACCTCCCTGCCCCCTCCCCTCTCATCAGGCCTGCTCCATCTGTATTTCTGTTCACACTCGCCCATCGACAACTACCCTCTTTGATTCACTGCCACCACCTATGATAACAATACAGTTGTACAGTCCTGCACTCCAGTAAAAGCTAGACTCAACGGGCTTTTCGTCTTTCATTAAAGAGTAACTTCTGTACTCACATTTTTTCTCAACGAGGTTCAGCGCCTTGGCTGTACTCGAGACAATAGTAGTCTTCGCACGTGAAGCTCTCCTCTCAGTCCCTCGCACACACTATGATACACGCACGTTTCTGACAGACATTTCTATCGTCTAGCTGGACTTTCACAGACATACGTCGCTCATCAAGTTTGCGACTGGGGGCTGTTTACAGTCACGTGTCGCCACGCAATGGAAACCGTGATGGATGGAGGGGTTGCAAGCATTCAGGTTTGCTGTCATTCATTTATGCAAATACCAAGACACAAACAGCCTGCCGGGTTATCACACTAACGAAGGGCCTGACGGACCCAGTTCTGTTTCACCGTATAACACACACACACACACAGAGGAGAGAAACAGAAAACGAATAATTTATTTTGTCAGGCCTCTGTTCCAGTTCAAATAATCAGCCCCTAACTTCTGTTTATTTTCACTCCTTTATCAAATGCATGTTTCCATATTGCTGTATTCTGTTCTTCTTCATTTACAGACTCTAACTCACCTTTAACAAGAGTGGGGTATCAAAAGAAGCTTCACTAATTCACTAATTATACAGCTTTCAATGGCAGTGTCTAGCACAGGTTTGTGTGAGCTATAATCATCCGCAGTGGTGTAGGAAAATGCTCGGCTTTGTGGGTGTGTGTGTGTGTGTGTGGCAGACTCCATGCTGACAGTGAACGATGTTCACACTTGCACATTACGAAAAACTAGGAGGAGAGGCGTGAGTACAGCCACGCACACACGCGCGCGCGCGCACACACACACACACACACACACGTACACGGTGGTAGCATCACAAAATGTTGCGTTTAGTGTTTAACGACAAAGCAACACATAACAAGAAACAAAGCTCATTGAAAAATGACTCACCTGGTTATCGCAATCACAAGAAATTATGTAAAATTCAGAATAATATAAACTTAATAATCATATTAATCACATTCTAGGTTTGCAAGTCACTTTGCCAATTTAAAAAACCCTGTCTTTGTTTTGTAGTAAGGTAGTGTTTCATTTTCCCTTATTTAAATCAAGAGCTAGATGTAAAATAAAAATGATAACTTTTGCTTATTCTGTTGACCCCGTAAATAAGGATGTGTCATTTCTCTCTTTCTCTCGATTCCCCAACCCTTTTTTGTACTTTGTGAAGAATCACATCTCAATTAACAGTACACTATAGCCCGGGGTCGGGTCAAAAAGATATTCCTGCCTCCTCACAATCTTTATCGATGAGGATGAAAAATAGTAATTGTTGGTAATGTTAATTGACAGTTCTGTTGATCTTACACCCGGCTGTGATTATATACACTAATTCGCAAAATTTCTAGATGATTATCTTTGTCTACGTGTAGCTAACCAGTCTATGCCAACGAACACGTACCTTGATGGCAATATCTGACGTACATCAACTTTTTTTTGAAGTAACTTTTGAATTGTCTAATATTGCATTTTTACGTCGAGACAACTCATAACATTTTCATCTGGGTATTGAACTATTGACTTTTTTGCAGTTCTATACTAAGCTGTCCATGTGGTCAAACGCAAAGTTTTATCGCTAGTCATGATATAGTCTGAGAATAATAAGAAGAAGAAAGAAAAGAGCACATATAGTCATTCGTCCCTTGACCGGTACCTGTCGTCGGAGAGAGCACGTGACGGCTGACAGTTTGCCACTCTTGCCTATTGTGGGCGGTTCTCAACCGGTGGTACGCGTACCCTTAGAATGAGGCAAGGGTTATGCAGGGGTAAGCAGCGACATGAATAATTATTGCTTATAGTTAAGTTTAAAACAACCGAAGAGTTTGAAGAAGGTCACGAGTTCGCTGCGTGACTCATCACCAAAATATGTGACAGTTAGTGCAACTTAACTATAGCATGGGGCAGATTTGTTTCTTAAATGCAGTTGTCCCCCGCTTGACCAGAAAGTTCCAAAAATAACTGTGTATGTAATAGGGTGGGGACTGGGAACAACACCTTCCTCACCTTCCCAGGCTGATAGGTTTTAAAAAGAAGACAACAACTTCAGTGCAAGAAAGGAGTTGAAGGTGGTTATAAAGCTTTTGATCGCGGGAACCCCCCCAAAATGCACCGGTTTTAGTGAAACGGAATGGAAGTGATACCGATGCGTTCTCGAAAGTGACTGATTCGGAAGGTGATGATGATCCATTTATAATGCACAGAAGAATGCTCACTGCGTAGCAAAAACAGAACAGAAGAAAAAAATAAAACAAAAGGAAAGTAAAAAAAAAAATAATAATAAATAAAGACAGAAGTGGTGCTTGGTTGTTTAAGTCCGTCTTAAATAAACAAATGGGTCTTCAGTCTTTTCCGAAACGTGGTTGCTGAGGTGATGGTGGACAATGATGATGGCAGAGCATTCCACAGCTTAGGTGCCGCGTTTTTGAAGGACCTGGCTCCAGTGTCTTCTTGTTTCTGTCTTCCACTGCAGGGAGACAGACGCGTGACGGCTGGTAAGGAGGAACTATCTCTTGCAGATAGTCAGGAGCAGTTTTGAACATGCAGGACTGAGCAATCGAAAGCACTTTATTGTGATCAAGACGCTTATTCACTGGGAGCCAGTGAAGGCTCTGTAGGATAGGGGTGATGTGCTCACTGGACGACTTTGCACGGGTGACAATCCTGGCGGCTGTGTTCTGAACTCTTTGGAGTCGATCCAACTGCGTAGCAGGTAAACCCCACAATGCACTATTGCAGTAGTCTAATCTCGATATGATGGTAACCACAGCAAGTGAGTTGGCAGCAGCCTGAGTCAGCATGGGCCGTAATCTACCTAAAGTCCTCAAAAAGTAGTAGGATTTTGACACAGCAGAACTAACATAGTTGCACATGGAGAGCTCTGCATCAATAAACAGTCCTAGGTCCCGTACACAGTCAGCAAAGGCTATGGAGGCGTCACCGACCTGCACATCACTAATGCCGACCTGCTCCCTTCTGGCCCTGGGGCCGCACAGTAACGCTCCTGTCTTGTCGTCGTTGAGTTTAAGACGATTCCTGGTCATCCAGCCCTTCACAGCAACACAACAAGATTCATTTCGAAGAGCAATCCTAGCCACTGCTGGGTCGGGGGGAAAACTGTTCAGAATCTGTGTATCGTCAGCAAAGAGTCAGTCAGTCAGTCGTCCCTTGCCTGGCACCTGGCGTTGGGGGGAGCACATGGATAGACGCGGCAGCTGATAGGGCCCGCCACTCTTGCCTATTTTGAGCGATAGTCAGCAGGTCCTGTACAGGACGACCAGTCCAGTCTTTGACGTTCGTAAGCCAGTTCTTTCTCTGTCCTCCGCGGCGTCGGCCACCCTCCAAGGTGCCTTGAAGGATAGTCTGCGACAAGGTGTCGTGCCGGGTTACATGGCCAAAGAAGACCAGCTTACGTCGCTTGACTGTTGATAGTAGAGGTTCCTGGTGTCCTACCAGTGTGGCCATCTTGTTTCTTACAAAGTCGTTGGTTTTGTGTTCTTTGTATGAGATCCGGAGCAGCCTCCTCAGGCACTTGTTCTCAAATGCCTGGATTCTCCTTTCCGTTTCGGCGAGCAGACTCCACGTGTCGCATCCGTAGAGCAGGATCGGCACTACCAGGGATTTGTAAAGCCTGTACTTGGTAGTGAACCTTATCTTGTGGCTATGCCAGATCCTATCTAGCCTAGCCATTGCTGCTGTTGCTGTTGCGATCCTGATTCGGATATCTTGCGTGGAGCTGCCGTCCTTGGAGAGGGTGGCTCCCAAGTACTTGAAACTGCTTACCTCTTCGAGCTGTACCCCGTTCATATAGATCTCTGCTTTGCCGTTGCCATTGATCATAACTTTGCTCTTTTCAGTGCTGGTCTCCATTCCATATGCGTTTAAGCTGTCTGTCAGTCTGTTCAGCAAAGAACTGACGTCCCATCTGAAAACGTTCAATTGCACGTCCAAGCTGTGAAGAGTATACAGAAAATATACAGAAAGGTGTTGGGTAGTCTTCTGATAAGTAAGGCCAAGGAATTCCTCAAAAACGGCCCCGGAAGCAACAAGATAAGAAGCCACCAGAAGATTCATCTGCGGGCAAAAAAATACAATATTTTGAAGAATATTTGGGCTACGGTTTTGTCAGCAATGGTGCGGACCCTCCACTTCCACTCTGTGTCATATGCAACGAAACTCTGTCTAATCACAGCATAAAACCGTCACTTCTGAAGAGACATCTGCAAACCAAACACACAGTGACTGCAGAAAAAGGGAATAAGTCTGAAGTGGACACCACTGATGCACAGATCGAAGTTACGACAAGATGGTGCAGACCTGACAGTAAAATAAAATGGTCGAGAAAAAAGAAGAAAAGTATTGCAGAAAGAAATCAATCCAGGACCATTGGGCAAGGCGTTACAGATTCACAGATTAATATTAGATACACAAAATGGCGCAGATCAACGGGCAAAGACGAAGAGTGACAGAGAGCTGTCACCCTTTAGCCAGTTAGCGAAAGGACATCACTCATCCACTACGGTGAGAAGTGTAAGGTGCTTGCGCAAGTGTAAGACTCAAATCTCGTCCTGGGGTAGATATACTTCTCTCTGGACGAGACATTTTTTCACAGGGCTGGATGTTGGAAGTTTTCAAAAGGTACTCGTTTCCTCCCTATTCATCAGTGTTTCTTCCTTGCAGTACCAAACATTACACAGTAATAACAACCATCTATGCAGATCTTGTAGGCAATCATTACCTTGTTTCATGTGGTCTCCATTACGGCTGCTCAACACTGATATGACAGAGGATGGATTTCCTCCCCCAACCTTCAATTAACTACAATGTGCAGTGTATATGCATAAAGGGCAATAACACATATGCACAAATTCACAAACACATGCAAGAAAATTGTATTTTAAATACATTTTTATTCTATATCAACTCAGCAAATTGTTCACACTGCTGAATGAAAGTCAGCATGTATCGCTGACAAAATTGACCAAATACGTTAGTAAATAAAGACTTAATGGTTCACTCTGTCTCTCATCTAACTGTCGAAACATTCTTTAAAGTTTAGCAGTGAGGAACAATCCATTCCACAAATAATAATTGCTTTTAAAAATTCAAATGCATTTATGCTGCTTCGCCTTCAGTTTCAGCAGAAATTCAAACTTCTTGGGAGACCTTGTATCGTACAAGCAAAAATCCAATCATCACTACACTAAGAGTGTGACATTGTTCCTTCTTTTTTTAAAAAGTTTTTCTATAGATGTTCAACATGTATGTACATGCTAATCAGTCAATCATATCAATGTAAGAGTTTCGATAGCAATACTGCCATCAGAGGCAAAAATTAATTCCCCCCCTTTCTGCTTCATACTTTTACAAAACATATTGATAACAAGTAATTATTTCTTTTCCAACACCACTTTGAAAGTCCATACCATATCCACAGCTGGTTTAGTGGTCTGCATCAATGCCTACCTCAAGTTGCAAAGATACCATACTCTACTTGAACAGTACATTTTGTATCTCAGGGTTGTATCCAGGAGCGTATTTTACTTCTGGATGCTGCAACATGCAATACACACATACATTCACGATACCTGACAATATTTTGACTTACCTGTACAAGAAAATAATGAAAAATAACCAGCCGGGCTTGTCAGATTACAGCATCTTAGTGAGAAGATCTTAATACTGATAGCTGATGGAGAACATGGAAATTCCAATTCATTTCTTGCTATCTTCTTACCATATTTACTGACCATGTTTACTATATTTACTGACCATATTTACTGATTTTATTCACTATATTTTCAGCATGCAGTATTCTTTTCCCCCTTTTACACCTTCCCATCCCCCCTTTTTTCTAAGTGAAGATGGAGATGGAAGAAATGTAAACAACACAATTCCACTCTATTTGTAATTAATGTATTTGTGCTCATTTAATGCTCCAGCTGATAACAGTGAGTGAGGATAAGCTAAGAGCAGCATCACAGTAAGCAAATACTTTTGCTATAAAGATAAGCTTTTACATTTTTTATGAAAATTTGATTCTCAAGTTTAACTGTGCGAGCTTATTTTTTTTCGCTGTCTTTTCTGCAAAGTTGTCCAAAGTCACCTACATGCAGTCACATAAGGAAATTCTTCTATCCCAATGTTTTACCAAAACACATAGCTGTCTATAAGAGTGCTTAAAGCCAATCTTGTGGTTGGCTCTTAAGATGCATTTCACGTTTGTTGAGTAAGGCAGATTTGCTAACTTTGGGATTGGTGTTTGGAGGCACCACAGTTAGTAAAGATCCAATACTTTTGTTACTCCCTGCTTACAGCTGCTTGTTCATAAGGTCTTTTAGTCACAAAAACAGCACCAGGATGAGTTATTGTGATACCTTCTGCAGTGATTTTCACTGTAAATTCTGGTCAACTTTTAGGAATAATGTACCCTACATCTAGTGTTTTGATTTTCCTTGGATCAGGACCTGATAGTAAGAGGTGAAAGAGAGCAAATTTATATGACTTCGCAGAAAGCACTGGACAAATTAGGAGTGTACAAACAGGCCACTGACCTCTGTGACAACATTCTGATAAAGTGGCATCAGGTCGTTTGGAATCAACAACTCTGGTGCTTCCCAAGGAACAGACATGCTGAAGAGACTCTCCACCTGCCATTTCTTGGCCAAGCTGTACAAAAGAAACATGATTCTAAAATAATAATAATTATAAGCATAAGAAGAAAACTGTTTTTTATAGTGCATTTCCCCACTGAACTGTACTGGCATAAAAACCAAGTAAAATACACAAATAAGGACTTAAAATAATTGCAGTAAATGACCAAAACACATCATGAAATAGATTCAGAGACAACAACATAACACAAAACCAAACCGACTTGGGAAAAAGAAAGTGCTAAAAATAATTTTTTAAATCACAGCTGAACGTTGTTCTTTGATAAGGGAATAAATATAGGAGGGACAGAGAAAAGAAGTACATCTGAGGACAGGGATGTTCTTTCTTACTTCATGCGGTAAAGATTGTAGTCATCATCAAATGTGGACTGCCAGTCCTTGAACTTATTTTCATCATCAAATGGCTTTGTGTCGAGGTTACGGCTCTCAAGTTCCTCAACAATCTGCAAGATGACAATTTCACATTAAAAATTCATTTTTAGGCTGCATCATTTTTCAAGTCCACTGATAACTGTACTTGTGACCTCTAAATGCACAAATAAAAAACACTTTGAAGGTATGGGTATGCACATTTTTTTTCTTGTGCTACAACTCCTAAATTACCGATTTTTGCATCTTAGGAATGTCTACAAGCACTGAAGAGTTGCCATTCAAACTTATAGGAAATTGCTGCTTGTGTGGTTTCTAATAAAAACATCCTAGTCTTTGGTCAAGGCAAAATATGAGCCCTGACCCAAAAATGCATGTGCAATGACACTAATTCTCTGTAATTTCTGCTATGCTGATTGGTTAGGTAACATCATCTCCTCAGTTCCTCATGAATTGGGATTAGTTTGCCTGTTGGGGTAACTTAACCAGCTGCTTTACTATCCAAGTGAGGGAAACTGTACCTATAGGTAAACTGCTAATGTCCATGAAAATGTGCCATGGTCTGTCTACTGTATTGTAATATAGAGCCAAAGATGTTGGGCAGCAGAATAACACTTTCAAAACTGCCAAAATGTTTAAAAAAAAAAACCCACTCAGTCGCCTAAAAATGGACACAATTATATGGATGTTTTAGTTAAGCATTTAAATCAATTAAAAAGTTAACAGGAAAATTTATGCAACATAAACCATTGCACGATGACTGCATGGTGGCTGATGTCTCATGATAAGTAGTTGCTTACAAAGTTTGCCAAATTTAATTTTTTTCAATGCGAGGAAATGCTTTGAAGTCAGAATCTAGATAAAAAAATAAATGCAAAATTTTGAAACATACTGACTTAGATGGATTAGTATTTTTCATACTTACAATCTCCCAGTCTGGCATATCAGACACATCATATGTAAGCACATCACTATATTTGCTGCAAACATATTCAGCATAATTTCAAATACATCAAGTAGTCTGTTTCATAGGCATCTTTCATGTGTATTTTAAGTTTTCTGGAAAAAAAACCCTAAAGTCTGAACAACCAAGAATCATGAGGTCCAGAAAATATAAGAGCTTCAATGACACTCTAAGCCTAGTTTCTTACTTTTCATGTTTAGTCCAGGGCCGTCATTCAAAATCACAACAGTTATAAATCTAATAATGATACAGTGTCTTATACAACAATGATTAATAATAATGGTATTTCTATGAAGTGTCACAGCAATTCATGGTGCACACATAAAACAACTTATAATAATAATAATAGTGAAGATTTTTATAGCGCATATTCACACTCATAGAGAGCATGCTCTTAGCGCTTATAATGTCCACACACACGCGCATGCACACACACAAACACACACTACTGAAGGAGAAAAGGTAAATTTTAAGACATTCTTAAGGAAATGAGAAACTAGGTTTCAGTTCATTCCAGGTTAGAGGATCATAGATGAAAAAAGAATATGGACCAAATGTCTAGACTGAGGAGTGCAATGCCTGAGCTGATCAGAAGAGGAGTGGAGAGAATGAGGGGGGTGGGGAATTGGTGTTTTACACCGAGCCAGCAACTAAGGCTATATCACGGCAAGGCAGCCAACCCTGTAAACAGATGTAACATGCAGAGAAAGAACAGCGTGCCTGAGACGAGAGCTGAACCTAGGACAGCAAGGCCCCACTGTATCGGTGAAAGGTGCTAACCATTTCACCACCAGACCCCCCTAGCGGAAAGAACAAAGCATTGTGTAGATACGAAGTGAGTTGGATAGGTAGGTGGGGGCAAAGCCACTGAAATACTTATAACAGGGTTGACTTGATATTGAATGTGTTTAAAAACTGAGAGCCAGTGAAGTGTAGTCAGGACAGGAACTGCATGATCAGTTTCATTGTTATGGAAAATAATATGAGCAGCTTTGTTCTGAACATGCTGGAAAATATGGATGATAGAGCTGAAAGGCCAGCAAGACAACTTTCAGTAGTCATGTGAGAGGACAAGGGAGAGAACAAGAAGCAGCCAGGCTCAACATGAACATGTACACATTTGTAAGGTAGGTATTAAATGTACCTTCATGAACATGCATGCACAGACACACACTCTAACACCTGATTCTCAGTGCCATGGTAACAGGTGCTAACTGACCTCTGGATGCTTTGCAGGTGACTGCCAGTTTTATCTAGAGAGCTGTCCTCCAAGTGTGACAAAAAAAAAAAAAAAAAAGACGAACAAGAACAGTAGCAGGTGCTAACCCAAATTGTATAGTATAGTGCACCCTCAACATCCCACATTCTTTTTACTCAGCACTGTTTGCAAATTTATTATTTATCTTATATTATTTACGTTGATTTATTCTGCCTTTTTTTGCAACTTACCCCATGACAGGCAGATACTTTTCTTTGTACACTTTGTCCACTGTCATCAAAAACTCATCCGTGATGACAGGTCCGTTAACTTCATAGCTCTGAAAACATTAAGGACAAAAATCAAATAAACAAAACAAACAAAAAATCAAAGCTACAAAACCCTTAGAATGAAAATGTATAATCTCCTATACTACCAAAGCATTCATTCTGCTATTAAGTAATACTGTCCGGTGTCAATAAAACTGTAAATTAAACAACTTTATTGTCTCTAGATCTGCTCTTTTACAGAGCCAGCACTGGGGAAGGTGGGGTGAGCAGGGACAACCGCCCAAGGCCCCGCGCCTGATGGTGCTACTGTGCTAACAAGTGCACCATCGGGATGAAGCAGTATGTAAATGCTTGAAATTCTAAAAATTTGTGTCCTTTTCTTTTTAAGCGGAGTAAATTCGTTTGTGCATTACTGTGTGAGCCAGTTTTTGTTATAAATTTGAAATGGTTATTCATTATTCAGAAGACATCCAGCACTTTTTCTTGCCCTGCTACGTATGTTGTGTTGGCTTCTAAAGGCCCCGCAATTCTATTTGCCCAAAGCCCAGGATCCCCTTAGCGCAGGCTCTGCCTTTTACCAACATACCAGACTTTGGACAAGAAAGATAGCAGGCAAAGTGAAACATTCCAATTACCTTTTAAAGCAAGAGATCATTGCATTTTTCAATAAAGACAAGGTGCTGTGCTTTTTCCTACCATTATACTGGATAGTTAAGTAAAAGGGACTGGTCATTCACTAATGTGATAGACTGAGAGAACTAAACATGTTATTAACTTAATCTGTCCCCAGAAGATGGTAGTAATAAAAGTAAATAAACCAAATACTTATTTTACAAGCATAAAAAGCTTATTTGGTTTGTAACCAAGCACATTACCATTTACATTTCAGTTTCAAATTAATTATTGCTTTTAGATTAAAAAAAAAATCCTGTGTTCTTCAAATGATGCCTTCTTCAAATCATTTCATCATCACACCCAAAAGTTTAATTACCATCTTTACTGAGAACTCAAAATAAAACAGCCTTTATTCTTCTTTACTATGTTGTTTCCAGCAGGATAAAGAGCTAAAGGAAAATAACTCTACAGAGAAGTGATTCACCTTTTGAATGCAGCAGTTCTTTTACAAAGGAGTTTTAGCATAACATATTTTAAATATGATCATGACATCATCAGACACCATCTCAGTAGTTCAACATTCCAAAATAAATGAAGTAAGATAACAGGATATGTTTAAATTGCCAAATGGGGACTAATAAAGCTGGTCATTGTCATTGACACCAAATTCATTATAGTTATCTACCCATACTCAACTCTGCATCATCTACCAAAATGGCATCTCATGCTATCTTTAGTCTTGGTAATCAAACTAAAACCCCTCTATAAGATTCTTCTCAAGTTAAACAAAAACTTTTAAGTTACTGTGTACTAGGTCACTGTTATGGAGTTAACCATCTGTTTTCATGATAGCAAAGAGAAAAAGGAAAACAGGTAGGTCACTTACGACGTTGCGCTTGTTTACCAATTTGCGCAGAAAAGGAAAAGGTGCATCAAGGTAAACGACTAAGTGTGGGCGCCACAGCTCACAGATGGTGTTGTCATACATAAAAGTCATGTACTTCAAAGCTGTAAACATACAAAGTATCAACTATGAGAAGCACAACACACATCTCTTTCCATTCCTTGATGGTGATACAGCAATGGTGAACAGCACACATTGATACTTGTAAAGAAGCATATCAGATCACAGCTTGGACACAATGCCACAAACAGTACTTTATGGGCACATGCTGTAATTAACATTCTTAAGCAACAGAAGAAAATTAGCACATTAAGTTAAAGTTGAAAGGCATCTACAAAACTTCTAAATTAAAACTGTTGATATACATATACACAATTCAATAAATTTATATCAGTCTTAATTTTTTTAAGAAAACTATTGAAATCAGCTTAATAGTCAAGGAAAACAAAGGAATAATAATGTCTATTTTTGTGCCACTGAATTATACAATAATCATTTTTGTGGCTCCCGGTCGATTCGACTAAGGTCAATTCGACTAAGTTGTTTCGTCTAACGGTCGAGTTGTCTATAGGATGCATTAAATGCTATAGGACGCATGATAGTGAAAAAATGAAGTGATTTTAATTTTAATAAACAATTTAAATCTACCATGTAAATAGTGCTAATTGTCACGTTAAGCAATCGCACTCCACACGTTCTACTCTCGCATGCATGCTCTCAATCACACAAGACTCAACAAGCACTCAAACGCCCGATGCCGGCAACGCATCCAACTGTCCCTCAGCGTAAAAATTGACGCGCACACGTGGGAACAGTAAAAAACACGCGTTTATTAAAGATGGAAGAAAATTGTAAGAGAGAAGAAGAAAGGACGAACACTGACAAAAATAATGGCAAGATAGCACATACAAATAAATGTCCTTGCAGAATGAATAAATTAATGGAAACTCGCACAGCCCAGCGCCGTACAGGGGTGCAACCACACGTAGGGCAGGTACAGCATAAGACAACCCCCCCTCCCCAATCACTGTCTGGGCCAACACAACGCGGCAAATAATAATAATGACAATAATAAAAAAGCTAACTAGACGACTTAGTTGAACTGACCCTAGTCGAATTGACCCGTTACCCATTTTTGTATCTAAGGTCACATACCAGGTGCACTGATGAGACCCATCTTACGGAAGACATTAAGAAACACCATGTGTGAAAAGACACTTCTCTCCAACACAACACCTTGCCCTGTAAATTTATTCTTTTGTTATCACAGTCATCAAATACAATAAAGTACATTTTAAACAAAAGTATTATTTTCATATCATATTATAGTTAGCACTCTTTTAATTTTTATATTTAGCATTTTTAAGACTAGCAAACATACAGTCTAGGTATTGAGAAGTGATAATTAGAAGACATCATTACCTTTTTTAAACATTTAAGAGTACAAAGATAAAATTTAATATGGATTGTGAGCGAAAGATATATGAAGAAATTTATGGTGTTTGGTTCTTTGGTTCTGACATTGCTAGCATGGCTAAGGCACAAACAGTGAACACATCTGCAGATTGTCGAAGTTTACAGTCTGCCTAAATATGTCACAGAGTAAGAATCATCTATTTACGCACTGTTCTCAAATTGTGGCCAGCCTGAACATGAGCCCTGGTACAAGTATTAAATAATAAATATATAAGCTTGACAGCATCACATATACATAAGAGTGGGCCCATCACAGAGTTACAGTACAGTCGATCAAATTAAGACACAAAATAATAAAAGAATTAAATAGGTATCAGAAGTGCAATAAAATAAACATCTTGCACTTAAACAAGCAACTAAGACAGGCACCGAAGGAGCATGGAATAATATGGGTCATCTGCTACTGCTGCTCAGTTTCCTTGTTGATATTGTATTCAAGGTGTACTGACACGATAGTTTTTTCTGCAGTAGTTATAACATGTTTTTAAGTTTAGGTCTGCCAGAAAAAAGGTTATTTCTGTAAAAGTAGGCGACACCTATTGAACTTTATGTTTATTTTTTTTAAGTTGGTCAAGCAGTTTAAAATGGAGTCAATCATGGGAGGGCGGGGCAGGCATTTCTTCTTCATAAGTGATGAGAAAATTATGTTTGATTTTCCATATCATTTAAATGCTTTTAACACAGAACTGGTTAAAATCCTTTTAGATCCATATTTTGAAAGTTGATAGAAACGTGCATGTTTTTGTCTGCAATTCTATCCCATTCAAAAAATGACTTCTTAACAGTTAATGTGAAACATATTTTACTTGCTTCTTTAACATCTCTTCTCCATTCATTTTAATTAATAAAGCATGGCTGCATTATGTTTTAGAATAGGGCGATGAATTTTTAAAGGAATTTCATTTTTACTATCAATCTCTTCTGAACTTTTGCTTGTTTGTTTGTTTTTTGAGGGGGGTGGGGGCGTTTGCCAACTCTGGCAGAAAAATATATGTGTATTAATTCATATTGCAAACAAAAATAACTCAAAGTTATTTGTTTAAATTCCTAGCTTTATTTACTGGCTCACCATCAAATATGCAAGAAAGTGAACACTTGTCAAACTGTAAGGATAACTTTGACAAATTGCAAAAATGATGGAAAAAGTGCTCTACAGAAAATAAAACACAATAAAACAAAGCACTGCCTTGATTGACAGCATTTTAAATTCTTGGAGGAAATCTTACTATGAAACAGTACTTCTAAGTAACTTATTTAGCACAATGATATTGAAGTTGTGTGCTATGCATTCTCATTAAGACTTTGAATGTTCCAACGTGTTGAACTTTAAGATTGTGAACTAAACTAAATCTATAAGGAAGAATATTCAGTAGTATAATTATCAAGTATCTGTATATACACATAAAAGGCACTGTTGATGCCAATGAAGTATCCCACTTCCCTGAAACTAAAGGTGCTCTTGGAAATGTCTCAAAATTACCTGTGTTCAGGAGGTGCTCCAAAGCATCTACATATTTGAAGAAGCTGGATACATACATTCTTAACAATGTACGCCCAATGGTCTCTAGCTGTTCTTTAGGTGCCTTCTGGCTGTAGAAGGTCTCGAGATCTGTGAATCTCACCCTAGGAGGTAGCTGTTCATTTAGTGATCTCAAATCAAAACCCTCTCCAGTTTGAAAGATGGTTGAATCTCTAGTATCTGGAAAGAACTTCATATCGAATTCTTTAGCCACTTTTTCGCCAAACCACGACTTCCCCACTGCCAGATTGCCATCTATGACAATGACTTTAGTATTGTCGTCAAATCGTTTCCTCGTACGATCAAAGAATTGGTAAAAGGAGTTATATGGTCGCTTTTTATATGGCCATGGAGGATGCCTGCATTTCGATGGCTCGCCGTGTGTAGAAGTCAGGTGTGCAACTTGTGTTGTACTTGGCAGAACTGATGCTTGAACTCTTCCTGCTTGCAAAAGTAAAAGCTGTCGGGCCTGTGGCTGCAGGGAACTTACAGCTCTGGTAATTATCAGAGCCATTCCGACGGTGACTAAACTTACTGCCGTTCAATGTCACCCTACGGTTCTCAAGGCAAAATTACTTCCCCTGACAGGAAGTTATTGTAAGAAGACAAGGGACTGTACTCTAAATAGCGGCTAGAGTAGTCCTAGACAGAAAACGCCGAACAGTTTTTGCCACATAAGATAATACTTTATTTATCCCGAAGGGCAATTCAGTGGCAGCTCGAGAAAAAAAGTACACATTTGTATGCTCAAAAAAGACATTCACATTCATGTTTCATTCATTCGCACAGCACCATTCGAAAGTCACACGGCCAATACAACGAATGACAGACGCAGTCTATTGGTCCTGCAGGCAAACAAAATCGGCGGGCCGATGGGACCTGGACAAATTCTCCCGACAGGACATGCCTGTCATCACGATCAGAATTGCAGACACTTTCAGAAGTGACTGGCTGTTATACAGAGTCTGAAGAGCACTCTGGGCTGTTCCAATTACTCTGGAGCAGGTGGATACCACACGATGTAGGCTGCACTTGCCCTTCACCGTAAACTGTTGTAGAAACAGATAAACGAGATTCAGAAGGACAGTACGCTCTCTATGTGGGATCTATAACAGAGCTGAAGAAATTGGTGGGAGACAGAGAAAGACTTCAGCTTCCGGAGACGGAAGAGGTGCTGTTGAGCTTTCTTCACGACAGTTTAAGTGTCGACATCCCAGCAAAGTCGTCTATTGAAGATGGTGCCTATAGGTATATAAAAGCAGGAAACATTTCCACCTCCTTGTCGTGGATGACACATACGGGACTTGGCGGAGAATTCCGAAAGAAATTGGTGGGAGAAAGAGAAAGACTTCAGCTTCCGGAGACGGAAGAGGTGCTGTTGAGCTTTCTTCACGACAGTTTGAGTGTCGACATCCCAGCAAAGTCGTCTATCGAAGATGGTGCCTAGGTATCTAAAAGCAGGAACCATTTCCACCTCCTTGTCGTGGATGACACTTGCGGGACTTGGTGGAGAATTCCTAAAGAAATCAAAGACCATCTCTTTGGTCTTATTCACATTAAGTTCTAGAAAATTGTCATCGCTCCAGGCAATGAATTCTTCCAAAGCTACACCGTGGGTATACTGGCCCGGTAAGGAGAGACAGCAGTGCCGTGTCATCAGAGAATTTGACGAGATATTGACCCTCATGGTTACTGCGACAACTGTTGGTATACAGAATAAACAGAAGCGGGGATAAAATACAGCCTTGAGGTGAGCCGGTGCACGTTGTGATTGAGTCGGAAAAAGTGCCATTGACAAGTACTCGTTGCTGCCTGTCAACCAAAACGTGAACGATCCATGACACTAGCTGATGATCAAATGAAAACTCGTCGAGGAGTCTTCTAACTGGGATATGTGGTTGAATGGTGTCTCCGCATAAAAAACTTTACTGTTTCAATTAAAAATTTGGAAAATATGCGCAGAATAATACATATCGTTTATTTTTCTGTGCGTAATACATTACGTTACATATGCTTCAGAAATAACTATTATTTCAGGCAGTTTTGCTAAGTACAAGTTGCTTTATTTATTGAAAAAGGACTGGGTATTAGCTTGAGCGTAGTCGCACATTCAGAAAACCATTTCAAACATTTAAACATCCCCTCTAAAACGTTACATGGACATTAAGCCTTTTCATCACGATAGCAAGACATCCCAGTGTGGACACCGTCAACTATAATTGTAAGCGAATTGTATTGGTCTACAAACATTCACAGTACAAAGATGGTTTGGTCGGTTTATTGCACAATTCAAGGAGGTCGCAAAAAATCGCACGTACACAAATCCAAGCAGAGCAACACAAAGATACACTACACAAGATCTACTTTAAACTCACTCACTCACTCAACTCTCCTCACTTCCTTCCTTGCATTTTCTCGCAGGCTTTGACGATCAGACGAAATGCGTAATGATGGTCATAAAACTAGGACAAAAAACAGCCAAACGCATGCCGGCGAAATCTTGAGTAGCCTGATTACACTCGCTCTTTCGTTCATCCCATTTGAATTAATTTAATTTGGTTTAATTTTCATCTCAATGACAACATGCTTCAGATAGCATCAACGGCTGTCGTTCTTCGGCGTAGCACGATAGCATACGTTGTTGTGTACACACCCGTCAGATTTTCTCAGAATTACAAAGTAACGAATCTAGGGAGGATACTAACAACCGACGCTTTTGTGCTCAGTTTTGCAACGTCCATTCTGTTAAATTATGCCCTTCCTATCACTGACCTGTTCTTGAGACTACTAAAGCAATTAACCCTACCTCTCCCCACTGCCTTAACCCTCACCTATTGAGAAGTTCACTTCGATCACATTTCTGGCTACTGATCAACACAGATATTCCCTGACCTTTTCCCGGTTTGGGTCAAGGTTAATTAATGAAGGGAATGATGGGTTTTCGTCAAGGATCACCTAGAGAAGGTATTTTCCTCAGGGTATCTATCACTACTCGAGGTCTAGCTTCATTATATATAATAAACAGAGCAGACCCCAATAAGAAAACCAAAATCACGACAGTTGATTGAGTATGTTCACATTCTGGTGCTGCTGTGGAACATCCTCTGAAGGCAGGGGCGTTGGCGTGCTCGTGCTGGCCATGATGAGGCCGCTATCTGGGGGGGCGAGGGTGAGGGTCTCCTGGATGGAGCGCATGTTGACGAACTCGTGCACGTTGGAAATGTTGGACACTACGCAGGCCGACAAGGCACTGCGGAACAGACTGAGCTCCGCCGCATCGTACCTGCAGCAGCAACCGAGGGAGGGAGTGAATGAGGGTAGATGTGCTCTAATATAAGTATAGAATTTTGACTGTCGGAACCTCAAAGCGTTTAGATTCCAGATGCTTTTAGGTAATCTAATACTCTGGAGATCTTGCTGCTGCTTCTTTTACTTCTTTATTACTCTTTGACCTAAATGATTGCGACCATTCTAATTATTGGTTTTAGTTCATTACAAGATCTAAAATTAGATAATCCGAGCAAAGAAAAAGTTTTCAATTATAGGAGAGAAGGCCCAGAGAGAGAGAGAGAGAAATACAGAGTGTGAAAAATATAAGTAACGATATTTCATACATGGATATGCTTAGAGCAAGGGTGCAGCCACCTGGTACTGAAAAGTGGTATGTTGCAGTGGAATTAAAGGGCTAGTGAATACTGACGTTTTAAATCTTTTCCGCACTTAATTTCGGATTGCAGGAAAATCTTTTAATTATAATCATGTCACAAATTCCTCTTATGTTGGCCATCAATTAACAAAAAGATAGCACCCAGGTAGAAAATAGAGGCGTAACTCACCATTCGCCGCTCTGGCCGGCCAAGGAGTCATAGCACTCGACATGGCTAATAGTCGTCACGCCATTGAAGCCACCGATGACGAACAGCATGTCGTCAATGACCTGTCGTGAAAAAGGCCTTCTATTTCATCAACCGATGATAATTGCGTGCATCCATGGGGGTTTATCCTTCCAATAGAAAATCAAGCAAACACCGTCCGTCCGTCCTGTCTTTCCGATTTCTGCAGTTTCTCAGTCACAATTATCCTGAGCTACTCCCTCCCATAATGTCCCTTGCTACTTATTTTCATAATGCGATTGTTCTACTCACATCGATGATGCCCCCTGTACTGCTCATCCCATAATGTCCCTGCCCTGCTCATTCACAATACCTCTGTACTTCTCCTACCCCTGTACTAGCTTCATTCAGTGATGTCTGTGTACTATTCACTCTCGTATTGCTCCTGGACTGCTCATATCCCAAGAAGCCTCTGTACTGACAATCCCTCGGTGTTATTCTTATGATGCCCATGCACTGCTCACATCCCATCATCTTCCTGTACTAGTTAAATCCCACAATGCCCTGGTACTACTCACGCCAATGGCAAAGTTGCTGCGCGGGCTGAACATCTCCGGGATGGTGCTCCACGAGCGGGACTCGGGACAGTAGCGCTCACCCGTGTTCATTCGCGTGATGCCGTTGAAGCCACCCAGCGCGTAGATCATGCCGTTGTAGGCGATGACTCCCACCCCGCTCCGTCTGTTCCTCATGGGGGTGATCAGCGTCCACTGGTTAGTGGACTGGTTGTAGTACTCTGCCGTGTTCAGGCACTCCTGGCCATTGAAGCCGCCGCAGATGTAGATCTTGTCTGGCAAAGAAACAGACAGAACGATGGGGGTCATGTTACTTAATCACGCATGGGTCGTGTTGCGTGACAGCGCAAAGGGGTCGTGTTATGTAAACACTCATCCCAGAAACAGCGACTACAGCTACATGTGCACTTGTTCCTCCAAAGGAATCGTCGCTGAAATAATTATTGGAATTTTATCCCTGCCGATGAACTACATACCAAGCATGATGTTAGACGTTATGTCTTTTTTTGAGCCACTATACTCTAGGGCCATTTCTGAACCACTGTACTCCGGGTTCGTATATATACATTCCAAAAGCAGTAGAGAGGGTAAGTCGTTGCCCCGGCAAAATCAGAAAATTAAGAACAAGCGTCTTTTCTCCTTAGGTACAGAACGGTGTAGAGGCCCCGTGAATGTCACCTCATATTACTTTGCTCCAGGACATCTTCGCCACAACTTTGTAACTACGTCCCCAGGAGTTAAGGAATATTGGCAGGGTCTGGATACCGCTTTATAATTATAGGCAAAAGACACCTACCCTTGAGCTCCCCCGGGGCAACAACATACCCTCGCTTTGTAACTTTGCAGGTACGTATTTTCTGAACCACTACACATTCGGGATCTACTGATAAATCATCATATACTCCGGGCCTGTTGCTGATTATGTACCCCACATTACGTACTCCAAGCTCAAGCTAAACCAGTTCTTACCCCTATACTGTAGACCCTTTGCTGAACCACTATGTTTATTCAGAGCTGTTGCTGACACCGCGTGGATGGCAACACGTGCATGCAGATGCTTACCGTCCAAGACGGTGGCCTTGGCATCACTGCGCTGATGCATCATGGGTTGGATGTAGCTCCACTGATTGGTGTTTGGATTGAGGCGCTCAACCGTGTTTAGGCGGACATGGCCGTCAAAACCCCCCATGGCGTACACCATACCTTTCAGCCCCACGGCACTGACGTAACACCTGCACCACAGTCATAAAAAAGATTGATGCTTAAAACAACCAGCTGTTACTTTCAAAAGACCGTTGCTTTAAAAGCCGCATTTCAAAAGAATAAATTAAGAGTTAGGTGTTACTTTCAAAAGATTATAAACCATTTGCTTTCTTCTGAATATAGCAAGCTTCATTCTCCTGTGCATAACACGCAAATACAATCAATATTAGCTTGTAAAGTTGTCAAAGTCTTTTATACAACTACAGGTTGAATATTGGTTTTTGACACGTAGTAAGACTGGTGGTCATGGTTGAACTATATACACGCCTGACCTTGACCCACTTTTGTCGACATACATACATACATACATACATATGAGCGCCAAAATTGGTGCAGCTTTCACCGTCTTATGACCTTTTGGAGTTCATGGGTGGGGCTTCCATCCAGAGCAGTTTGGAAGGGTAGAACTTGCGGCAGCTGTTGAAATACTCTATGCCATCGAACCCTCCCACCACGTAAATGACTTGGTCGACTACAACACAAGCGTGATAAGCACGAGGTCCTGCAATCAGAAATTAGTATTTATTCGCTTCTTCTTTATTTTTCTTTATCTCTCATATTCTTCATTTCTTGCTTAGCTTTGTCTCTATCTTTATTTCTCTCTCTCTCTTTCATTCTTTCTCTCTATCTCTGAGCATGCACGTGTGAGTTTGTGCGTTTTGTGTCCACGCTTAATGAGTGTTCTAGCCGACCATCTGTTCAGTTCAAAGTAAGAGTATATCTAACAACATTTTTAGCCAGAGTTTCAGAGTTCAGATCAAATCCAACTCTTGACTAAGGGGGCTGTTAGGAAGCCGTTGGTCTCTACTCCAAACCTTTGCTGAGCAGTAGCCAAATATGTCAGCCAAGGGGAGCTAGATCTCCACAAATGTTCCAGAGAAACACTTAACTAAAGAATAAACTTGTGCAGGGTCGTTATTCTTTCGGTTTTCTGTGTTTTGTTTTTTTGAGTCATTGTGCGCCTGTTTACCATTCTGCACAGAAACTAACAATATTTTATAAGAACCTTTACAAGCTTTCTCTCTCAAAAGGACCAGTCTCTGAGGACAACACACAGCACATCACAATTAGCTGCTTAACTGTTACGGGGAGACTAGAGTGGGGTGGTGGAGTAGCAGTAGTGCATGTCGGGAAGGACTAACGAGTTGGTGACAAGAAAAACACGGCTGCGAGACCTGGATCTTGCTAACAAAACAAGAGCAAAGGATCCACGCGTTCGAGATGAAATTCTTCAGGGGTCTCCTACGGATCTCTTAAAGAGAACCAAAGACGTCGTCACCAGTCCCCAGGAGTCTCTGCTTACTACCGCCAAGCGGCAGGAACGGAAGTGGTTCGGTCATGTCGCCCAACACCTTGCCCAAGACGGTCCTCCAAGGTTACGTTGAAGGCGGTCGACGCCGTGACAAACAGAAGAAAGGATGATTCCCAACGTGAAGGAATAGACCGGCTGTCCACTGGCGGACCTTCTGAGTTGGGCCCAAGACCATTCCGAGTTTACGAATGCGTCGCTCCATCAGCTGTGCCATACGACCGGTTCTTATCGGGATGACATGACGAGCAAAACATGCAAAATGCCCGTTGAAAGTTGTAATTTGTAAAAGGTGAGTAAGACGATTGCGTGAATATTGATAAAGACAACACATTAGTATACAAGAAAGAAATCAACACGACCACTACTTTTGTCGACTTGAAACGATTGTCTTGCCTCTGTCCGCAACCCCTGTCACAAGCCATCGGTCCGCCCGTGTGTCATAGGTCTCCACTATGTTGCACGGTGAGCCGCCACTCCATCCACCGATCACGAATAAGATTTCGTGCGGCACTCGCGGCCTGGCCAATGGAAAGCTCAGCTCAAGCTGTTTCCATGCAAAAAATCGCATCGTAATTAGTCCTCTTTGGGCAGTTCATGAGACAGAGACTCACCGTTTTCTCGACATCTCTTGCACACAAATAAATACTTGGTACTGTTTAATAGGACTTTGGGGGGGGGGTTGGGGGGACAGTCAGTCACAGAAATGAATAAAAAGTTAAGCTTTATAAACTGTTTGATGTATTGGTTCAGCTTTAACTCTTTCCCTTAAGTATAGGGAGTATTTATAGAAAAAAATTACCCTTATAAGATTGTTTACAAATCAGTTGCACGTCTGAAAAAATATATAATAACTTCTACTTATGGAAATAAGCCGTCATGCTTTCACATTTTATCTTGCTTATAAACTGAATGGATTTATCATAGATCACAGTTTTCTTCCAAGCAGTTTTCTTTCGTCGAACATTCTCCAATGTTCTTGAATCAGTTCGCCATGAAAACGGATCCAAAATTTTAAAAATCAGACCGAACTCATAACGAAAGACATTCAGGGGAAGACGGACTGGAGAAGGGGTGAAAATTACCGAAGAGGAAAAGAGAGTGTAAATATTACCTGGACCTGTTGTCTTGGGTCAACGTTGAGGTTGCACAAGTACTTGAGAACCTCGAGTGTCAGGTTCTTGGCCTCCTCGTTCTCGCGGACGTAGGGGTGAGGCTTGACGGTCTCCACCACGTACTTGGTGGTCAGGAAGCCCATGCGCACCGTCTTCAGCAGCCGCCCCATCTCCTGGCGCCTCGACTGTTCGTGGTGCTGCATCCACTTACACGCCGCCTCGAACACCAGCTCCTCATTGCGCACGTTGAGGTTATCAGACGACAGCAGCTCGCACAGGGTCTCCATCTATACAGCACCATTCTGTGACCCGCCTGTATGGGGTGTATGTATGCGCATGCTCACATATGTATCGTGTGTGTGTGTGTGTGTGTGTGTGTTTGATTGGTGTACATGCACGTGTGTGTCTGTGCGAAGTGGTGCATGTGTGTAGACAAGGGAATGGGTGATGACAAAGTGGGCATGGCTATATGCTTACATACATTCACACTTTCGAAAATATGAGCAAAATATATATCACCACCGCATTCATCATTAGAAAGTTTGAGATCCGCGACGTGTAGGCAAGACGTGTGCAGGTACGTGTGACGTCGTCGTCATCCTCTACACGTACGCGGTGCGTCCGAGCGCTTGAGATCGAGCGGCGGCAACGCGTAAGTACGGGAAGTGTTAATTCGAACCTTTGACACGTCAGGAAAAATTACTATCCTACGCACTGACCACGAGTTTGTTCAGCCGAAAACGCAGAGCGCACGTTTCCATGGCGCCATCCGTTCCCGTTCCCGTACCGTTACCCTTACTCGTCGTCATCATCATCATCATCATCATGCCTTGCTGTGCTACTCCCTGAGTGCTATGTAGCAGAATGCTTCCAAGAGCCAAGATCCTCCCCCTTCCAATCCTCTCACCTCTAGTTCGAGAAACTCCTCGCTCCTAGCCACGAGGTCGTTGAAGTTGTGGTACGCGAAATGCATGGCGGCCTTCTCCAGGCCAGACTGGAAGTAAGTGCGTGCAAAGCCTGCGATGCCCAAGCAGTTCTCCGGCGCCAGCTGTCGCTTGAGAAACTCGCAGCATGACTTTACAAGTGGCGCCATCAGGAACCTGCACAGAAACCACAATCGAGCTCATAAGTCTTTATCCTATCATCGTCAGTAACACGGTTTCATTTAAAACAATTCCAGGTATTTAAACACAAAATGAGGCATAATGAGACAGCCAGTAAAACAAAAGTGTTTTTCAAAGGTAAATATGTATAAAATAAAAAAAGGCCTTTACAAATGAAGTGGAGAGTCAGAGTGGTTATTTGACCCTAGCTTATTCAGTGTCCGTGTGACATATCTTTCCATGGGTGCCTGATGACCTATCTTTGCTTGGAGCTTCTTTCTGAAAATCAGCGATCTACGAAAATCCTACTTTCGAAAATTTGGTGTTTTAGACCCCGCGGGTTGAAGATGGGAAGTCTCTGTTAGTCGAGTGGATGAGCTTTCGCGTGGAAAGAGACGAAGGAAGTATATTTAGTATCAGCAGTACCGGAATGCCTAATGTGTAACAAAATCGTGAATGTTAAAATGTCAAAGTATACTAATTAAAAACGAAATATTTATATTAGATGATGATGATGATGATGATGATGTACAGTTCAAAGCCCGTGTCTATTTTCTGCTGTCTTTTGTCTGTTTCATTTCCTTTTACCACTTGTCGTCTGCAAGATAACGCTGACCTTTGAGTTTGGGGTTTACCTGTCGGCGGCAAGCAGAAGGGACTCCACATTGTCAGACGTGATGAGAACCTGGCGGCTGTACGCGAAGTCGATGAGGTGGGCCATGACGTCAGAAGACACACCGGACAGGTGAACCTCCTGCAGCTGTAGCGGTTCGTGAGTCTGAAAAGCTTTGTTGGTAAACAGCTGTCAGAAAGCACAAAGTACGAAATATTTCAAAGCATGGTCCGATCCTAGACAGGACGCTGACATGCCCGCAAACACACGCATGCATAAAAGAGCGCATTTACGTGTGTTTACACTCTAAACCAGCTGTTTATTGTTTTGTTTGCTTGTGTGGAGAGGATCGTTTAGTTTACGCTGTGGTATGTTTCCCAGCTAAAAACGGAACGACGGGGACGACAATGAGGATGATAATGAGGAGAAGAACACGTAATGTTTATACAGCACATTTCTCCTCTGTAGAGCAGACACTAATTTACACAAATAAAAACAAGTGACATCTAACTACAGATATTCACGGCCTTGAAATAGCTGCTGCATGCAGACAGGATGTTGCGATGCACGACAAAAGAACAGTTATCCACTCTGAGGATGGCGTCGCACAGCTCGCCGCTACCCCGCAGGTCGTTCAAGATGTCAAGGGCCTTCTCCGTAAAGTCTTTGCGCTGGCGACGCAAGGCATCCGCCTCAGACCTGATGCTCCCCTCCGACGCCGAGCCAGAGACCCCCACCAACTGCGCGAAGGAGGAATGACTTGACCCTTCCACTTCAACATACTCGATATTCATCTTCCACTCCCGAGACAGGCCGACACTGAAGGCTTGGCCGCTTCTCTCCGCCGCAGGAGCATTCTGAATTCCCTCTTTCTGACCACGTTGTGGGTTTCCTCTTTGTTTTTTTTTTTTTTTTTAGCAGCTAGGCGAGAGGAAGCCGCTGCAAGCTGTCAGCTGCCCTGCTGATGAGAGTGAGAAGAAGCCATAGTTATGTGGAAGCTCCATGCAGACGAAGTGAGGGGCTGGCCTCCCGCAGCACGACATCACACTCTCATCTCCGCCTCACTCTCACTTCACCGTCATTGATGATGTCATTGATACGAATGACGCAATTAAACTAACGCGTCACGTCACGCCTTCTGTCTCATCGGCATCTTCCTTCCTCTTTACGCGGAGAGCTCTTCATGTCGCTTTTAAAGTAAGGCTGTGTTGTTGTGTACACACACAAATATGCATACACACACACACATATATATATATACACACACACGCGCGCGCGCGCGCGCACACACACACACACACACACAAATACACACAGCAGCTCATTTTTTTTTATTAAACAAATAAATAAAATGCTTTTCAGTTACATTGCCTGTTTTGCCTCCATTAGAACCGTACTCCGTTCACACACACACACACACACACACACACACACACACACACACACACACAGAATTAACTAAGGCGCAAATTTACAGTAGGAATCAAATGCACCCATCCACCCACTCACACACACTATATATATATATATATGTGCGCGCACACACACATACACGTATACATCACGCAACTGTTCAGTGGGTTGGGGAATTCTAAACAAATACAGTCAGGTTTCATATAATGGTAGAGTGAGGTAAGCATGGTGCAAGGCAGTGAGTGGCAAGTTTGCGAAGCACGAGAATTGCTTCAAAATTTATCTCAGCCTGATTAAAAGTAAACAGTGCGGACAAGCTAGACGTAACGGAATGCTAACACGTGTATATTCCTACTACAGCACAACCCCCGCTGAGACTATTATTGAGGGCTAAAGCCGCTTGCAATGCTACTGACCTCTTTCTCTGCGGTGTTCTGAGGCTAGAATTTCGCAACAGCATTGGAAGTCGTGGCCATTCAACGTAAGGTATATTCAAGGTAACAAGAAACTACATGGGGGCTAATGTCAGGTCTTGTTGTTTTCTTTCAGAGTCTTAGCCCTCGAACCCCCACTACCTCCCATCCCTGATCTTTATCTCCCCTGGTTCACTACCCGACAGCATGCCGTCTGCGGTTTTTTGTTTACTTATTGATTGGATCCTTTTATACTTGTTTCTCCTTTATAAACAGGATTTTCAAAACGCGTACATTGATCAGAGTCTCAAAATCTTGTTTAAAAGCGTTATTTGTTTCTAACCAAAAGCTTTTTTTCCATTTTCATGTTGTTAATTGCTGTGCGTTTTGGTGTAAGACAATTAAGGCTGTAGTTTAAAAATAGAACACGTGGATTGTGCAAACAGAGATAACGGCACCTCTCTTGCGGAACCGCTCGCCGGTATTTCACAGCCCATGTGACACGCGTGGAGCATAATAACCTGAAACGGTTTTAACTTTGGTCGCTGACACTAAGGCACTCAGGGTCGGGGGTGGGGGAGGTTTCTTAACGGCTTGGGAACTGCCTGCTGTAGGTTCCGCGCACCTGCTGGAAGAAAGCGCACCTGACAAAGTCGACGTAGTGTACAGGTGTGCTCGCTACAGCTCCACGAACACCAAACCCTTCTGCACGACCTAGTGAGCGTCCTGCTGGAGTATAACAGGGTAGGGAGGGTGAGTGAGGTATAATCTATCCGTGGATAGCAAGTGAACCAGGTCTTGGGTAGCTGACAAACATGCCTGATCCACAGGCGTTGTGAAGTTACACGAAACCTTCTCGCCACCTCTATCGATGACCATGCAAGACTTTCTATATACACTGTTTTTAATCTGTTGCCACAATTCCTGTTTCTATTTTTCTAATTTTTTACAGCCCCTCGGTATCTTAACACATCAAAACATGGGAACAATAGAACGTGAGATGGCTTAGTGCATGATGCTCTATTTGATGGTGGGGTTATATCACGAGATTTTTTTTTAAAGCAATAATATAGATAAACATACAGTTTTACGGGTGTGCAATCGAGTGCGTGTGACCTCAAGTGCGTTCGAGTTCATTATTAATTCAGGGTATGTCAAGGCGACTTCCGGCGCACACATACCTGAGGCTACCCGATCGCCTGTGTTAGATCAATACCTTCTATCGCGAGCAGCCTCTATAACACGACTTAGTACCTGACCCAATTCCAGGTCATTTTTTTTTAAATGCCTCATCAAGGGAGGAAAACTAGGTCACCAAAGCCTCCTGGGACTCTTGCACTGTCCCGGCAGGGCGCTGAGGATAGATGCGGGGGGACGGGGGGATGGGATCTCTGTAGTCGAATGGAGGAAAAGGTGTTGCAACACAAGTCAAGCTATGGCAGTATGCACACACCAGAGTAAACAAAATCGATTCGACAGTTTCGCGGCCCTTGTTCAGAGCCTTGTCCAAATCATTGCAGACGATGACCACGCTGCGACAAGGGTATTATCTCTCAATCCATCGCGAGAGTTTGCGCGCTTTGCTTCATTAAGCCAGGGCCTGCACACGGATTGAGTCCCCGACAGCCTGCTTTATACAGCGATGATCGAGCATGAATATATATATATATATTCCTCTCTGCTCTAGCAGCACATCCACCATGCTTGTGTGGGCTGTTGACCTGGGGGGTGGGGGGGAGGTGAATCACAGGTCGACTGTGGAGCTCACTATAGGACATTTCTGGTACTTCCTAAAGGCCATTGTCTTGAGACAGGCTACAGCACTTTCGGAATCATTTTTATTTGCACGCATCGATTAAAAAATGTCTGTCTATCTGTCTGTATGTATGTATGCCTGCATAAGCAAAAATGTAAATGTGCGATTTGTGCGTGTGTGCGCATGCACGCGACGCTTACTTGTGCGCGCGTTTGTGTTACTTTTGTATGTTTGAGAAGAAGTATGTTCAAAATTTTCAAACATAGTTTTAGGACGTATTTTACCACTACCTACTTGTCTGTGCATTAAATGCAAGTGAATATAATTCAACGTGGCTTCCGCTACCAGTCATATGCAACGGCACGTTGCTTCTGCACCCACCACCACCACCACCACTAGCACTCCTTTGTGTTAGGTAAATATTGGATCCGGAAGCGCACTCTACTCTACCTTTACTTGTTTGTCACGTGCATGTTATGTCTGTCTGTCTCCCTCCATCCCTCCTCATTTGTATCTGGATCCGTGTGTAACTGTTGCTAGTGCACCATCTATTCCGCACCTTGGACCGTTGAGCGTTGGATGACCATGCGTCTGTATACAAAATGAATCCTGCAATCGTCTGAAAACAATCTTGGTCTGGTCTGTCTGGTTGAATCCCAGATAGTGTCACGCTATCCCCAACCACTATCACATTACTCTTTCGGAGCCTGCACTACCCTGGCACAAATGACTATTTTTCATTACATTGCAGTAAAAGTTAATTCTGGGTACACGCGGACCTTTGGTTGTTGACCAGCATACCCTGTGCTAGAATATATACAAAAGTTTGGCGAGCAAATTGATTTGAAATAGTCAATACCCTGATACACTGGAACGACAAAATAAAAGTACCGGCGTTATTAAATTATTGCTCAAGTGAGCGGTGAATAGTTCTGTCAGCGACGTAGTATTCTTCCATCCTTCTACCTGTCGTTACATGCCTCGACATCTCTGGATAAAAGTGATCATTGATCACATAACCATTTCAGTCACAATCATTAAAACTATAGTATGTGTTAGAATGCGAACCCATTTAGCAGCTATGCAGTCGGTCACCTGAACAATACTACTCATAGATGAATGAGACTTGCAAAAATTGTACCAGAATGAAGATATATTACTTTGAACATAGCAAAGAGCTGTATACTAAAATTCTTTCAACAGAGTTTCAAAGAAAGAAAGAGAGACGTATAAATCCTGTTACTTCTTTGCATTCATCTTTTTTTCTTTTTTAACTTCCATACAAAGTATTAACAAGTTCCATTTACTGTGGTCGATATTAATAAACATATATACTTTAATAAAGGCAGTTCCAGTTAATAAGTTTGTGACGGATTGGCAGAACAAATAATGGAATGTGGAGCAAAGCTTCATCTCCGGCACATTTGACTATATTTGACTAACAATTACAATAATTTGTCTTACAAGGGCGTGAAAAGGAGAAAACTGGTAGGTCAACTATATGTACGGACGAGCGCTACAAATGGGTCCCAGTCATGATGTATTACAGCCTACATTGTGTTTTATCGATGTTGGTGCTCTCTCTATCTATCAATCTATCTCTCTCACTCTTAATGTCCTTTGACTTTCGTTTCTTTCTTTCTGCGAGACTCTGTCCCCTTCCATACTTCGCATTCCTATCCCATTATGCGTTGAGGGTAAGAACTAAAAACAAAACTGAAAACAGAACACTTCATAGTACCCTAGCTAAGACAAAGATATCAGTGGTTCTAAACTTGAAAGAAGAAACTGTACGTGCTACTGTATATTTTTTTTTCTTGTGCTGCGCTTTTGTTAAGTGCATTGAGCTCATGACCAATGAGCTGTACGTGCCTTTTGTTATTACTGTTATTGCAGACCCGCGGACTGCAGTATGTGATCTGGTTCTTCTTTGTGAAAGCAATAGGCGGATTTGTCATTCCTTATTGTGGTAAGGGTTTAAACACTATTTCTCGTAAACGTTGCAGTTTGAACTCTCTGTATCGGTTGAAGCTATTTCCTTCCTGATGACGTGTCTTACGCACCTTGATTGGAGGGGTAATGTCAATGGTTTCTCAAAAGCTTTGAGGCGGGAGGGGGAGAAAAACAAGTCTTCATGCAAGACTGAGCTTGCTCCGCTGTCACAACATGTACTAAGCTGTAGGTTTCTGGATGTCGAACGCGTTTTCAACGCGTGATATACTCATAAAGTCTTGCTTCAGGTGTCGTGTGCTGCGTGGCATGAAACGCTGTTTGTCGTACCCGTGCTGCAGACGTGGGGCAGGTACCCCGCGTGCATAAGGCACAAACTGAAATCGATGAAGCCCAGGGTTTCGCAGGAACAAGTAGGCAACCGTGATATGAGTCCGTTTCATGTTGTGTGGTGCATGTGGTGCAACAATCAAAATGTGACTGAGATTGCAAAGGTTCACTTTTGGTTGTGAGTAGTTCTGGACGTCACGTACAGGGGGGGGGGAGTGCAAATACCAAATGGCAAACCAGAATAACAGCACGGAGGTGAGTGGTGAGGACTATGCCAGTGTGCCACCCCGCGCGACGTTTCTTGCTTTGATAATTCTGTTGTCACTTGTGGCAAATGTGCTCCTCATTTCTGCCGTGTGGCACACCAGGAAAGTTCTACAGAATGTGCAAAATTTCGCCATCATTAATATGTCAGCGGTGTGTCTTTTTGATTGCGTTTTCAACATGGCCGTAGTCTTTGGATCTCTGTCAGTGGGTACCTGGAACTTTGACGATGCACTGTGCAGATGCCACTTGTTTGCTATGACAGTTGTGGTAATTCAGACCATTCTTCTGCTGACACTTCTGACAATTGACAGATACCTGGCTGTGAAACTTCTTCACAAATATGACTTGATGTTGTCACCACTATATGTGAGTTTGTGTGTAGGTTACACTTGGGTTCAGACTCTTGCATTTAGCATTCCATTTCTGACGAGTTCCATTGCAACTGCCTTCCAGCAAAGCCTTCATGCTTGTTCTGTTTCCAACGAAACGCCTTTGGCATTCACCATTGTTGCATCAGTAATTTGTTTTTTGGCACCTGTTATAGCAGTCCTTATTTTGTATAGTTTGATATTCTATCTTTCATACAAACAGCATCATGTGTTGAGAACACTTACAACACAAAATCATTATACTGAGCAGTTGACAAGAGAATCACGACTGTGGCATGAAATGCTGACTGTGAGGTATGTTGCAATACTTTGTATCCTTTGGTTGATATTGGAGGTTCCATACATCATCACCACCTATATACATCAGTATCATTTCAGCAGGGAGCTAGACTTTGTCATTGATTATCCTTCAAGTGTTGATGCTGCCTTCATGTGGATGCGTTTCTCGTATTCTGCTTCCTTTCCCATTACAACATATGTATGGCGGAAAGAATTGTGGCAGAGTACAAAAGAATGTGTTATTTGCCGCAGGAGCAACTCAGTTGTTGATATAGAATCAAAAGCAAAGCAGGGCTCAAGGGCCACAGCAGTGGCCGAAAACACATCTAAGATTTCTTCTAGGATGAAAGACAGAGAGCAAAAAGAAGAGCCTCTTACTATTTTGTCTTTCAATGTACCTGTACTGTTTGCTACCTCTGAAGGGATTCATATTGAAACGCAACACAGTGATGTATCTGACACAGAATTATTTTATGCTGAAATTCTTGACAATGCAAAATCCACTCAAAAGCAGCGGCTGAAAGGCCGCAGACTGGATGTTGGTGACCCTGAGGCTGATGATTTACCTATGTCATTGAATACCAGTGATTATGACTCTAGCACAGAGGAAGACCCTCCATTCAGAACTGTTTCTGCTGGCCAGGTGAATGGGACACTGGAAAGTAGCAAATCTGCAACTGGTATTGACATGAAGGAGGACCAGAAACAGGATATTCTGTCTCAGCAAAAGAGTTCCACAGCATTTACTCTTATCAATGGCAACGATTCCGGTCTGGATTTGAGTGACACACCTGGGTCATCTACAGAGAAACAATTACAGAAACTAGTTGAAAAATCTCGGACACGTGCTTCCACTGAAGCATCACCATCTTCCGGCCAAATAGATGGTGAGGGCATCAGCAATGATATGGAAAAAGAATGTTGTAAAGGCTGTAACTGTAGATTAAGACATAATTCAGAACATTGCCCACAAATATTGCAACAAAAGCCAATAAAGCTTAAACCATTGGAAAAATCAAAAAGAAGCAGGACTAGAAAAGAAATACAAAAGAAAAATAAAGAAGCTGTGATAACCAGCAACAGGGCTTGTGACAAAACCGCAGGACAAAATGAAATTGCACTTCCAAGTGAACAATCGACACATCAGTTGGAAACTGAAGGTGAGAATAAGACCAGCATAAAAACAAGCATGGTGGAATCCAAAAGATCTTCAGGAAATGGTCGTGGTCACAAGAGAACCATGACATCTGACAGTCAGAAGCCTTTGATGGATTCCAATAGTTCTTCAGAATTGAGCAGCTTGAAAGCTCAGAGTTTTTGATATATAAAGGTAGTGGACTACTTGTGTGGTGTTCTGAGAGTTATTTATTAGCGTTTGATATATTGTAGTAACTGTTAATGTGATATATTGACAGATTTTATACACTATTTTTTATTTATATTTGCCTGAAAAATTTAAACACCAACAAGCTAAAACTGAAATAAAGTCTTGACACTTAAGTCACCTTACATAAATCAGATTATATTATTATTATTTTTTCCAAGACAGAATTTTGCAGTTTTAATTCATGTGATTTCAGGCTAGCTTTATGTCAAACTGTTTCTGATTACACCATTTCTTCCATTTTGACCCATTCACAAGAATGATCCAGTGAGATAGTGATATTCACTGTGATGTGTTTATGTACACAAGCCCAGCTTTATTCTTTGGTGAGTTCGTTGGTTTAGAAATATTAGACGTCCCCAAATAGCATTGGTTTATTTGAGTTTGGCCACGAGCACTTAGGTTTTTTTGTCTACATGTAGGTCATTCACATTTGACTTTTCTAAAGCCTTTGAAAAGGTCTCCAGAACATTCGTCTTGTTTTGATACATTGCTCATTCTGCTTATTAGATATATCAGCATGGTTAAGAACTGAAACCAGGTGCAAAGCAAGTACAGACAAGATTGTATATTGTATAGTACTTGAATTTTGTCAGCAGTCCAAATCAAAGGCAGAACAGGGAGTGGTGAAACTGTGTGCAGTGGTGTATAAATGTCAAAACTTGGCAGGATTGGCGCCTCCCCCTTCCCCCTCAAAGCCCCTGAGTGACATTCATTGTCATTAACTTCTTGGCCTGTACCTATTGTTAGGTAGAATCCTATCAATGATCAAAACATTTTATTACACAGCTGAAACTACATTTGTTCCTACTCTTTACTTCACAAATATTTCTAACTTTTTAAGAAAAAGAAACTAAAACTTCAAAATGTTGCAGACAGTACAATACCAGACTTGACACCAACAGCAAAAATGTAAAATAGTTTTTAAATAAACAAAAATTGTGGATGATTTTGATGAGTAATAAGGTGGTATGTATGAAATAGAATTTTTGATAACAAGAAATATGTGTAAGATGAACCTATAAAGATTAAAGTAATACAGTAAAACCCTTAAACATTTGGAGAGATTTATCCCATGGTAAGGTCTAAAAGTAATAACACATTAAATTTATCTTGTATTCTATCAAAATGGTGATATATCTGGAACAGCATTCTTTGTTGTGCTAAATTTTCACCATTTTGTAAAGTCGGGTGATATACATTTGTTACTTCTTAAGATATTTAGATTATGATAACTTTCTATCAATCATTATGAGGCAGAGCAAGTCTAGATTGGCTGAATTATTATTGTTGACAGTATCATCAGTATTTGTGCACATCTGCTTCCAGTTTAATTCATGCATGAATGTTCTAACTCATGCTTGTTATGTTATATATTATGGCAAGAGACAGTGCCAACAAACATGCCAAAAAAACCCATAACTATAGCATTTAATAAACAACAGTAAAAATAAAAAGGAAACAGCAAATAAAAATAAAACAAGGGAACGAAAAAGATGCATACAGGGAGAGATTATGTGTGGCAGGGCCTCCTCAAACTGTACCTAACGTTGAAAAACAAACTTAAATCTGTGAGTACAAATTAACATCTCATAAATATTAGAAAGAGCAGTTGAGAATGGATTTATAAGGCTAACAAATTGCATAAAAATTTGTTCAACTTGCTAGAGATCAGGACATGCAGTTACATATAAATCACAGTAAAGTATCTTGCCTATCTTTTTTACCTGTAGAAAGGGTTTATCAATTTATTACAATTCAGTAAGCTGTTGTTAGTGTTAAGGAAATATTGTTCAAATTTACAATTTCTGCCTTTAGACAATGATTTTTCAGTGCTCATTTACCATTGTTTTCATTTGAATATAAAAATCAAAGATTGTTCTAGATGTCATAGAACTTTGCGTCATGTTCTTGAGGCTGCCATGTTTATGGTTACCTTTTTGTGATGTCCAAGTTATTTTACAGTGATTTTTTTTCGATATTCATTTTTTCCTACAGTTGAGATCCTTGTTTCTCTTTACCTCTAGAAAGGAATGCCATGATTTTTTTTTAGCACTAGCGTTAACTATTGTGATTAATTGGAATTATATATCTTAATTAAAATAGCTGGATGTTTACAAATTTAGACAAATTATATACAGACAAAACAGTTGAAGTTTCACCACTTGACATCACAAGTATAATGTTGGAGGTTTCAATGTTACAGTGTTATAGGTGGTAGATCAAAGTCTAAATACTTAAAAAAAAAAAAAATGCACCTTTGCATGGTTTAGTGTCCATTTGTACCACCACGTTTTCATATTAGGTATTTAGATATTGTATGACCTCTGCATGACATACATTGGTAAGTTTTATTTGCATCCACATTTTACCATTTTTTTTTACAGTAGTGCCTGTACTTACAAGTGTCTCTATTATCTCCTTGTTGATCATTTATTGTGGACTTGCTAAAGCACTTTTTGTTTTTGTTCAGGGAGGGAAAAGAGAGGATTGGGTAGTTTGTGTATTTGAAAAAAATGCTGACAAAGGTCATGAGGGTTTACTATATGAATGCTGTCATTGTTATGCATATTTCCAGTATAGCATTGCTGGTTTGCCCTTTAAGGCATAGCGTTCAGTTGTCTTGTGTTCAACTATTTTGGTCATTAAATCAATTCTGTTGTTTATTCCATGTGGTTTTTCTATAAAAAAAATATACATAGAGAATAAGGCCATTTTCACTCAATACAGGCTACAGATTTCTTCAAAGATTATATTTTATTTCTGTGATCATAAATGCCATTGGTTGCATGCCAGTGTCTGTCCGTCCAAGATGCTGCAATATGATATCTATTTTTTATTATGCCATTATTTTATTTCTGTTATGGTATGAATAATATTTAATCTGGCTAAGACCTGCATAGATGCTAACTTTTTAAAAGTTTAAAATGTTTAGCTAATTATGAAAACAGCCTTTTTTTGTTTGTGTTCTACACACATGGTATTCTTGTGACAATGTTCAGTGTTTCCAAGAATAAAATGCCAGAATTACAAAGTTGGTTTATGTTGTTGATTACAGAGCAATGACTTGTTTCCCTTCCTCTACTGGCTTTGAAAACAATTAAAGAAGTAAATCCTAAATGGTTATGTAATCCAGTACAGAAGTAAGGGTTCCATCATGGCAGCAAAAAGATCTACCATGCACAATCAGCTTGGGACTTGCACACTCCTGCTGCTAATTTGGGGCTTTACAGATTTTTTTTAAATTGTGTAATTGGCATTTCATTTTGGATGGTGCGACCTTTGTCCATACTTCTTATTTACTTTCTTTTCAATGATTCTTCCTAAGATGTGATGAATGTTCATCCTCACAGTTGGCGTCTGATACATCAGTGATTTAGAAATTTAAACCTCAAAGATTTTTTTGCTTATGGAAAGTTTCTCTTTTACATTCAGAAGGCTGAAAAATCAGTCTGCTGATAATGTGTCATCAAAGTGCCATTTAACATGACTGTGTATGATAATATATACATGTTGTTGGGCAACAGAAGCAGACCTACAAAACTAAATAATCCACAAATGAATCAATCATAAAATGAAGATCTGGCAATGACAGCAAACAATTCACAAGTGAAATTTATTATGTTTAACTATTCTACTTTAAAGACCTGATTTTTCTATAAGCCTGACTTGCTGCTATTATTTATACAGCATGAAAATCTTCATGAATAATTCCTATATCAGTAAACATCACACAAAGAAACTGGAAAAGCTTTGAACAAACTTGTACTTCTTTCAAGATTGCCAAAGGCCCTACCAATCTTTCTGGATATTCATGGGAGAAATATAACCAGTTCATTCTCCTGAACACATCTGCTTTTTCATTCATGATTGTAGTTGAATATAGTCAACAAAAATATCCATGCATGAAAACTTTAAAGCATGTCTTATGAGGGCAACGATATTAACTTTCTGATCCAGAAAGTCTTCATTTTTAAGCATAAGTTTTACAATTTCACACTTATCCATTATTTATGAAAAAACTTATCACTTCTGATTAACAAGTAATTTTAAGACAGCTAAAAGTCATCTTTCATGTGGAAAGGAAGACCTGCTTTGTTATAGATTTAAAAAAAAACACTCCACCATCAAAATCTTTAGATGCAGACAACAATCAAATGCAGCTGATGGCAGCTATTTAACTTTCTTGAAGTACTCCTGTGATGCCTCTGGAGAGGGTTTGATGGTGTCTGGGTTCGTGTCTGGATTCCAATTGGCTGGACACACTGCAAACAAATATTAGATTTCTCTTCATTCTTCGTGGCAAATCATATTGCAAAAAGCCCTTACTTCTCTGTCCTACCACATATTTAACAGCAACCTTCACAAAGCAACAGGATTAAGGTGACAGAAAATATTTAAAAAACTATTTAGACAAAATACATTTTACATGAGTGTTTCAACAGAATATTTTAAGAAATAACATACAAAAGAAGATTCTGATTACGAAGAGTTTACTGGGCTTACCCAAACCTGCAGGGTACCATAGTTCTGGAGTCTCTCAAAAAAGCTATAATATTATAAGCAGTTTGACAATGCCATCTGTACACATCATAACACTTGCTCAAGCTGTGGATGGTTATATAAATAATATAGAGAAATAAATGATATTTTGATCAAAGTTCTTCAAATAATGATAACATTAACAAAAAATGAGTAATCACCACACTGTAAAAGTGAAAATATTTTTAGTCTAAACAATGTAAAATGCACTGCTATATATCTATGTTACACTACCTTCTCCATGCTGATCTGTATACTGGAACGCCTTCACAAGTCGCAGAGTTTCATCCACAGATCGGCCAACAGGCAAATCATTGATTGTCACTTGACGTACAATGCCCTTAGGGTCAATAATGAACAGGCCTCTGCAACAACAATGCAAACATTAACAACTGCCATCAATCCATCCAGGGACAAAACCTTTATTTAACATCTACCGTGACATATACCACAAATTTCAGGCTGAAATTTTTTAAAATTTACCTGAGAGCAATGCCAGCATTATCTATTAACACTCCATAGTCACGAGCAATAGTTTTGTTGAAGTCAGCCAGAAGAGGGTACCGCAAACCACCAAGACCTCCTTGCTGGAAGGGTTTAATGAACCAGTCATCATGTGAAAAGAAACCTGTTTGGTTGCTAGCTAGACAATACATTTACACATATATATCTAGTTCAGGAATTTAGACATTTTTCTTTACTGCTTCATAACATTTACTGATATATGCTGAAAACTTACATAAGCTTCCATATCACAAACTCTTCATAAAACAGTTACAATTAAAAAATTTTTTTTTAAATGCATGTCAATTCATGCATACCTTTCTGGGTGTATTGATCCAGGCAAGGTGACTGAAATGTGAATCTGTAGAAACACCAACAACTGCTGTATTAAGGGCTTTGAACTTTTCCATGGAGTCACTAAAGGCGATAATTTCTGTTGGGCACACAAAGGTGCTGCACAAAGCATAATTACCATAATAAGCATACTAAAATTCTAGGGTATTCTGCAATATACATGCACACAAAATAAGTGCTTCTGGTGTTGAGAAAGTGAGACCTTTTATAAGTAGCACAATCGTAGGAGAATTGCTCAACTGAACGCTGGTTCAGATGGAAAGGTAACAATGTTTCACAGGTGGCACATACATTATTCTGGGTGTACCAAATGAAGCACTAGTTCTTTTCATATTTCATTTGTATGTTCACCATAAATCCAGCCATGATATACAGATCACTTTTCTTGTAAGCACACTATTTCAAAACATGACCTGTTTATACACATGAATCGATTCCCATCTGAATTCCATTTGGATCTAAATATGCCCTAGCACAGTTGTCCTGAGGGTGTGATTACATTTGGGAAATGCTGTAATTACATTAAGAGATGAGTAATTTCCTAACACATAACTCTAAAGAAAAACACTCTCACTAATAAACAGAGCATAAGTGCATTTTAAGTTTCCCAATATTACTGCACCTAATCTGTGAAACCTTAAAAATGCAGAATTGTTTCAGCACATATTATAAAGAACATTTTGGGTGCAACTTAGTGACCTCACTTGTATACCAAGACCACTTATGTGAAGAACTTCCTCAAAGCATGAGACTTATTAAATGGCTACTCCAGGGCGAAAAGGTTCAGGAAAGCTGAAGTAGAATACAATAAAATCCACAACATGAGGACACTTTCTGGTCAGCTAAATACTCTCCCTACATAACAGGTGCTTTCTCGCTGAAGGCTCCTAGATTTTCAAAACCAGACTTTCTAGAGCATTGATTCTCGAAATAAGACAGTAATGTGAATGTATACAAGCAACTTTACATCAAATCTAATAAAAGTGCAAAAAGATGCATCAGCATGTCTTATAAAAATAGACTATTCAAGGAAGAAGAAATTTTTTATTTATTTTTGTTTCTATCTTAATTTTATCAAGTCTGGAAGAAATCTTTGACTGTAATATGAAAACAGTGGAGAAGAAAATTAGGATCGTAAAGCCATTCAGGTGCTTCATCATACTTCTTGCCATGTGCTACAGGCTGCATAGGTGCAGTTATTTAGGGCTGAATTGGGAGAGAGGTTGAAAGTTGGAAATGTTTTTTTTAAAAAAACCTCAAGGTCCCTGATCTATGCAAACACTGCAATCACTGCAAAGAACATGGTTATCACTGGCACTTATTCGGTAGGTGATTAAGGGGGACAGGCACAAGCTGTATCATGCATCCACTAACTGGCACATCCTTAGATCTCACTGCACAGAACCAGTCCTTTACTGTTTCATTTTGTCACAAAAGAATATTCTTTCTTAAGTTTTTTCCAAGTCAGTGATGACCTCATTTTTCATCTTTATCAAGGAATGGTATCCAGCTCAGTCCAGAGAATCGGAGTCTGTCCACAACTATAATATGTTGCTTCATTGGGACTTCACACACTCTAACTGCTTAATAACTTGTTGCTCAAATGTTGAAAGTTTTCTCTCAAGACTTTGTTTTCTTTCAAATGATCACACTTTCTAATTTGTTTCCATAATAGGAAGTGGAGCACCAGACACTCACAACAATATATGAATATGAGGATGGAAAATAAATGTGTACCCCTTTGCTACAGGGACATAAACCAGTTGTTTTGCACAGAAGATGTCCGCTGGTGAAAGGGTTCACAGATGGCAGGTTTTACTGTAATAAAAATTTCTTGTCATGTAATTTTAACAGCTTGACAGTAATGCTTACATCCTCCACACTTACAAATCTAAAGGATAGAAGAACAGCACAAGGTACTGCCCCTTGAAGTCAGAGAGCTGAAGCTCCTTAAACTGGCCATCCACCACTGCTGTAGTTTTGAAGTCTGGAGCAGGATGCTGCACTCTGACATTCTGAAGCTTTGCCCCTGCATGAAACAACAGCCAATGAGCTTTTCTTGCAAAGTGCAAGCTCCTTTTTCGGTGTTGACATTTTATTCATAAGCAAGAAAGTTTTGCCACATTATTATGTTGTACATGCATGATTTCTTTGTTCTATTATCGTGGCAAATTGAGGGGTCAATAGTATGCACATATAGTCAACATTTTCAACTCACCGAGGGAAAATGATCGTGTAGCAAGAGTCCATGGAAAAGACGCCTTGATAACGCTGTTGACACAGCCGTGGTGTATACCCTTCTCTTTAAAAAGGCTGGCTATTCCCCTTGACAGACATCGGGCCTGTATTTAAAAAAAAATGGTAGACATAATATTTTCATACTTAAAGGGGGAAATTTCAAAATCTGTTGGCCTATACCGTTATATAAATATAAATATAACGTTATATAAATATAACGTTTTTATTTGCAGATGTGCACACGAAATATAGGCCTACTTTATGCCTGAAATTGCGTAAAATGGTTTGTGTCATTAATAGCAGTTCAAAGATCTATTATGAGTCTTTGCAGTATAAATGCAAGTTTGTAGGTGACACTACATGCTTTGCGCTCTCTTATTTTTGTAGAAAATCTTTGCCAACTTTTAGTTCCACGCGACCTTCGAATTTCAATGCCGCTATTAGCGAGATATATGTGCAACACTCTGCAAACGCAAGCGTGCACATCAAGCTATCAGAATTTTTAAGAATATTGTTCGAGGAAATAAATGAATATTTTTCGATTGTGTATACACCAAATTTTATTTTTTGTTAAAGATGGATACTTACACCAACGCAAAAAGCACCTTTGACAAAAGTCATGGTCAAATTGTTGCGTCTGCTCGCACTTTCAAGATCTCGATTGCTTAGACATTATTCGTATTGAACTAAATGAGGATAATGTTGCATGTGTTTTCATTAAAAAAATTACACGCACACACTATATCGCTAAAAGTTATTTGTCAGAGTGATTTAACTTTATTAATATTCCGTTACTTATTATCGGCATATTTGATTAGAGAACGTAGTTATAGTATCTAGTTGGAACGACATTTATTGCTCATTTGAAAATTAAGCCGATTAGGAATTTATTTTGAGAAAGAGAGAGCGCTAAGTGGTATGGTAGTGATGAACATGAGTTACCTACCAGGCACAGCCAGCTTAGTGGAAGAAATCGACAGTAAGAACTTTTTTATCAATCATTACAATATTGCTTTAGCATTTATGATGATATATTTATATATACTAACGGACTGTAGTCCGTCTTACTGAATGGTAGTAGTTTAGAACTAGAAACATTGATGCTGTCTCACATTAGACCGCACAACTACTACTTGTGCTTCTTACATTGCGATAAAGATCGAATAACTTGGTACTCTTGTGCTTCTTACAATGCAATAAAGGCAGGGCCGCCGAGAGCCAGCACGGGCCCCGGGGCGGATGACTTGGCCGGTCCCCTTGTAATTGTAATCGTAAATAATTTTCCCAGTATTTAATAATATACTTACAATTTATCAATATGTTTATTTCATTCAGTAACGTAACATAAACTACAAAAATTAGGACAAGTGCACTAAGATTGTTACCTCTACTTGAACATAGAGTTGTTTACAGGTTAGGGGTTAGTAAATGATGAAAAATGATGTTAAAGGATCAAACCTGTACGTAGTACCCCACTCCATAGAAAAAGAACCCAAGAGTGAGGAATGTTGCGTCAACCTTTCCTTAAAAGAAAAAGAGAAAGGAAAAGAAGGAAAAAATCCACTCACCAAGGCCGGGCCCCCCCTTCACAACTGCGGGTACGGGTACACCAGACCCCCCTGTCCCCCCCTCTCGTCAGGCCTGGATAAAGGTTGAATAACTTGTGCAACTCTTCTTTAGGAGGGTGAGAGTTAGGTTGTAGAGGGCTCATGAAATTTTGACACTTTTTAGAAATCGGTAAAATCGATAGAATTAGGATTAAAGATTTGGGTTAGTTTTCGGGTTTTGATTATAGTTAGGATTAGGGGGTGGGGTCATCGTTTCAAGGTGTATGTCATGGCGTCCATAACAACTTGTGTCAACGGGTTGTGAGCCCTCCTGAAGTTGTTCCACTGTCTTGCTGCACCCAGTTTTGTAAGAGAAGATTCAGTTTTGCTGGTACTGTTTAAGCAATAAGTTGAGTAAACCTGGGGGTGGTGGTGAATGCAGATACATGTGCTTTGTTAGTATTTGCTTGTGTTTCATTTCCAGAAAAGCTGCTTGTAGTTCTGAGAGATGGAAGAACCTTAATTGGCTACCTGCGAAGCATAGACCAATTTGGTATGTATCTGCAAGCAACAAAATATATCTGTGATTTACTCTTTATTTAGACATACTTTAGAAAGAGTGATACATAAAATGAAGTTGTTCTTTCATATTTTAGACTTTAAGCCACAACATGAATCATATCCCCATACACACAACTCATTTTTAATAAGGCAGTGGAGTAAACCCAAGAAATTGACAAAATTGCTTCAGTAAAGAAGCGGTGCTGATAGCAAGAAGTCCTGAATGGCAGCACTGATGGGAAAGGCATGAACAGATGGTTTGCTAGGAGCGATAGATCATGGCTGATATTCCTGGCTTTGTGGACTTGTGCACATTGGAGAAGAAGGCAATCAATGGAAGTTTGCAGCTTACAGTCCTGGATGCTTATCTAACAACTACTAACATCTCCTCTATCCAGAAACTATCTATGCTCCTTGCACCACCATACCAGATAGTAATGAGGAAGCTCCAAGCACATTCAGTTACACCATGGTAGAACTACTGCATAACCTGAGAAGTTATATTGTGAAACTTAACGCAGTCATTTAAACCAATTTTGATTTATCTAGGATTTTTATTGGCAAGTGCATTACAACATATATATATATATAGAGAGAGAGAGATTCCTTAGTTTATGAGTATGACTATCAATGATAGCATGACCATGGAAAAGATGACCAATTTTGTGTCATTTCCTTACCTAATTGGTAAATCTTTGACAGTATTTTAGGGAGGGGTAATGTTTATTAAGTATAACTTTAAATTGTTGTCTGGACTTGTGATAAATCATATCAATATATTCTAATTTAATGGAGTTCAACTCATTTCCAGCAAATCTAGTCCTTCACAGAACTATCGAAAGGATACATGTAGGGAAGAAATATGGGGACATTCCCAGAGGAATATTTATTGTGCGTGGAGAAAATGTGGTGCTCCTTGGAGAAGTGGTAAGCTTATGTCTGTTAGCAAGTTGCTAGTTCAAAGATCTTAGTGGCATGTTTCTGAAAATAGCTCACTGCTTCTGATTGTGTAGAAATGTGTATAAATCATATAAGAGAGGTCCAAATTATGTAAAGAAAATGCACACATAGGGTCTAAAAGTATAAGCACTTTGGCACTGGGAGTCGAAAAACATGACACACTTTAGTTTGGAGATTTCATCATATTGTGTAATAAGCCGAAAATATTTCCTGCTGATATTTCATTTCATGTTTCCAAACATCAGTGACATTTTTACATAAAAAATGACATCAGGGTTAAAGGACACTATAACCATTAACAAATAAGCATTGCTGTAAACTTTTTTCTGCTACTGATCTACTGATAAGACCTTCATTGTTGGCAATATGAAGTTTTGGGGAGCTGAAACCTTTAACAGTTTAAACTGAAGGTCTGAAAACCCTTTTGTATTTTATGGGAAAGCCAAGGAGCTGTTAGTTTACCACCATTATTTTATGCCTTTCTTTCCATATGCCTTAAAATATTAAATAGAAGAACATGAAGCAGAAATTAGGAAAAACTTAAATTATAACAGTTATTTGTACTCATTAATAAAAGGGTGGTGTTAATATTTTTGGTAAAGTCTCTAGATAGTTTATTGTAATGTTGTATATTCTCTGGAAATGATCAGGATCTGGAAAATGAGGACAAACTACCATTGGAAGAGGTTTCAATTGATGAAATTCTAGACATGCAACGGGAAATGCAGATTGCAAAAGAGCAGGAAGATGAACGCAAACGGAAGGCTCTCCAAGAAAGAGGAATGCATTTTACAGAACACCCTGAAGACATTTGATGTTTTCTTGGTTGATTTGGTAATGTTTTATTTTTTGCAGGTTTTTCTGTGTGTTGAAATGTGAGAGACTGAACAAGAAGAAAAGACAGTTTCTGATATTTTTCACACGAATGCTTGTTTCTTAAAATGATTTATAATTGATTCTAAGTGTTGCAGAAAAAATAAGTTTTTTAAAGATAGATGGTTAAAGATATGACTGACTAGCATTCTTCCTGCATCTGGTGTTCTGCACTGGGCAGTTTTTACGGCATGTTAAAAGTACTTAAGATAAAAGAAACATTCATATATTGTGTGTATTACTAGTAACACAGACTGCCTACTAAGAAAATAAAAATGGTGTCACATGAGCACATTCCAAAGTAACAAAGCTAACCAATGTTGACACTCCATCATGGAGCTCAAAAATCACCTTCTGCCATTACACTGTATATAGTTTGTATCCATTACCAAAAACATCCGGGAAGCAGAAAGGATACCTTTTTTTTTTTTTACTCAGTATTCTCCAACTTTATTTCTTCTTTGTGATACAGGGAATCTGTGCTTTACATGCAGGCAAGCATTTTAATATTGTAATATTAAATTAAAGAAAACAAAATATATTAAATAATTAGTATGATTTGTTTATTGGTAGTTCATTTCATAAAGTTAGGTTTGTCTGAATGATGATTCTGTTGCCAAGTCTTTTACTTATTTACTCTCCCCATACTCTTTGACAGCAGAATGCAGGATCTTTCTCTTTTTGTTCATCCTAGAATTGTTATCACTTTTTCTTAAATTGAGTAACAAGTCAAATTATTATTAAGTGGGAAGTAGTTGTGCATGCACGAACATGTGCACATGTATGTTTATGCTGTAGATGTTTGTCATTTGTTTGGATTGTGCATGAAGCATATGTGATTAAACTTCAGATGCAAGTTCCTTTTTATTTGTGGATACTTGATGTTTAACGATGAACATTATTAATAACAAGGAACATTTCTTTGGCAAGGCTAGGTATCACAAGGAATATTGGTGGTTACGTTGCCTTTTCTATGAGATGTAGGTTTTAGATCCTTCACTAACCACCAGTTAAATACAGTCTTTCTTAAATTTTAAAGAAAATTGATTTGGTTTTAAAAATTAGTTTTCATAATTTATTATTAATTACTAGTATGAGAACTTGAATGGAAAGTTTTGCCTTGAGGTGTCTGGACACTTCAGGGACCTTAGTTACAGAGCAAGGGTAAGTTGTTGCCTCCTGAGCAACATGAAAAATCAAGGATAAGCATCTTGTTCCTGTAGTATCCACATCCTGTCAACAAGCTACTGAACTTAAGATTATCTTTACCAATGCTTTATAGCTACAGCTCCAAAGGTGACGCAAAATCTGTGACTTGTGGACACCACTTTATGACTATGGAAACAGACTTTCCCATTTTGCAGTTTTCTGACTTGCAGTGTGGGATGTTTAAGGCCCTTGAGTTAACTTTTTGGTTGTGATATTCAAACTTTTATAAAGATCTTTCTAGGGGAATAGAAAAGATGTATGACGCTGATCAGCTAAGTCTTCTTCAGATGAACAGGTACACATGTATGCAATATTTTATTTAACTGAGGCGCGACAGTTCATACCCGTGTAGCGCAGTTCACTTTCCCCATTTGACTCAGCTGGCGGTAATGGGTACCTGACTCCCGAGTGTAAAGTGAAGTCTCTACCACCTCACTCTCCAACGACCTGGAAAAGCTCATGGAACGACCTTTACCTCAATCCACCGAAACTTTGACCTTCAGATGTCGGGAGACATGGTGGTGTGGACAGAGGAAAGCTAAGCTAAGTCGGTCACATGAGCTAAAGCGAGCAAACGCAGAGCGGGACATCAAGGAATCTTAGAACCACACATAAAGAGGTGTCTAGGGAGATAAGTATGGGGCGCCAAGAGGGGAATTTTCTCTACTTTCTCTCTCTAGCTAGAGAATGCATTCTGTAGTTACAGAGCGCATTCTGTACTAGAGAGAGAAAAAGTCGGTGAAACCAATTAAATTATTTCATTTATATTATACTTAGAAGTTGCTAGCCAATTCATTTTATATATATATATACAATTCCATTCTATAGCTAGAGAAAGCTTTCTGTACTTAGAGAAATGAGCCAGCCTCGTTCGGTACAGACATCATCCTCTATAAACTGTGGAATGCTCTGCCATCGTCACTGTCCATTCTTCTGAATGGATACTGCGTATTAAAAATGGACATCATCATCATCATCATAGCTAGAGAAATCATCTCTGTACGTAGAGAAATCTCTCTGTAGCTAGAGAAAGCTTTCTCTAACTACAGAGAGATTTCTCTAAGTACAGAAAGCTTTCTCTAGCTACATAATGATATTATATATATATATATAATGAATTGGCTAGCAACTTCTAAGTATAATATAAATGAAATAATTTGGTTTCACCGAGTTTTTCTCTCTCGAGCTAGAGAATCCACTTATAGCATGTATTCTGTAGTTACAGAACGTATTCTGTAATGCAACTACAGAATGCATTCTCTAGCTAGAGAAAGTAGAGAAAATTCTCCTCTTGCGCTTATAATGCATTTGTTATAGAGTTGTCTAGTTGGTCGATCGGCAGAAAATATGGAAAACAAATAAAAGCACTGATTTTAAAGAAATGTGTTCGCTTAAGTTGCCTTTGTTTCAATTTCCCAAAATAAAAGAAATTGTTGAGTAGTTTTTGCATTAGATAACGCTGAAAGGTAAATCTTGAACAACAGTGATTCATTTTGTAGTCGCATGTCCCATACAGAGACACAGACATTTGTAAAGTTATAACATTTGCATGGAGAACCAGAGGGAATTGGTGTTTTACGCCGAGCCAGTAACTAAGACTATGTCATGGCAAGGCAGCCACCCCTGTAAACGGATGTCACATGCAGAGAAAGAACAGCGTGCCCGAGACAAGATCTAAGCCCAGGGCAGCCAACCTTCGCCAATTGTTTATCTCAAAGCGCACCGAGCTTGCTTCAAGCAGAGAAATGAGCTATAGAAATGCTTTCATCATTATTATTGTTGTTGTTGTTGTTGTTGTTGTTGTTGTTGTTGTTGCAGTCAAGAATCATATTCCAGAAACCACTACACAAGCTGATTACAGTCTTGGGCACGAACTTGTATGAAGTCCGAGGTCTTGGGCACTCGTCTCTTTGATGTAATCCGTCGGGTTGTCTATGGAAACATCTCGCGCGTGGCTCTTGAGGTGGCTGCGCATGTTGTCCATGCGAGCGCCCTGCTTGCCGCAGATGGTGCAGTGGAACAGCCTAGTGGGCGCGTGGATGGTCCGCACGTGCTTTGACAGCCCGCCCTTGTCTGGAAAGCGCGCGCTACAGATGGCACACGTGAAGGCTCTGCTGGCGTTGTGCCGGCGCTCATGTGCTTGGCAGCAGGTCCTAGTTTTGAACGCCTTTGTGCAGACCCGGCATTGGAAAGGCTTGTCATCGCTGTGGGTGAACTGGTGCGTGTATAACGAGGTCACCAGCTGCACAAAAAGTTGAAAGAAAAAAAAAGTCGAATCACAGTGATAAATGATAACACCAAACAGATATATCATATAAACTTTTTTATACGACTTGCTTTTGGATGAAAAAGATCTCAACAGATTTACTGAAAAATTATATGGAATCACTGGTGCCATTACGGAGAAATTATTCTTTTTATTTGGTAAAGTTTGTCCGTGTAAGTGTTTTTACGCTTTAAACCTGATCAAAACTCGCTGTGACATGGATTTGTTGAGAAATATCTAGCGCGTTCTGACTGGATCATCAGCACGTGTAAGCTGTGCTACAGGCTACAGCACATATCTATTATGAGTAAGCGTTTGGGGACGACATACATGTTTACATAGTTGTAAGGGCATCTCATAATGCACAACAGTCATGATGTTCAAGATTGTAAAATCACTACAGAAATCCCATAAACTTAAATAATTACCTGTACCAAGATCCCCTTATACATGACTTTCTTTTTACGGTTATTTCGGGTGTAAAAAATATCAGGTGTGCATGAGACCGCTTTGAGCGCACGTGGACTAAGACTACTACAGTGAACATGCGCATTTATGAAGTTCTTTCTTACGAGAAGACCATGGGCTAGTTATACAACATGTTTCTAAACCTAAACTGTTCTAAAGAAACAAATTTAGAAACGTTTTTCAAAGAACACTCCTATGTCATTTAGATGTATTGCCCAAGCGCAGACAAAAAATTGAACTGACGGAAACGAAAGTCTTGCTTAAGCAATTTTATCTCATTTAAAACAATTTTAGTTTTAAAAAAATCTAAAATTGTGTTGCTCACTGTGTTTTTATATAAATGATTATCTAAATATATTTAAGGCCAAAAAGTGTTTAAAATTAAAAGTGTGTTGTGCAACTGGCCCCATACTGCTACGGTATTAGGGTCTTGCTTAATCAGACATATATTATCTAAAATGTGACTACTTGTTTATGTAAACGGCCAAGTAAAATTTTCCCATAGTCACGTGTGTGGTCAATAACATGGCCTTTTGCGTGTCGCATTATGCGAGGTCCTACACCCTATGTCCCTATGGTACAGCTACCAAGGGAAGCGGATGGCCGAGTGGTTAGAGCGCTGGCGTCCAAACCGAGAGCGCGCAGGTTCAATGCCCGATAAGCGCAGCATACTTCCCCCAGTCGACCTAGCTGACGGGAATGGGTACCTGACTCCATAGAGGGTTGGGGAAGGTAAGGCAGCGAGGGAGAGGAGATTGGCACCACCCTCATTTAAAAGCTGGCCCCGATAAAAGTGGGGTCTCTAACACCTCACTCCCCAACGACCTGAAAAGGTTATGGGATTACCTTTACCTTTGTTACAGCTACCAAGCCAGACATCAAATCACCAAAAGATTTAGGTGTATACCTTAAAGCTTTTTCCGCAGACTTTGCAGACGTGCGGGCGCTCTTCACCATGAGTTTGCTTGTGACTCTCAAGGCTCGATTTGAACGTGAACTGTTGACCACAAATATCACACATGAAGCGCTGGAAGTCTGCACTGAAAAAAAAAGGAAACGAAAGGATTGGTGAGATTGGGTATAAGAAGAAATGGTGGTGTTGGTTACCGGAAGAATGGTTTGCTATGGTTAGTTACGGAAAGAAATGTTTGCTGTGGCTGGTCACCGTAATGCAATACAGCGTAAAATTAACTGCAGCATTTTAGTTAATTTCTGTCAGATGTCATTAAGTTATCGCAGCAGTTTAACAGAAATGCGGGAACGTGATTCAAAGATGGCATTAAACAAAGTTCTTATCCTTCTTCTGGGCTGAAACAGACCATATAAGTAAATTATTTAAAGTTAGTGTTCCTTCTGACGAGATAGAGTTGTTACTAGATTAAAACAATGATTTTAAAAATTAAATGCCCAGTGCCAAAACAGATTGTAAAGGTACGTTATTTGACGTTTGTTTTCGTTCTTTATTCGTGAGATCAAACTGTTATTGTAGATGGAAACAATAATTTAACATGTATTATCCAATGTAGAAAGTCACTTAGAGTTTTTCGTGGACAGGAAAGTGTTTTCTTGATAACATTAGATACTTATACACAGGCCTGACGAGAGGGGGGGACAGGGGGGTCTGGTGTACCCGGGCCCGCGGCTGTGAAGGGGGCCCGGCCTTAGTGGATTTTGTTTTTCTTCTTCTCCTTTCCTTTTTCTTTTAAAGAAAAATCTGAGGACAGAACACCCAAGTATTACACATGCAGACATTGAGTTTGAAGTCTGTAATATACAAATTCGGGGTAGACGGGCCTGGGGTGAGAAGTGTAGTCAGCGGTATCATAGTCTCGCTGGACAAGCCCGGAGGCGGAAGCCCGCTGGTCACTGAAGATTTTATCACGTGTGAACCGTCTAGACTCTAGAAGAACGTTCGTGCATTGAGATTGTTGGACACATATGCCACTACGGGGGGAGGGGGCGGTCCCTGCAAGCAAATCTGAATTAAAAGTGAAGAGGTAGATATGTTACTGATGTGTGGCGGTATGTGGATGGCCAGGATGCAAGGGTAGGAGGTAGGGAGGAAAGTTGTCACCGGAAAGGGGAGGACTCGGACTACTGTAACTAAAGTTGTCACCTTAAGAGGGACGATCGCACGACCTACAAACCCAAAAGGCGAATCGAGCACCAATGTAACAAGTAGCTATTAGCGTCAAATATTATTAAAAGAGCCAAATCTTACAATGGCAAATACGCGTGATTTTTCTTTTAAACAATCTTTTACATGATAGATTTTGTCATTATTGTATTGTGAACTTGTATTTTGACTTTTTTTGCTTATTATTATTATATGCAGAGAATTTGCTGATTGGGCTTGTGACGATTTGACTTTTCTGTCTATGTGACGAAATGGACCATACGTGTGACGAAATGGACAAACGTGTGACTTTTGTGTGGGACGAAATGGTTTTGTGACGAAATGACCGGCCCCCCGTTTGCAGTGTATATTTCGTTACTGAATGAAATGTAGATATTTACAATCGAATTGTAAACATATTATTATATACTCGGAAAATAATTTACGATTGCAATTACAAGGGGCCCGGAAAGTCGTCTGTCCCGGGGCCCCGGCTGGCTCTCGGCGGCCCTGCTTATACTGTAGGTTAAAAGAGGTTTAGAACACATGAAACTTAACAGCTGTAAGAAAGTTCATCAGGAACTCGGATAATCCGATAGGTAATGTTCATCAAGACAAACATTACCTGGAGTGTCGTCGTTTATGGATGTTGCAAAGACGTTCAGATTTGTAGAACTTGTGGCATACCTCGCACTCAAACTTCCGCTCGTTCTCGTGGTAGGATTGGCTGTGAAGGCGCAAGGCTTGCTTGGTAGTAAAGCCCTGCGTCAATAGAAGTAAGGTGACGATAATATAATAGGTAATATGAATGAAAAATCCGTGTTTAAAATATGGGTTTAAGGGCAGTTCAGCTTGGGCAAAATAAAGTTCTTCAACACTTTTATAAAATCACTTTATCACACCAATTGTAGTCATATTAGCAGGGAAATGTAACTTTTTTAAACGTACTCTAGAGCAAATGCTACATTGGAATGGACGAACATCTGTGTGAATAAGCTGGTGTGTTTTGAGGTTGCTGGCCCACAGGAAGGAACGCCCACATGTTTCGCACTGAAACTGTGGCTCCTGCCCACGTCCACTGTGCTGAGATATCTGGTATGAACATTTTGAGGTGAAATGAAATCACGATCTGCGTTTAATAACTGTAATCTTATGCAACAGTTTGTAAAATATTATACACATATTCGATTACACAAGATTTTAAAACTCTATTGCAATATACAGGTCAATCTTTATTTTTATTATTATTATTATTATCGATTTCCAACTGGAAATATTATTCACTATTGACTCAGCTTTGCAACCAATCTCTCTCTCTCTATTTTGCAAGCACGAACACAGATTTGAATCATTGATTAAAATAGTATTTCAGAACATTCTCATTAGCATTTTACATCATAGAATATATAGAATCAAAAGCTTAGTTCAAACTTTGCCAAAATACACTTATGCAAAAAAAATATTTTATACATTTTATTCTAGAAATACCGACAAACAACGACTCATTCAGTAAAGCTGTAAGGACGACTAAAAAATTGTAAGCAGTCTTAGTGCCTTTCAGGGGCAAGCTAACCTTCCTACTGCCTGCGTAAAACTTTACAGTTAAAAACATAATTTAATGATCAATAGTATTTCCTTGAAAGAAATCCTAGTAAATGGACCACCAGATGAAAGAACTCACCACATGTGTTTTGAGATGACTTGCAGTGAGGTATGTCTTAGAACACTGGGAACATTTGTGGGGCCGTATACCAGTGTGTTTATGCATGTGTACATTATAGCTGTGGCGGAAACTGAACGTCTGGCCACACTCACTGCAGATGTAGGGCTTGATATTACCATGTAGACCCCTCTGAACAATGGAAAAACAGAGAAAATAAGTGTCCCATTTACATCTATTTCTAACAGAAAACGGAGCTATGACTAACACGAAATACCAGCGTGCGTTCAGATTAGGAAATTTGGGATTTCTTGCTGCATTTGCATCTGCATGAATTGACTTTAACATCCTAACTCTGAAATATTTAAAGCGTCTACCCTTTAAGGTTATCAAGAGTATTCAACCACTACCATATTCCTGGGTTTCCCATCGCGTAGAAACGTGCGTAAACCAAAAGACTTCCTAATCACGTAAAGAACATTTGTCTACAGGGTTTGGAAAGTAAAAGAATTTAGGTAGGAGGTCCCATCGTGTAAGAAAATTTGAAATAAACCTGACATAAAAAATGATATTTCAATTCGTTTCACGGACGTGTATACAAGTTCGTGCTACGTTCTAAATACCCTCCCCCCCCCCGAGAGTTTGTGAATGAACTTTTGGGACTTAGACTGCTTTGATATTTCCTTGAATAACCAGAAACGGTACAAAATAAAACCCAAAAAGCCTAATGTTAATATAAAATGAGACTTTACAGGCAGAGAGCATGCAGACTTTAGACTTACCTGATGCTGACCAAGAGAGTCTAAAGAAGCCAGCCACTTTCCACACACTTCGCACTGAACATGTTGGGAATGCCGCCGAACATGGCGACTAAACGTTAGGTATTTTGTAGGTGAAAAACTTTTATGGCAGGTAGGACACGATAGGCTTCGAGTTTCTCCTTCTTCCATTTGTACGTCCTCCTGCCTGCAGGGGTTGTTATGGGAACGACCGTCAAGTGCATCAACTTGGAGTTCTACGGTGTTGCTGCCGCTGATAGGAGATTTGCAAGAAGTTTCTAAGCAAGTGGTTTCTGCAGCTTTTGTTAATCTAGATTGCCTCTGTCTCTTTTTCACTCCAAACTTCTTATAAAAGAGAATTGATGACATATGCTGCTGGCCGAGTATTTTCAATCTTTTCTGATTTTTTCCTTTCACGTTCTTGTTTCGGTCTTCAGTTTGGTTCGTTTGATCATTCACAAAATTTTTTATCGTCACATTTCTGTGTTCTGGTTTTTCGTTTGATGGTGACTGTCGATTTGGCAAAGTTTCTGGTAGCTGAGAGTTCTCGGAAGACTGCAGTGATATGCATTTTTTAGTTGGACACCCGAATATCTCAACAAAGCCTGTAAATAAAAATCATATAAATAGCTTCACAATTATATATTTAACACTTTCATCATTTTTTTGTTGAATCTTTCGTTTTAAAAATGTTTAGCAGTAGCATTCTAAACATTGTTCATATGCTGACATTTACAAACAGCACTTATGTTTACATTTGGGTTCAAAAGAAATAAAATGGAAATTTAAATAAAAGACAGAGAACCTGGGCAGAAATCCCACAGTCTGATATTTTGAACATCCACCCAGAGTTTCATTGCCAACACACACACACGTGAAGAGTTTGCCTTGCAAACAGCTAGCGTACCAAGGGAGAAATTAATAAAGCGCAAGCACCGACAGTAAAGGGAGATTAATAATGGCATGACAAGGGACACTACCTCGTCGTTCCGTGCTACCGATAAAATGGCAACAGAGAAAGCTATTAGAATCAGTTACGAAAGTTTAGTGCAGATGATTCCATTTGTGCTTGATTTCCTAGACTTGGATTCGGAGGAAGTATTGGCATCTGGCATACTGGACGATGATTACATAGGCGAAACGGTAATAACGATGCTGCTTTCACATAAAGTCTCAAAGTCAGAATCGAAAAATTTTGCGTCAAATGAACAAACTACAGAAAAATTAGAGGATTTTCAACAAACAACAGCACAGCATATGTCTGAGACACATTCCACGGAATCAGAAGAGCGGTGTAACTTGCTCGCATCAGTACCAACAATGTTGCCTGATGATTTTCGATTCCATTTTAGGATGACTTCTTCCATGTTTGAAATGTTGCTTCAGAACATGATGATGCTAACTTCATTCAGTTCACTGAGAAAAAATTCGTGTTCTTTGATGATGGGAAAAGGAGATCAAATTTCACAACCAGCAGCGATGCTGCTGCTGACTCTAAAATTCCTTGGATGCAAGCAAGCCATTTCACAGCTTGGTGACAATACAAATATGTCAGAAAATATTTTATACGACATCATTGTCAAAACAGTGAGTGCTTTGTATGAACTGATGCAATATTATATAAAATGGCCAACAGAAGAACATGCTCAAGAAATAGTAGCGAGTTTTAAACAAAAGAGTCATCTGGATAAGGTCCTGGGAGCCATTGATGTCCTCCATATAGCTGTAAAGGCACCTGATCAACAGTCTACATATTACACTAATCTTCAGGGTGTCACCACTGTGTTACTGCAGACAGTTTGCGATCATGAGCTTCGTTTTCTGCATTGTTGTACTGGGTGGCCAGGATCTGTCAATGATTCAGCAGTGTTTTTTGACTGTGATCTTTACAGTGATGCAAGCAAAAATGTTGACACTTATTTTCCTCATGGTGCCTACCTAGTTGGTGATGAAAGCTTTCCACTGACTGATTGGTTGATAAAACCATTTGATGAAGATATCACCCTGAGAGTTTCCCAGCAACATTTCAACACAGCGTGTCGAGAAGTAATGAAGCACAGCACAGCAGCTTACACACTTCTGCTACAACGCTTTCCTCGTCTAGACTATGTAGATGTCAGAGATATGCAAAACATGGTAGTTGTGATTCTTGTCTGCTGTGCTTTGCACAATTTCTGCTTAGACTGTGGAGACAAACAGCCATTTGCAGATGCGGCTGTGACAGTTAGAAATATTAACACACCACCAACATCAGGAATGCCAAAGAGAACTGCTTTAGGAGAGGAAAGGCAGCAAATACTGGAGAAATTATTTATATTGCACTCTTAAAATTATCTCAGATCATTACAATCTAACTGATTTGCAAAACATTAATATCCTTTACTTGCATGATAAATATTGTGCAAAAAAGTGCTTTACAGATCACTTATCTGAAGTAGACTGACAGCTGTATATTTCATAAACCTGGAATATATCATGTATAATCTTTCCATATCCGCCACCTTTCTACAACTGAATCTTTCAAATCTGCACTGAAAACGCACCTCTTCCTTGAGCATTACTCCTAACACAGTCCGCACAATGCTAGTCCTTCTTAACCCCGCCCCCTTCCCTCTTGCTACTTTACCCATCTTTCTCACAGAATCACTATATTTCTCTGTTCCTGTTACTTGATGCCTTTTGTTTTCTGTTTCGTCAGTACTGTCGTTTTCTTTCGTCCCCTTTGTTCTGTATCTACTTAGTCCACGTCTCTTCCTCGTTTTAAGCGCTAAGAGCATGCTCTCTATGAGTGTGAATATGCGCTATAAAAATCCTCACTATTATTATTATTATTATAATGGGAATATATTAATTAAATAGCTAATTAAAACGGTCTAAAGTAATACATTTTATTACAAGGTTACCTCATAAAATATGAGTGTAAAGATGCAATTGAGCTGTGAAGACAGAAATGGTAGGCATAATATACAGCTGTGTTTAAAAAAAATATCAGGATGTATGCTGAAAGTAGGAAATTTATCCATAAAAATGACAGACAGGACTGACAGCAACCGTGTATACAACTGTCTGAGTGTTTGTATGAGCATGACTTAGTATTTGTGCTACTTAATACACTGTGTATATTTTTTATTGGAGATTTTAACTCTTTCCAACACATTAGACAAGAAATTTTTTTTTTAATTCCATTTTCCCTCATTCCTGAGAGAGAGAGTGTGTGTGAGAGCGAGAGCATGCACACATGTGGGAGGAACATGGACAAATGCATAGGTGTGAATATGTGTGTGGCTGTGTATAAATATGTCTCAGCATGCACACCTTTATTGTTGCTGCTGCTGTTTAGTCCTACCTTCAACAGACGCTTGTGTACTATCTGCTGCTCCCAGGTGAAGTTTTTCACAAGGCAACTGGCCTTTAGAGCAGTCATCTTTTTGCACATTTTGAAAGTCATGCACATTGTTTATGACTTCTTCAACACCTTCTAATGAGCTCTTTACATCTTTCTGGTACACATCAAAACCCTTCTTTTTCTTTTCACTGAAAAGAACCTCAAAGTGGACCACATCATTGACAATGATAGCCATCTTTCCCTGGATTATCAGTGATGAAATGTTGGGAAGAACCTTTAGCTGCTGAATCATGCAAGTCAACACGGCTTTGATGTTCCCTTCCATGATGAAGATTTCGGTTACGCCTGAAAAAAAAAAACCTGTTGATAATTAAATATCACAGTACAGTACAACATTTATAATTATTCCAGTTATCCCTTATTGAACACACAAGTACATATAATTTGAAAAAAAATCGTAAAGCGGTGTAATTGTATATCAATATATCAAATCTTCAATTTTTTAAGTAAATAATGTTGAATATCTTGTTATTTTTGTGATCTGAATAAATCCAGTTTTCATATAGGGGCGGACGGGGCCTACAGACGATGCTGCTATTAGTTTCCCTTTAGTGAATTGCGTCCCCTATTATGATCAGTTAATCAATCGCTGTTTGTAAAAGTTAAGCAGCCGATAGATATATCACACAGTAAAATCTAATGTGTATGTAAAGTATCTGCAGTTACTCATAACAACGAAATTCAAAGTTTTAGGCCACTGCAACTAACATTATGGCGTAAGGCCTGCCACTCGTATGTTAGCTAGAGTTAGTTTGTTGAACCAATAATGTGGAGATTTGACAAACGAAACACGCAAGTAGAGGCATGGAACATAATAAATATAACATTTAGTATCCATTTTCAAATTTAAAAAACAATTAAAATGCTTAATCGCTGTACATCGTTTACCTCCACATCAGTCCTCGTCACGAGAAACGATGCATTCACTTGCTGTGGCCTAAACCGGATCCGCGCGCACTTTGACAACCTTCACCTTGTGACCCCGAGAAGTTCATGCTACACAACGGCGTAAAGTCTTGATGGATGTATTGTGGGTTTTGTTGACAGTGACCGTTGGTGGAAACAAGACCAAACACGGTTTCACAATAAATAAATAAAGACGAAATTACGGATGTGAGAGTCGTCGTGCATAGATATCATCTTTCAGATGACTGAGATCGAAGCCATGCATAAATTTACATGAGAAAAAGGGCTGATTTTATTTCTCCATCTTTCTTTCCCTTAAAAAAAACTTAAATGCGGTTAAATATTATTCTCTCTTCGAGATGTAAATAAAGAGAGCTATTTACAAAGCTAAAAGAGGAGCTTGTGCACAACATGTTACCCGGTCGTTTCGACTAGAGTCAGTTCGGCTAACAGTCGTTTCGACCAAGTCGATCGTTTCATCTAACGGTCATCTATAGGACGCATGAAATGGAAGAAAATTGAAGTGATTTGAATGTTAATAAACGATTTAAATCTATCATGTAAATAGTGCTGATTGTCACACAGACTCAACAAACAATCAACCGTCCTTAAGTTTAAAAATTGACGCGCACACGTGGGAACAGTAAAAAAAAAACACGCGTTTATTAAAGATGGAAGAAAATTGTCAGAGAGAAGAAGAAAGGGCGAACATTGTCAAAACTAATGTCAAGATAACACATACAAATAAACCTCTCTGCAGAATGAGCAAATTAATGGAAAACCGAGCAGCGCCGTAGAGGGGTGCAACCGTGCAACCATACGTAAGGCGGGTACAACAAGACAACCCCCCTCCCCGATGCACCTTATAACGAAAGTTGAAGTGAGAGTTGCGAGGAGGCATGCTGAAGCGGTCCGCGTCCTTTAGCATTTCATGCGTCATATAGACGACTCGACCGTTAGACGAAACGATTCGAACCGACCTTAGTCGAACTGACCCTAGTCGAACCGACCTTAGTCGAAACCCTAGTCGAAACGACCGGTTACCGTTTCTAAACCTTAAAACTGTTAAAGAAGCAGAATCTCTTCTCTGCCGTTTAGATGGATTTCAACAGAACATACAAAAAATTGTACTGACAGGATGGAAAGTCAGACTGAAACAATTTTATCTTAGTTAAAGCAGTTTTAGTTGTCAAAATTATAAAATTGTGGTTTTCACTTTAAACTGATTATCTAAATAGACTCAAGGCCTAAAAGTGTTTAAAATTAGAAATGCGTTGTGCAACTGGCCCCAGATGAATCACGCAGAATATATCTTTATTTTCTAAGTAATGGCCAAGCATTTGAATAGTTAATGCTTCACACCTTGAGGAATCATCAATCCACGAGAGAGAAGATCGAGATGAATATGATACGGATGATAAGGAAAAGAAAGATGTTGCTGTTGTTCCCAGCTTGATAAACGGCAAGCCTGTATAAAAACCATTGACTCCTTCTATAGGTTTTATATATTTTTCTGATTGTCGGCTTAAATGGGATATAAATACAGAACATACTATCACACGTGGTCCAGCAAGAAGTCTACCTTCTCCACAGACTCAGTCAGTACAATGGTCTTGAGTCGTTTTGATATATTTATTGAATTTTTAAATTTCTTCTATCCTTTTATCTTCTGGTTCCATGCTTTGTCTATCCGTGAAACAGCAGAAGGAAATGGCTTTTTTTTTTGAGATTATCAAATTGTCAGAGAAGCTTCTGACTGTACCTGAACATGTCCTGACAGGAGAATTTGTTTTACTGAATTCAGGAAAGCGTTTATGCTATGCCTATATATGTAGAAGTAATAAACACTTGAAATCGTCGTCAATACCTTCAGCAGTTCAGATGATCGACTGTACCGCGCGCGCGCGCGCGTGTGTGTGTGTGAGAGAGAGAGAGAGAGAGAGAGAGAGAGAGAATGTCGTAGATGTGTCTTTTGAAAGGTCTGAGATGTAAAACTGTTTTATCTAACTTCTGTTATCCTATGATCATCCACTTGCCTCATCTTGTAGCTAACAGATGTTCTGTTGTTGGTGTTTTGTTTGTTTTCGTTTTTTTTCTTTGTCTCGCAATTAAGTACACTTTGCTAACATATATAAATTATCAGAAGCAATAACGTTGATCATTTATTATTTGATGGATGTCACAGTCACGATCGAGACAGGGAGTGAGAGAAATGGACTTCACATGAGTGAGACAGCACCTCACATTGAGTGAGAGATAAACTATACACAGAGAGGAAGAGATACAGACTTCACAGGATATGAGACTTACGAGAGAGCACTTTACCTGTGGTGAGAGAAAAACTTAACAGAGAATGAGAGAAAAACTTTCCAGAGAGAGAGATCACTTTACGTAGAGTGTAAGAGAAATTTTACAGGTAGCAGATAAGACAGACGATCTACAGAAAGTGAGACACATAATAAAAGGCTGATAGAAACCACAAAACGAGTGTTTGTATCATCTTTATGTGTGTATCCTCTTTGTCACTAAATAGGAACAGGTACAGAGACGAAAGAGATGACTAGTCATGTCTTTAATTAACACGACACTAGATAATGGATTCCATGTCATTATATGCAGTGACAACTCACCAGATAATTACTATAAATGTTCAAAATGTTTTTATTTTCCAAAGAAGAGGCCGAAAACTTTTCTCATCTCTTCGTTCGACGTCATTTTTATAGGAGTTCAAACGTTTCTGTGTGTTTGTTTATGCACAACCACATGTGTACACGCGTGTCTAGGAGTATGGATCGCACAGCATTGTGTAAATAATATTTGTCGTCGTACTTTTGGGCTGCAGCTCACATCTCTACATTTCAGTTAACGGGACCCGCCATGGTGATGGGAGCTCAGGCTGGAGAAGTTAAGGGGTGGTTGGGAGGGTGGGAAATCAGTTATTGGCCTGTTCCTCTTGACGTAGTGCACCATCTGGGACTGTAGTTGATGAGTCCACGTAGGCGCATGTGCTTGCTTTAATTAAAACCTCATCACACACGTAGCACTGTCGGAATGTCTTCGTGGCGATCGTTAGTCGATAACCAATTAGTAAAACTCGCAAGCGATTTGGGTGCCGCCGTTTCATCGAACGTCGTTCGTGTCGCTAAACCTTTGTTTTTGTGGGCAGACATTGTGCAGACATGCATGTGCTTATCCTCAAAATCCACTGTAAAGTCAACAAAGCTGTCATCAGATCCCAAACACTTTAAAGAAGAAAAGATAGACACGGCTCCAAAAATCCTGGTATTTCTGCAACAGTAAAGCAATAATTATAAGACTGTGTTACGGTGTTATTATGTACTGTAGTGAATTTTTTTTAACAGAAGCAGCAGAAAGATAGGAGTAGTAATAGTTGTAGTAGTTGCTGAATTTGTTAGCCAAGATAATAAGAGAAACTACACTGTCAGCAAGAGTACTGGTAGAAACCTCAGATAATGATGATGACGACAACGATTATCATCCTTGTCATACCCACTCATTATCGACATCGTTAACATCACAAGCCGCACTACAGCAGACGAGACAGAAGACTCAAGTGCAATTAAAGTTTATGAAACAACGTCCACAAAAAGCACGTTGGGGGATCGGAGAATGGGAATATAACTACGCAGTATATCATTGATTTTATCTAAGTAATATGCACATATTACTCTGTCGGTCTGTGTGTGTGTGTGTGTGTGTGTGTGTGTGTGTGTGTGTACAAATGTATGCGTTAGCTTTTCAGATTGATCAGAAGAGAACAAAATATTGCTGATCTTGCTTGTGGTTATCACTAATGTAGTGTACTAATATTTCTTGCTTGTTTTCTAAAAAAAAAATTTGATTCTTTACCATAGGGAGGTATTTGTCCCTCTCTATATCTCAAGAACTATGCGGAAAAGTGCTTTTACGTAAAGAGTTTTTGGAATCTGTTTGTCATTTTTACTGTAAATGTCATTAAAACTAACATTACTCGCGTACAGGCCTTACGGTCATGAAAGGGTTAACTGTAGAGGGGTAGAGTTTCTATACAGTCCCAAGTCATTATCTCGTCACCATCCTTTCAATACAACTATTAGATATTTGCGAGTATGTCGACATAAAGATAACGGTATATGGTCCATAAACTAGGGATGACTTTGGAAGAAAAAGACTTTCTTCTACACAGTGTGGCGAAAGGCGGGGTTGGCAAGATAATGGGTTATAAGATAATAAATTGAGAATGTAAACATCCAAGGACAAGAAACTTACCGAAAACAAAGGACAGGAATCCTGAGCCACCCAGCCAGCAAGATCACTGTACACTTGGGGTTCCCTGCCCTTGTCATGCAGGGCTTCACAAATCTGGCACCAGTTGGCCACTGGGGTTTCCCTGACGACGTACTCATTCCTCCACCGGAAGTACGAATTGTACAAGTCGCGATCGCTGTCCACTAAGGCCAAGAAGTCAGCGAGTTCCTGCATCGACGTGAAGTTGTCGACGTCGATGTAGGAGTTGGGGATGGCTGTCCTGACGTAGTCGCCCCCACCGCTGACGACCGGGATCTGCAGCCGCCGGTACGCGCCCCACAGCTTGTCGGTGACGTAGTCGCGACAGTAGCCGTCTTCGAACGCCAGCACAAACCTGTACCTGGCCCAGGTCTCCTGGCACTCTTCTTCCTCGGTGCTCGGGCACCAGACGTCGACGCATTCTCCAAAGAAGTCGATCGGAAGATACTGCTGCAGCGCCGTCACCTTAGTGTATCGCCGAGCCATGTCCAGACAGTTGCTGACTTCCATGAACATGAACTTGTCGTGCAGGCTGTAGATATCCGGGACATTTTCAGACTCCGGCTGCGAAAGTGCAAAACAAAAGACTAGGAGGTCTTCCTTGGCCGATGTCCAGAAAGATGATGATATACCCTTTTCATCCCCTCCCATAATAATATCCCTCCCCTCCTCCTTCCATCACCACCACCACCACCACCACCACCACTAACCTGTTAGCCTGAAATCTGACGATATTACCTCTATTTCTTGTCATCTGACTCGGTTTTCTCCCTTTCAGGAAGATGTTCAAGATTACAGGCCAGTTTTACCAATTTTTCTTTTCCCTGCCTCTTCCTCTACCTTCCTATACCATGTATCATGGTGTTAAATCCCATACGGTGAGGTATAGTTGTAGAGTGTGATGGCAGGAGGATAAGCTACTACTACCTAGGCTAGTGTGGGTATTACACTGGCTATCCATTTGGCAGTAAACAAAATGTTTCACCTGATCATCCAGATGGTCATCGTTATCATCGGTGGGGGCAGCGGTCGTCGTTGCAGGTCTCTTGTCGTAGTCGCCGTACGGGGAGTAGATGTCGGCATCATCTCTGTACCACGACGTCCAGTTGAAAACATCGTTGTAGAGGTGAAGGTCGAGGTGGATGTTGTAGGGCGGCTCAGCGTTGTGTAAGATCCACACCTGAGTAAAGTCAAAGTGAATGTTTAGAAGAAACTCGTGATGATTCTGCCCAGAGCAGCAGAGTTCACTTCCTGTCTTAAAAGCAGCCATATTAGTGGTGTTTTTTTCCGTTCCGATTGTGAATCTGACATAATGTTTAATCTAATTTTCTATTAAAATGGAATAATTAATTTTTAAAACTAACATTACTTTTCTTCCGCTACCCCCTCCACCTGTTGTCCTATACTCCGAGTAACTCAAGAATCTTTATCAGTGACTTGATTTGAATTTACTTCCCGAGCTGAGCATGGTTTAAATTAGTGATTGAAGCAGTGGACCATATTTATGGCGGATTGTGGTTATTTTTCTCTTTCCCTTGGTCTGCACCTCTCTATTCTTTAGAAACGTCATGTCGATTCTTCTCCCACTACCTATTTAAACACCGGTTCTCCCGAGATTTTATTTCTTTTGAATTTAGTTGGAGCCCAAAGTCCATCAACCAGTCATTGATAAGCTTTATAGATGGGGTACAACTAATAAGGTAAAAAGGTACTTAAGAAAGTAAACTTTTCTTGCACCCCTTCCAAACATGAACCACTCTCTCACCTGCCATGGCGGGTGATCTGGAGGCAGATCCTCAGGACTGCTAAAGCCACTAGTACTGAACATGACGGCATCAGCTTCCCCCACTCTCTGCTTGTCTATCGTCAGCTCGCACGCATTCACGGGGCATGCTGGGAAGGGGTCGTTGATGAGCTGCCAGTCGGGAGAGTCATAGTGCGGAGTCCACAGGAGAAGGAGCTTGGTGCCAGGCAGTGAACGCTGCTCACGAACCAAGGCTGCGCTGTCGTCGCCGATGTGCTGGTGCGAGAAGCTGGTGAGAAAGATGTCCTTGCCCTCCCCCCGGGCATATTTATACACTGCGATCTCGCCCCCCGGGATCAGGAGGACCAGCACGAGGACGACGAGGAAGAAGGAGATGTAAAATGTGCATCGGTTCCTCCGGCTGACGGCAGACGGCGCTCGGAGGCGGAAACCGCGACACGAACGCCACAGTGTGGACATGGGAGATGATGTGTGCTGTTGAACTCGATGTATGGATGAAGGAAGTTATAGGACACCAAAATTCAGGGCACTGGTAGCCATACAACTTGAGAATCACACAAACAACATGGAGCAAGTTTTTAAAAAGTTGTAGTATGTGCGAAAGGGCTTATACAGTACTGCTCTCTAATATGCAAAAATGCCATGCTACTGAAAATGTTACAATGATATCGTTAAAATAACATTTACATGCCCTGCATACCTCACTGACAAACTTGAGAAAATACAGAACTCTGCTGCACGTCTGGTGCTCAAAGAAATAGGAAACAGGACCATGTCACTCCTTTGTTCTCTGCCCGTTCGTGCTCGCATTCAGTACAAGCTGTCTGTGCCCTGATTTAATTTCTTTGAAGGATCTTGTCCTGCCCATTTTATTAAACTTATTTTCTCCTACATCCCAACCAAAACCCTTCGCTCTTTGTCTGACCAGCGCACGCTGTCTACTCCTGTCACCAAAACTGCGTATGGTCACCGGATTGTTAGCTCTGTTGCAGCAAACCAGTGAAACTCCCTACCCTTTTATATCTACCACTCACCATCCATCCATCCATCCATCGTGCATTAAAAACACATCTTTTCTGTGAGCACTACTCCTAAATAAAGTCCACTTACTGCTGGTAACCGTTTTCTCTCTCTCCCTCACTTCTATCCTTGATTAGGCTGTCCTGCCGATATTCCTTTGTTACTTTTAAGTTAACTTTTTCTCATTGCAGATTCTTTACTCACGAAACAGTAACATTATTTTATATGAAAGAAGAAACCCATAGAAGTTTAGTTTGCTATTATTAGGTAAATCTGTTTACCAAAATGGAGCGAATCTTAAAGAAGGCTCAAGTACAGAAGCAATCTCCACACCAACTCCTTTTTAAATACAAAAGCAAAAAGCTTACCCGGCACACTCTCATAGTAAACTACCCCCAGAAATTCACTATAAGTCACAAGTCACAAAGGGACACTTTTGTGACAGCCGCCCCAGGTATCCGCATCGCAAAGTGGGGAGGTGCACGCTGCACCGACAGTAATCCTCCAACTCCCACAACTCTTTAGTATCTAGTCACTGTCTTCACGCTGTAGGCTCAGACAATTCACAAAATCCAAACCACATCCTTTATCGTCTTTTTTGTGATGATCGAAAGAACGAGAGAGCAGACGCAAAGATGATGACGAGTCGCAGTCTCACCTAGACATCAATTAGTTAAGTGGCGATCGATTAGTTTCGATCGCAGCCTCTAAAGCGATATTACTCCGCGTCTCTCAGGCTTAGTACTAACTGGAAGTCTTCAACGCCCTCCCCCCCTTCCCCCGTGGATGTCACAGTCCCTCACCACCAGTGATGGTTGTATAGGTTATTTACTCGCATCATGATGGATGTTTTTTTAATACGCTTGTATATTTGATTACTCATATATAAAAACTACATTTACCAGAACTATGTCGTGCATGTGGAGCGACTAGACTTTGTAAACTTGTGTCATTACAGGACTGTGGATTGAACTTCCTTGTACAAAAAATATACGTGTGAATTGGATTCTGACGTATTATATACGTGAATCTTGATGGTCAAAATATATGCGGACTAATCGGGATACCTCAATATATATATATATATACTGTCATACGGCCGTGACGTCCAGTGAGTTGGAAAGATAATAATAATAAATGAAGATTTGTATAGCGCATATTCACACTCATAGAGAGCATGCTCTTGGCGCTTAAACGGGGAAGAGACATGGACTAAATGTATAGAATACGATCGAGGGACGGAAGAATAAACGATCAGTTGTATACATAATTCTTATACATTTACATATTTAGTTATATTACAGTTAGTTATATAGACGTTATCAATAGTATTGCCTCTTTTAACTTAATTATATTTGTTGCTTAAGCCGAAGTTCTTTAGGTTGTGTGGATGTAAATGAGTGTGAGTGTGTTGTAATACTCAGCAAATATCCGTTACATATCCGTTACAGCTTCAGACTCAAGAATCCTTGACCTGGAGTTTGAAAAGGAATTGTGAAAAGAGACTAAAAGAAGTAAGGGTGCTGACCTACAGTCTGTACTAGAAACTCTCCCCCTACTGCAGACGTGGCGAAGTTCTATGGTCTCCCAAAGATACAGAAGGAAAATGTGTCACTCGTTAGGTCCAGAGGTTCCTGATCTACATTCTTTCACCTCTTGTGGAAAAGAAGAAACAACACATTATATATAGCGCTGACCTTGTTGCCAAGATATCACAATGCCATCTGGACCCCTCCGAGAGGCTATTCTCCTTTACTATGAGAGCGATATTCACCAGTGAAAGAGAGCATCAAAATTGTAAATAAGAAACGTAAAAATGCTGCTGCCACCAAAATGAGAGAGAGAAAGAACAAAGATGTCGCCTGACCAGATCTGTGAGCTCCGGAGCTGTAGCCTGACCACAACGTACTTCACATACGAGGGCAACTGATACCAGCAGACAGAAGGAGCAGTCATGGGGTCACCCGTTAGCCCAGTAAAATTGCCAAGCTTTTCAGGGCCAGCCTTCACTCTCTATCGCAAGCCGACGCACACCAATCAGTACCTTCTGTTTGATAGTCATCAACCTCTCCATCATCAACTAGGAGGTATCCGCATTCTCCATCATCCATCAAAGACAATCTACTCATTGAATTAAGCTTTGGAGCGAGAGCTTAAACACCTGGAGGAAGTGTTCAGCATTTCGGACTACCCTAGAAGGGCCTGGCACTTACCTGGGAGCCTTACGACCGCTCCCCACCGTTCCTTCAGCAAAGACGCCGCGGGGTGGATGTGTGTAACCACCCCGCACCTCCATGGTGTCACAGAAGACGTCTCCCGTCAGATCAGGAGGAACGAGTTTAAGTTGACAGGACAAGTCAGGTACCATCGACTGTCATGACTGCATGTGACCAAACGTATGTATAAGAAACAGAGAGAAAACTAAAGCTAAGACTAAAAGAACATGAAAGTGTGTCCTCCTCGACGGGGACATATTTGTAAAATAGTGGATGTCTTCTCCCTAAGTGGTGTTACTATCTTGGACCGTGAGGCTCAGTAGTTCCAGAGAGAAGAAGGAAACCTTCCCTCAATAGTGACCGAGGTCGACAACAACTGCCGTTAGTCTAAAACAGCCTCATTCAGTCACATGTTCTGAGTTCATCTCAGTGTCAACACACCACTCACTTAGCTTTCAGTTGATGAAGACATTGTGGAAACATGTCAAAAGCTCCAGCGAGTGACTTTTTTCCAAAGTGTAAGGGTTCAGTTTTCCTTCTACCATGAATTGTACAAGATACACATTTATTTGGTCAATACTTTATGTCTATATCGATTACTACACAAACTTATCAAGTGTGTATTCACACCTGTACATTTGGAAGACGAATATATTTGTGTGTGTGCAGTTGTCAAACCAACACAAAATCCTTGTACAGAATAGGGAATACTGTTTTATCTCTACCTTTAGTTCGCTATAATTACTTACAAACACACAAGAGCTATAAGCCTAGCGCCAGTTCATTGAGTTTGCGTGCTAGACCTCAAACATTAAACTTATATAGGATCTATTCACGTATGCAACTTTTTCATTACTTTATTCCATAAGCTTAAAGCAGAAGCAACAAAAAGAAAATGTGCATGAAATGTCAAAATTGACAAAGAAGCTGTGGCATTCACCAGGATCCCAGTATTCATAGAACAAAAACTATTTGTTTTAAGCAATCATCTAAATACAGTTTCTCTTCGTGTAAATAACTTTTTGACATAAAGAAATACATTCATGTAGTCTAACTATCTTTATACTTACTCTTAGGTAAAGTGATTGTTTTCAGTTTCAAACCCTTAACATCGGAAAGATATACTCAGTAGAATCAATATTTTGTTTATAGTTCTTCATTTACTTCCAATGAAAACAATTAACTTTTAAATCGCCACAGGTTGAAAGACACCAAAGACTTTACTAACTCTGTAACAATATTACATATTATCACAAGTTTACTACCACATCATATAGGCCCAAATTTTAAAAATCGAATCATTCTCTCAAAAAAAACAATCAAAAGTGGCTGACAATTCATAGTATTAAAAAGACAAATTCTAGCCATTTAAAAAGCTTACATGACTGCGCTTTTTCTAACCTAAATGTTCTTTTGCTTTCCATACACAGTTTCTGTCAGGTAAAAACTTTGAAGAAGAGAAAGTCAAACTAGCCTACACAAAGGCACTCTAAATAGTAGAAACAGGTTAAAGAAACCTAAAAACACAATGAAAATGCATAAAAAAGCTCAACAATAATAACAAAGCTTTATATTTGGCTAACATGATGAATAGAAAATATATAGCAATGCATGTTCCTTGATCAAAGTCCCTGTTCTATCAAATCTAACTTTATTGTCTGTTTGAGGAAGTCCAAGAGAGAAATTTTCCTTTAGCTCACAAAAACATGTAAACATAAGGGGCAGGCATACACACTCATACAGACTAAACACACACGCGCACCTACACATTCTCACACATAAATGGGAAACTTCACAAGCAGGATGCCAGTAGACCTAGCGGTCCTTGTGCCTTTTATTTATGATGGTGATGGCTGTTGGCACAAAGGACCTCTGATATGCAGTTTTCCGCATATGTGGCACTTTGTAGCGCCTGCCTGAGGGCAACAACTGGAAGCAGGGATGGAGAGGGTGTGTTCGGTCTGAGATGATATTATATGCCATCTTTCTAACTGCATGAAGGTACAGGTCTGAAGGTGGCAGCTGTTTTGTTCCGATAATTTTATTTGCCTGGTGGATGATTCTGGCCAGCTTTGCCTTGTCTTTGACGAGGAGGTGACCATACCAGGCAGAGGTGTTAAAAGTGAATATGCCCTCAACTAGAGACCTGTAGACAGTCTCCAGCACCCCAGAGCTGACGCTGCAACTGCGGAGCTTCCTCAGAAGGTACAGTCGTTGCTGGGCCTTTTTGTACACTTCGTGCGCATAATCACTAAAGGAGAGCCTTTCGTCTATCACTGTACCAAGGTACCTAAACTCAGTAGCCCTCTGCACCTGCTGTCCCCTGATTTGGATTGGCGGGGAGAAAAAGGTGTTGACATCTCTTCCATCGTGTGCCCTCAGAAGGACCATCTCCTCCGTTTTTTCAACGTTCAGCTCCAGAAAGCTGCGGTAAAACCAGTCCTCTAGTTCCCACACGCAGGCCAGGTACTGTGACAGGGACTGCTCGTCTTTGAGGCATCCCACAAGGACCACGTCATCTGCATATTTCACAAGTTTGAGAATACCACTGTTAATGTTAATCTCATTTGTATATACAGAGAATAGGACAGGGGATAGCACACCTCCCTGAGCGCGTTGAGGATGACACTGGAAAAAAGCAAACAACCAAAAAGGCGCAAGTTTATATATTTTCAGGGTAATCTTGTCCATTAACACTAGAATGCACCTCGGCCCCCTACTGTTTTAGTGTGCATGGGTATATGTCTTTTATGTGGTAAAATAATGCATGCTTTTGTCACACCAACTGGCAGTGTTCCTACCAGGATGGGGCAGGGTATCAGATGGCACTGCTACCCACAGAAGGAAATACACCATGTGTCAATGACAGGTCAATCCCGCAATAAAGAGCTGCATTATAAGCTCTACCCCTGGGGTGGGATCCCAGCAAACAATTACCCCCTCACAGGGCAGGATGTGCAGCAATGAGCTAAGAGCAGGTAACCCTGAAAAAAAACCTGGCATGCTGAAGACAGAGGTGCTGGGCCACTTGGTGTACTCTGATTAACCACAACACGCCACAGCAACAGCCACTATGACACGGCGACAGAATCGACTAAAATGTTGCTCACCCTGTAAACATTCACCAGGCAGGTGCAGTGCCAGGCTCCACACCTCAAGGGGATCCACCCTCAGAGACTGGATGTCCCTTCAACCCATCTTGTGGAGCCTGGGGATGGGAAAGAAAAGCAGCTGGCCAACATGCCACCAAAGGCAACCCCCAGTATTACCGTCATGCACTGGAATGCAGAAGGGGTTTCCACTAAGAAAACTAAACTAAAACAACATTTGTTGCATTCAGGAAACACATCTCTTAGATGGAAAGCCATTCAAGATCAGAGAGTATCAGGCTTTCCAGAGTGATTAGCAAGGCAGGAGGAACGATAGAATGATGCCCTTAATCACAAACAACCTATTGAAAACAATAAACGTCCTTGAAAACAGTAGACACATGAACGAGGCGGAGTACATCGAAGTCAAGGTAACAATGCAGGACAACATCATCAGTATGGTCAACTAGTATTAGCCCAGTGATAAAATCATGGCACGACACTATACAGGTCTTGGAAAAGTGGCTTCCTTGTCGTTGGAGACTTCAACAGTCAATCCCAGAGGGGGAAGCGGGGAATTGGTGTTTAAAGGCAGCCAGCCCTGTAAACAGATGCCACATGCAAAGAAAGAACAGCGTGCCTGAGATGAGAGCTGAACCCAGGACAGCCAACCTTCACTGTATTGATGACAGGCGCCACCAGACCGCCAGTCAATCCCAGAGCTGGAAATATGACACCCTAAACAAGCAAGGAGAAAACACAGAAGCCTGGCAGGACAAGAAACACCTAATCCTTGTCAACGATTTCAAAATTCCTCCCACCCAACCACAGTTTGTAAGATGAAATTAGAAGATGGCACAATAGGGACTTGATCTTCAATATGTGCATTAACAAGCTCACCAGAACACTTAGTGTGGAAAGAAGAAATATTACCAATGTTGTCAAAGATTTTGACAACAAAATCATCAAGATAAATTCATTCCATGAGGTGCAAGAAAAAAATACAAACTGTAATGGACAAGTGAACTACAAACAGCACATGACAAGCTCAGCAAAGCAAGTGAGAAGGCCAAGACCAACTCTAGCCAAGAAAACAATATCAAACTGCTGGAAAAGAAAGGAAAGTTTCTGAGAAATAAACTGAACTTGAAGAAGCTGAGGAGAAAAGACCACAAGCTTTGATTTGGAAAGAGATACCACCAGGTTATGAAAACTATCTAGAACACTAATCGATAAAGAAGCAAAGAGACAGAAGATCACACCTGAAGAAGGAAAGACACTGGCTGGGAAAATGGCTGCTAATGCGTTTGCCCAAGCATACGCACAAAAAAGTGACATGACCATCTCTGAATAGTAAAAATATGGCACCAACATGTCTCCAAGACCTAAAACAGTGAAATGTGGCTTTCAGCAAAACAACTTTTTTCTGGGTTGGTATGCAGGCGGCTTGATAAATCCTTTTATCGATCTGATTGGTCTGTCAGTATGATATTGCGGGAAAAACATCGCCGCATTAGCATTCATATTCCCTCCCCACAACAGTGCTCATATGATATAAAAGTTTATATCCGAAAAAAATCCAATTATTTTCAGGGTGCTACAGTAGATGGTAACTAAAATGTATCATTGAAGAATATTTCTTAATTTACAAGATTACGCGTTATCACCAGTGAAAATGTTTCCTCAGGCTTTCTGTGAACAATGTAGAATTTTTCATCAAAATATTTTCTGATTTCATGTAAGTTTCAAAAGAGAATATGTATGTATATGTGTGAAAGAGAGAGTGATAATGAGAGAACATGGTAATTGTTATCCATGTGTCGGTGAAAGGCTGTCAAAACACATTCAATTCGTATGATGGTTACACAGTAAAATAAAGCTACAGAATAAAATGAGTTTGTGCTCTCAGATAATTTGTAAGAAGCAATGCACAAAAAGAAAAGTAACAATTCTGGTACGAGCTACATTAAATGTAATATAAAGAAAATTCAACAAGAGTGTTCTGAATATAGCAGAATCTAAACAGAGCAAGCAAATTACCAAACAAAATGGGGGAAAAAAAGAAACAAGCCCCCAAATAATGAAAAATCTTCCTATTCCTGATTGCTGCATGTGGGCTAGAATAGAAAAAATTGTATTGCCCGCACTTCTTCTTATGATGATGGATTTCCTTGCTTTCTAAGAAAATGGCTTTCTTACTCCACATATTCCCTTGTATTAAGGGACCAACATGTTAACAAAACCCATATAAAACGTCTTAGCCTATACTGGCATGGCAGCTGCAGTGACAAAACCTGATGCTAAATTAAGTGAAAAAAAGCTAGTGCTGTATTAGCACATCAACCAGGCACACCCAGTGTGTTGATCAAAGCAGCAAACCAAAATTGGGGGTGTTTCCACTTTGATGCAGCATCAGAGGTGGACCGTGGACTGACCCCTTTGAAGGGGAATTCATTTCAAAAGCATCCTGTGGCTGTACTTGTAGTGGTCTCATAACAGTGGGCTGTGCCTGCTCATTGGTCTCGACTGACCAGACATTAAAGTAGCTGATAGAGGAGCTACCATACTTTTTTGTTGCTACTACAGCATCTCCAGCCTTTGCGGGGAACTGCAGTGCTTTAGCAGCTACCTCTTGAATTGTGTGTGCAGCAGCTGTGGGTGCGAGACTACCAGCCACAAAAAATCTGGAAGCGTCTTGTTTTGAGCTATGCTGCTCCTTCAAAAAGCCCATTCTCTTTGCATGCTTGCCTGCACCACATGTAGGTTTTGTATCATAAGGCTTTACTCGTCCCCTTGGGGCAAGCGTTTTGCCTTTTTTAGAATTTGCTCCTAAGTGTGTACATGTGGCGCCACCTTCTCCAAGAGAAGATTCAGGAGGGGGAATATCATTGACAATATCTGGGGTAAGGGTGCGGGTTAAGATTCCCAATGCACTCTTGCCTTCAGAAACAAATGGTTCAGTCCCATCACCCCTTACATTTCTAATCAGACCAAGGACATTTGTGCCAAGTGCCACATTTTCACCTCCCTGCAAGCAATACTGGGTAAGCATCCCAGCTGGCTTTTCTTTCACTTGGCAAAGCTCTGCAGGAACACCAGGTATGCAATTCTCGCGTAGACAAAGGTCATGATAAACATCATGTCGCTCATTGCCCTGGACTGCAGCATGAGAAACCCTTTCCAGTTCCATTAGGGTCAAGTAGTTCAGCTGCAAAGGATAACAATTTTTCAGCATTGTATGCGATTTAGCCTCAGTAGCCTTCATGCTTTGTGGGAAACTGGCTGGGAGGTTTGCAGGGAATCCAACAGCAAGCTTGTCCATTTTGTCTGGGGTTTGAACATTTCTCACTACTTTTTGTCTCCTGAAGACATCGATGTCTCCCACTGTAGACTGCCCAGCAGCTTCTTGTACAGTCATAGACTCAGCTGCAATAAAAAAAGAAAGCAGACTTGAACCCTTAAAAATAACCCCAAAACATCAAAGCAAAATTCAAATTTAAATGCTTTTCCGATCATATAATATTTATACCTCTTTACTGGCTTTTAAAACTACAAAAACAAACTCAGAATCTTTCTCACCAAAACCTTAATGGCCAATGAAATAAAGATCAAATTAAACCTTTCACATGACAGAATTAGTTTTGAAAGTAAGCATACTTTCTCTTTGAAAAAAAAATGCTGCTATTTTTATTTTTGTGGTCAGTCAAAATTGATTCCAAACAAGAAAAGGTGCACAGCTCATATAAAAACCGACAGATATATTACTTAAAACTTAAATCTGATACTAAAAATCAGCCACTTCATGTTTAAAAAGGCACTCCTCACTCACCAGCATAATGTGAGACAGTATCATTAACCTGGGTTGACACCTGCAATTTAACTTTTTCCTTCTCCTTTTCATCTTCCTCAACTGCTGGCATGCCTGTCAACAATCAATAATGCAGAAACTATTCAGGAGAGCAACAATCAAGAAATCCATCTGCTGGCCATCGCTAGCATTAATTTCACCACTTGATGAAAATATAGCGGATAATAATAAATAATAATAATAATATAGTGAATTTGTACAATACCATATCACGGTCCTATGAACAGGCTCATGGCGCTTTACACCCCCACCCCCCAAAAACAGACATGGATGCACGCAATATAACATGCAATATTGTCTAGAGAATGCGAGATGAGATAGATATCTAGCATAATATTGAAATACAAGTATAAGTGAAAGTTAAACTCAGTGTCAAAGATTATTTAACTTAAATAAATGCACAGATATATAAATGTAACCGAGTGGTGAGGTATTTTGGTGTCTCAGCAACAAACTTACAACACACACTCCAACAAAGGCAGGAACAGTCAGCAGATCTGCAACCCTTAATTTCAGGGGCTTCTACATTAAAATGGCCATGGCTGCATCACGTTGTCAGAGGCACTAAGTCAGGGCTGTCTCTTCCCTGCTTTTCCTATCTGCCACCCGTGTGTTCTCTTCTCTGTCTTGTTTTGGTTGGTTGGTTGGTTGGTTGGTTGGTTGATTAAGTGGGAAAGTGCTTCCAACTTGCGGCGATTTCTCACTATGGGGGGAAAGGGAGGGGGGAGGAAATCGGAGTACCTGGAGAAAACCCCTGGCGCCCAACCTTGAGAACAGGTGTCGCATGACGAGATCTGAACCCTAAGCCGCTCACCGCAGTGGAGGCAAGTGAGTGTTTTAACCACTTAACTACCAGGGCCCCTAACTGACTTGGGTCATTGTTGTTATTGTTGTTGATGATTTTGAAAGGGAAAGTGCTTTCACCTCTCGGTGATTTCAAACTCTAACTGACTTGTGTCAGCTCTGCTCTGCCCTTATATACCCCACGCAGGGCTAAACTTTCGCGATGCTCCTATACAGCTGCAGCATTTCGGAGCTTTAACCCTAGCCAATCAACAAAAAGCACCTTTTTCAACTGTGTGGATGTACTTCGACCGAAGTTCCGCCAAATCTGACAACTAGCGGTGGCCTACCAGCCCTCTACATAAATATAAAAACAAAGGTACAATATTGCTGAGGTGACCTACAGCATGTAGGGCAAGGAGAAAGGTGCTTCTGACGTCAAGAAAGCAAAAGTCAAGAGGTTGCACATCTAAGTAAAAAGGAAAATGAGTATAGATGAAGTTGTTGAACGTCTTCAGTCAAGTGTGATGGACACAAAGGAAGAAGATGCTAAGGAAGAAAACCTGAAGACCTAAACAAAAAATTGGGAGAAGGAGAGTGTATACTAAAATGGCAAAAGCAGACCTTACAAGATGCTTTACAAGAGCAGCTGATAGAAGTGGTTCTTCTTTGCCAATGCCTTAGGCACCAGAGGTACATAGAGCTCTGCTTGATTGTTTTTAACTAAATTCAAGCAAGGCCCACAATAGAGGTTTTGTAACTCATTGCTCCATAATATTTTCTACTCCATCAAAATGAATGTGTACTCTTCAAATATTATAAACAATATAACTTTATATTATTCTTTGAACTTACATGCTACATCACAAGAAAGATAATCTAATGCATCTGAGGCAGTCCAACGTTTATTTGAATCAGCATGCAAGGTGTTGGTCAGGAGCTCACGCAAGACCTGGGGCAGTGGCTTGTGGTTAAAGGGCCCTTTAGTGGCGCGGTTGCCAATGCTATGAGCATATTTAATCATCTGCAACACAACAAAGTGCCTCAATAAATATGCAAATCTTTTCATATGAATTAAATAAATAATCCTAAAGAATGTTTTGAAGGCCATTTATCTGTCATTCAAACTCTGAGGAAGCCATGAAGGAGAGGAGATGGGCACACACACACACATGCACTCACTTATCCACAATTAGGCAGATTTCATGTTTTATATTTAGAGTTTTTAAATTGTGTGATACTGTTTTTAAACAAGATGCACAGAAATAATATTGATTGTCATACAAGAATGATATTTTTGTAGGTACATGACAATGGTATTTAGACTACTGCATTTATATATTGAGATACTACATATTTTCAAAATCTTAAATTGTTAATGACCTGATGTACTTTTCTTAATATTAATGACTTACCCCTTGACAGTAACCCAATGGTTTGTCAATAAAATTATCAAAATCTCACTCATCCACACACACAGAACTGGCCCTGAAAGAAGCGTAGTCCCTATCACCTTACTTGCCAAATGACTGAAAGGTCATTGAACTATATATTTTTTCACAAACTCTGCCATCACAAACACCTGAGTGTAATATCACATTTGTGTTTTACCACATTTGGTAAGTTTCATTAACCAAGAAACAGAAATAATTTAACTATAATCTCAAGGTTTATGCTGCAGGTATTAAATGGGGGTGTGATCGATGGGGATTCCTTCTGATGTGCGTTTATTTATTTTACATACATTGTCATAATTTCATTCAACTTACCTCCGGAGCCATGAAGACAGTGAAAGGATGTCCATCATTGCCTATAAGTTGTTCTAGAAATTTCAGGAGATGACGTCGGGTGCACATGAAATAGACTGTTAGCCCCATAGCATAGATGTCAAATGATGCTTGGGGTGAAAACTGTTCTTCCTGAAGTCTGTTGTAGTCAGCTTTGGAGCGCCGATAGGATACAAGGCGCTGCCATAGCTCAGGAGCAAAGTATTCTGGTGTCAGCTGCATGTTAAATGACATCATCTGATTGCCAGTCAGGCTGGAACCAAAGTCTGCCAATATTAGATGGCATTGATTCTCTGAGATTGAGTCCACCAGCATGTTGTCAGCTGTGTAAAAAAAACTCAGTGAATGCACATGTAACCCAAGTAACCTGCCACACACAGTTACCAGTTAGTGCTTATTTTAGTACTTACATATGGTGCAAATTTATCAACCATGCTCATATTTCATGTTAAGCTTTATTCATCTTTCTTTTCTGGCAGTCTAATTTCTTAACTTTAGATATCCATATATGTATATGGCAGGGCCATGTGCACACTTTTACAATGCTTAACTCATTGTATGTGTGCAGATATTTCTTCCTTTGACAGCAGAATGCAAATTTTTAGCCCGACGATTAAAACTGAAGCAGACCAAGGATTTAAGATAAAAACCTCTTTTTGTACTGAATTTTTTGTTTGAAGGTATATTTTAATAATATATTTACTATTATAGCTATTATTTTTTTATTTCATAATTAAATCTGTTTCTCAATTATCAGCAAGTCATTATCCCTGCTTACAGACTGGGGACAGCTACAATCCCATACTCTCATACTCACGCTTGATGTCCAGATGATACAGATAATGCATGTGCATGTAGTGAAGAGCTTTGAAGCCTTGACATGCTAGGTCCTGCACCACCCTATAGTATTGTGAGCCTGCTCCAGGCTCAAGCCTATTTTGCAGCTCTTCAATAAAAACGTTAAGAGGCTGACCTATAAGAACCCAATACAAGAATCTCTTTCATATATTTTCAAATATATGTGTCAAATTGACAATAAATTTTGTCCAGTTCCAATTCTCGCAGTTCAAATCCAAGCAGTGGGAAGGAGAAAGTGACTGTGTGTGAGTGTGTGTGTGTGTGCACGTGCGCATGTAAGTGCTTGTGTCTATGTGTATGCATGTACATTCATGTTTGCAAATTTTTCTCTTAGCAAATTTTTCTTTTTGGTGAAAATACATTCCTCTGGGAGTAGACAGAAGAATACTATTCTATCTAGAGGACATAAGTTGCTTGTCATGTAATCTTCATGCTGTCACAATAGGCAAGAATATATAAGATGTAAGTTTAAGACACAGGATGCTAATTCTCTCACCTCCATCTTGCATGATGATGTCCACAGACCCCAAGTGAAAAATCCCGGCATAGAGTTTGCAAATATTTGGATGGTTCAGCTTTAGCATCGACTTTATTTCCTGCTCACGAAGCTTCATCCCATCCTGCAACAATTACATTTTTTTTAGCAGTGACATATTTTGCAAGTGTTTTAGAGTTATAGTTATTTATTGAGGTTTGAAGTAACATTTCTTTTAGCTCTTAAAAATATATTTACAGTCTTAGAAAGGTAATGACACTGCATAATGCAACCCATACATAAAGTGATGCACACATCATGATGCAAAGGCAACTTTGGATGACCAGAGGTCCAGGATATTTTAATTACTATTAAACATCTTCATGGTTTAATGGAGAATTACATTAAGATGTAGTTCTAAACTGACTGACTCACTTGAGTCTAGACAGTGTAACTCATCAGCATGGTCATGTATATAAAGCAGAAAAATGGCTGTACCAGTAAATGTGATGCTAAGTGTAAAAGAGTGGGTCATTTTGAGTAGAGAAGATACTGTAGATATAGTCATTGTTTGCTGTGATGCTGAAACTTGTATCTAACATGAGGATTTATTGTTTACTGTCTTAATTTAATGATGTATGTGAGAATGATGGAATGTGATGAGAGAAAAAAAAGAAGACAGAAAGAAAGGAGTTGAGAGAGAAAGAGAAGGTGAGAGTCAGCTGAGAAACAGCTAACAAAGAGTAAAAATATTGGCATAAGCTGGACAGTTAGCAAAAATCAGGCATTGTCAATGCAAGGGACATATGTTCATCCTGCGTTGTAAAGGTATTTCATGAAGAGTTATTCCTGTCATGGTATATGACGTTTTTGTGAAATAGGAATCAGGTGACTGTGTATAGTTTGTTGGGGAGAATGTCAACATAAGGTTTTGAAATAAGATTTAGAGATGGTGGCTTTGACAATTAAGTGTTGTTTAACAAAAAGGGTTTTGTGTGTAGATAATATCATGCATTATGTACAATCAAAATTTTTAATTAAAATTCACAAAATGTTATTATAGTCTCAACCCTTAAAACCAGGGTGAAACATTTACGCCTTTACCTTCAGGTGTTTCCTGACAAACTTTTTTCCAGACTTCTTGTCTTTATATGCAGTTACAAAGCTACTGACCCCTTCACGTTCTTTTCTTGGCAGTTTCTGAAATTGGTTTTCTTTAAAAGGCACATGATCAATGCTGATGTCCTGTCACAACAAGGTGGAACCAGGTACAAATGAAAATAAGTGAACTAAAATTTTAATTATTTCTAGAATGTGAACACTTTTCATAAGGCAAGAAAATAAACAAAAAAAAACCCTCACACAAACTGACAGGCTACTAATTTCAGAACTATTCAAGGGCCTACATGGATCTTTCAAAATGGTTCTTTCCAACATCAATATCTTTCAGTAATTTACACAGTCTTACAAATTACTTCTAAGAGAAAAACAAGTTAATAAACAAATTAAATAAACACTTATTTTGGTAAGAAAGGGTGAATGTTACTGATGGCACGAAGACTTATAAGTGCTGATTAAATAATTTATCACTAAAAATATGTCAAACATCTCCAATGTCTATAAGATGGCTGACTGCTTACACTATCAAATACAACTGCACAGTTGGCAATGCCACTCTTGACCCCGATCATCACATTAGAGATAAGCATCTCAGCAGTTCGCTCATGTTTTGGCTTCCTGTAGGTTAAAAAAAATGCTAAAGCTTGTTTTTTGATAGATATTTACAAAATATCTGCCCCATGATACTGTTTATACTAATCACCAACAATAGATTATTGCTTCTGGAAATGATAAATACAGCGTCTCAAAATGCAGCTTAATTTTGGTAGTCGTGGACATAAAATTAAGTAAGATTAAAAGCAATGCCTGGCCCAAAATGTTGCCCATACCTACAAAATTTGTATTTTTTTCTAGATCAATCAAACTAACATCACAAGCTATAGCAGTACTCTACAACAATGACTCTACAAATGGTGCAGAGTATAAAGTGCTATAGCTTGCCGACATTTTGACAAGATTTTGTTAGTATACTTGCTGTAAAACACATTTTTTATCTTAACTAATCTTCAAATCAAACACATCATAGCAGAATCATCAGAGACATTATTTCTTAAAGTAAAACTGAGGATGGAGAAAGATCTCTACAAATGTAATGTCCATGTTGTCTTACCCAACTCTGCCGCTGACATTAAATTTGTGTAAGTCAATCTCGTCATCAGACAGGATTGGAAGAACCTTATGTTGTCCATGCTGACCTAATGATAATAATCATAAATTCACAAGGATGAATGCCACAAAAAAAATCTAGAAGAAACTTTCATATACAGCTAACTCTCCGTTAAGTGGAACTCAAGCAGGCAGCACCCTGAAGCAACTGTCTAAAAACCACCCCAGAAATAATACTTTAAATAAAAATTGAAATAAAATTTCTAGTGGAAATGTAAGTTCAAACTTGATGATCTTGATGTGGTGTCTACCCAGTACGTCTTACTGTAAAAGTTTTAAGTGTGTGTGTGTGTGTGTTTTTTTTTGCCCTATGTTTCTAGAGAAAGCATTTAGGGTTGGAAACAGGAACAGACAGTGGCTCTGGTTTTTCATTTTTTATTTCCTTATTTATGTCTGAGAGAAATATGCTGTGTATGAATTTAAAAAACATTATTATTATTTCTCCCAGTGTCCTCTGCTAATTGAGATCAGTTCTAGCAAAGAATGAAAAAAAACAGAATCAGTAAACATTGCAAGTTTTTTTTTTTACAGACATTAAAGCTGAAATAATCTAAGAATAATGACTCAACAATAATTCATGACTAAATATTAGAGATACAGACAGCGCGGGACAAATTATGCTTACTATAATTGTAAAGTGCAAGACATTGCTGCACTTCTGGTGGCGGCAAGGCACTTGCTGGATTGACCACCAATGCTTCCTGAGCAGGACTTCGCAGAACAGTTTCAGCAATGCTTCCTTGTCCAGCATCCATTATCTGAAGAAATTAAACTCTATTCTATATTCTCTGGTGTGCTATCTGACTATATATAAATGATATATATTCTGTCTGGTTCTTAATATAAGTTGCAGTTCTATTTTTGCTGGTATAGCTTTGGGTGCTGGAACAAAATTATTTTACTTGTTATATAAATATCCTATGTGTTACTATGTAATCTATACACCATATATGCCTTTTGTATCACACTGCAGACCACACCTGACAAAGTAATTCCTACTTTTAATTATAATAATTAACATTGTAATATTTAATATACTTATATCTTAAATAATATACAGACAATTTAACCTCATTTGCTAAGCAGAATAATTCAAATAACAAAATAGTCTTGGAACATATAAATCTCTTTAAAAATTAACTTTAATAAAATGGATTGTTTGATAAACATTCCTGATCTTTTGTAAATGCATGCTAATGAGCTTAAGAAAGTTAAAAAGAATTTTAAAAAGAACTGTAAGAAACTTAGCAATGTGAATCCTTATAAAAATACATGGGATAGTCGGGTGGGGACGAAGATAACTATCTGATGCATATTTGTTCTTTGATATAACAACAATGAAAACAAGTTTGACAAATAAATTGCAGTTTCTGCTGTATCCTTTATTAATTATTGAACCCGTGAATCATTTACTTTGTGTTTGCTAGTATTATTACAGACTGGAAAGTCACTATAATACAGAACTATGAATATGTATGGTCACTATATATATGATGATCATAGGATTTCTTAGGAATATATGCATCCATCATGTGTCAACCATACGAACATCTAAGGCCACCACAGGAATCCAAAAAGAATAGTAGTCGATGTAGGATTAATATAATGATGACTTTAATGATAAATCATATATTTAAAATTGTAATTAAACTGTTCTGATCATTTCAGAAGTGCAGTCGGTGGTGTTTTCTCAATCTACAACTGAAACTCAGTAGGCACACCAAAAATCCCATTAGACTCGATCTCCACATTTAGAAGCAGACGTATTAAACATAAAATGTTCCAGTTTAGTTTAGTAACTAGTCTATTTTATAGCCTAGAACTATGATCAGTTTGTTATTTTTTTTAAAAATGGCCACCAGGAAGTATAATACATTAATACTCATACTATCAATTAAAGGTATATCTAGAGTAAGTCAAGACTGTAAAGAGACCACAATCGTCAAGAAATCTTCTTTTACAATAAAAAAAAAACTTGCACTCACAATAGGCGGTTTTGAAATGCTGAATAGATAATGATTAATGAATGCGGTGATGGGCTTTCTTCCGAAGCCTTTTTTATATTTAAAAAAAATATAAAATTCCCCCAACAAAGGGAGCTAATCGGTCATGGCTGCCTGCCTTTCGGTGCATTCCTTTGTCTACGGTCTACTACCACCGATATACTTTCCTATGACCCATAGGAGATACAGCAAATACATTATAACACTGGCACACGACCACGTACAAGGACTCGTTCTGATCCCAGCCCTGTTTTTTTTTACCATCCTCTCAAGATAGTTTCTGACTGTTTAGAGATGATTATTACAATGGGGTCGCCGCAAGTGCTAACAGCTATAGCCAATTACTCTGGTTTGGATATGTCTAGAACGTGGTCTTTCTCGTGTCTTTTACTACTGCTGGTCGTAATTGTTGTTTTTACTTGCAGTCTGTGTGCTGTACTCTCATATCATGCCGTTGCAGCAGCCGATGACACAATTAATATATAGGCGATTAATTCCTCTGTCCTTGCGTGACCCTCGAAAAACGTCGTCTTCGTTGATCTCTCAATGATCGATGCACTGTCGTGGACTTGCCCTGGTTCCTTTGTCGGACCAGACTCTGGAGAAGAATCCCTCGATGGCGTTTGTGTGACTGATTCTTGCGATCTGTGTCAGGAGAACAGGGGAATCCTCTCTGGCCAACGTTACAAAACCGCCACAATCGTTTCGCAGCTGTACGATCCCCCCCTCCACCCACACCGACTGCACACAGATCTTTCGGTTGTGCTTGTATCTCGAAACGTTCATACCACACTGCGCTACGACAATAGCTTTAAGCGACTTAGTTATTATTTGTTCTATTGACGTAGCTGTTTGGTTATTTATTGCTACTAGGCCTTGTTACTGCTGTCTACTTTGGACCGCATTTCTGCTCCTCAGCCACCAGCACCTGCTGCGCCTTAATTCCTTTCTGCATGCACAGTCTGTGTTGTCACCTCTCTGTGATGGTCATCCCCTGTTTCTGTTGTCACCTGTCTGTGGTAGTCGTCCACCAGTTTTGCTGCTGCCATTCATGTAACCGCCTGTGATCGTCAATCTGGTCTGCCATTGGCGCCTCCATCCCGGCCTCAGGGACAACCGCCGCAGGCCCCGCGCCTGAGGGGGGCCCCGGGATAGGTGATTCTTGTGGTACGGTATATATAGGCTTAGGCTACACTTACGGGTCTTGGCCCTGCATATGACACTCTCCCTGGGCCCCGCGTACTGCTAAGGTCACCTCTGCCCCGCCTGTATACGAGTCAAACAACCCACAAGACAAGTACCTTACTACTGCTTCTGGCCCATCCACTCTTCCGTCGATGCCACTATCTCCACCTGGCTTTGGTGCGAGTCCACCTACCCTATCTTGGCCCCTGTCCACTTGCAGTGGTTGTCTGCAAACTAAACCACTGCTTTAGAGGCGGTTGTTGGTGGTGGCGCAGTGGCTAAGTGATAAATATTTAGAAATAACTTACAAAGATTTATGTATACTTTATATCTTCATATTATTTCCATTCCTAAATCTCTGACCTAAATAGAAAAATAGGTTTCATCTTTATAGCAAATAATTTGAAGATTGTGTCTGCTGGGATGCTCTTTAATCAAACATATAGCTTCCTGATTCCTGCAAGTGCTTTTAAAGCCTCTCCTGATAAACTTGTGTGTGTTTGCGAAGAAAAAGTGGGGCTCACTTTTCTTCTGAATCTGGACTATTTTATGTCTACTGTCACATCTTGCCATTACTTAGTTTTTAGATCTGTGCGTCACCAGGGTCAATTTGATTCCTTTTTCTGCAATCACTCCAGAAAGTTTTGATGTCAAGCTGCCACATAAAGCAAAGGCAGGTCTGCTATGGCTGACTTCAAAAAGAATCCATGCTGTTGACATTCACCATTTTCTCGAGTAGCTACACCAGTTGGGCCCACAATTAACCCTTTGCTTTGAGACCACTTCCATTATGAGTACAAGAATAAAACACACTTTATTATTATAATATGCCTTCTCTTCTTTAGTAAACACTGTTGGAAACCTAACCTTCAATGGGTTAAATCCGCGGTTCTCAACCTGGGGGGCGCGCCCCCCAAGGGGGGCGCAAGCTGCTGAAAAGGGGGCCGCAAAGGCGGTCATTTTCTCATATCTCATATAGGTATTAGTGGCTAAGGGGGGCGCGCGGACGTACCTTTATTCGTCTGGGGGGGCGTGACAAGTAAAAGGTTGAGAAACGCTGGGTTAAATGTAGCACTGGTCCTACATCGATGTCCTAGATAATCTTCTATACAAACTACATAATATTCTATGTATATATATATATACAGCTGCGTCATTTCAACAAGGCATGTACCTAACCTACAGAGTGTGCATCATGTTTTGCAGGGGCTACATAACACTGTCGAAGAATAATGATAAAACTTTGATATACGTACCTTGCAGGTTCGACACCTGGCCACATACACATCTCACCTCAATTTGTCTTAACACTGGTTTTGGGTGGCAAATTCCTTGACTAACCTGTGAATGGTAATACTGTATCTGTCATAGGCACTAATTCTTAATAGTTACTTTGGTCTGGTGACCATCTCACTTTTGTTTGCTTGTTTTGTTTTTATTTTGATAAATTATGTCTGTAAAGCTACATACAGTAAATGACTTGAGAGCTATGATCACAGAGGTAAAATAAAAATCTTTAATTAGACAGCCTTTAACTGATATCTATGTAGACTTGATGAAATGACCACGAAATGTTGATGCAAAGTCAATCTACATTATTTCTTTATACAATTTGATTTAAATAAGCAACTACCACACACAAGGGGGTGTAAGTAATGTTTGCATGTTGAGCATCATTTACTCAAATCTGGATTTAAATAATTTGTGTGACTTTTTAATGTTTTTATTTCATTAGTGAAGAGCAAAAGTATCAGCAGAAAATGTGCAAAGACGATTAAAAGCTACAAGCTGCAATGACAGCGGCAATAACCAGCCCTAGAGTTGTTCTACAGCTTTTTATAACATGATGCTGAGTGGAACAAAAACACAGTTGACTATTCAAAAAATGCAGTGTGCTCCACAGTTCACACATATCCAATTCTGGTCCCATTTCATTTAGTTGACGAGGCTTTGTATAATAACAGTAAACATAGTTTAACTAATTTGTTTTCCTATAAAGGGATGTGCACATGATGTATAAGTTCCCTACTGTTAGTAAAGATAAACACTACCCTTTAACAAAGCTATAACTACATTATTACAAACATTTTGGACTCTAATACGTTCAAGGACATAAAACACTAATTGTTTTCAACACTGGTTTCATAAAGTTTCTCTTCTTGTACATTAATTCTTGTTAATCATATTGTTTTCTTCTTATAGTAAAATCAATATTTCTTCATTATCAAGTTTTTGCATGTCAAAAGAGAAACTGACCTAAGAATAAAAAATGGCCACAAGCCTGAAAGACTAACAGATTCAAAAATATTTTAAATGCATTACAATTACCCTGACATATAAAGAATATAAAGATTGATAAAAAAAATGCCAATCTAATCATTTTGCTACAAAGCAAACAAACCTGACAAGTGATAATATTTATAACCTATTTAACAAATGAAAGATGCAGTCTTTCAACCATTTAAAAATGGCTGCCGTAATTGTACTCTTTCATACCTAATTATGCCTTTGCTGTCATTACACAATTCTTGTCTGCTTAAGCTGATAAAAGCAAAATAAACTGACAAATGTTCACAAAGGCACTTTTTTAACAACTCTGAATAAAAAAAATATGGCACAAAGTCTTCTAGATCATGATCTAAAATAAGGTAACTGGGCTTTAAATGACACCCCAAAAAAGCCTTAACAATCAAGTTTTGCATCTAGCCAACATGATCAAAAATATACATAAAACAATGCAATTTATCTATGTCTCTACCACACCAAATAGGGTTTAAAAAAAAAACAAAAGCAAGGTGGGAAGAGAGGAGTTTCTGGCATTTTATGCTGTATCTAAGGCAATATCATGCCAAAACTGCTGGCTTTCTTAATAGATATTATATGCAAAGAAAGAACAGCATCTCTGAGATGACATGTGAGCCCATCATAGCCACTCCTTGCTGTACTGATGACAAGTGCCAGCCACTACACCACCAGACCACATATTAAAAAAGGCAAAACAAATATTAAGTAATATAAAAAGAAAAAAGATAAATATAAAGTGGTTTCACCGGGGAGTGGGGAGGGATCTTACTTTCATATCCATTCTTTGAAGTGACATTTTAAATCTTCAACTCTAACCCAAATAAAATCTTTTATGATAAAATACTTTCGTATCATGTAGGAACTTATGGAGTGGAGAAGCAGGGGATTGGTGTTTTACGCCGAGCCAGCAACTAAGGCTATAACATGGCAAAGCAGCCAGCTCTGAAAACAGATGCCGCATGCAGAGAAAGAACAGTGTGTCTGAGACAAGATCTGGACCCAGGACAGCCAATCCTCATTGTATCAGTGATGGGGTGCATGGAATTCCTCAGAAACATTCAAGGTCAGAGGAAGAAACTGTTCCTTTCTTTAAGATTTACAAAGTTTTATATTTCACTCCTACTTAAAATGTTTCCTCGAGATTGCTTGGAACGATGTGCACTTTCTCATCAAGAATGAACACAGAACAGACCAAGTTTGCATCCTTGGACTCTTTGTACACAGCAAACCAGAATGAAGAGAAATAATTCTGGGATCACCTAGAGAAATCAAATCTGACACAAATCCCTTGTTAGCCTGCTCTATGGATTTGAAATGTGGACTCTGTTGCCACTGAAAGAAGAATCCAGGGATTTGAGAGAAAGAGCCTGAAGAGGCTGCTCCAGATCTCATACAGAGAACATAAAACCAATGACTTTGTACAAAGCACAGTTGCCACACTCATAGGACACCAGGAACCTCTACTAACCCAGTCAAACGATCTAAGCTGGTCTGGTTTGGCCATGTGATCCTGCATGACACCTTGTCAATGCCATGGTGGCCAGAGAAGGACCTGGTTTACGAACGTCAAAGACTGGACTGGTCATCCCTATGCAGGACCTGCTCACTATTGCCCAAAATAAGCTTAAGTGGCAGGCCCTGTCAGCTGCCATGCCTATCCATGTGCTTCATACAACGACAGGTACTGGTCAAGAGATGAATGACTGACTGACAGAGTCAAAATTAAGCGCAAAGCAAGCAAGAGCAAATGACAAAAAGAAAGAGACTTTCCTGGTTGATACATCTGCCTTACATAAGGAGTTCTAATTTTATTCCCTTGTATTTAAAGACTTTCAACCAGGCAAAACCCTTATTTGTTCACTTCCAACATGGTCTTTATGGCAGTCACAATGAAAGAACTGGTGCTGCATTAACCAGATGGACCCAGTGAATTGCTCAAAGCAGCAACCCAAAAAAAGGTATGTTTCCAGCCTGCTGCTGGATCGACTCCTGTGCAGGGGAACCAAGTTGAAATGCAACTGATGGCTGCACTTGTACTTCCCTTATGACAGTGGAGTGTACTTCAGGCAGGGGGCGTTGTGCCACTCCCAATGCCTCTTGAACTGGCACACTGACAGGAAATCCTGACTGTGCCTGCTCACTTGCCTCCACAGACCAGGGGTTAATGTAGCGGGCAGAGGAACTGCAAGGCATTCTTGCTACTACTATAGCATCTTCAGCCCTTGTAATGGGCTGCAAGGCTCTAGCAGACACCTCCTGCATTGTACGCGCAGCAGGTGTGGGTGCAGCACTGCCAGCCACAAAGAATGTGGCAGAAGGCAGGTCGTGCTGTGGGCTTGGCTGCTTATCCACAACTCCTGGGTAAAAGATCATTTTTTTCCCAATACTTAATGGTATTGTGTGTTTGCCTGTACCACTGGCTGATTTTATGCCATATGGATGTGCATGACCCTTGGAGGCAACTGTTTTGCCTTTCTTATAAACTGCCCTGGAGGGTGCACGGGCAGAGCCACCCTTCCCAAGGGGACCTATGGGAGAAAGGATGCTATTTACACCATCAGGAGCAAGGGGATGGACCGGGGCCTCCAATGCACCCTTTTCTCCTTCAAAAGTAAGTGGCTGTGTGCCAACATTCATGTTTCTCCGCATACCAAGAGCATCACCAGCAAATGCCACATCTCCACCCCCCTGCACACCAAACTTGGTGGGTTTCCAAGCTTGCTTTTCTTCTGCTTGGCAAAGCCCTGCAGGAACTGCAACATCTGGTATGCAATCCTGTGAAGTGGTCACACGCAGAGAAAGGTCGAGGTCAACTCCACTGGCCTGGTCTGCAGCAGGAGAAACCTCATCCAGCTCCATAAGGGCAAAACTGTTGTTAAGCTGCACAGTATAATAACCTGCCAGCACCATGTGCTGTTTGCCCTCAGGAGCCACCACACTCTGACGGAAACTGGTTGGAAGGTTTGTGGGGGCTCCAGCAACAAGCTCGTGCTTACTAGCTTGGAAGGTCACATCCTGTGAGGGTTGAACATTTCTCACTAACAGACCCAGCCTTTGTTGGCCTTTGACGTCATGATCTTGCAGAGACTGGAAGCTTGCTGTTCCAAAGAGATGATCTGCTTCATCATGGAATGATGTGACCGCAGACTGCCAGACATCTTCCTCCACAACCATCGACTCACCTGCAGCAGAAAACCAGAACACTGCTCTACATACCAGAAGGGTATAGGGAAAACCATTAACTAAATGGTGCAGTTTTACAATGCTTTAAAATCATACTAAATGCATCGCTCAATAATGGTTTAAAAGATATATCAGCCAAAATATCAGAAGCTTTTTTTGTCCTTACCAAAACCCTCAATGGCCAAGAAAAGAATGATAAAAACTCAAACTTTTTAAGGTGTGGGGTGTAAATTCTTTTCACTAAAAAAGACTATTGTTTTGCCTGCTGCCATGGCTACTGACTTTTTTGTAGCTGACAAAGAATGGTCTGTTTAAGATGCACAGATGCAAAGTTTTAATCGAACCAATGAAGATGTCATGTAAAACCTAATGATAATAACAACCAGTTAATTTTTAAAAATACATTCTTCCCTCACCTGTATACCCTGAGACTGTATCATGAACCTGGGTTGGCACCTGCAATTCTTTTTCAGTCTCTTCTTCCTCTTCATCTTCATCAATCACTGGATTACCTATCAACAATCAAAAATAGCCCTGTTAGCTCAGTTGATAGATACTCTTCCCGATCAATAATGCTGGGATTGTTTACAAAACCCTCCATCAAGAAATCAGTCAACTGATAGTATTCTCAACACTACTGCACATCAGTAGCACTAAATGCACAACTTTACACAAATAGGTGAGCATCTTAAAGATGAACATTAAGAAAAAAATAACAAAAACTTAAGATTATAGAAAATTTTGCACTTTCCAACACACTCACCAGAAAGCCACTCCACTGCTTGTGAGTCTGTCCAACGTTTTTCAGGGTCTGGATGTAAGGTGTTTTTCAGGAGCTCCTGCAAGATTTGGGGCAGTGGCTCATCATATACAAAGGGCCCCTGAGTGGCCCAGCCAGCAATGTGGTGAGCATGCTCAGTCATCTGCAACACCAAAAAAGTGCACAAATAGACTTGTAAGTATTTTTAAGGGATCATAGAAATAGTTCTAAAGAATGTTGTAAATGCTACTTATGCCAGCCAAACTGTGCTAGCACAAATACCTGAATGTTGTACAGATCAATAAATGTATTAACATAAACAAGATGAAACAAAGCTAAATTGTAAATTACATAATTCCAAGCTGCTCGTACCATGTGGGTATAGGGAGGTGGGGAACCCTTTTTGACATGCACAAGTCTTTTATCTATATTTTCAAAATTAAATTCAACTGACCAGCTGAGATTTGAAGAGAAACGACTTTTGTGTGTCATTAGATGTGCCTATTAATTTTGCTTCCAGAAATTTCATGAGATGGCGCAGTGTGCACATGAAATAGACTGTCAGTGCCATAGCATAAGTGTCAAATGATGCTTGGGGTGGAAACTGTTCTTTCTGAAGTTTGTTGTAGTCCTCCTTAGAACGCAGACAGGGTGCAAGGCGCTGCCATAGCTCGGGAGCCCAGTATTCTGGTGTCAACTGCATGCTAAATGACATCATCTGATCGCCAATCAGGCTGGAACCAAAGTCTGCCAGCATGAGGTGAAGCTGGTTCTGTGAGGTCAAGTCTACCAAAATGTTATCAGCTGCAGAAAAAACATATTTCTATTAATCTATGCACATTCACCACCTTCAGAACTAAATTTCATGTTAATAATAATAATAATAATAATAAATGAAGATTTTTACAGCGCATATTCACACTCATAGAGAGCATGCTCTTAGCGCTTAAAACAAGGAAGAGACATGGACTAAATAGATAGAACACGAGGGACGTAAGAATAAACGACAGTACTGACGACAAACAGAAAACAAAGATGGAAAACACAAAAAGGCACCAAGTAGCAGTAACACAGAAAATATAGCGATTCTGCAGAGGAAGATGGGTAGAACAAATAAAGTACCAAAGTCACTGTTGTGGAACAAATACAAATTACACGAAGCTCTTTTAGAACAACAGTCAAATACAACCATATAATTGTTTTTCAATGTTGCAGCCACCAGAAAACTATATACAGTAACATTCACACCTAGCACGTAAGAAGAAAGATTTCAAGGTACTATTCTTTTAAATGATTCCACCCTTTGACATAATGCCCTATCTGCACCAAACATGTTTGTGGCCACAGAAGATTTGCATGATATTCAAATGAACAGAACCACACACACACACACGAAGAGAGATGCAAAAAGCACTAAAACTGCAGGTCAACCTGAACTTACTTGATACAGAAACTAATAAGCCGGTACTCACGCTTGAGATCTAGGTGATACACCTTGCGTCTGTGCATGTGGTGAAGAGCTCGGAAGCCCTGACAGGCAAGATCCTGCACCACCCCATAGTACTGTGATCCTGTTCCCGGCCCTAGGTTATTTCGCATTTCACGAAGACAAGCATAAAGGGATCGACCTGTGAGTATCCAAGACATAAAAAAACCTTTTTAATGTACTTTTCATCAAGCACTTTACTGTAAACATAGTTTATGTTGCCCTTCAACTCTCCTATCTCAAACAGTGGGCAGGAGAAAGTGATAGAGAGAGAGAGTCTGTGTAAAAGACAAAAAGTATATTGTCCCACCTGCATCTTGCATCATGATGTCCACAGAGCCAGCATGACAAGCCAGTGCATAGACTTTACAAATATTGGGATGGCACAGCTTATTCATTGACATCACTTCCTGTTCACGAAGTTTCTTCCCATCCTGCAACAATGACATCTCTTGTACGTCTGACAATTACAAATCATCTTTTTTGTTTTCCTACCGCCTCTCCCAACTTCCATGACTGTGCATATACCAGTGAATGCATGTGTGAACCTGCATCTTCACACATATGCATGCACAATTTTATCACATCATATGACCACGGGACAAAACATTTATTTATGGAATTCATCAGACATTTCTCTAAAACTGACAACATACTCTCATAATTTATCTTGACTATTATAGAATATCTGATGTAGACAGTAAAAAATTTAGCACTTATTTTAAAGTTTTTTAATACCCAAATCAGTTACAAAAAAAACCCCCAAACTGGAATCAAAAAGACTTGGATTTTCCTACCGTTCTACGAGACATTTAGATGCCTTTACCTTCATGTGCTTCCTCACAAACTTGTTGCCAGAGTTGTCTTTACAGGCTGTCACATGACCACTGACCCCTGCACCTCTCTGTTCCAGTTCTTGGAATTGGTTTTCTTCAAAGCGCACGCTATGTACACTGAAGTCCTGTCACACAGGTTCAGATACCAACCATAAGTGAACATCAGTAACTTAAAATGCTTAAAGATGGCAAACACTTTTATAAGGCAGTTCATCACCAACATACTTTTCTGAGATAAAAAGGAAAGCAAAAGGGGGGATGGAAACAAGAAACAGACAGAGAAGACAATTTTTACAGAGCTATTCAAGGGCTTACATAGGTGCTGACAAAATATTTGTTCAAAAATTATGTCGAAGAACTACAATATTTATTAGATGTTTGTTCACCTTGTGTAAGACAACTCCACAACTGGCTGAACCATCCTTCACCCCACTCATGACATGAGTGATCAGCAACTCGGCATCTTTCTTATTTTTTGGTATCCTGTGGAAGAAGGCAGAAACTTGCTTTCATCTGATAGCTTTTCAACGCAGCTACCATGCCACTACTGTTATCAATTAAATTCTCAGACAGCAGATTATTCTTGTCTGAAACAACACAGACAGTATATCTCAAAAGAGAAACTACAAAGTTTGGTTGTCCTGAAGATGAGAATGAACTATATTAAAAACAGCGACTCTCCATGCTGGCTAATTATGTTGTATTGAAGGTGTATTTTGGGGAGGGGGATAATGTGTAGATACCAAAAAAACTGCCAATTCTTGTCTAATACATCATGAGCATAAATAAATACATTCATATTTTTTTCCAATCAATCAAAGCAACATCACAAATTTTTCTTAGTAGGAAATGTCACAGAGCTACAGAAGTAAACTGTAAAAATGCAGTCTCAACTCTACAAATAGTGCAGCATAAAATGATAATTTATGATCCCAGTGAGACTTTTATTGAATTTGACACTGATCACATTTCTTCCTTCAGTTCATCTTTGAGTCAAACTCACAAAATGTATCAGAGAAGTTATTTCTGAAAGTGAAAATGAGGATGGAGAACCACCTACACATTCTACAAAATGAATAAATATGATGTCTTACCATACTCCCCCACTGCTTGTGAAGCTGTCTAAGCCAAAAGACTGCTCGTCATGAAGCAAGGGTGGAAGAGCCTTATGTAGTCCAAGTGTACCTGATGATAATCATAAAACACACAGTGCTAATCCTTTTACCTTCTTGAAAAACACTACTAACCCATATGGTTTAATTCACTTTCTGCTAAACAGCAGCCACTGAAATGTTGTACATTATAGAAATACACAAGACAATTAACAGAGAAACTATATATATATAGCTTCATGAAAACTAGTTTTTAAAGCCATAAACAAATGTGTATAGGGAAGAGATAAGGATGCAGAGAGTACAGAGGGTTGTTAACAGGAACATAGTGGCTCTGGTATTTTATTTGTTCAATCACTTTATTTTTTTTCTCATTCCATATAATGCATCTAAAGCAAATTCTTGGATGAGCTTTGAAAAAAATTACCAAAATAAAAGGTATCTCTGTCTGTGTCCTCTTAACTAGATCAACTATAATCAAGGAAGCTATAAATCTCGTAAGATTTCTTACTGAAATCACTAAGCAGAAATACCAAACAATGTGACTTAAAACGTCAAGACATTGTGCGTCAGAATAATCCAATGAGCTGGAAAAAATACTTACTATAAGGGTTGTCAAACGCAAGACATTGCTGCACTGCAAGTGATGGCAAGCTATTTGACGGAGTGGCCACCAAAGCATCCTGCTGTGCAGCTCTTAGCCGAAGTGATTCGGCAATGCCTCGCACCCCAGCATCCATCATCTGAAGAAGAAAAATATATTCTGTGTGCCTTGACATGCCATCTGACTAACTGATGACATCTGTTAATGTTTGCCACATGTGAGTGATTAAAATAATAATATAATAATTTAATCATGTCTGCATGGTGGCAAACAGCATGCCAGCAAGCCACCATTTCTTGTGATGGACCATTACCATGTACAGAAAAATGTCATAAAGCCTAATATTAGGAATGTACATAAATGTGCTTACATTGTCCAAATTACTACCAGTGGGAGACAAAGGCTAAAAAATAATTCATCAAAAGCATAAACAATCAAGAAATCACTAGTTTTGACCTATATCTCTATATGGTGGTGTTTGTATCTCACCAATGGTCATTTTCCTCCTTAGATTGTGGGAAATGCTATTTTGTACAGAGCATGACTAAGCTATTGAAAGTAATGTTTTGGAGTTTATACTTGTATATCTTTAATGCTATTTAATACAGCCAGTACATCTGTTAAACAGTATTGTAAATATAAATGTTTGATCCCTATCATCATATGTTTAAATATGTTTAAATAGCTATACAGGAACCAGGAAAACTTGAACAGCATTTGAAAACCCTTCAAATTAAGTGTTCAGTCTAACCTTTCACCAGCTCACCTTGACTGCCATATCTTCAGTCTAACCTTTCACCAGCTCACCTTCACTGCCATATCTTCCCCATAACCTTGATGCTTTTTGTTGTGATCGCTAATCTGTCTTATATCTGCATTTATGCCCTATTTTGAGTATTTGTATATCTGTATATTTTTTAAGTATGCTATGGTTACTGTAAAATGGGGAAATGTACAATAAAAATGTATTTTTATTATTATAATATGACTTCAGATACAAAACTGAGACAGAAAAATAAAGGGTTTGGATGAGCTGAACAGATTTACTGCACTCCGTTTTACAAATATATAGAACTATGCCACAGACTTGTGGTTAATATGCTCAACTCAAGCCTGTGATGAACTTCCTGCTCATCTAGCATAAACGGATACCAGGAAAGGGTTTGGGTGAAGTTATAAGACACCTCTCTCTGCCTTCTACCTGCCAAGACCTTTAGCTTCACTTTTACCTAAGTACAGATTCAATAGGAATTTTTTAATGATGACAAAGACAGACATATAAAATAAGCATTCATGAGAATAAAGCAGCAAAGCAGTGGCGACATAGAAAGGTCATAGGTCAACTCGTCACAAGACCATTTCGTCCCACGTATGGTCCATTTCGTCACATGACAGAAAAGTCAGGAAGTACCGGACCATATATTTTTCTGTGCATACTTTTCGCGTACCTAAGTTCAGCCACCATCTCACCGTCCTAAACAATGATCACTTGGCAATACATATATCCAGAAACATATATCTCACACAATGGCGCTTATGCGCGATTTTCGCTTAAAAAAATTGTTTGAAAAATCTTATGTCTTAATTTATTCTTTAGTTTGGATGTTGATATTTAACGAAAATGCAGAGGTATTGCTTCGGGACGATTTAGCTTTCGGTGTTGGGACGAAATAGTCATGAGTAGGCTGATTTGACTCAAGTGGTGGGGCGAAATGACCGGTCCCTCTCCCCCTTCCCGAGACAAGGCCACTTAGCACATTCGGAGAAGAAATTTCACAATAAAGTATGAATGCAACTTTTCTCCTTATTTTTTTAATCGTCTACTTTGTTCGTCTTTTGGGAGTTGGTCTATTTAACTTTCGACGTTCAGACGATTTGGTCTTAACCGTCTGTGGTCTTTACTCTGGGTTGAGGTCGATGTGGTTTTGGGTCGAAGCGACTTTCCCTTCCCCCAACCCAACATACGATTTATAAATTTTTTTTAATGTAATTTATAAACGATCTTCATATGACAAACATTGCACAGACGTATCTACTACTAGTAGTATTAATTATTTATTATATTGATACAATGCCATGTACACTAATAGATTAGCTTCCCCTTTCGTATGTAACCGGACTGACGGTTGCTACACCTACACTACACTGCCCTAGCGCCATAAATCAGTCCGTTCCTCTTTTTAGTCCCAGGGGAGAGGACGGAAGTTCCCAATGAGAACTTTCTTTCTAAAGTTCTAGCTCTCGTTAGTCGGGTGCGTTGTCTCATATACTGCCTCGCGTTGTGTTCTTTTTTCCATCTACGGCACCTGCACTCAGCCGACCTTGAAGTCCACAAAAGACCCTGCTTTACTCTAAACCAAAAGTGTGTTCTCTGCGGTGTATCTCTCAGCTCGTTGATCTTCGTGTGTGTTCTGCTGCTCGACACAATTTCTTTCTCTCTACCGATTCTCATTCATCTTGTTCACACGACGAGGACACATATATAACGCTAGCATACGGACTAAGACACTTACACAAATAAGTAGGCCTAAGTTCAAAGACATAGATTTATTTACATAATTTACACCTACAGCTGCTATTATTCCTATTCTAACTAACCTACCTAGCTAAATCCTAACACCTAACTCCCATAGGCGGGGGGGAAGAGGGGGGTTGAGTTATGAGAGTGCTTTTTCGGCCGGACCAGTCGCCTTTCGGCAAACAGGTGCCTCTCTCATACTCAGGGTGGGTTAGAGGGAAGGGGCTGGGGGACAAGAGTGCTTTTCAGCCTGGTCCAGTCGCCTTTCGGCAAACAGCCTTGCCTCTCTTGTACTGACCAGTCGTCTTTCGACAAGCAGGTCCAGAGACCGACTTTTCACGAATAGCTGGGTGCTACGTCACCCGTTGTGCGGTCAGCCTGCCTCGCGATGCTCCGCTCGCGCGACCAAGCGTGGGGTGGAAGGGGGTGCGGGGTAGAAGGGAGAAAGCACCGTCAGCGGTAAAAACTGCCTAGCGCTCCCGCAACACGTAACGTCATCCTGCTGGCACAATGGCAGGCTTAAGGGTGTCTGCTCTTGCACGACAGTGCTCAAGGCTTGTTATCCCTCAACAGAGAGGATACGCCGATATGGCTTTTACGTTTGTTTCATCAAAACACGTAAAGGCCTATTCTCACGCTGCAATATACCGCACTTAGCAGGGTTAGCAGGCCCTAGTAGGACCTTTCCGAGTTTTGCACACGGCTGGGTGGGGGCTTTACATCGAGGTTTTTACGGATAGGACGCGATTCTATTTTCTTGCAGAGCCTGACCTACATTACATGCTGTAGCCAATCGGAATGCTTGACGACTTGTGTCGCCCTCTTCCGCCTCCCTTTTACCTCCAAATTAAGAAATGGCGTTGTGGTCAGAGGAAAGGTGTACGAGTATGATTTGTATGTGGGGAAAACTACCTGTGACTGTTCGACACTGCCAGTCCAGAGTATCTCAACCGAGATAAGGCCAAGAATGCCTGAATTGAAATTGCTCGTGCTCTGGGCAGCCTCGATCAGGGATAAAAGTTCTTCAAACGTTGCAGACGACATTCGCAAAAAGCGTCTGCATTTTCTCGAGTCTTTCGAAGATATTTCTTTTCGAGGACATGAAAATAAGGCATCTAAGCGACTCCTTCGTGCTACCCACCCCTCACCCACATCATCTTTTTCTTCTTTCCTCTCTCCCTACTTCATCAGACAATGTTATTAACGTAGCAGCAGTAGATTCCGAAAGTATATGATTGTCTGCCATTTTGTCGACTACCCACAATGCGCTGCGCGGATGACGTCACCAAGCAGGACACTAGCGAGTGGCCTTGCTACGTGAGAGTAGAACGGTACCTAGCAGGCAAAATCTTGCACGTGCAAACCCTGAAAACATTGCAGCGTGAGAATAGGCCTTAAGTCAATATGCGCTGATACCTCTGCTTTCAGTCATAGGTCAACTTCGAGCTTAATGAATGCCCGATCGGCGAAGTCACTGCATAATAACAATAAGCAAAACACCAAAGTCAAAATACGTTCACAATACAATGATGACAAAAATCTTTAATGTAGAAGATTGTTTACAAGAGAAAAATCACGCGTATTTGCCATTGTAAGATTCTCGGCGTGCGTATTGCCAAGCAGCCATTTTGTTCAGTAACACATGGTGGCTACAATTATTCGCATGGCTATGTTTAAAAATAGACAGCTGAGCTTGCGTATCTATATTGTTCGAGCAACGTATGGCTCTTTTAATATTTTACGTTAATAGCTCCTTGTTACATTGGTGATCGATTCGCCTTTTGGGCTTGTGACGATTTGACTTCTGTCTTGTGACGAAATGGACCATACGTGGGATCAAATGGAATTCTGACGAAATGACCGCTCCCCCCCCCCCATTGAAATCTTGTTTTAAATCAGTGGTTCTCAAAGTATTTCGGGCCGCGCACCACTTTACTCAAGTAAAAAATACGGCGGACCACCAAGGCCTAAAATCACTCTGTACCGTGAATTTCAAATTTAAATTGCCGCATTTGTTTCATTACAATTCAAAACTAAATGTCCTTTTGTGACAGTGCTATAGTAATAAGTTTACATAAAACTACATACCTCGTTCTTTTATAATTAAAATGTTAATGTGACGAATGCAGTTGTTTTTGATGAGATATTAAGGTGATAATATCTGAATCAATGTTGGAGAGTTTCAATCTCATGTCAGATTCCACGTTCAACCGGCTTCTCTTATTTGTTTTTAGTCCCAAAAGTGTTGAAAATCCAATCTCGCAACAGTAAGTTGTTGGAAATGGTAACAGCGGACGGTTGGGGGTCCCAGACAAACTTAACTGAAGTTTTCTATAAGCCTATCTGGCAATTTTAACATCATTTTGCTGACATACGACGACTGTCAGTCGCGGACCACCTGACAGGCCTGCGGGCCACACTTTGAGAACCACTGATAATACGATTACGATCTTAAGAACAGTCGAACAGAGCAGTTAATATCCTATGACTTACTTAGATCGTGCTAGCCTGCTATTTGTTGGGGGAAAGCATCGTCGGTGAGTTATCACCAGTGAAGAGAGAAGTAAGTGACATCTCAGTTCAGTTTCTGAGAAATGGCTGGTGGGTTTCCCCGAATCCGAGCAGCACAGCCTACACAGAGAACGTAACGAAACTCGATGGACACACCCATAAAGGAATGAATCCTCCACATTCAGTAGTCTAAAATATTAAACACGAAATGTTTTCTTTTTCGCGATCACCCGTTTATTTTTTCATAATACTCAAAAACTAAGGTCATTTTGATTATGAGCTTGTTTTGAAAAATGGCCGACTAGGAAGTATTACAAGAACTAGAAGCCACAAACGGTTTATGAAAGAAATAATAATTTGGGGTAAAAAGGATATTTGAAATGACCAATAAACAAAAGTATACTTACAAAGTATCACTGTAAAGTAAAGGAATATGAGCCAGGATCAGGTGATCTTTCTTCCCCAACCTCACTTCCACGGTGGTTTCTGGTCCCAATCCCAATTAAAGAAATTCAAAGGGAGCTAATATCAATACTTCCGGTGAAAATAAAACCTAAGAAGTAGACTTTCTCTCGGATGAGATTCAGCCACATTTCATTTCATGATTTTAAAAGTTCTATAGTAGACTTAACATGGAAATAAGCCATTTATGCATGACTTCCAAAGCACTGATTTTGCAAGTATACAGCAGTTGCTTAGCTCGTGCTTAGTCGTCTGCTTTCCGGACTTGACGTTAGTAGTGAAGGTCCTTGAATATAAAGCCAATCGTATTTGTCGATACATATGTTTCGCTCACGCTTTGAAGAAATTCCCCTTTCCCAGAAACCAGCAGGGTTCTTGCGTAATCGCAAGAAAATGTGAAATCGGATGTACGCACTTTTCGCTTGTTTAAAATATTTTAAATAGCATTTATGTATCTGACTGCAAGACTAGCATTTATGAAGATGCTAACGACTGAACGATAGGCGCTAAAAATACCATCGCCAACAAAAAGGAAACAGAGGTGGGCGGAGTAGGGCAAAGCACGCTACTGTCACAGTACAGAGAAAGTTTTGAGGAAAAAGTATTTAAGCTGGTCAAAGTCTTAGCCGAATTTTTGCAGACTGTTAGTTGCTCGTAATCAGCTTAAATGACCGTTAAATGACTTTTACCGCCTACGTCTTCGACAATGAGACATCATCGGGAAATCCACAGTAAAAAAAAAAAAAAAAATCAACGTGGGCTTTAAACATGATACGATTCAATTGATTTAATTGATTGTACAACCGATATGCGCGCTGGATTTATTTATAGGCTAACTTAATTTCATCCTTTACAGTGTATAGTCACATTTTAATGCGTAAAGACTGCAGCTCATAGTTTAAATTGCATTGTAACTGATCGTACTTAAAACCGATCGACATGCATTTAATTGGACTGCGGCAAAGCGTACATTTAATTTTTGTTTATAAAATTGTATTATTATGATAATAGTTATAATGAAACAGCTGATCATTCAAGAATGGCAGCTTCAAGGGCATTGCAATGACAAAGAGCGCAATACAGTAGTGTAAAAATTCCTCCAAAAATTATTAAATTTTTGAACCAGGAAACTCAAAGGATACTATATTTGGAGAGGGTGATAGAGATAGCACGAAGTTATATAGAAAAAAAGTCTGCAAGCAGGGAAATAGCGTGCAACGTAATCTTGAGAAAAAACTTGTCTAGTGCTATTCTGAATGGTTGATGTCTAAATGATAGGGTCTAAAAATGAGCAATGGCCAAACCAAAACTACTTCAGGGTTAGGGAACGTCCTGTCTTGCCCTGGCAATTAAGGCAACCTCAGTCAGAACTTGAAATTCAATTAATCTGGGAGATTTTTTCATAGCAACAAATTTATATCAAGTGAAACATGATAAGAATGTAAATTCTGAGGAACAAGCAAGGAACAACCATTATGGGATAGAATACATAGGAGTACATGATGGGACAGACACATATGCTTCTTGTCGATTGCTTATGGAGACTCAGAAGACTGTGCTGGGAGTGAAGACGTTGCAAAAATGTTGATACCCTGTGGTAAAACTACTGCTTGACCAAATACAACAGGCTAATTTTCAAGTTGATTTTTTGGTACAGCCAGCAAATAACGTTATAAATATTCAAACGGCCCTGGGCAGAAAAAAGGTTCCCCACCCAGGGTGTACTTTGTAGACACTTGTAACTCTGTAGTTAAGAGTGATAATCTTACATCTCAGTCCTGCCAATAATGTTAGGACTATGATACTGTATTTGACAGCGTCTACCACAAAGCAACAATGAAGTTGCTGGTAGTGACATCTACAGGCAGTCTAAGCATTGGCCGCTATGCTCTCTTCTGCTTGAGTACCACAACAGCAGGTTGTTCAGCATGTGGATGGAGAAGGAATCTGACCCTCTGTCAGCAATCATCTCATCGAAACCTCCACACATCAAAACCAACATCAACACATGCTGATCAGAAAACTGAAGTAAACAGTTGCTATGAGATGTTGGGCGTGACACATGAAAGTGAGGATTCCGAAGTTCGAAAAGCGTATCTTCACAAGGCCAAGGCATTTCATCCTGACTCAGGAGCTGCAACTGCAGATGCACAGAAGTTCAGTCAGGTTAAGGAGGCATACAAGGCAGTGCTTGTGGGTTAATAAATGACTTGTTCATGTTTATTAAATTAGTGTGTGCATAAGAATTTGTATGTGTAAATATACAGTGTCATGCGGGGGAAGCTGTTAGAAAACTGGCATATAAGTCTGGAGTTATCATTACCAGTTTGGTGCATTATACTTCCTTCAGTTGACCCAACCATCAAATGGGTACCTGACTCCATAAAAGGGGTTGTGAAATAATAAGGCAGCAAGTGAGAGACAAGCCCCATCCTCAAAATCTGGTCTTGAGAAAAATGCTTCCTACAGAACTTTTAGTAATTGCTGTCTGGTATAAATCAGGTCATATTTTATCTCCTTGTTCCCCAAAGACTTACATGTTTTTATTGTATGTATGAAAATATATGTTTTATTCATATAGGGTATTTTTATGTGTGCATTCATTTCAGTTGCTTGATGCCCTGTGAATAATGCCCTTGTCAAAATTTCTGCCTCTGTAATTTTTATAATTTGTTAATGATTTAAAAACATTGAAGTCGATCCCTTTGATATGATTTGAAATCCACTTTTTTAAAGTAAAAAATTAAGACATTTTAAAACTCTTTTTACATTTTGTGTGTTCATGAAATTCATTCAAATGATTGCTAAATAATTATAACTTGTATGTTGAGAAGGTATCTTTGGCAGTTAGAGATATATTGTTGTCATGGTAATGCTGCATGTATCAGGCACACAGGAAGGGGCGCAAACTCATGGAAGAAGAAGAAAAAGAAGCAGAAGTTATTTTTGATATCAAACACACTGTTCCCCAACATCGGCAGTACCTAGAGTTTGAGGTAAAATAGCTTTAAGACTTGAAGCACGTTTTTTTTTTTTTTCAATTGAAGCAACAGAGTAAGCAAGTCAATGCTAGTTCAATAACCTGGTCTGTTTTCTTTACACATAAGAAATCTGTTAAGTGAAATGTCTGTGTTCTAAATGCAGTCTTGATAGCAGCTTATAACCTTGGTTGTAGACAGACTTCAAATTATTTAATAATAATAAAAATAATAGTGAAGATTTTTATAGCGCATATTCACACTCATAGAGAGCATGCTCTTAGCGCTTAAAACGAGGAAGAGACGTGGACTAAGTAGACACAGAACAAAGGGGACGAAAGAAAACGACAGTACTGACGAAACAGAAAACAAAAGGCATCAAGTAACAGGAACAGAAAAATATAGTGATTCTGCGAGAAAGATGGGTAAAGTAGCAAGAGGGAAGGGGGCGGAGTTAAGAAGGACGAGCATTGTGCGGACTGTGTTAGGAGAAATGCTCAAGGAAGAGGTGCGTTTTCAGTGCAGATTTGAAAGATTCAGTTGTAGGAAGGTGGCGGATATGGAAAGGAAGAGAGTTCCATTGTTTTGCAGCACAGTAGCCAAAAGTCCTGTGACCATATGTTGTTGTTCTGGTGACAGGAACAGTTAGGATACGGTCGTCAGAGGAAGAGCGTAGTTGTCTGGACGGAGAGTAAGGGATGAGAAGTTCAGAGAAATAGTCAGGACAGGAGCCAGCAAAGAAATTAAAACACAGCACAGACAGTTTGTACTGAATGCGAGAACGGATGGGTAGCCAGTGTAGAAAACGAAGGAGAGGAGTGACATAGTCCCGTTTCCTTGCTCTAAGCACCAGACGCGCAGCAGAGTTCTGTACTCTCTGGAGTCTCTGAATGAGGGATGAGGGGCAGCCTGCCAGCAAGGAGTTGCAGTAGTCAAGTCGAGATAAGATAAGATAAACGCACAGATAAGAGTGTTGGTAGCGCGTGTAGAGAGAAAGTGACGGATAGCACTGATCTTACGAATCTCATAATAGGCAGACCGACAGACAGCTGCTACATGTCTATCGAGTGTCATGTCATCAGTGACAATAAATCCCAGATTCCTAACAGATGACGTGAAGGTGATGTTGCTGTCGCCCACCTTGATGTGATTGGGCAGACTGACGAGTGAAGGTTGATGTCTTCTTCTATGGCACAAGAGGGCTTCCGTTTTATCATCATTTAGTTTAAGCTTGTTTTTTAGCATCCAGCCCTTTGCTGGTTGTTTCTGAATTGTTTGACTTTGCATACAACTGGTATGCAGTGTTCAGCATGTTTACTCTGTGTGCGTGAGAAAGAGAAAGTGTTGCTTAATATGCAAGTTTCTAGATTTTTATTTTTTTGCTTCGTGGGGCTGGGGTACAAAAAGAGATTTAGGTCTTAGAAAGTCCCACAAAGTGATCCCCTTTTACTATGGACAACAAGCACATCTAACAATAAAAGACTAAGTGATACAGATGTGATATCATGCTAGATTGTCTATCATACTAAAGTGGCACTGTGCTACCTGAATTAACTTTTAAGTCATCTAAAGGATGTCTGATAGGTTTGATACATTACCTGTATGTGCTCTCATTTATATATATATATATACTCTCCACTACCCCTTGGGTCAATCACTAAATCAGAACAACCTGTATCACTGCCCTTTCCTCCAGCGTTTGTGTCATTTTTTTCTGTAAAGAAAAGCATTTCTCCCATTGGCTCCAGTCTTTGCAGACAACATATCACAAAACATTGTTAGCCAGCATGCTGCTTAAAAAAATGTGCACAAAACATATAATTTATAGTTGTTCTGCTGCTGAAATTACATTTGACAATAGTAGTCAGCAGCATCATTGTCTTCCGTTGCAGTAAGACAGTTATTTTTCCACTTGCAAGTAAAAATATCACAGGTAACATACATTCAATATGCTTTTTTATCAGGGTATTGGTTTTGGCACACCATCACAGCGGCAGCGCCAGTACCAGCAATTTAAAGTGGTGCGTGCAACAGAGAATGTCTACCAACACCATGTCCAGAAATTAGCAGCTCATACAGAGGACTCTCTAGTGCTCAAGGACAAACAACAAGCCAAGAAAACAGTCACAAGGTGGTCTACATTGTTGCCATCTAAAGATTATCAAAAACTGGAGAGGGTGGGGGATTCTTAGATGGTGGGACACTTTGATCAACTAGAAGAAACTGTTTCAAAATTAATCTTTTACAAAAATAATGCCTTATTAAACTCAGCACGATTGTTTTCATTAGAAGGATTAATAGTCTTGATGTCTTCATGACAAGCAAGCATTCTATTAGCACTCTTACTCAAGTGCTACAAAGGCAGCATTGGTGGTCTTGAATCTTAGCATAAAGGGGACCAAGTGACTATTACATGAATAGTGTTTTTTCTTTGTATTAACATTTTCAAGGCCCCTTCACCTTGTTTTTAAACATTTCTACATGAATGATGTCCTACTAGCTAAGACAAAGACATATGGTGTTTTTCCTACCAAGCCCTATTAACTTGGAATGGATTACCCATCAGTCTTCAACACTGATTCTTTTACCCCCTTTAAGTCTATTATTAAGACATCTTTTCAGAACAACTTCACTGTCACCTTGTCCTGTCCTGTAATAGTGCATTGTGGGGTATACCTGCTACACAGTTAGATCGATTCCAAAGAGTTCAAAACACAGCCGCCAGGATTGTCACCCGTGCAAAGTTGTCCACTGAGCACATCACCCCTATCCTACAGAGCCTTCACTGGCTCCCAGTGAAAAAGCGCATTGACCACAAAGTGCTTTCGATTGCTCAGTCCTGCATGTTCAAAACTGCTCCCATTTGCAAGAGGTAGTTCCTCCCTACCAGCCGTCACGTGGCCTGCGCTCTGGCTCCCAGTCACGCTTCTGTCTCCCTGCAGTGGAAGATGCAAACAAGAAGCGCACTGGAGCCAGGGCCTTCAAAAACGCGGCGCCTAAACTGTGGAATGCTCTGCCATCGTCACTGTCCACCATCACCTCACCAACCACGTTTCGAAAAAGACTGAAGACCCATCTGTTTATTTAAGATGGACTTAAACAACCAAGCAACATTTCTGTCTTTATTTATTTTTTACTTTCCTGGTGTTTTGTCTATTTATTTACTTTATTTTTTTCTTATTTTTTATTTTAGTTTTTGCTGCGCAATGAGCATTCTTCTGAATGGATACCTGCGCATTACAAACATCCTGACCATGAGCGTGCATAATGCACGTCTGTAGTTTATGTACGAGTGAGTGTATGTTGTAGAAGTGAGCGTGCCTGTTATATGCAAATACAGGTGCATCATTGTTGATGATTTAGTCTATGTATGATTTATGTAAAGTGCTCTTAGCAAATATTTGAAAAGGCGCTGTATAGATCCTCATTATTATCGTTATGATGATGCATAAAATGTAATAGGAAACGTACTCGAGTAGTCAGCAGAAAATTTAACTAACTTTCATTGCAATTTCTCAGCAACACTTTACACCGACTTGTTGAGGACATTATTCAGGAGTCAATGAAAAGAGGTGACTTTGACAACCTACCTGGGCAGGGAAAACCACTCGATTACTCTGCACACAACCCATTAGTGGACTCGGCCACATACAACATTAACAAGATCCTTGTTAACAATGGTTATGCACCAGAGTGGATCATGCTGTCTTCTGATATCAGGTGAATGCTTTTAGCTGACCGATGTTACTGATAATTTAAATCTTTCATTTTTAATAAAACACTGGAAGAAAATTATGGTTAACCGCTTATAAGCAAAAATAATAGTTTTAAAATACTGTAAGATTGTACAGTGCCATCTCCTATCTGTTTTGTGCACCCTAATAATTTTATAAGGAAATATTTTTACTGTCATAAATACTTTGGTTTGGGAGGAGAAAAAAAATGTGTTATTGGTAGTATCTTTATGGGTCACCAGGTAACAATAGGAAATCTTTATACTTCTCTGGATAACCACCGTAAAATTTATTGATCAATAGTGGCATCTTAATAAGTTAAACAATTTATGAAGGCACTATCAAAAATAGAAAAAAAATCTACAACCATTTAACCATAAACTAAAAAAAAACCCCAGCCTGTAATGTAAGAGTTTATGCTGTCTTTCAGGAAGGAAATAAAACAAGCTCGTGAACGTCTTGCTGTTACGCATAGGCAAGTGGGTGAAAATCCATCAGCCAGTGACACCAGATTTTGGCAGCAGACATTGATTAAGTTTTGCACAGACATCAAGGAAATCAATGCCAAAATTGACAAATACAATCTGATCGTGCCTTTCCTGGAGAAGCAGAAGATGCATTACAGCGCTGAGAGGGAGGTGCATAGAGTTCTAGAAAATCTTGACCAGTATCTGCCTTCTGATGGTAGCTATTCCTATGGTGTCTCACTGATGGCAGAGACATGCCAGTCTTTGCCAAACCAATCTATAGACTGGAGACAGGTGTGGCATGATATTAAGCAAATCTTCAAGGCTGGAAAACAGTAAGGCAGGTGAGAGACCAAAAGAGGAAATTGCTGGCAGTAACTTTGGTGTGTGTGTGAGCTGTTGTAAAACTTAGATGAAAGGAATATTGTATTGAGTTTTACTGCTGTACTTTTTAATGACAAATTTATTCAGCTGTAATGGTGGTTTCTGCACTACTCTTGATTTACAGAGATTTATGTTTGTGTTTGTTAACAGGACTAGAAGATTCTAACTGAAGTTTATAGGTTGTTTTTGTTAATATGGGTGGGAAAAATGTTCTAGCAACCTTAAAGGTCATTACACAGCGTATGTACTGTAATATTTTGAAACTGACAGCCCGAGACTGTTTAAGTATCGCCCCCCCCCCCAAAAAAAAACAACAACAAACAAAAACCCGACTGCTTTATGAAGATTTTTTTTCCAGTCCAGACATATTTCATTTTATGCCAAAGGCAGAACATTTGTAATTCAGTCAATACTATAATAAAATTAAGGACTAGTTTGTGAAATTGATTATTATTAATGCTTTTTTTGTTTGAGCAGCAAGAAGCAGTTCAAATAAAGTGGACTGTAAGGAAAATCCCTTCTAATTTACAGTTTTTACTTAATAAACTTTAATTATCTAAAAGTTTCTTTAAGAGGAAAACATGAGGGTTTTAGGTTCAGAGATAGATGACTTGGATTATTTTTTCATCAAAGTTATCAAAGGATGGGTGACTCAGGCCTTTTCAAGTGACACTCTTAGTTGAAGTCTGATAGCAGGCAAAGATTTAAGTGCAGTTGGGCTGCTTCTATAAAGCCATCTTGAAAATAATCAGAGGAATAAAAATATATTTTTGCGAGAAAACTTAACAAGGTTGACAGTCGCTTATTGCTTGCTTGCACACACACAAATTTCCAATATGTTTTTACATTTTTTTCTCATGTCTGTTACAAAAATTTGTATACAATGTACACCCGTGGACTTCGTAACACCGTTTGCTGATGCAAACTCATGCATTCATGGATGTATAAAACTGCACACATCCAAACATTCAGAAAGAGAAATGTACATTTTGAACACCAATGCCAAATCAAGATGTCATGTGTTTCATGCCCTCCCACCCCCAGAACATTTCACAAGACACCACAATGGACTGCCAACAACAGCATGCAGCAAAAAAGAAGAAAGCTGAAAGACTAGGACTCTGGACCATAAGATTATGATGATGCAGACAGCAGCAACCTTCAGCCATTCCCAGACAAATGTTTTCTTCTGCAGCTGAAAATACAAATAACCCAGTTGAGCATCAGGATGTACCAATGAAATCTTACCCCCCCCCCAAAAAAAAAGTGCTACATCCACATGATGGAAGGTCCATCTAGTTCCACACATCCCCATCAACAGTAAATTTGACATGAAACACAAGTGTTAAATGTGTCTTTAGACCCCTTACAGTGATAAGGCCATCACAATATGCTGCAAAAGGCTGTGTTTATAAATAAGCTGTTTGTGTAGTTCTATGCAGTAAACCAAGCAAACCTCAACACTGAATGTGCACTTACTTAAATTACACCTGAAGTTTTTATTGTATCCATTTTCTACTCATCGTCTACTTCCATGCTTTCTTCAGTTTTCTCACTACTAGGCTCATGGCTGCCAAGAGAAGAAACAATATTTTTAATCTTTTGATAAAATCACAACAAATTATCTTTTGAAGCAAACATTTAAAACAACTGCAAATGGATAGGGACAAATGTACACCTTGACCACTGTATTTCCAACCAACATTTACCTGTTTTCCTGTAGCAAACTCTCAATGAACTCTGAGCAGATGGTGCGCATGTGTGGTAGGTTGTGGGCTGGAGTCTGCAGAATCTGTACAAAACCAAAGTGCTATTTAAATACAGAATCCATTTCAGGAAAATAACATTTCTTTGCAGCAGCAGTTGCAGGATTTTACAAAAAAAGTAGTCTAAGGACCTAAAAAGAAAGACACATACATTTGTTTATGGACAAATGCACGCTCGTTAATATGTAAATGAACAGGAACACTTGCATGGGCAACACAAACACTGCCTACAGAAGTGTAATGGACACAGTAGCACAACACTGTATAATGCAGTAAGTAATCCAAACACTATCAAGGGATCCTTACCCTCTCTACAACAGATGATGCAGGTTGCCATGTCTTCCCTGATGTTTTGTTTGCTGGTGAGGAATGGTCTTTTTGCAGTTTAGCTGAACTCAGTAAGGCACTGAAAGGTGTTTCAGGAAGCACTTGCTCCAGCTGCACCTGGTGGGAAAATATTTCAGGAGTAACAACTGGAGCACACTTGACTACCCCTTGCACTTAGTCACCAGGTTGACAACTACTTTAGCCCACCTTGCTTTGAAGTTGTTCAGCCCAATGCATTAAGTGCCCTCGTTTATACCTATGACAAAGAACTATTTTACTTTTTTATTAGCTGACAGTACAACGTCCCATAGCAGGCACCATTGTATGGCACAGCATGTGGAAGGTGAAGCCTTACCCTCTTCTTCCACCATCTTTACTTCTGATAAATTAGTTACACATTCCTACAGACCTGCCCACTGGGTGGGCAGGGAGCATTTCCTAGCCGCAGACCCTGGCAGCATCAAACGTGCATCCTACCCTACAATCAACCAACCCAACAACCACTAACTTGTGCTGCTCTTCACCTCCTCTTAGAACAGCTCAAAAGCAGCCTAAAAACTAAGCAGCTGGTAGCATGGGTGTTCATTCATTTATTTCCAAATATACATGTTATCGACTAGGCCTGTTTGTCCTCTGAAATTCACATTTAGATTTACGCAAGAAAATGCAAATCTTTGCACATCTCAACTCTGCAAACGCACTTTATATAAAGAGGGAAATTAGGTTTCAGCTATCTGTCTTTAGAACATTTTTATTTTGGTAGCTATTTCATATGCAGTTGATCAGCAAATTCCTTTGTTTTCCTTTTTGGTATGGAGTAATTATGTAACATTTTTGATTCCATGTGATGTCACCTCAGTTTTAATCTGACCCTCAGGATTTTAAGATATTGCTTTCTTCTCACTTTTGTCTGTGGTGACTGTTTTTCTCCTTCCAATGTACTTGAATACTCTAAGGTCAGAAGGTGCTGTTTCTTGTCAAACAAGAACAGACGACTCTTATTTTGCCAGGAGAGTGGTCCATCATCTTGCTGCAAGCCAGTCTCACGGGTGGAGGCAACAGGTATAAAAATAGCACTGACTGTTGGAGTCTCCATGAGATGTGTGTGGGAGTAGACTGGCTTCCAACTGCTTGGTCGAAAGACAAATACTGCAAGTAAACAAATATTGATAACAACATGAGAGGAACTTTCAGCATCCTGACTGGAATAATGGTCAACTAGAAGATGTGGAAGAAATTTTGGAGTGGCAGGGATAGCCTTGTTTCGTAACATCTGATAGTCTTTAATCATAATATCTGGAAGTCCTTTAGCATAATATCTGGCATTTCTAAAAATGAACGACTAAGAGGATAACAACTAAAGCTACACATGCTTTTCAATGCCTAACCCCTACTTTTTAAAGATTTTTTTTTTTTTTTTTATCAAAGCCTCTACTTTCTCGAAATATTTTTCTTATAAACTTACAATCTCCACCAGAAGATACAACTGCCATTATATCTCCGTCCGTCACCAACACCTCAGCTTCTACTGCTACATGCCACAACACTGCGAACACAAGATATATTTTAGATAACAATAATAATGATACAATAAGCATGGGACTAAATGTAAATGCTTCATTTGTTAGAAAAACAATTTTCTACTATTTTTGGAACTCAAACCATGTACCTTAGCAGCCATTGGGAAAATTTCAGTAACTTAGCAGGTGGACCTGGTTACAGCTTGTTCAAGCTTGCTTTTGGATAAACCTTGCATGCATGCACACACACACATCTACAAGCATACACACATACCCGATAATGAAATGAGGTTCCACACTATCATGTGTTTTGCTGTTGCTGTAACAACAAGATGAGGGGAGCTCTTTCCACCAAACTCTACAAACCTAAAAAAAACAAAACATAGTTATGCATTGACTGTTAATTAAAAAAGAAGTTTAAGGATAGATCTGTTTGGTGATCTATCACTGAGAATATCATATTAAACTGTATACTGCAATCTTTGTTTTCACCTGCAATTCCCTTACTCAGTATATCTTTCACATGTTTTAAGGCTTTGAGCCTGGTGAAGCAAAATCTGCAATACTGCCACGGTTGAAGAAAAGATATGTATACAAGAACACTAGTATCAGCCTTCAATAACAATGACTGAGAAACAACATTTGGCTCCAGCTTCTGTATCAATGACTTTGACATGTTTTTGTGCACAACAGAGAAAGAATTGCAGAAAAAGAGCCAGGCTAAAGAAAATAGATAAGTTACCAAACAGACATGCAAGAGTGTGTATCAAGCACATTTAATGAATGGTGACCTCATGCCTAGGGTCATGTTGGATTTCAACCTTCATTTAACGTAACATCAAGCTTTTGATGACCAACTCTGTAGTTTATTTTATAATATTTATGATAAAGATTCATCATGTCTTAATAAGTGATCTATATAAACAACTGTCACAGAAAGGTTTTTAAGTAGCAGCACCCTTTTGATTTCAAATACTTGCTGTTGGTCTTAGCATTTACCTTATGACTTCTGTATGGCCTGGGTCTGATACAACTGCTTTTAATACATTGACATCTGGATCCCAAAGTGTCAAAGTTGCACCAAATGCCACAGCAAGAATAGAGCCATCCTCAGAAAACCTGGCAACACCAGCAGGATGATCCCGATAAAACCCAACCGAGTCACAAGTCCACAATTCCACTGTCTCTAAAAAAAGAAGAAACATTCCACCAACGGGGCGATCAGTCTGATTTCATTTTCAGTAAAGGAAACAGGTGTTATAAAAAATTCGACACAAAAGTGACAAACACCTCCAAATTCACAATAAAGACAACCATAATTTGCACATCATTTTAAAAAGCACTTCCTAATTTATTAATTAATAACAAGAACAAGTGCTTACTATTAATCTGAGGCTTGTTTACCAGCTTCCAAAGTTTGAATGTTCCATCTTCACTGGCAGTGACCGCCATATGCTCTTGTGATCCTTCACTTGGGATTTGTGGTCGAAATTGTACAGAAACAACCGGCTTTTTGTGTGGACTTTCAATGGTTGTGTTTAGCTGGTAGCTGAAGAGACCGGAAAAGAAAAACAATTTCACAGGAAAGGGGAAAGAACACCTTTCTTCATGGGCAAAAGTGGATCTTCCATTAACAGGGCATTGGATATATATACAAACATTAACAGGGCACTGGACATATATATGTATACAAACACACATACACAATGTACATGTTTATATAGACACTGAACATCATGAAAAATTTCAAGGCAATAGCATCTGACTCTTTTTTTAACCTCAGGCTGTACAATAAATTAGACTTAACTGGTACCTTCTATTAGTTATTTTGAGTTATGCATTTAATTTGAGATTGTGGCATAAATACTTTTGCTTCTTTCGGTCGTAGAACCAAAATTTCAGCCGATACTCAGGGGTCATCACACCATCATCCCAGCGTTCAAACGTAAGCAGCCAACTGCCTTTGTCATCAAAGGCTGCCTGTTCCACCTCTGTTACTGGCACTTGTGTTTCTAATTTGTCTGGGGATATGTAGTTTTGACCAACAATGTCCAGCTGCAAAACAGAAGATATGTACAAGCAATTACTTTGCAGTATATCTGGGGAAAAAAAACCTTTGATTTATGTGTGTGTGCGTGCATGAACACAAACCAGCAGATAAGTAAGTGCAAAGACAAATGTTCAGCAGCCAGCCAGAACCAAACATAAATCAAACACTATTTCTGTTTCATAAAACCAGAGTTGCTTACAAACTTACATGAAACAACTGTGTGTCTGTTCGTAAGCAGTAAAACTGAAGGTGTCCTGGACGGCCATTAGTCACAAGGGCCTTACTTCGATGATCAAAGATCAACCCAAGGGGCAAATCACATTTAGAAACATCTGCTCCAAAATGAGCACGTGCCAGACCACGGATGGCAAAGTTGATGTGGAAACTGTTTGTAATCAGCTGAATAACTGCAAAAGAAAAGAAGTTAATGTTTAAACTTCTAAAATAGTATTGAAAATTTTTTTTCACAATAATGGTAAACAGTGCTATTTTGAATAAGCTTGGTGACAAGAGAAAATACTGGTTCTTTATGAGAAAAACTAATAGCAAAATCCAGTCCATGCACACCAAAATCAACATCAGAGTAGGAAACACACCTTCCTTTCCTACCTACATCAGCACATCAAGGCAAACAGTTTTTTTTATATTTTTTACATACATACATTCAAAATATGTAATCATGCACCCGACTGTTACAGTTATTATTAATCTCTCCTCAATTTCATGACCACAAAATGACTTACCATTGTCAGTATGACTGGTAGCATAAAGCATTCCATCTGGGGAGCAAGCAATATTGCACAAAGGCGCCCCTAGTCGAGGCAGAAAGTCCTGCTGCTCCATATTTGTATGCCATTTGACCAACACACACTCATGGCCACCACTTAGAAAATAGGAACCTGTAAAATGATATTTTCCAAGAAACAGCAATAATCCCAAGGTATAAGAGATCAAATGGCAATGCTCTCAACCTAACCATTCATGTCACAGAGTGTCACAATATTGATACTAAATTATGTCTAGTTGCCATCAACAACAGTTCTGTTCAGCAGAATGAACATGAAATGCAAAGCAGTAAATTCCTCATTTTCTTACCTTCTTCAGTAAAAGTTAGGGTCTGCACAGGGAGTGAATGCCAGTGCCGGGATGAAGTTACCACTTTAGATTTAGACAAAATGTTCCACCTGTTAAGGTAGAAAGATAGAATGGTTGAAGAGGCACTTATCAAAGTTAACTTTCTCTCAGTAAAGGAGAGAGATTCGTTCTGTGTAAGAGAGAGAAAGACTGCATGCAGTGCACCTGTGAGCACTTACATCAGCCATATACCAACAAAATGCATGGGAGACAACTGCCTAAACGAGAGAGCCGAACTGCTTTTCAGCCCTTGCAGCTGTCACTTACCATAAAGTGATCATGCCATTCTTGTGCCCAGTAGCTAGGCAATGTTCTGTTGGGTGACAAGCAATACACGTAAATGGATTTAATTTGTCTCCATGGTGTCTGGAATAGAAAGGAAAGAAAATTATGTCATTAGTGGTGGTGGTGATGTTTACAGCCTTCTATACCAACAAGTAAACACAAAAGTCAAGGGGTCACATTGTACAACCACACACACACAAGGAAATAAAAATTAGGCCTCTGGGTACAAATATACAAGCAAACCAACAAGCACACAGCTTCACACATGAAGAATCAGCCACGAAATCAGAATGTTGATGCACGTGAAAAGAGCAACAGGAAGTGTAGAACAGAACACAAGCAAATTGACACATCCACTCAATAGAACACATGCACATGACACACACAAGGCAGCAATGACTGTCTATGCCAATTACGCTCACAGTCTAGTCAAGCGGTGACATGAGGGATCTACTTACTTCTTGTGAAACTGTTTCCTCAAGGAATAAACAAATAACTTGTTGCCATTCACAGCTGCAATGAAGTCCCCCTGTGAAAAGAAGGCGATAAATGGAGTTTATGCTCCATCGGGCTAATGGTGGAGGATTCCTAACTGTTGCTGCTGGTGATAACAACAACAGAAATATTATGATATTGTAATTGCTGCTGTTTTAAACCAGTTTTCCTCCGACTTTATAAATCATACAACATGCAGTCATTTTAAGAAAAAAAATTAGGAGCACAGATCCAGCAGCATCTAAATGCCCACTCCAAAATATACACTCTAAATGTATTTTTTTCTGTTAACAATAAATTTGTTCAGGCAGTTATAAAGTTTTTAATTTTAGTTTTAATTGATATTGGGATCACCAAAGTCCAGTGGCCAAGTTTCCAATGCTCTGTTAATGGCCATCAAGGATTGTCAGAGCAGTGCAGTTGTAAATCTTGATCAGAGACACTGGACACATGGGCTTGATTGAGGGCTGCAGTGTTGTCGATGTTAGAACATGTAAACTTCCCTGTGTCGGCGCCGCAACAAAGGACAGCGCTAGGCTACCTCGGCAGGAACCCTGCCACTGTAGGTACATACCAAGGTGCTCAGCACTAACCAAAGTTGGAAAGGTGCTGTTAAGCCTCACGACAGAATAGTAGCAAGTAGCATTGTTGTGAGCAGAGGTCTGTCTTGTTGAAGACCTAAAGACTATTGTTTGACTAAGATTGTACTAAGTTTTTGGTACGTTTGCTTGAGTATAGCAACTGCCCTTGCAAATTTTTGTTAGTACAGGGCTGTGAATAGGACTAGGATTAAATTGTGTTGTACTAAAAAAGGAATATGCATCTGGCAATTGGCCTGTGCCAAGATATATATATATATACATATATGTGTGTGGTGTGAACTTTGGTGCAAAATATAGGTGAAGTAATTGTATGCCTCAGTAAAAACAGCCCCACGACCGTGACGTGTAGAGAAATTTGTAAAGATGAGTTGTGCAAATAATTCTTACATATTCATTGATGTTGCTATTTACCTGTTATCCCACAGTTTCTTGATTGTGTGGATGCAAAGGAGTGCTAATGTTTGTGTTAACGTTGCAGTGATAAATAATATCCATTGCATGACACCATCCATTACACACAGATTGCAATAAAAAAAATCTTAATGCAGAAATAAGATTGCAAAAAAAAAAAAAAAAAAAACACTCACTCCACATCCAAATGACACTGTCCTGTGGTCAGGCTGACACGAAGATATCAAAATTTCTGCTTTTCTGTGAACATCCTGTTTGCCTTCGACAGCTGCCTTTGATGAATTTCCTGGGCGCAGTTTTTGACGTAGGATGTTGTAGCCTTCAAAATAATGACACTGACATTGGAAAACTATTCAGAAGCAATGTTTGATAGTCAACATGTACACCCCTATCATCCAAAGACTTAAAGATGCAATGCTTTCTATTACAAGTACTAACCACTCTATCATTAACAAAAATGATCATAAATAAATTCTGAGATAAGGTATTAGGAAGTTTGGAGTAAATAATGAAACTGACACTAGTGCAATGTGCACACTAGGAGATTACTCACTTCCATCAAGAGGTCGATGTGCCACCACTGTAACAGTGTTGCTGCCCTTGTCCATGTTGAGCAGTGCATGCAGTGGCATGTGCAGGTCATGTGACTGTAACAGCCCAGCCAAATGAAATGATAATGAACAAAATTGTAACATTTTGTCACTAATTCCGGTGTGTGCTGAAACTGTCAAGATTACTAGCTGACATAAGTGAAACCATAATATTTGTGTATGTGTAATTGCATCAACAATATTTTTTATTTAAAGAATGCTCCTATAACAAAAGTGTCTTTGATTCATGCTTGTCAGGTTAATTTCACCATTAAAGCTCTCAGATGACAAAGACCAGCATCTTTATACGAAATGGAAAAAAAAATGGAATTGCTATATTCTACAAGAAATCACAAGAACCTTCAATTTCTTACAAATCTGAAAAAAATCATATAACAGTAAATTTAACTTCTTATATCTAAAATGAAACAATAAGATTATGCCACAGAGTTGATCCATTTTTAAAAAATCATTAAAAATTTTGAAAAATTGACAAGATACATTTGTAATATTACAAATTTTTGAAGAATATCATGTTTTTGAAAAATAAGATAAAATAAAATATAACTTTATTTATCCCATATGGCAGCTAGTAGACTAAGCACATCTTTTTTCTATTGTCTGTGATGCAATGTCAAGCTGAAGCTGCCAAAGTTATCACCTTGCTTTCCATTCATAACAATAGCTTTCAAGGCTTCTCACTAACTTCAAAAGCCAGGCACAAAAGAATAATTCTTGTAGCACAATAATGGGCCAAAATAAATTCAAAAGTTAAGATGAATCTCTTCTTAATTTACATATATTACAAAGAACAATGATTACAAAGAGAGTTACCTTGAGAAGCACTCCATCTGAAAAATCCCACTGGTTAATGATTCCATCCAGCCCACAGGAGAACAACTAAAAGCACATGTACACGCGAAATGAGCAGCTAGATGGGGAGAGCAAAAGATCCTTTCATTCACTATTCAAGGATCTTTGCTTGTCTCTTTTAATATCCGCAGATCACATAATGGTACATGAACAATTTTTTCATCAAGACTCCTAATATTTAAAAATATTGGTAACAACAATAAATTCTTGCAATTAACATTATTTTGTAATGTCTTTGAGAATAAGGTGAGCTACAATTTTACTCTTTACAGTTTGCTTGAACTTATGTGGTCAAAAAATGGTCTGCTTAGAAGATGAGTACAAAACTAAAAGACCTAAAAAAAACAAAAAACAAAACAAAGATGCTTCGAAACCAAGGCCCAAATATTAATAACATTCAGAATATAATGTAAGGTCACATTTCTCTTTCCATATTTGATACAAAAAGAGCTGAAAAGATTAACAATGTTTTATAACTTATTATTGCCAGAACAATTTCAAATAATGATAGCCATTGAAAAGGACTAAAAAGGTTATTAAGGAAAGAAGCATCAAGTGTGACGTGTTCAATGCTCAACATTTCATGAAAGCCATTCCATGATATCATAAATCACTAAGTAAATTAATGGATGCAAGTCAAATCCTTGTATGCCTGTCTGTGGAGTTTTCTCTCTCTAAATGTGTACAGCAGCCAATACCAGTGAATGTGCTCCAGTGTCATAGCTGTTTGGACGTATAACTTTATACATAAAGTGTAGTCTGAGCCATCTGCATTCTCTTGTGATGAGTGTGTAAATACAAGTTACCTTGTAGTTATATGTAGGTCTTAATGAATCACTGCTAAAGCACTCTTAGATTTTTTAATCCAATTCTTACTTGCAGTTTGTTGCCTGGATGAAGGCCCAGTCCTGTGACAACATCTTTGTGGCCCTTAAGCTGCTGGACACACTGGCCATTTGCAGTGTTGAAGACTTTCACAACCAGTCCAGAGCAACAGAATAAAAACCTAGTTGGACACAATGCCACTCTGTGATTATATGTATTTGTCTTGGAAAACTAGGACGAGGACAGCAATACCACTGGCCACTTCAGCTGCAAACAGCTGTAGTGCAACAACTTCAGCAACACAATCCACCAACTAATGAATATGAAAAGAGCTACAATTGGATGCCACACTGCAGATAGCATCACTATGTCAAGAATAAAATAAACATATACAAAATGACACTGTTTTCAAAAGAACCAACAGATTTAACTATGCTAAACTATTTTAAGATATGTGGTAGGAAAATGCTGTGGTAAGGTGTTATACGTAGATAAATAAGAATCATAATCATACAAATCAATATCAGTTCATTGGCACTGACTCGACCAGAATCTACTTAGTATTTCTTAAAGTAAGTTAACATTAAATAAATATGGATCAATACAATGATCAATTCTTCTACAAGTAACACTAACATTATAATACTAAAAAAATTACTCAACACTTGAAGTACTTTAATGACAAATATATCATCGTCATACTTTTATTAAATAACTTTTAGTACAAAGTGTTTCAGAAGCAGTTAAGATTTTAACTTGCACCACATGGCTTGAACACATAGTGAATTTTAAACCGTCAGCATGCTTCTGTTGTCTAAATTATCACTTCCGCAACTGACGTCCTCATGTCTAACGATGTACGTTTTCTAATTGAATGGTTGCAGCATTTTTCGTGTCCTCATTTCAATTTTATCTCACGAAAACAGTGATAAAACAAATCATCAAATATTAATCTTCTGCAATTGTGAAAAGCTATATACTATCACTATCACATTAGTCTTTCACATTGATCAGACTGAGATATTTGATGCCAGTAACTTCTACGAATACAACAGAAAGAGTATTCCATATGTTCTTACTGTGAGTCGCTTGAAAATAGCGTCTGTCCTTTCACAAGACTTGATCCCGCACACAGTGACAACACAACACTATCCTTATGTTCGTCCATGTGGTCTTCGGACGCCGCCATCTTGAATCTTTACTTTGAGAAAACTAAGAAAAGCCTACTCGCCCAACTTCCTGTTCGAATAACGTGCTAGCAATACAAGATGGTGATCGAAGTGAAGCCACTGAACCCCGAGACAAAGCAGAGAATCGCCACGATAATGGCGGCGACTAGAATAATTTTCCAGTGGGGTTTTGTTCCGACAGTCCTATTCTTGGGTAAGGCTGAAAATTGTTTCAAAAAGTCAAAACGACACACGAACAGAAGTCGTAATTACTAAAGGTCGTTAAACATTGTCCTATATCAGACTAAAGCAAATCCCGAAGACTAAAACAAATGTTAGATGATTCTATTTCCTAAGTCCATAGTTTTATTTACTACAGTATTTAGTACATAAACATTATCACCAACACCCTATATTTATGTGTTGTTATCTAAATATCTATTTTATGCTTGGCAATTGTTTCTCATGAACAGGCTTCAAGAAAGGTGCTGATGAGGGTTCTCCACCTTTGACGTTACTGAGGTGAGTAAAACTCGAAAGCAGTTGATGGCTTTTGCTAAATTGCAACGAAGAAATTGTATATGGCTGATTGCATCAGTCATCAGTGACCACTGAATGTGTAATATTATATGGGGTATATAGCTGAAAGAAGGCAGACAATGTTACAGGTTTATGTCTTACACCCCACATACTATTACACATTCAGAAAGTTATAAAATGGATAAAACGTCAGTGATGACCTCATTTGGGCACTAGGAGTAAAGTAAATACTTTAATGTCTTAATGTCATACTCATTTTCACAGACTACATCAACCATCCAGCTGTCGGTATCAATAATACTATCAACTATGGACATGTTCCACTTTCTTGGATGAAGTGTTTTGTTGCTAATACTAGCAGCAGGTCTTTTATGAAGTACAGTAACATGCCAAACTAGCATCATACTATTCAAAAGTCATTCACTCATTTGTCCCTTGGCTGGTACTGGTCGTTGAGGAGAGCACATGGATAGATATGGTAGCCACAGGGCCTGCCACTCATAGGTCATTTCACCCCATGGCAAAAATCAGTTCGGCCCAGCTAGGTCCATTTGACTTTTCGGTCTTGGGACAAAATAGACCTAGCTGGGACGAACTGACTTTTGCTGTGGGGCAAAATGTTCTTGGGCAATGGTGAGCAAGTCCTGCAACAAGACAACCAGTTCGTAGGCCAGTTCTTCCTCTGACCATCATAGTGTGAATCTCCCTTCAAAGTACTTTAAGTGACAGTCTTTGACAGTGTTGTGCTGCCAGGTTACATGGCCAAACCAGCTTACGTGGGTTGACTCTTGCATGTAGAGATTCCTGGTGACTTGTGAGTGTAACAACAGTGTTTCTTACAAAGTCACTGGTTTTGTGTACGGGATCTGGAGCAGCCTTCTGAGGCTTTTTGTGATAAAGTGTGTTCATGGCAAAATCCATACTTTCTAAAGTCATTAAAATTAATGAGAATCAGGGGGTGACTTTATTATAGAATAGTTATCTGCCCAACTCAGCATCGGCATGTCATGCCATCTTGGTTATGGCATGCTCATTAGGCTCAGTATTCAAACACTTTACAGATTAAAACCTCTCTATTAGTGCTGAGTGTTGGCTGGATGTCTAACATATGGTAGTCAGATGAAATGATATGATGAAATGCAATCATTTTAGATGACTGTTGGAAATCTAGTTTGCATCTAGCATTCTTTGCACTTAGGCCCTGTCCGCTTTTATTGGGATAAACTTATGAACACCTATGTGGGCATTCTGAACAGATTGTAGCCACAGTCTGAAAGATCTGCACTGATGGGTGGACCACTTTTAATCGCACTTTTAAAATTGTTTGCTACAGTCTGTTATGGCAGTGTGAACAATGTAAGCTAAACATTTTCACTTTTGAACAGAGTTCTATTTAAATGATTGTTAATTCAGATGGTGCAGAATGCAGATGTAGCAAGAATGTCTTTATTTAATGCATATTTTTAGAAGTTGTTTGCAGTTTTGAAAAACTTAAGTAGAACGTATGTCATTGTATGGAATATGAAATTTTAACAAATTGTCTTTGTTGGTTTATATTATAAAGGCTGCTTTGTATTAATACCAGAGGCACTTTTATCTGCCTGCTGGCATTGTATGTGTAGTTTTGACAGGAAGACTTTGCTTCAAGAGTGACTGAGGCAAAAAGTAAAATCCTTTTCAAAAATTCTTTTTCAGTCTTTTGTGGCAGTAATGGATTACTGGACAGTGGCCAGGAGAGTGTCAGACTGGGATTAAAAGGAGCAAGTGCACAGTATGGATCATATAAAGGCTTTGTGGTCCTTGTCAGCAGTTCAAGTTTATTTTGCTTTGTGTTTTGCACAGCCACAAGTGGATGAATGTTTGATGACACGTACACTCAACAGGCCCTTTATTTGTAGAAATGTATCTTCCCTGTATATAAGAGGTTTCTAGCACATTACCCTTTTTAAAACAAGGAACAAAAAAATGTGTTGGCTTGTTATTTGAATACCGTAAGTCTCTGCATTGGGTTGAAAGAGTCTGTATGCTATGCTAAAAACTTTTTAACTTATGATTTCTTAATTTTGACAAAAGTTTTTGTTTGCTTTTTTCGTTATTACCTAATTATTTTCCAGCTTATTAGGGTCAAGCTAAGTTTGTTCTCTGCCTTCCTGGGTGAAAACACAGTACTCTTTCCCTCAAGCTGACTTTGCTTTTGAATTTCACTTTATTCAAATATTGAACAGAACATAGCATCTGTGGAGAAAAAAAGGCAGTGAAATGATACCTTCTAAACTTTTTCATGTGCGCACTGCACTAATGCATGCATTCAAACGCTTCTGTGTGTGACAATGACAGTGAAGAAAATGTGCTGTCAATTGAGATACAAGCACACAATGAGCATGTACATGGTGAAGATGGTTGGATGTGTTGGTGAGCTAAACATAGAAGATGGCAGCAGCAGAAATTATGGGATGCTTGAAAAAAATGAGATGACAGAGGTAGCGCTATGCAACGTCCTTCAACACTGTAAGATGCAGACTATCGCAACTACAAAGGCGTTGTGGTCATAGTCATGGTTGATGTGCCAGTTAACACAGGAAGCATCTGTGTTGGCAGGAGTTAAAAACTGTTACTAGCTTATCAGATTTTTTTTTCTCCTGACCTTAGTAAGTCTTATTTTGCAAGGTGGCAGGTTCCCTGAAATGCTTTTTTGTATTTCATGGTTAAAAGTGCCCCCTTGCTTTGCCTAGGGTATGACTTTAAAAGCAGGTTTCTGACAATTTCCCCTCTGATTTTTTCCCTTGGAACATGCTTCATATTCAGCAGCTAGTTCCCCTCTCTTGGCTCTGTGGCGTTCTCATCGAGCATGTGTTTTATCTCCAGCGTTCTCTTACACACCTGCAATGGATACAAGATTTGAGAAAAGAAATGCATTCTAAAGTTTTGGCTTGTTGGGTTTTCAGTGTAAGCAAAACTAACTATACATCCATAAATTGGGTGATAACCAAATAATGAATGGCAAGAATTGCTATGGTATGTTAAGATGTAAAAATGTATACAGTCCCTACTTATTATCACGTCACCATCTGTCCAACACAAACGTTGGGTGAGAGGTAAGGGTGGTAACAGAAAGAGGACATGTGATACACAACTCTGGCAACTTTTGGGGAAATCTATTCTGCCACTGTGTGGTGAGATGCCGGGTTGGCAAGAGAATGAGATTGTAGCAATTTCAAAAAGTGTAAATTTGCATAGTTTCTTTGCTTATAAATGCCATCTTCAGTTAAATAACCAATAATATTCTGGTATACAGTACACTGTACTGCAGCCTATAAGTTTTTAATTTTGTAAGCTACAGAGGGGTATGCTGCTTGATACAACTGTGAGTAATATGTTCAGTGTCAAATAGCTTGCTGTTTACTTACTGGAAGTCTTTGAAGTACTTTGACACCCATGGCATGCAGACAAAATAATGCCTATTAAAAAAAATTATAAGGTATTCAAAATTTTGTGTACAGTGAAAAAGCAATCATCATAACCTAAAAAAAACTTCAAATATCAAGCTACTGGTCTGTGCTTGTATAACTTCTACATAATGTTAGTTCATAGTTTGAACATCTAATATAGATCTAACTACAACTGTAATTTATGCGCTTGTAAAGTGTTTCTTTGGCACAGAAAAGTGATCAAGATTTGAAGCTGATTTTACTAACCAGGTAGATGATGAAGGTGAAGTAGAGTGCAATGAGAATGGCTACAATGAAGTAGATGTACCAGAGAGAAGGCACTTCCTGTATGTATACAGCTACGAAGTACATGTTGATGGCGATGACGGTTACAGCCAGGATGCTGATTATTGTCTTCATTATCCTGAGAGCAGCATAAATCATGCAAATACATACTAGATGTATACATTTGTGCACAAGCTTTTGAGAAGAATTTTGTTTGGGTTTTTTTGGAGCGGAGGGTCTTGCGAAGGGGAAGTGAGGCAACAAGGGAGAAAGTATGGTAGACTACAGTCAAAGATTTATGAGCTTAGAAGAATAAAAAGGAACAGGTGAATAGATGGGACATGCATAAAATTATTTATTGACTTAGAGATATTTACACACCACATTCTTTTTTTTTCTCAATGAACCAAATAATTTGCTTCCCCCTTTATAACTGAATAAAGCGTACTCAAAAGTAAGATGAGAATGATATGTGTGTAGAGACTGACAAGTGACTAATGTCTAATGACACCGGATATCTTGGGACTATACCATCCATTGAGGTCGAAGAGTTTTGCTAAAAAAGAAATAAAAACTAAGTAAGAAATTTATTGATGACTTCAAATATTGCATTGCGAAATGATTTGCTGAGACCTGACAGCCTACAACCTCATGAGAGGTTAAGAGTTGTTCACCGCAAACTGTCAGCAGTCCAGATATAGACGTCCGTGTACTGATAGAAAGACTTGTGTGACGCGGATTCAAAGGACAGGTTAGGTGGACGTTAGGACAGCAGCCCGAACCGACCCCCGTCAAGATTTAACAACAAAGCTGCTGTAACTGACCGTCCGTTGCGGAAGTCGGCCATGACCTCGGGGGCTGAGGTGAAGGTTAAGATGGGGATCAGGGCGAAGGGCAGCTGCAGACTCATGACGACGTTGAGAAGATCGTTCATGGTCGTCAGGTCGGTGATGCCCTGAAAGACGGCCAGTGAGATTGTGGGAGCGATAGCAATGGAACGCGTCAACAACACGCGCTGCCACCTCTTCCACCGGAGATTGAGGAATCCCTGAAAACGCACACACAGTCACCCATTAGCACACATGAACCTGCACAAGCAAGCACACACATATCCAGTCGTTACCTCGCACATTCGAACTATACGAGCAGGGGTGCATGCATTTAAGATACACGTCATCCTCCACTGACCTCCATGACGAACTGTCCAGTGTATGTGCCTGTCATGGTGGAGCTCTGACCGGCGGCCAGAATACCCACGGCCCATACATACATAGCCGGGAGTCCGAACTGGCATCCCAGGAACACGCCCTGTTATTTTGAGCGTACAGTAAAGAATTTATTATTGAACTTCAAAATACAAGTCACGTGACAATGTTGACACACTGAAGGTGGCCATAAGGTGTTTTCTGTGATACCGAGGTATATAGGTCATTGGTGCACTACAATGTAAATGTAGCTAAAGATGAATAATTATACAGTAAATTAACGACTTAGAGATATTATCTCACTCACTACTCGTTTGCACGCACGCAGTTGTACAACATTTATTGAATTAAATACAGTTAAGCTGATGTTAGTGATCTCACCCCTCTGTAAATGTCCACTTCGAGATCTGTTGTCTGGAAAGTACAAAAAAGCAAGATCATTTTATGTATTTTTCTGCAGGATTCCTCTCTTTCTCAAAAAGCGAACGAAATCATGTGTGCATGCACATAGTATGTTTGGCGCTATACTACTGGGGGGGGGGGTGTTTGAGAGTCGCTTCGCTTTCAGCTTCAGCTTCAGGTTCGTCAGAACAAGGTCATGGTCGGACTATGTCAGCGCCTGGGTGCGTCCTCGTCTTGGCCATGTTGATGCTGGATTTGAAGTGTCTTCGCAGCAGGATATAGCTGATTTGATTATGGACCGATCCGTCTGGTGAGTGTCACGTGGCCGTCTTTTTCTTGTGGGGATGTAAGGTGTTGGCTAAATTCTAGAAGTCTGATCTCCCTGTTGTTCGTTTAGCCAAGGCCAAATTTACCCATCGTTCCTGCCCATTGCTGTCAATCGTTTGGGCCGACCCTGACGTTTCAGTCACCGAGTACAACGAGGATGTCATTTTTTTTTCGGAACTGCCTTCACAACCTTGTCTGCTTGTTGGTAAAACTCTTCCACTTCGTTGTCTTCATGTGTGAAAGTCGGAGCGTATACTGGACAATGGTGACTTGGTGAGGCTTAGCTGAGTATAGAGATCAGCCTGCTAGATATTTGTGTACCGCTAATGACCCGGTCACCTTGCTGTTCACGAGGAAACCCACGCCGTACTCATGTCTGGCGTCCTCCCCACTGTACCACAGTTTGTGGTAATCATAGATGGTCGGAGCTAAAGGTGGGACTGGAGTATGAAGAAATAGGGGGTAGGGTGGTGACGAGATGACAACGAAAACGCAGACTTACATTGAAGATGTCAGCATGTGGGTTGCCCTGTGCCAGACAGTTGTTATACTGAAACACGTGGCAATACACATTTCTGAAGGCAGATTTAAAAAAAAAAGCCGTACGATTGTTGCTCACGCACCCCGCTCGAACATATTCTGTTTTTTTTCCATTAGATATCATCCCTTCCTAATCTCCTCATAAAGAATAAGTCACCCATGCATGCACGCACTCGCAGACACATCCGTCATCCATTGCGCAAATGCCACCCGATCACCCAATGACCCATCCACTCAGCGCACTTGTTCGTGTCTCTTCACTCCGCATTTCTAACACGTCAAATTGCATCATCATCATCATCATCACACACACACACACACACAGCAGTCTTTACCACCGCTACCAGCTGATTCAAAAGTATCAGCCACCTCCACCCACGCACTGCTCCTCACACCACAGGCTGCTCCACACACCACCGGCCGTTCCAAACACCACAGCCTCCTCCACACACCATACTCTGCTCCACATACCACAGGCTGTTTCAAACCACAACCTGCTCCACACACCACAAGCTACTCCATACGCCCCGCACGCCAATCAGATAATCGAAGCCAGTCTCACCACTTCCACCGCCGTGCGTCCATAGAAACCCTCGGCGAACACGGACACGACGAAGACGTTGATGAGAAATGAGACGAAGAGAGCGACGCCGGCCTCGATGAAAAAATATTTGTTGGCTTCGTGCACTTCTACTTTGTTCCGCCGGTCTACCTGGCGAGACTGCAACAAAAGCAGTCGGCTGATCATACGGACTAAAATGGCATGACTGCTGAAGGAGGGAAAAGTTGTGTTACTGTGTAAAGCATGTTACTTAACTCAGAGGACGTAAGAAACATTTTCACACATTTATAGAAGCGTCCAGTTCTCACAAACAAAATACACACACACACACACACACCGCACGTACGCGTGCACCATCCCATCAATTACCTTTACAAGAGCGGAATGGAGGTAAATGTTGTGGGGCATGATAATAGCGCCCACGATGCCCACGCCCTGTAGAAGCTGGGGTGCTCCGCAGTCTTCGCAGTTCGGGTAGAACAGACCCTTGACAACGTCCCCTTGATTTGGTGCCACCCGTATATACTGTTGTGAACACAGCAGCATACTGACGGGATGAATTGTGTAGTAGGTAAGTATACTCACTTTCTCAACAGGCGTAAGCAAAGATACAGGCACACATATGTTTAAAGACATGCGCACTCACCTCGTAGCCGAAGGTGACGGCCATGACGGTGATGAGAGTACAGAAGAAGGCCTCCAGCTTCCGCAGCCCGTATTTGTCCAGCAGGAGGAAAGTGAAGGTGTCTGCGATGGTGATGAGCGCCCCTCCGTACAGCGGGATCCTGTCAACACACATCACCGCGCAGTCTCAAGAGGGCGTTCCAATACTTCAATCATCACAACAGTATGTCACACAATAGCTTTGCACAAATGCACGTCACACAAAGTAGTTTATAGAATCAACATATCTCTGCAGGTCACACGTAATGTGTTGCGCAACCAACAAAGCTGCATGCAACGCAACCTCTCTTATTGAGAACTACAAGGCCACATCTTACAACACACATTTATACAGCGCTTTATCTCTTGCATCAAAGCCAGGCTAAAAATGTAATTAAAACAAAATATATAGCTCCAACCATATAAAGTAAAATCCAAACCTTAATAAGACGTGTTACCTAAACCATACAAAGGTGTAGCATAAACATGTACAACACAGGTAACCCAAATATTAAGTGTTACCAAAACTCCCCGTGACATGTAACTCAACTGGCCAACTCTCTATGAAATGTAGCCCAAACATATGTAAAACATGTAACCCCAAACCCCTTGATGATGTACAAACATATATAAATATATGACGTACTACATATAAGGTACATGTATACTGTATAACCCTAAACCTTATGAGACCTTAACTAAAACCCCTTTTTAAAAAAAGAGAAAAAGAAAACGGAGAAGGTGGCATAAGAAACAGAGATGGAGATGGTGTTAAGGATGTGACGATAGCAACGATAATTTGTACGACGATGAGATAGGAAAAAAGGTAAAACATCAGGGTTTCTTTTTAAACAAAACAGCGATGTTGAGCTCATCGCTGGTCAACTAACATTTCATTTGAAAGAAATAATATTTCACATACAAACCCAAGCGATTTAAATAAGGCATTTAACTCAACGCTCTCTTCTTGAAGTTACTTAACTGGAATGTAGATTAAACAATTGTTTTTGATAAATATAGATTTTACCACGATGTAGCTCGCTGGTTGTGACATCTGTTTTCCCTTTTCGCTACAACACAGCTTTGTAGTGACTGATTGGGTGTAAAACTGATTATGACGACCTCCTAAAGCGGGATAACTCTCAAGCGCAAGAAGAAGAGGAGTTAACTTACTTGCCGTCAGATAGGAGGTAGAAGGCAATGGAGGTGCCGATGACTTCTTGTATATCGGAGCCAATGATGGCGATCTCCACCATGATCCACAGCAACACGCGTGGAAAGCGAGGGTACTGGTGATAACACATCTCCGCCAGGTGGCGCCCTGTCACCACGCCCAGTCTTGCGGAAAGTCGCTGCATCAGCAGCCCCAGTACGGTTGCAGTAAGTAGTACCCATAACAACTGTTATAAACACATAAAACTGTATAGAACATCTATAACAACTGTAACAACCATCGATAACGAATGCAACGAACACCCATATCAGCTACAGCAAACATCCATAGCAAATAAACATCCACAACAGCTTTAGCGAACACGAACATGGCGGGCATTCGCGGTAAAATGTTTCTAGAGGTTAGTTCATTTCTAAGATCTAAATATCAGTAAAAGCTATTGTGTGATGATAAACCCATGAAACGACATTTTTATTTTCAGTAACGCCTTCGCACGAATAAAATCGCAAGACTCAAGACCTACAAAATTATATTCCTAATCTAAAAAAAAGGACCATGTTAATAGACGAAGTGAGGAAGCAATTAAGCAAATGGACTAATAAAGTAACTGTCACCTTTACTGGTTTCCTTCAAAATTCCTAGTTTATCTTAGCAACCAGCGGTGTGCGGGATGTGACAGACACCGCTGCAGATACTGGAAAGGTATAGCCCAGAAAAGTATGCCGCAGAATGGGTTGGTAGACATTCTATGCACCTGCAGAGTCAAAGCCCCAAAACTGACCTTGAACTGTGCTAACGATCCAGACCGAAGGTCAGACTCAATGTTGCCGGGGTCAAGGTAGGCGATGCTCATGAGAAACCCGGGACCTGTGAAGGCCCAGAGCTTTCGCAGGCTGAATATATTCTGCAACACACACACACACACACACACACACACACACACACACACACACACACACACACACACAGGATTTATATGTGCATGCGTATTTTGACATCATCATCATCATCATCATCATCATCATCATCATCATTCCTCTCTGCGCCCTCTGGTACATGAGGCGGCAGCAAGGGGCCTCCATTTTGTTCCGTGGGCTATCTCGAATGATAGGCCTTTGTTTTTGAGGTCCTTTTCAATGGTTCGCTTCCATGTCTCTTTGGGCCTCCCTCTGGTCCTTTTTCTCTACGTCGCCTACGGTGTCAATCGCAGGGCTGTTCTGGGGACTGAGTCTGGAGACATGCAGGACACGTGGCATAACCATCGCCAAGGCCGCAGTTGGATCGGTTCTGCCAAGGTGCACGTTCCCGCCCTCTCGCGCAGCTCTTCATTTGAGATGGTGTAGGCTGTAGGGTCAGAAGATCTTTTGGTCTGGAAAACTAGCTTTTTACTCGATGGAGGCTGTGGTCTTCCAGCATTTAGAACCATATATGAGGACACTAAGGACGTTGCTTTTGAAGATCCTATGTGTTGTTAAGTTTGACCAAGAAAGAGTTTGTACAGTTTCCATAATTAGGAGCGCGGCAAAACTGGGCATGTGCATGTGCATGTCCTCTTGTGAGGACTGCATGGCCCTGGCTGAACAGCAGTCTACCTAATCAAGTTCTCTTGAAACGAAATGGGGTATTCCTCAAATTTGGAAAATAGTATCCAGCACTGACTTTATGCAATCAATAAAACAAAGTTTTCGTGCATTATACCGTAATAATAATAAAACTTTAAATAAAACATTTGTTTTCTAAAGAAATTTATAGAGAAAACTGTAAGTTGAAATAAATATGTCTGTAACTACATCCAGATCAGCCATGACGCATGCGCAAACGAAAACACTTGCTGGCTCACGTGACCTGAATTATCAATCAATTATAAATGCTAAGTTTGAGCCTACACTGGTGTTCTGTGGGACCTCGATTTTCTCATTGAAGTAGGTGGACGCCACATCAGCCTTCCCTTTGCCTTTCTGTTTCGAGCTCTTCTCTTCCTGACAAGGTTGTGGTCCCTCCCCATTCTGGTTGATCGTCAAGTTGGTCAGGCTTTTGCCCACGCCCTCATCTGCACGTGCAACAGAAGAAAAATGGATCAGCTTTTTTTCTTTTGATTGTACCTCCACAAACTTCAGCCAGAAAATAATGTCTTTTGTCACTTACTCCCCGCCCACTTTCCCTCGTGCACGTGCCACAAGACGCGCTTTGCCTTACTCGACGGCTGAACTAAGCCACAAGTGCTGTTAAAATACTGCTTACACACAATGGAGCTCTACAATGTAGCTAGTAATTTCCTTCTGCTTTCCTAGCGGCAGGTGAGAATGTCGATTTTTGAAGGTTTATGGATTAAAAAGAAATTAAGCATAACTGCATACTCATATTTTGGAAAATATTATTTTAAAATGAAAGTAACCCGATCATAAAGAAAAAAAATTGCACTCGGGTTAGCCTTTAATCGGAATTTCTGAAATGGGAGAAGAGTTGTCCTGGGGGAGGGAAACGGAATCTGCTTAGAGCCAATGTACTAAGAACCCCTGGCTGTTGAGTTTTTTTTCCACGACACCAACATATACATGTTTTCACGTCAAACGAAGAATCATCGCTGAGGTTGTCAAGTACAAGAATTAATTTGTTTCGCCCAGAAAATGAAGCAACTGATTTTTGGAATACAGCCATACAGATTTGAACTTTTAGTTAGAAGTCGAAGATGATCAAGCGCAAGCTTCGACTGAAGTTATAAAAGTTAAAAGGTCCAAACGGAATTCACTCGACAGCCTGGGAAGTAAATCTTCTCCAGATCAAAATGTATTGGGCAAAGATCAGGGTCACAGCAGTCTGTGTTGTATTATTATTGATTCTCTGTTATTATGTGGCCGCATTTGAGTTAATTTTTCCATATGACTGCTGACAATGAATTTTTTAACCATGAAAAATAAAATAAAATTGTATACATATTTATCGATATAAAAACTTATTTCTTTCTCATTTAGCTTATTTCAAAATTCGCCTGTGTCCCGTTAAAGCTCTTCATACGTTTGTCACCCTCAGTTCTTTTTTTTTTTTAGCTGTTTCGAGCGCATCTATGGTGCCTTCACACTGTGAGTTGCTTTTAGCATTATGCTGGATAAAGCTATGAATGATGATTGATGATGATGTGTTTGTGACTGTCACTATGTTACTTGTAGACCAGACGGTGTAGAAAGCGTCGATGTTGCATGTCTGGTAATTGGTCTTTTTTTAAAGGTTTTTTACCAGTAGTACTTGGTTTTAACAGGTCGTGCTTTTGTACAGTTGGCACTGCTGTAGGAAAATCTCTTCGTTTTACTGAGAATCCAAGACTTGACTGTACTGTACAAGTGACTGGATAACAATCAGTTTTGAATTGTTTTGACCAAATTCTTGAGTATGGTGTAGGGACGAAGCACGTTTGAACATTCATTGTCATTTGTAGCCAGTATCTTTGGGAAATGACAATGAGTACAAACTAACACTATCTGAGTGTCAAAGAGAGAATTCAGCATGTGCATGTCTGTTTTCTTTTATCGAGAATTGCATCTTTCCTCTTCGAATTCAGCTAATGCAGATGATGCTATTTTTAGGAATACTGCCCTTTAGTCAATTCCTGTTTTCTTGACAAATCCAGGTGTGATTAGTCATAAAATACCACCGGAATATGTTTATATGATACTTTAATGCTCTATTTTTAGCGATTTTGCTGAGCATTCGGGTTAACCTTTAATAACCAAAGCAAAGTTCTTCATTTCAGGTGCTTGCAAAGCTGTTGTTCATGTAGACACAGGCTGAATTATGTTTTCTATCAGAATTCAATACTGATTGAGGCATAAGTCTTTTTTCATAGCCTGGAATATTGGGTAAGCCAGAAGGATTTTTAGAGTCTATTACACACTCTAACCTGAGACATCTATGATTTAAAAAAGACCTTGACCTATACGTCACCCTGAAGGGTGACTAGCAATAACAATAGAGGAGATAAATGTCTGAGGAGATAAAGTACCAACAGCTTAAGGAAAACAACCAATGTTGCTGATATATTTAATACACGACGGAAAATAACTGGAAGGCTTTATCAGTGAATGTACTGCTGTTTAGTACAAACAATATACCATCTCTATTGTCAAGGCAATACAGAGCTATGTTAACAATATACTCAGTATCCCATTTCTTACTTTCTTTCTCGTGTTTCTTTGTTTCTTTACCGGGAACCATATTTTTCAAGGAGTCGGTTAGTTGGAGTCAGTTATTGTATTTTTTAAATATTCAATCTTATTCTCGCACAGACCGCGATAAAGACAGAAACATTGGGAGGAATTTATGTTTTACCTCGTGGCAGCAACCAAGGCTATATCACGGCAAAGTAGTCAGCACTGTAAACAAACGCGACATGGGGAGGAGCATTGGCGTGCCCGAGATCTGAACCCAAGACGTCCAGTTCTCACTGCAGTGGTGCCTAGCTCTTTACAAAAAGCGAGAACAAGAAGGATATTTATCCGAGGATATTCGAGAGTAAGCTATCATTTGATGCAGCTGGAAACATCAAACTGGACGTGGGGGCCCCAACCCCAGAGGAGAGTCGGATAGTCTCGACAGTTGTTTAATCTTCAGTGTCTCTTCACTTCGTATCTCTCTGACGCCCACGTAGGTTAAGGACTAAATCAAATGACATTTTCTTTCTGACAATATCTCAACACGTTGACGAACACATGAGGGGAAAACCCTGAGACAACAGGTGGTAAAAATTTTTGTTGAAGAACATCCCTTTCAGTTGAATCCAGTTGCATTTGTAAGAAAAAGGCAAAACCAAGGAGAAACGAGAATACAAATTTGTCGTTCAGCTACTGAATAATACAGTGGTAGTTAATGGTAAGGAAAGGAAAAAATTAATGAGGATGATAATGATGATGATAAATAAAAAATAAATAAAAACAAAACTGTAAGTTAAATTTTATTATTTTTCACCCAAGCAGCTGATTTGTTTCTTACTTTATTGGACATCTATTTCAGTTTTCTCGATAGTTACCCATTGTTGTGAACGGTGGCTTTGTTCACATCGAAGCATCTGGCTTTTTTTCGTTAAACTTTCCTGCAATCTAAATAATCTTTAAGTTTACCAGCAGACAACCATCTATAATGTCTAATAGTTTATCGGCAATCTAAATCTTCTTCAACTGTTTTTGTAAGATTACAGTCATAGCAATCACTTAAGTTATCAGCAAAAAAAAAATCACCCAGATTTCAATTAGTCAAGGTCAAAGCACATGGAAACAACAACAGCATACGAATTACTGAAATACAACGATCAGATGGGGATTATGGAAACTGGGGAATGTGGAAACATAATTATCACATAGGTGTTATGGAAGCATAACTATCTATTAGGGATTACTTTGGGGATATCGAGGTATCATCACTTTGGGTTCTAGATCTTTCCTGTACGCAAACCATCTGGGCTACTTTTTATTTGTCTTGTCTTGGAGCAGTTGGTAGCGCCACGGATGACGCTGGTTCGGATCTCGCCTTTGAGACACGTCTTTCAAGATGTGACAAAAGGTAGACCATCAGTTGACCGTGTGTGTGTGTGTGTGTGTGAGAGAGAGAGAGAGAGATGATGATGATGATGATGATGATGATGATGATGATGATGATGATGATGATGATTTATTTCCATTCAAAAGAATGCTCATTGCGCAGCAAAAACAGAAGAGAAGAAAAATAAATAAAACAACAGGAAAGTAAAAAATAATAAAGACAGAAATGGTGCTAGGTTGTTTCAGTCTGTCTTAAGTAAACAAATGAGTCTTCAGTCTTTTCCGAAACATGGTTGCTGAGGTGATGATGGACAGTGATGATGGCAGAGGATTCCAAAGTTTAGGTGCAGCGTTTTTGAAGGCCCTGGCTCCAGTGTCTTCTTGTTTCTGTCTTCCACTGCAGGGAGACAGAAGCGTGACTGGGAGCCAGAGCGCAGACCACGTGACGGCTGGTAGGGAGGAACTACCTCTTGCAAATAGTCAGGAGCAGTTTTAAACATGCAGGACTGTGCAATCGAAAGCACTTTGTGGTCAATGCGCTTGTTAACTGGGAGCCAGTGAAGGCTCTGTAGTATAGGGGTGATGTGCTCACTGGACGACTTTGCACGGGTGACAATCCTGGCGGCTGTGTTTTGAACTCTTTGGAGTCAATGTAACTGCGTAGCAGGTATACCCCACAATGCACTATTACAGTAGTCTAATCTGGATATGATGGTAGCCACAGCAAGTGAGTTGGCTGCAGCCTGAGTGAGCATGGGCCGTAATCTACCTAAAGTCCTCAAAAAGTAGTAGGATTTTGCCACAAAGAACTAACATTGTTGCACATGGAGAGAATGATACTGAGGCGAATTTAATTCCTTACTATCCACGGTGTGTGTTCATGTATTTTAGTGTTTGTCCATGCCTTTGATGCAAAGCGCCTTGGGTCCGCCTTCGGTAGTCTGAAAAAGCGCTGTATACAGAAGCAATATTTATTATATACTATTATCACTAAAAATTCCAAATCGCCTCTGGAAAGGAAAAAGGTTCATGACACGTCAGATAGAACCGATAAACAACTTAAGTTAAACTAGGGTAAGTGGGGATATATCACTTACAATGATACATATTTCTCCAGTTTTTATTTCAGCGCCAGCGATATTCATTCAGCAACTGCATAGAAATACATGAGCCGAGGCACGAATTGAATTTTGCTCTGTATATGGAGTTCTACTTCCAAAACCTCATGTTCTCTCCACAATAATTCCACCCAACTGCCTCGTTTCCACAGTTCGATTTTCATCCACAAAATCCGGAAAAATACGAGTTGTCAGAAACTGGGGGCATTCAAGTAACGAAGATTCAGGCACTCGGAAAAAGAAAGAAACAAATATAAAAGAATTTCTTTTTAAAATAATGAACGTGGAGATAAAGAGAACGAAGCTACAAACCTTTAAGACTCTTGACTGACATCAGAAGCACGCATGTTCCGTTCCTGATGTCCGATTTCCGGTCCACGGACATTCTGGCTGCAAGGGTTCAAATCTATTGCTTTGAAGTTTGAAACGGCTCCTTCTTGACGCGACTCCTTGCGCAGAATGAGCGTATTTTCGATTCCGCAGAGCGCAAACAGATCTGGAATATTAATTGCATTAAGACAGGACAAGCATCCGCGACTGCTAATGGCCACCAAAATGGTTTCCGCACAGCTTGGTCTTCTGTTCCCCAAAGCCAGCAAAGGGCGCTGAAGCGTTGGACGATGTTCCTCTATCAAACGACGACAGCTCCTGTCGACCGCCGAAGCAAACGTGCGTCAGTTTACTCGCCGACTTTTGTTTTTCACTGGCGTGTGCAACCCGGACCTCAAAGTTCATTTATCTGCCCCTGCTAGTCACCCCTTTGCTATTGTGTACGGACTTACGTCCGCGATGGTACGAGGTTTTTCGAAGATACATCTCTTTTTTTTGTAAAGGGCATTTTGAGGCTGTCATGTAATCATGTGCCAGTTCCCCCACCCATCCACGAGAGAAAGGTGAAATATTTGACCTGATGGTTTTTTACACCGAGTGTTTCCAACGTAAGCCAGATAGTGTTGAATGTATATGCTTGACAAATGTTTTTACAGGATCGCCTTGTAAACATTTCGTCAAACATAGTAACATACTCATCAATATTTGTTCGGTTAAGAAGATCCTTCATTTAAGAAATTGTGTAATCCAGAGAAATTAGACAAATGGTAGCCAGTGCCTACAAGGTGGATGGCTACACACACCATAGTACAGTCATTGGTGCGAATAAAACATGAAATAAATCTGAGTGCCACCCCTAATAGACGTATAAAGAGTTGGATGTGTCACCTGTAAACGAGAGTAAGAAAAAGATCACAAAGCAGTTAACCTTGCTCAACTTTGAGTTAAATCATGATGACTTCTTTCAAAAGAACTAGGCAACGTGAACTTCAGCTGTTTTGACATTTAGTTCCGTGGAAAAGGTCCCACAGTACACTCAATGCCCCAGTCGCTCCTCCAAAAAACAGCCCAAAGGTAATACCACTTCAAAAGGCTTAGACACAGCTTTTATTTCTTTATGACTTCTGAGAGTGGACAAAGAGAAAACAGCACACAAAGACGTGGACATGAAAAGCACACCTTCCTGGACCCCCACCCCCGACTGCTTGATAATTCACCTTGGACGATATGTTACTGACCTCAGTCTGGGGCCTATTCACAAACCGTTAAAATTCTGATAACGAACGTCTTTGTTCTCTGTGACTAATATTCACACCTTGTCCACTAGCAGTTTATGCCATCTTCTTGCCGAGAAACAGCCTATTCATAATCTAGTCTACAAACATCCCTATGCACAAAGGTCGAGTTGTTTGGCCCTCTCTGCGAATGCCTGAATGATAACAGATAGTTTCTAAATTTCTCTATTCATAATCTGGCCTACACACATCACCATGCGCACAATTATGTCAACACGTCACAAATGATCATCAATATTAATTGTTATGCGGTTCTTTTTCTTTCTCGTTTGCTGAAGCCTTGACAATGTAAGCGTATTCATGTATATTCTCGATGCCAAGGTTTTTGAACTTAGGAAATAATGGAAAGTATTCACTCAGACTTTAGGAAATAATATCTTGTACGGAAATCAGCCCATTCATTTGAAAAAAAATAGCTCCCAGGTAGGCCTTTAAAATCCTTCTTACCATTTAACGGCGTAAGCAGGTTAAATTGTTCTTGTTTTCATCCTGTTTCCTCTCCGTTTATTGGTCATTTTTTCTGTCCGTGTCCGCAAACTTATATCCAAAGTTCCCGGATGTTTGGACATAGAGGACGCATCTTGACAAGAGCATTTTTTTCCGGGTGATCTTTAGTAACGTAATTGCTTAGCGACCACAAGCTGCCACCCATACTATGGCGTCGTTGTCTGCGTATAAAAACTTATTGTATTAACAGGTAACACTAGGAACACATTATTCTGTCCTACAAGAAGTCCGCTGAACCTACCACTTACAGCGCTCACCAGGTTTCAAAAAGAGTTTCTATTTGTCCCACATTTTTTTGGTGTTTTTGAGTGGAGATTGGCTCTTTTGCACGTTGTCGTACAAAGTTTGCACTCAGTTTACTCCGCACTGCATCCTGCGTAGTTCGGCCGCTGTCTGGTTAACCTTGTGAACAGGTAAGAACTGATGATAGAACATATGCAGCAACAACAATGCAACTTATTGTTGCATGCCTTCGGTGGCCATGCAAAGTAACATCTGTATCAGCTGTGTTGAAACACTTTGCTGTGCAACATCAACTGAGCAGGACAGTTCTTAGTGATACATACATGAACCAACTCAAATGTCCTGGCATAACCAGCTCCTCAGGTGCCAGATATTTTTGTCCATTCAAGTGACCAATGCATGCATGTATTCGGTTGTGAGGGGTGGGGTGACCGAGGCGATCTTTATAATGTAAGGGTCGCGATGTAAGCTAGGTAGTGAGGTCAGCGCCGCTGCAAACGACCGTAGAGCTCGTGGCATCATGACCTTGCGTTTCTCGCTATCCTGGTGGCTGTGAAGCTCGGCCTAACGTGCGTAGTTACTCATCGAGGAATTTTGTGATAACATTTAGAGGTCGGTTGATTCGCATTTCAAACAAGACAAAGAGAATGATAAGAGTAAAAATGGCTTTCAAGGATGTCGACAAAAAAGCTGTTTTTCAGCTTCTTGACCAAAACAGGATCTAGATGTTTGCTCTTACAGCCTCATTTTCTGTTTGCTCTCTCGCTCTATCTCTATACTCCCTCTCTCTGTCTCACAAACACACACACACACGCGCGCGCGCGCGCGCACAAATAAATAAATGCAAAATGTGACTCGGTTTCGTCACTGACGCCAAATAAACTCGACTTAAGAGCGAATGACACTCCTAATTGTTATCCTTTGTATAACGTTAAGCAAGGCAGAAAGAGAGACAGTCTTTCAATCAGAAAAAGGTATTTTCAAAGATATGTGTAAAACGATCCTTGCTGAGATCTGATTACATGGCTGGAGCATTGACACATGGGGAAGATTCAAGCAGCGGGAATGAAAATAATAATAATAATAATGATTGTGATGGTGAACCATAGTGGCAATGATGGTGAATGTGTCTTGTGAAAAAATCACATTCTACTTTATTTGTATGCTGATACGAACATAAAGACTGGAGTTTTACTTTTCTTCTGTCGAGGAAGTGACTTCCTGAATAGAATAAACGTTTTAAGCCACATTTATGTATACACTTAAAAAATCTGGAAATGCATATTTATTAAAAAGATGTCTGGATACGGTTTTCAATGGTTAATGTTTGCTTATTAACTTATTTTATTGATTTCTATGAGGGTAATTAACTGAGACTAATTCACGTGTCAGTAAATGCCTTGTCACCCGAGTCAGATCCGCCTCGTGACCGTGTCAGCTGGTCTGAGTCTAAAATTAGAACTCAGTGAACAATGCAGATGGGCTTGCAACAAAGCGGCATGCTAATTGTGACATATTTCAATAGCAGACCAGCTGCAAGAAGCAGATGGTGGAAACATTTAGCGAGATTTTGTAAACAGCGATGAAATCTACTTTCCTGTGAGGCAGAGCACCACTGATCACACGAGCAGGCAGCGGCTCTGAGCGGTTTCACAACGCTGCGTAAGCCCAGCAACAGCGCAGAGCTGTTACGTTTTTAGTGTTTAATAACTTTTCAAAGCGACGGTAAGGTTGAGAAAAAGAAGAAAGGCTGAGGTTTATGTCATCGGCTGGGAATCCATTCAAGGGACATAACTCTCCAGGTGAGCTGTCGGGAGTGCCCTCCCCCACCCATGTCATAACCGCCACTACCGTCCGGGGACAGGGCTGGCTGGGGCAAAACTTCTAGTGACGCAGGTGAGGAGTTTTTGTTTTTCATTTTTCTTAAGCGCCTGTGGCTAGTTCAGCTAGTTTGACGGTGAACTGCGAGATTTTGTGCAGCAGCTGTTGTCAGGCCAGACCGACTCACGATTTCCCGCCTACGTCACTTACTAAATAAAGAATGAGTCTGAGTGTCTGACCTGCCCACCGCTGCTGTCAACACAGTGAAGAAAACATGAGCAGACTGGCTTTCTTTCTTTTACATTCTACAGCAGTGCTTTGTCATTGTGTGTGTGTGTGTGCGGTCAACTGTAGGGAGTGGGACGCTTTGAAGTGCATGTCACAGTCGCGTAAGTTAGTCCCCCGCCTTTCTATGTTGTTCACTGATGCGCAGAAGGACGCTACTTATGATGACACTACCCGGTAGTGGTAGTAATACTTCGGATCGATTTCTGCCATGAACTCTTCCAACTGGCATGTTATTGTCAACTTTCGATCTTTCATTTCGTTTGAGCAGTTTGTTGCAGTTATTCATGCGCGTCAGTGTAGGGGAACGCCTACTCTTGATGCCCCTACCAGGTTGACAGCAACATTTTCAGCAACTTCTGTCTAATTAAAGCCGTTGCGTGATTCGTTTTCTCGCTCGTTTGCTCTTTTTTCTTCTTCCTCGCCTCCTTTGTCTTTCGGTTTCTTTGATAGAGTTTCCTCTCAAATTGCATCAAATCTGCACTATGTAGCCGACCCATGTTGCATCTGGCTCTGCGACGTTTTTTTTAATTTGGAGCCCCCGCCAACTACTTCTTAAAACGGAGAAAATAAAGATGAAAAATAATATTCGGACCAATATTACACCAAGCCAACATATCCCAAGAGCCGTAACCCTGCCAGATTTAGGAAAAATCGGACTCATAGTAAAGATTTGCGTAGGTTTCAAACAAAACAGACTCGCGTTTTCTCTCTCTCTCTCACACACACACACACACACGCAGATGGAATTCACTCTACCACAGTGTGTGCCTAGTTTATAAGAGTTTTAAGCACCTTTGTGGGAGTGGCCAGGCCCCCTAAGGTTTCCTTTCACATAACTAGGTCAAAAATACACTCTCTATAGTCTATTTATTATTCGCATTGTCATCTGCTGCAGTCTGCCATCAAGAGATCATCGAGAACCACCCTACCAGGGGGAGTTAACCTAATGCTGGGGAGCGGTGGGGCATAACATGTAACTTTAAGAGTTTATGGGGGAAAATGCAATGTATTCAAGCAATAAATGTAGTCGCCTTGTATTTACTGCCAGTCGTAATGAAAGAGGGGAAACACGTTAAGCAGCGTTAGCTAGTTAGGAATGTATGTGTGACAATATTTTAGGTCGTTTTCATGAGCGTTGTGACGTAAACCTTTCTAAGCAAGTATTGCAGCTTTCTCCAACCCCACCCTCCTCATCTAGTTCACACATTATTTATTTGGTTCTTGCATATTTTTACAAATATGCATAAAGCTGTTTACTGTTTTTATTTGTTGTGAACTCTCTCTCTCTCTATATATATATAAATCCCAGACACTTAATCCACTAGACTTTTAATCCCCAGACACTTAATCCCCAGAAAATCCTAAAAATGAAACTAAAAAAAATATGAAGTGAATAAAAAATTTAATTCAAATTCAAATAATTATTTTCATGTAAACATCAAAATAAGCTTGACAATTAATATAATACTTAACTTCAACATCTATAACATTAGTTAAAGTTCATGTTAGATATTAAAGTCAATGTTCTTCAACAATATGATATGAAAAGTGTTGTTAATCAATATGACAGGTAAGCTAATGATCGGAGGTACCCTAATTGGGGCGATTGCTATGTTTTATTAGAGTTACCACGCGACACATTTCTCTTACGGTTATAATATTTCAAGTTCACAAAATAGCAGTTTTGAGTGTTGTGTCGCGATTTGGGGGCATTTTTGAGGATCAGGTGTCTGGGGTTTACGTGGCTACGGATTAAATGTCTAGGGGATTAAGTGTCGGGGATTAAATGTCTGGGGATAAGTGTCCAGTCACCCTCTCTCTCTATATATATACAGGTGTGCGCGTGCGTGTCTGCCCGCTTGCATTCCTTTATTTTGCCTTTAACATTAGTGTATACCAACAACCAAATACCACCAATACTCTATTATCTTTCTGTCTTTCCTTTCTCTATGACACATACATACGGAAACACACGTTTGCGTACCGGACTTTCAGTAGAGAAAATGCAACATGCCGGTCGGCAAATCTTGTCAGTCAAATAGATTTTTGTTGTTTCGAGAATTTAAATATCTATTTAGTAAATGTCTAAGATGTCAGACTAGCAAACGACTGTCTAAGCTCAGTGGCATAGGAAGATGCTCGGCTTTTGTGTGTGTGTGTGTGTGTGTTGGGTGGGTGGAGGGGGGAGCAAACTCCATGCTGACAGTTAACGACGTTCAATTTCTTGCCTCCTCAGTATCTTTTCTGAGGTGGTGGCTGCCCCCTCCTCCCTTGGTCTCCTGTTTCCTACGCCACTGAAGCTGTCACATTACTGGTGATGTTATGTGCAAAGAGCTACACAGGTATTTCATTAATGCTATAGTGCACATTCCATAATACATGTTTTCGGGAAACATTTGTGGAGCAGCATCTGGATCTAACATCTAGATGATGAGTACAAGGATCGGACGACCATAGGCATTGGCTGTGATATTCAAGTTTTTGTATGTGAGAGGCACAGTTGAACTGGAAGTTGCACATCGCTTAAGCCTGTAGGCATTTTGAAGTAATTAAGTGTCGATTGAACATAGAAACACCTGTCAAAAATGATAAATAAAGTGCGTGACTGCTGCAGGACATACGTCCTACTCATCTACTGACAGTGGAAAGGAGAGGTAACCCAAAGAGGATGTGCTCCAGCGTTGTTCCCTGTCTACAGGATGTGGTGGGCGAACTTCTCTGAACTCTCGCAAAAAATTTCATTAAACATGACCATCATCCACTAGGCAGCTAGTGGATGTGCTCTTATTTCCCAAGCGATCCCCGGCGTTTGTTCGCCTAACGCTCCGTCTTTGGGTGGTGGGCTTAAGTGAGTCCAATATCCCAGGGGTTTTGTTTTCACTGACGTTTTCTCCTTTAGATCCATCGAGTTTAACACGTGGGCTCGCGCTTCAGTAGACAAACTCACAACGAAGAGGTTCAACGATCACTCTTGGGAGAGATATAGCTTTGTTCGTTCGGGAGAATTATGCAACAAGGAACCAAACCTTCTGTTGCGTCTTCATTCTAACGATCTCTCGTATGAACTGCTTGTGATACATAACGATGCGCTAACATTTACAAATTGCGGGACGGACTCGTAAATTAGACAGCGCAAGATTTTTTTTTTTTGAGACAGCTGTTGTCGCAGATGTAAGGTACTTTCATTTGGCGGGGGTGAGGGCGGCGAGGAGTCAAACGGGACAGCACGTGGAGAGGCGAGAGTTTGAAGACAGCACAGGTGTAAGCGTCAAGCGTGATATGCGGGCCTTTGGTGGACCATCTTTGTGTTTGCTATGTTCTCATGTCTCAATGGGACAAGCAATGTTCCACTGCTTTTGTCAAAACTGTTCAACTGACGTTTAAATAACTTGTCAACAGGGTTACAAAAGGTGGCGGGGAGAGGAAATGAACCAAAACGTGCAGACAGCAGAAGGCGACGGCAGTGACTGATAATCCTGAGTCCTTCGTGTGAGAGACTGTGCATGACAAAAGCAGAACTGTTTGCATTCTTCAAGTTTTCTGCTGGATGTTCGCAAAGTCATGGGAAACCGACTTGGCTACTCGATTATCGGAGGCCACAGTGTGTATTGCTTTGCAGCTGTCTGCGATCTTTTACCTTTCATTGTATTTACTTCACGTTAGAATGGTTAATTAGTCTTCCATCACTCGTAAAAGTGGTCACGAACAATTCGTCAGTCGAGAAGGCACCGGATTAGATCCGATGAGAAGTGCAGTGGAATCGAAGTAGAGGTACTGGCCTTTGCTTTTTATAAATATTATCACACACCAGGCTTGCAGCTGACACTGACAGGGGGGGGGCGGGGGCTGCAGTATCGAAATTATTGAACAAGGGCTGCATTCATGAAGCGAGGGCATGTCGTTATCAAAATTTGGAAATGAAGGAAAAACTTGTCTCTGTAGTTATGACGCACTGTCCAGACTCAGCAAATATTGGTTTATGCTACATCTTGACGCTGCTTCAAAACTACGGAGACAAGACGCTTGCTGTGGGTGTACCCAGGACTACAAGTCACCTTTCATTCAAGAATACGGCCACAGTTGAACGTGCTGGCTCGGCTTGACATGGCTTTTAACTGACCGCATGTCACCGAGAAATGCTGATAGCGAAAGGGTTAAAGACGTTGCTGGAGCTGCCGCCACCTGTCACGCAACCTTAGAAGTGTACAGCTTAAAAATAATCACTAACAACTGCTAGAGCTTTTCTTTACGCACTCGTTAAACTTAAGCACATTTCGTTACATTGGCACACGTATGTACCATTACTTCATCATGTCAAGTATGCATCCTTCTCTTAGGCAAGTGCCCGTTGTCTCATATGCTCTGCCCAAGATACTGCTGGAAGACGTGAGTATCTTCCGAAAAATATTGATACCTTTACGCAGACAAGGAAGTTACGAATAATATGCAACTCATGTTTGAGCGAAATTGCATTAGAATTCTTTCTCCTTGTGTGTATAATATGTCCGTACATTTTGGAGGGAAACAGTCCATTTTTATGTGTCAAGAAATGACATTGGTAGAACAGTAGGTTGGCGTCGCGCTTAGGACTACGTGATAAAGTCAACGAACAGGTAAGCAAATTCTAATTCTTTCACTCTAGTCCACAACATGTCTGGAAATGACATGCCACCGCCCGTACAGGGCCAGTAGGGTGCTTCTTGATCTCGCTTTGGTGTTGAAATCTTGTCTTTTTCACTCTCGCTGTCTTTTTTTTTTAAGTAGGGTTGCATGAGTAGCTATAGAAGCTTTGCAAACTGCAGACGCGAGTGTGAACGCTGCTCATGACGCAGGAGAAAGGGCGGTAAACAGCTTTGGGGAAGCGGATGGCCGAGTGGTTAGAGCGCTGGCTTCCGAACCGAGAGCGCGCTGGTTCAATACCCGATGAGCGCAGCATACTTTCCCCAGTCGACCCAGCTGACGGGAATGGGTACCTGACTCCATTAAGGGTTGGGGAAGGTAAGGCAGCGAGGGAGAGGAGATTGGCACCACCCTCATGTAAAAGCTGGCCCCGAGAAAAGTGGGGGCTCTAACACCTCACTCCCCAACGACCTGAAAAAGGTTATGGGATGACCTTTACCTTTTTACCTTAGTGCTGCTTTAGAGTTCTCCCCTTTGTGCTCCTGATCTGAGAAGCTGGTCGACAGAGACATTGGCCCAGATTTTACCCTTAGGTCGGTTCTTTAATGTGCTCTTTGAACCGGTGACACCATGACTTCTGGCAAAGGTCATGGCTGGCCTGCAAGTGGCACCAATAAAGGCAGCTATTTGGTGGATGGATGTGTTTTGTTTTTCCCCAGCAGTTATTGTCGCATCGACCATTTCTGCATTATGTGTGTTGTATGCACGCGCGTCTGTTTGCTGGCGCGCTCTTTGGTAAGCCTTTCCTTTGACACGCGTCACATCTCCATTTGTAGGACATTTCCGCTTCAGTTCTTATTTCTCAGAATCGATGAAGTGTGAAATGAGGAGGTAGTTTTTGATGATTCGTTATTTTATAATGAGGTGTTATCTGGTGCTTGATCTGCCAGCAGCCGTAGTTGGTTTTAACATCTCGTGCTTTTGTATAGTAAGCACTGCTGTAGGAATAAGATTTCTTCGTTTTACTGACAGGCCAAGACTTGCTTGTACTGTACAAGTGACTGGATAACAATTGATTTTGAAATGTTTTGAGCAAATTCTTGAGTAAGGTGTGGGGACGAAGTTCGCATGGCACCTTTGAACAAAGCAGAGACCTGTATATGCACATATCTGAACAAAGTTAATCCACTGGCGTTTGCTGCCATTATCTTTAGGATTTCCTTCATGAGTACAATATCCTTCTGAGTGAACATTCAACAACAGCACAATGTGTCCTGGTCAGTTTTGTTTTACCGAAGATTGCATCTTTTCTTTTCGACTTCAGCTCCTGCAGACGGCGCTATTTTTAGAAATACTTCCGTGTCGTCACTTCCTGTTTTCTCGACAAATCCAGGTGTGCTTAAGAGAAAAATGTTAATATAAAATCTTTCATGGCTCTTTGTCATAAAATACCACCGGAATATGTTTTTGTGATACTTTGTGCTCTGCTTCCAGCTATATTTTGCTCAGCAATCGAGTTGGGCTTTAATGAGATGCTAAATTTTGATGAGATGTTAGTCTTTGTAAGAAGTAAAACATCTTCCGACTAGGAATGGGGTTAAGGGTCTCGGCCAATAAACTTTAACTTAACGACTTTATCTTTAACAGCTAGTCATGACGAAGAGGCTGATACCCGCCTTCGTGTACCGCGAGTGATGGCAGCCCAAAATGATGTGTCAGCTAAACTCTCGTTAAGGCAATTTCTTTCTCAGTCCTACCTCCTTCGTGCTGTTTTGCGAAGTGACGTCTCTCTCGCATTGGTAAATTAATGACATCTCTTTCCTTCTCCCCTCTTCTCCTGCTACTTGCTTTTGTCGTATCTATAGCCTTCTTAATTGGACACATATTCGTCGAATATGTGAATACAAGGAAACGTGACAACATTTGGAAAATCCTGATGTAACTGTCACATAAACAAATTGACAAATATTGTCACATTTTCGTCAGTAAAAAGCTGTTGAAACACGTCACTGACTTTTGCTTTAAGTGCAATAATACACCTATGAACTTATTTTATAACTAGGGCTTTATAGATAACTGAGCAGCTTTCCCATGTTTAAATTGCCCATTGGGACTAATAAAGTTGGTCACTGTCATTGTTACACCTCCATCTAACCTTACACAGAAAAATCTATATTATGTACCATATTTCTTAGTTCCCCAGACCAGGCCTAAATTGTTTTCTTTTGTGGAACATAGAATTATGGGAAATTTTCCTAGACTGTCTAAAACAAAACCTGACCCGGTCTTTGTATCGACAATGAAAAATCCGGTTAATAACATATCCGGGTATTGTTGTGTCAGTAAAGACGAAATACACACGCGAAGCACAAGGTTGTGTTGCTTGTAATACTTCTAACTTTAGGCTGAAGCTATGGGCTGGAGGCTGCTTCCGCCGTAGTTTGTTTCTACTGACTTCAAATTGCTATTAACATTTATACATATTATATATATTTGGGTAACACTACTGCGGGCTAGTAGCTACCTCGTTTAATTACCTCAGAGGAACAGAAGATCTGTATTTCAGTGGGCATGCGCTGCCTGAACATTAAAGTCACACACATCGCAGTGCGCGTGCAACATTGGGCTTGATTTATAACAGTGGAACACTATTGTAAAGGTTGACTAAAGGATGACGCTGTGTATGTTGTCCGTGCAGATGAGGAAGAGGTCAAGATCGACAGGACGATGAGGGAAGACCGTCATCCACTCGCCGACCTCAGTAATGAACAGAGCAACGAGGGGCCGCTACCTCGCGAGGAGGGGAGCTCACCGAGAAAGGAAAACGATGACGTCGCGTCCACTTACTTCAACGAGAGAATCCCCGTCCCACAGGACAGCAGTGTAGGTGTTGGCTGTAGATTTTCTTCCTGTAATTTTAAAAAACAATGCAACGTCTAAAGGATCAATTTATTCAAAAATGGAAACAAGAACTATATACAAATAAGATTTTCACCACTTATAGTATGTTTAAAGACTATTTTAGTTTCGAGAACTATTTAATAGACTTACCACCAGCTCTTAAGATCAAACTTTTTAAAATTTAGGTTAAGCTGTCACAAATTCCCTATCCAGCAATTAAGATATAGTGATATACCTAGATATTTAAGAACACCCGCTGTGTAATCTAGATGAGGTAGGCGATGAATTTCATTATATGTTTGTGTGTACTCACCCTTTCTTAATTGCTTCACGGAAAGCGGTGCTACCGGTATATTTTGTACATTATCCAAATGAATTTAAATTTCACCAGCTAATGAATGTTAAATCCAAGTGTGTACTTATTAACCTAAGCAAGTTTATTCAAACGGCATTATTGTTTAAATAATCTTTATATCTATATATATACAGTGCCTTGTATCTATTTACATATATTTGCCATACTGTCTCCACCTGTTGAGAGCTTGTTACTGAGAAAAAAAATTGCCATTGTGATTATAATAACTGTGATGTTATGGCTAAAAATGCCCCCAGGGCTTATAGCCAAATAAAATACTCGAAATACTCGGGTCCAATTGGTCAGTTGGCGTCACACCGGGCACAAAATGGGTGTTACGTCACACCGGACACCGGTGTAAGTGCCGTGTCACACCGGGCACCAATATGGGTGTTACGTCACACACTACTCCAGTGTAGGTGTTGCGTCACACAAGACATTTGTGAGGATGTTGCAGCATACAAGCCGCTGTATGTTACGTCACAAGGACACCCGTGTGCAAGTATACGTCACACGATACCTTGTATAGATGTTATATACTGAAGGACGTTAGTTTCAGCAAGACACCAGTGAAGGTGTTATCACAAAACACCGAAGATTCAAAATGAACACAGTCTGTATACAAAGACAAAAACATAACAAGTATACAGAGACACAACAACAAAGCATCAAAGCAGACAAGCAAGATCTCGCAGTCAAGGCGTGATGGAGAAAAGTTAGTTTGAACACTTGGTCAGAAGTTTTATATTGGATGATGATGATGATGATGATGACGACGACAACTTCTTGCATGTTACAGAAAATATTCAGTATACGGAAGCTGTGGGCTTTCACGGGTCCAGGGTTTCTCATGAGCATCGCTTACCTTGACCCTGGCAACATTGAGTCTGACCTTCGGTCAGGATCCTTAGCACAGTTCAAGGTCAGCCACGAAAATTTCCAGTTATCTGCTGTCAGTGGATTAATTCCCATTGTCCTTTCCACCTGTTTATTTATTGACTCTTCTGGTTTCTCTGACAAATCCCTGGCTACCACCGTTCGTCGTGTAACTGTATATGTACCATCTGTGCCCCTTCTAGTTCTCTCTACACCTGTTACCTGTGTATGCACCAGCTGTGCCCTTCGTTCTCTCTACAGATGTTACCTGTAGGAAAGTCTTGTTTGCACCTGAATGTTGGCGCCATTATGAGCAGGCCTCGTGAATGTTCATAAAGTCATTACAGAAGTCTGTTGCACTTGTTATGGATGTGCGCGGTAGTTGTTATTTATGTTCTGTGGGTTTTATGTGTGCTTGCTACAGTTGTTATGGGTGTTACTGACTGCAACCGTACTGGGGCTGCTGATGCAGCGGCTTTCCGCAAGACTGGGCGTGGTGACCGGGCGCCACCTGGCGGAGGTATGTTATCACCAGTACCCTCGCTTTCCACGCGTGTTGCTGTGGATCATGGTGGAGATCGCCATCATTGGCTCCGACATGCAGGAGGTCATCGGCACCTCCATTGCCTTCTACCTCCTATCTGACGGCAAGTAAGTTAACTCCCCTCAATTTTCCACATGCGAGGGTTATTTAACCTTCGTCGGAAGAACGAGATTCTAAACTCGTTATGTTTGTAAGTAGCTGTGAGACAAGACCAATTGAATCAAACCTGTCCTACTCCTGTCGTCTACAACACAAAATACCTTTTGTGAAATTAGTTTAATGTATTCAGTCCTTCCCGAGAAAGGCTTGCTCACATCTGTCTGGTATCTTTTGAAGCCAGTGGTTTCACTTAGGACATCATTCTCCAGTAGTTCTACAAGAATCTCGCGTGTAATGTCTCGGTGTTATGCCTGGTTTGTTGCTGGACTCAGGGTGGGGTGGGGGTTGGGTGGGATGGTGTCAGATTGATCCTTGTAGCCCGCCGCTCATGAGGCTGCACGGTGTGTTGACAGGATCCCGCTGTACGGAGGGGCGCTCATCACCATCGCAGACACCTTCACTTTCCTCCTGCTGGACAAATACGGGCTGCGGAAGCTGGAGGCCTTCTTCTGTACTCTCATCACCATCATGGCCGTCACATTCGGCTACGAGGTGAGTGCGCATGTCTTTAGACATCTATGTGACTCTGCTCACGCCTGTTTGCGTCTCTTCGTGTGTACGCGTGTGATGAATAAGTGAATATAATTAGTTATTACACAGCAGACACAATTCACCCCGTTAGTATACTGTTGTTTACGCAACAGTACATACGGGTGGCACCAAATCAAGGGGACGTTGTCAAGGGCCTGTTCTACCCGAACTGCGAAAACTGCGGAGCACAACAACTTCTACAGGGTGTCGGCATCATCGGCGCCATCATCATGCCCCACAACATTTACCTGCATTCCGCTCTCGTCAAGGTAAGAGACAGTAAGGACGAAGGTATCAGACTTCGATTCGATCACGATCATGACACGGTGGAAAAGCGATCCGACAACTTGTCGTCTGCTTGTCGATCGATCCTAGTCGCCTAAGTGCACCTGCCGTAAGAGGCAAAATAACCATTTGTACTAAATTAGTGAATGACACTAAATCACACTCGTGGTAGTCACGGCAGCGCAGAAAGTGTGTTACTTCACAGTCGCGTTATTGTCGTCCCGTGACCAACAGGCTGCGTCCTTCTTGTTGCAGTCTCGCCAGGTGAACCGGCGGAACAAAGAGGAAGTGCAGGAAGCCAACAAGTATTTTTTCATCGAGGCCGCCATTGCCCTCTTCATCTCATTTCTCATCAACGTCTTTGTCGTGTCCGTGTTCGCTGAGGGTTTCTATGGACGAACGGCACCTGAAGTGGTGAGGAGACCGCGTGACTGGCCATGTCGTACGTCACTTGTCTTTGATTCGTGTATGCAGTAGACGGGGCTCATAAACCTGTGGTTGAAGTGGCCTCTGTGTGTATGTACGTGCGTGTGTGAATAGTGCGCATGCATAAAAATGAGAGCAGATGACGCGTGTGCAGGGAGGGTGTGTGAAGTTGTCACAGAAGTTCATCTGTATATTTACACCTGTTTCAGTACAACAACTGCCTGGCGCAAGGCAACCCACACGCTGAGGTCTTCAATGTAAGTTGGAGTTTTCTGTAATCTCATCTGTCAACATACATGGACATTGACGGTTCTCTTTGACTGCGAATTGCCGAAGATGAAAGACATTCACGAGACAATAGTGGAATCGGAGCAAACCGCACAGCACATCCATGTACAAAAACGCACATACACACACACTCTATCTCTCACCCTCCCTTCCCCCCTCATAAGATTTAACCTTTTTTACCTTGTTCTTTTTTCCAGGTCACGGACCTGGAAGTGGATATCTACAGAGGCGTAAGTTTGTATACTGCAAGGCATTAATTTGCAATATGTAATTATCACATATTTGTTTATTGTGTGTGTGTGTGTGTGTGTGTGTGTGTGTGTGTGTGCACGAACGCGTATATGGCAAGCATTCGTCAGCTCTTCATATTTCATCAAGTTTTACCCTCTCTTTGAAGTTGCAGATGTTTACATAATATGTAATACTATACTAACGTAAGCCTTTATCCAGCGAAATCAGTATGACTGAATACTACATTATACCACATACTCAGTACACCTCTTGATGACTCACAGGGCGTGTTCCTAGGATGCCAGTTCGGACTTCCAGCCATGTACATATGGGCCGTGGGTATTCTGGCCGCCGGTCAGAGCTCCACCATGACAGGCACATACACTGGACAGTTCGTCATGGAGGTCAGTGGAGGCTGACGTGTGTTACGTGTCTTAATGAGGGAGAGGTCGAACCCGAGAGTGGAGTGAAAATATTTTTGCATGAATGTACCTGCATGTGGGTAAATTTTGTGTGTGTGTGTGTGTTTGGAAGGAGCAGGAACATGGCCTGTCTTTGTTAGATTTACGAAAGTATTTTGCTTGCGCTGTGTGTTTTTGTTAACGTTACGTGTGTTTGTGGGCTGAGGTGTATTTCTGTCAGCGTTTTGTGTTTTTGTTAGGGGGTCACGTGTGGTGTTTCTTTGCGCCAGCTGTGATTTTAATCTGCGTTACTTGTGTTTGTTTCATTAGCGCTATGCATGATCTTTGTGTATGTTTGTTTGCGTTGAGTTTTTGCTCGTGCTACACATATTTTTCTTAGCGTAATGTGTTTCTTTTTGTTAGTATTGTGTTTTTTCTAACTTTCATTTAGTTGTTTTTTTTTGGCTGGGGGGGGGGGAGATGAGGGACTGCGTTACGCGTGTCCTTGCATTGCATGTGTCTTTGGTGGCTATCACCGCCGTTCGTACCTTTCTGGGTTTTTTTTTTTAAGGAAGCTGCTGTATGTACCATACTATATTGATCTGTACATGCTTATATGAAAGCTGCTGTGTGCGCCATATTGTACTTGAATGTGCTTCATATTTATCTGTAGATGCATGTATGTGCGTGCACGCCTGTGTGTGTGTTTTCAGGGATTCCTCAATCTCCGGTGGAAGAGGTGGCAGCGCGTGTTGTTGACGCGCTCCATTGCTATCGCCCCCACCCTCTCGCTGGCCGTCTTTCAGGGCATCACCGACCTGACAACCATGAACGATCTTCTCAACGTCGTCATGAGTCTGCAGCTGCCCTTCGCCCTCATCCCCATCTTAACCTTCACCTCAGCCCCCGAGGTCATGGCCGACTTCCGCAACGGACGGTCAGTTACAGCAGCTTTGTTGTCACATCTTGACGCAGGTCAGCTCCGGCTGCTGTCTCAACGTCCACTTAACATGACCTTTGACTCCGCTTCTCACAAGTCTTTCTGTGAGAACACGGACGTCTATCTCTGGATTGCTAGATGTTTGCCGTGACCAACTCTTAGCCTCTCGTGAAGTTGTAGGCTGTCAGGTCATGGCAAATCATTTAGCAGTATAATTAATATCCGGAACCGCGATAAAATTTTTAGAATTAACAATAGACTTGCAATACTTGGATATTTTTTCTTTCTTTCGATTTTGGCAAAAGTCCTCGACCTCCACTTCTCACAACCTTTGCTTCTGTACTTCCCTCAGCACTAGAGTTCGCACCAGCTGCTCTTCTTCTTGGTGTAATTTTGATAATTAAGCCGGAAGTCATTTTCAGCTTTGACCTCGTTCTAGAAGGGAGATTTCGTCTGCAAGCAATTCAACAGAGATATGCGTCCGCGGTGAGAAGAACAGCTTGTGTGTTTATCAGTTTGTCTTCTACAACCGATTAAGCGTAGTTAATTTATTATTGTATTATTTATTTGACTAAGTATTTAAGTATTTATTCTGCTTTTATTTTTTCAAAATTCTCTTCATGATCTAGTCTTTGTCTGTTTATCTGTCTCTCTGTCCGTTTCTCTCTCTCTCTCAACTCTTTAGACGCCATCTTCTAAAACATTTGCAAGAAAATTAGATGAGTCCTCTAGAAACACCTCCCAATTCCAGGATCCCTGTAAATATCTGCTTTTTTTGTTGTTGTTGCTGTTGTTTCTTGCTTGTACTTTTCTTTTCTTAACAATCACCTTGTACATACTCATCTTCCACTCTTATTTGATGTTATCTCATGTTTATTACCAATTGTTTTTGCATTCTTTTAATTATTTGTTTATTCTTTCCCCGCACGGGACGAGGGCTAAATGAAAAAAAGCACCTTTTCGCTTATTTACCTCTCGTTAATAAAGAATTGTCATTGTCAACTCTGTGTCTGCTTTTCTGGCTTCCTCTTACGACCTCTCCCCTGCTGCCCCCAACACCTGTTTTTGTTTGTTTGTCTGTTTGTTTGTTTTGAACCCCTCTATTTCTCGTTTGGAGGTAGCGTGGGCAGGGGGGTCAGTGACCTCGGGTCAGTGGCAAAGCCAGCTGGGACCTGTGGCGGGTAAACCCCCTCCAAAAATAGAGGGTAGGTAAACAGGGTAGGTATTAGGGGAGATAAACACGGGTGAGAGAGTGCTGGGCTCCGTCTTCCACATACCGTACTCCAGACACGGTGAAAGATTTTCACTGGCCTCATTTACGGTTTGTAAGCAATAAACTGGTCCTGTGTGCGCCTGCGCAGCTTACCTTTCTTCAGCGCGCAAGTCTTCCATGCGTCTGTGCTTGTGTGCATGCGTGTAAAGGCATTGACACTCGGAATATCTGTTTCAGGATCATGAAGACGGTTGCCGGTCTCCTGGCCATCGCAGTCATTGCCATCAACCTGTACTTCGTCGTCGTCTACATCCAGAAAGCGCCTTCTCTCTGGTACATCTATCTACTTGTAGCCCTGGGAGTCGCTTTCTACTTAATTTTTGTCGTCTACCTCGTGAGTACCAAAATTTGTAATTACTGCTATTTAATAGCTACAATTATTTATTTTTATGCTATCGTATTTTGAAAGACATTTTGATATGTCGCAATAGGTCACAAGTTCTGAACATCATGAACGTGTCCTAATATATGTTGCAAGTTTATGAATATACTGAATGTCTATAATACTTGCATGAAGGTTAGCATTATCTAGAGTTATATCGAGTAACATATTATAATTGTGCATGCCCGCGCGCGCTTTTGTTTATGAGTGTCAGGGAGTGGATGCTTCCATACTTTTGCATACAAACACAGACTGTTCCTTTCACTCACACTGTATCTTTGAAATTTAGAAATGAGCAAAACTGAAATCTCTTCAAGTCTACTAAATTTAACTGTCAATTGTACGAGAAAGAAATGTGATTGGATGGGACATCGTGGTGTGAATGAATTTTCTTTTTTCTCCCGTTCTTTATACTCTTTTACGACTTTCTTTCTTGTCATTAACAGGCGATGTTTTGTGTGCACGCCATGGGCATCGGTGTTCTCGGCAGACTACCAGTGAGTAGACGTTCACCTATAAAGATAGGAACAGCACTACGATATTAGTGTTCGGAAATAAAACAGGTAGCTCTAACTTAGCCTTGTCTAGACCCAGTAAGTATAAACGATATAAGCAACCCAGAAACGTTATTATAATCACTTTCACTTGATTTTCTGAACCATTTTTGCTTAATATATTTTATTTTATCATATTTTTAAAATTAATATTCTGCATTTTATACAATACCACCCTTATGCGCAATTAATGTTAATCTCAGATTGTTGTAAAGTGTTTGTCTAGGTCACAGTCTAACGAAATTACAAGCTGGATCTGTTGCAGACCTTGTTGCCTTATTTCAACTTGCAGATGTGCCAGACCATGTTAGAGATGAAGTGCATGCTAGAAGAGAGTGATGCCGAGCTTTGTGAGGAAAATTAACCGTTGGACCTACAACACCTGTTTTGAGAGGCAGGCTGTCCAGCAGAGCGAAGGAAGCTAACTGTTAGACATACAGCACCTGTTTCGATAGGCAGGCGGGAAAGCAGAGCGAGGGGAGCGAACTCTTGGACATGCAGCCAGAGAGTATGCTCTTTGATACAGCACCTGCTTTGAGAGGCAGACTATCAAGCAGAGAAAGTGAAGGTAGCTGGGAATGTCAGGAGACAAGCTGGGACGACATCAAGAGGTGCCCTCAGATGCCAGATGCCAGAGTTTCACTCTTTCGCCTTCATCTGGGGCTGCAGACTGTGAACTTGGAGGATTCAATGCTATCACCAGAACCGTCACCGTTATCTCTGGCTTCTTGTCTGTCCTCTTTCATCATCACTTTCAACTGATGTCATCTCTTTAGCGGCGGATATAATCCGTTTTTACAGTTCTTGTTGTCATTCACATAGCGTACATTATTAGTAACTTCCGTGAGAGATACAGTGAAGCCATCTCTTTAGCGGCTGATACTATCCGTTTTTGCAGTTCTTGTTTGTACTGACACAGCTGACATTTGAAGTAACTTCCGTGAGAGATATTCGGGCAGTCTTGCAGACGATTTTTTTGTTTTGTCGCGATTTTTGAAAGGTGCGCGAATCTCAAATTTAACATGAATTAAATTCAGCATAACACATTCCATGACATTATTGTTGCACGTTTTTAAAGGATTTTTGCTGTTCCAGGATTGTTTGGAGGTATAAAAAATTCCATGAGATTATTTTTGCACATTTTTTCTATTTTTTTTGTTTTCTTTTGTTTTGTTTTTTTGTTATTCGAGGACAATTTGAAGGTGCAGTAAACTCACCTTTACCTGAAAAATACTTGAGGAGTGGTGTAATAACCTCACCGATAGACCAAACCTGACAGCACAGAACGTCACTAAGTTAGCAAGATGAGGGAGAACGGTGGTGCAAGTTGTGACTGTAATTTGGAACACTTATGTTTCAGAAAAAAACTCACTTTTGTGAAGCACTACACTTTTCTTCTTTGAAAATGCTAATTACTAACTTGATTACGTACGTCTCGACTTTATTTTACCACCAAGGGTGTTAAGAACTTGAGGTACGTTACCTCCAAGGTTTGTTTTACCTCTGCTCAGTATAGTACATATATGTATACAGCTGTAGCATGCCTTCTGATGCCGTAGTTACGATTCGAGAGTAAGTTCTCTCCCCTTGTTAACAAAATATCGGAAACTTGAGGGAAAATGTCTCGTTTTCTTAGTTACAATGCGACATCCAAATATCACGAATAATACTTCATGTTCTTTACCTCTTGGCATCTTTGCCACCGCTTTATAAAAGCGGCTTCAGGGGTAATACAATATACATGGGGTAGGGAAACCACTTTATAACTTCTGAAACAAGTCTCCTTACCTTAAGTTCCCCATGTTGCCCTAGAGCAACGGCTTACCCTTGCATCAAAACTGCGGCCCAGACTTATAAGATCATAGATGTCTTTAACGTCAACGTTCTGTAGTCATTGCTGTGGCCTGTACAGAGGAGGGTGATCTCTAGAGCAGCCATGTCAAACTGAGGGTCCCCCGAGGGGCATATGGGTCACGTGTGTGGTCACGAGGGCCGCACACGACAGCTAACTGAAGTCATTTAATAAAAAATTATTGTAGAATATTTTATTACTTAAATTTGGAAACATACAATGTGCATACAAATCGCTTAGTGGCTAGCCACACTCATGAATGTAAAATAATGAAGTAGTTTATCAAAAGAACAAAAATTTAAACGGCAACATAGACTTATATGCAACAGCAACAAATACATTTTACAAAAATTACCACAGTTCAAAATGAACATTTATTTACGAATAGTGTGTTGTGCTTAGGCTTGACATCTCGTTTTAGTGACAATTTTTGCTATGTCTGGCTGAAGTGTCTGTGCAGTTCCGACTTTCATCAGAGATGAGAGGTGTTGATCAGTCTTGTTCCCTGAGAAGTGTTTGTTGATTTCATGAAGGAAAATAGCTGTTCACAAATAAGTAGAACCGAACAGTGCCATAATCTTTGTAACATTGCCATAATCTTTTTAAACTTTTCAGGAAGGTATGAAAAGACCCATGTAACAGATTTTGCGAATCTCTACGGTGTCGCATGTTTGACATGCCAGCTAGAGTATTTTCTGACGCCTGGGTCTTTACCTGCTTCCGACTGCAGGACCACTTTCGGTCTTTAGCAAGCAACTGGTTAACTATACTTCATAACTACAGTCTTTAGCTAACCACTGGTTAACTAAACTGGTTAACTTCATAACTACAGTCCCAGGACGTTTGCACAAGCAAAGCAGCTGCCATGGGCAAACACACCCAACACATGGAGCAGACCAACCCACCTTTCACTGTTTACAGATTGTTAATTCACAGGCATGGGGGCACACAATGTAACGATCACTGAACGGTACTCCCTCCCTAAATGTGCATGTGAAATGATTTTGATTCACTTGTTTGACGCCTTATGCCCCCGCGAGTTTAATTTCACTGTTGATGCGGGAATGAAATTACTGTTGGTGAATGAAGCATAGCTGCACCTAATAAATCCAATATATTCGCTACCGGCATTTTTGTTGCATACTTCTATGTGGGTTTGAGCGACATAGTAGAAGGATTTGCTGACATGAACATCTTTAACCCAACAATATAAAAAAACAAAGTGTTAACTAACGGGTCTTGATTAATGACCGTTAGTAGCTCGTTGAGTTCAAAGATCTGACAGTGTCAACTTCCAAAGGGAACACAGAAGGTCTCGTTATCCAAAACAATAGATAATTCTTCTATTACAGACTGAGTAATGCTAAACAACAATACACGCCTACCCTAAAACCTAAACAACTATAGTGGCGACACACGCCCGTACTAAACCGAGAAACTAAACGGCGACACACGCCTACAATACTCTAACCTACTCCTTCTTCTCTCTTTCAACGATCACACTAAACGTTACGCATGCGCTCTCTTGCTCGAACATTTGACCTCAAAGCTTGCGTCATTCATCCAGACTTGCGTCATTCACCGATGCTTACGTCATTCACACTTGCTCACGCGCTTGCTAGACTGACCTAGACCCATTAAACATTTCATTCGTAACACAGAGCTGTTTTAAGCTTTCACGTGTGCTAGATGTGGCCTTACCTATAACTTTCGGGTTGGGGTGTGTAGTTAGCAGCTGTTAACACCGTACTCCTCTCCCTTTCGTGTATGTACCTCCATCGTTATCTTCTCGTCTGGGAGAAAGCGATCACCTCGTAAAGAACTGCCTCGTGACGACTTACACAGATGTAGTACAAAGAGAAGACTTGTGAAACATCTGAAAACGTGAAAAAATATCGGAAATAAATTCTTTCGCAGGGAATGGAAAAATATAAAGTCATGACCCTGTCTTAGGCCACAGTTGGTTATAAGTTTTTGATTTAAACAAAATAGAAGAGCTTTTATTTTAGCGTACCGAGTAATTGAAACTGTGCATACGTGTATACGTGCAAATATCTGTATTTCTGAATGTGTTAACATCCCAAAAGCTGTGGATGCAGGACAAGACTTTCACCACACTTACAAATATATGTTGAAACGGAAGGCTATAGACTTGGCGAATTCCTGTAATCTCCCGGCACTTTAGGCGTTTCCTTTTTCGACAGTAGCAACATCCTTGCTGTTTGTTATTTAACATCAATGACAATGGATACTACCGGGTTCTCAAGCTCACATGAATCCTATTCCAACTAGATAACACTTTCTGAAAGAGCTAAAGTCAGCCGACGAAAGTGAATAAGACTAGTTTAGACTTTGCATCTTCATGCAAACTGTTCCACGCACAGACGAACTTTCCATCTTGTGAAAAGTTTCACAGTTTGACCCTGAGGGGTCATTCCTGTCTCGACCTTTTTATTTTGGTCCAGTACTGCTGTCACCAGGATGCTGCACGTGGGCAAATGTCACCTTGAAAAGCATCCTGTTGATTGCTATTTCGAGTCTGACCTCAATTGTTAATGTTTTCGACAAATGATTATCCCGTTAGCCTCACAGTAGCTTGTACAGTATTTTTTTTTTACCCCACTCCAGCAGCCAGTAAGATCTGATGGTCTGGTTTGACACCTGTAACGGTTCACAGACAGGGACTATAGGGGGCATGGAATTTTGGTCACCAGCATGCAAGCTGGCTAAGTTAGAGTAAACTTTATGCCCCACACACCATGACTGATGCATGTTTCAGTTGTGAGCCGTAACTGACGTCGAATCCGCCTTTTCTTTTCACTCCTTCACTTTCTCTACACGATTCTTACAACTGACAGAAAAAATCACCATTACTTTAGTCGGGGCCTGGGGCTAGTTGCACAAAGTTTCTTAAACTTAAAGCTGTTCTTAAAAGCCAAATTTAGAAAGATGTTAATAAATCGCTGCTATGCTCAAGTGCATACGATAAAACTGCTGATACGAACGAAAGTCTGGCTTAAACAGTTTTATCTTATTTAAAACATTTGTTTTAAAAAGCTGTAAAACTATGTTGTATTGTTTGTTTCTATAAATAGATTTACGACCTAAAAGAGTTTAAAGTTAGAAATGTGCAACTGGCCCCCAGGCACCCGTGTAACCTTAACACACTTTCAAGGCTAGACAGCGACTGTTGGGGGGCTGCCCCTAAGGGCGTGTCCCGAACGCAGACTCCTCGCTTTGGGGAAACCAGCTCTTGAGAAAGTGTTGTTGAGGTGAGAGGGAAGGGCCGTCAACTAAAAGGGACAGTGAGAACATTCCAAGCGTTTGTCGCGCGCACACGCGCCGTGAGTCAGAATAGCGCGCGGACGGCGTGAGAAGGAAACGGGTCGAGGCGGTTCGTCGGGAAAGTTTGCGCATTTATACTCCTCCGCTCTACTTCGAAACCCCACCTTTCAAAACGGCGGTTGATTGTCGCTTTGTGCAGCTGACACGCGGATGTCACTGCCCAGACACCTGTAAGCAGACGTGACATCGCTGCACTTGCACGCATCGCTCCTGCAAACACAGACTTGTACTGAATCGACGCTCGTCGTTAATCTGACGAAGTTGTTTACTGACGAAGCTTGCTGTGTGTACGTCGCCTAACTCTTCAGAGTGCGCGTGTTCGAATCTCAGACTCACATCTGTTGTCAGTCAAACTGTTTGCGAACAGGCACGACAGAGAGCTTGCACGGTCGCCACCCATGCGGGGGCGAGACAGAAGGAGGTCAATTTACTTTTGCTCAGCGGTTTTCAGAGAACATTGTGGCTGTGGCACTGAGTTCAGGGAAACACCGAATAGCAAAATATTGTTTCGTACTTCGGACATTCAGGAAAGACGTACAGAGTGGCTGAAGCACGCATGACCGGACCAGGCGTACACAAGCGTTGACAGATCAAGGATATCACTGTCTTTCAGCAGAGCGTGTCGACTGACTGTAAGTACTTGTATGGTGCGCAGAATCTTTATCTTTCTCCAAGTAGTCATTAAGATCACATTCACCAACTCTTCTGCTCAGTAGTTCATGTCTATCGTACCGATTCTACCCTACCGTCAGTGAATGTATAAAGGGTGGGGGTGATGGAGGTAGAAGGGTTTTTTCCTGTACGAGTATGTACATAGTTGAGTCGCCATGGTGGTGGTACCTTGGTTCATTAACTCTCGCACTTCCGGTTACTTCGTGTGTTTTTCAGCCGTCGTCTTTCTTTCTTTCTTTCTTTCTTTCTTTCTTTCTTTCTTTTGTGCATGGCTACGATGATTTTAACACTTCTTCTGTTAGAGGATACTATAGTTTATCGTCTGTCGTTAATCAATTAACACTGGTCTCACAAAAGAAGCATTATCTGATCTCACTAAAGGAAAAGTAAAGTTTTTTTTTTGTTAGCCTTTTGAAGTATTTACCTATATGCTATTTCAGTTAAGGGCCCATACTAGCTCTTAATTTAACTCCACAAGGGTCACAGAGATTTTCAAGTTCAAATAGTGTCAGCGAACGAAATGAGACTTCCAATGAGTACTGCTCTTGTCAAGATTATGGCCACATGTCTATTCTTGTACGGCCATATCAAATCCATGGATGTACCTACCCCTCCCCCCCCCCCGTCGCACATTTAAGAGTTGACAATATTTCCTAGCTAATTGAACAGCGCTCACCATTCAACATTAACATAATATACAAAGACTGATGCTAGCTCGTTTAGAAATCCCAGTGCTTGTCCAATACCTGGCGCCGACGTCGACAATATACACATGCACAATAGCATGCCATTGAACTATACAGATAAGAAAATATTTTATCATTTTTATTTTCAGCAGAAGGTTTATCGAAAACACGTTTTAGTGAAGGATCGCGCGTTTATCTATAATTTGATCAGGCAGAGCAACTACTGCGCATGCGTACATGAAAACGGATGTCCAACTACTCGCGCCAACAAAGGGTTTTACTGGATCACGTGACCAGCGCCATTAATCCAGTTTACGTACATTCCAGTACTTCAGCCGTTAGATGAAGCGTCTTCAAGATCGGGCTTGTTGCAGTTACCGGGCGTTAAAAATACCTTGAGCGGCGTAAGTTTGCGTTGCGGTCGTTAATCACATCAGCGGACTAGCTGTCGGAAAACACAGCCTCTACCCCTTGCCCATTTGTCCTCACTCTGCTCCATAGAGATGTAGTCATCTACACAGATTACGCAGACGCTGTCCAGACGATATTAACGAATTGGAAGCCATTCAGATATTGATAAAAAAAGAAGAAAATTACGACACATTGTTGTGCGTTCTTGGCTTTGCCACAACTCAAATAGAAGCTTGAGGAAGGAAACCTTTTATTTTTTTTTAAATTAAAGAAGGAATGCTTGTTGAACTATGGACGTATATCTCTTAACCTCTCGCCAAGTTGTAGGCTGTCAGCTCTCGGCGAACCGTTTAGAAGTTTACTATCCAGAACCACGATAAAATAATTACTCAACAATAGATTAGCAATAAATTTATTAATTAGTTACTTATTATTTCTTTTTTTTGGGGCAAAAGTCCTCGACCTTCACTTTCCACGACTTAGACCTTATAAACTTAAAACACAAGCACCTTGATCTTTCATACTTCCGTCAGCACGAGAGTTCGCATCGTTTGCTCTTCTTCTTGATGTTGATAGTTAAACCGGAGGCGAATTTGTGCTTTGACCTCGTTCTAGACGTTAACGCTGGGGAGAATTTGTCTGCAAGCAGTCCAGAGATATACGTCTGTGGGTTGAATTGACAACACAGTAACTACACACTCCCCTTCCAAATCACGACAGCAGTGGAAGCCGCCATTGTGAGCAAGAGTAGACATGCTAAACTGACGAATTGGCGCAATTTCACTTGGCTGACGACTGAATGGTAGCTCTGAGCCTTTGAAGGACAGTGACCTTACAGGGTCACCATCGCAGACCCTATGATTGCTTTAGCCTGATGTTCAACCCTTTGACATTGTGTACTGCAATAACCTGGCCTCAGAAAGGGTCTTGCCGCTCGTGAACCTTTGACTCTAGTTCACTTCACCGTGAAGTAAATCCAATGTGGCTACGTAGTAAATATTTACTGCCTGTGAAGAGAACTGCTACTGTTGCTATATGTCACCTGTTCGTGGTTTGTAAGCAAAGGTATTTTCATAGGGCGGTGATTTCGCACAAAAGACCCGACTTATTTGCAAAGCTCACTGTAGCCAGCTGGAACTATAGACTGTAAGTCGTAAAACCTTCCAGCTTGTGCTCCTGTCTGTATTGGGGCGTCGGTTGAAATCTGGGCAGTAAGGAACTTCAGTGCTGAAAATACGGCCGGCATAAACGAAAGTACGCGGCATTATCAAGAGGTATTTTACATTATAAAGGGAAAATGTCAGAATCATGGAGTTTGCTAGAGGGCGGGGGAGCATGAGTAATCCGGGTGCTCTTATAAACCGTCAAGTTGTAGTGGAAATGGCTTACACAGCGTATCGGGAGGTGGGACGAACGACACGAGGGACAAAGACATGTAATACATGGTCATTTCTTCGCGCGCCCAATTGGTCTTTACTATACTATGCGGCATGCGAAAGGTGCCAATAGCTCTTCTTTTTCCGTGAAGTTGTTCTCTTTTAGAAAGCCTTTCAGATTAATAAAACATTGTTTCTAATGACCTAACTAGAATAATGTCATCCTGGAAAACATTAAAGGCCTAGTATGGTTTAAAAAAAAATTCTAATTACAGGAAGTTGCTCAATGCAAGATACTATTCCCCAAAATCTGGATGAAGACCCCCTTTCCGTTCTCGAGATACACGTCCTTTAAACATCGCCATGCACAGAAAAATGTCAACTGTAGAACGTCACGTTTGTCCACAGATCTCCCATTGGTGGTAGCCTTGACAACATAAACATGTCCATGAACGATACTGAGATCTTTGCTATTGACCTCTTTCGTACATGGGGATCTTTGTTGAGGTGTATTTCGAGAACAGAAGGAGGGAATATTTATCCAGATTTTGAAAAGTAGTATATATCAATCATTAGAAGGAAATGCACGACACTACTTCACCTTTATGGCATCGCTAAGTGAGAGTTCACGGGAATGGCCTATAATAGTCTACATTGCTTACGGTCCGATTGGTAGCGAAGACTGTGACCTTAACTTATGTACTGTGACAGGCCCTGCCAAAGACGATAAAACGGTTGTCCTTTTCGTTTATGGTGGTGCCGTAGAGACAAGGCAAAAAGCTAGGGCACAGGTTTGTATTATCTGGCAACAAAAGTGTTCACAAGTTTAATTATGTCCCTAGTTGCGAACATTTATTGTTAACAACCAAATACGAAAGTTTATGCAGCCCAGTGTAGGGCCGTCTCATGTAGACACACAGTGCTCCGAAGCTACATCAGAACCTATGTCAGAATATACAGGGCTAAACAACTATCTTTTTTTCCTGTCGGAGGAAGCAGGGGTTTGTGTGTGTGGGTGGGGTGGGGGGACGTTTACTGTAAACGGTTTACGGTGTGTGTAATATTGTATGACGACCAATGCAGACGTCAGGTTTCCGAAGTTAATAGTAAGCCTATGTCAAGATATAAGTGGTTAAATTACCAAATCTCGTACGGTGTGATAACTAATAATAATAACTGAGCACTTAAATCAGGCAACATCACAACCTAAGCAAGTCACACTCTCTACGTTCATCAACGATAACGATACGAATTGATATAAAAATCACTGGATAACAATAACATTCTGACACCAAACACATTTGAGCCACAGGTGAAAGAGTACAGGTAATGAAAATGTGAGACATTAAATGTAACAAATATATAAAACAAATAAAATATTATGTAAGGTACTGGTGTAGAACCCACCAATAAAGAGTTTCAAAGTGAGTTCTCAATCAAGGTCGGGATATAAGTGGTTGAACAGGTACCAGTTCCATTGGGAGAGAGGGGATGGGGTGAATCGTGTATAGTGTGGTGACCACTCGTACCAGTCTGTGCAGATCGTGCGTATTACAGAAATGGTGTCCATGGCTTTCCGTTTCTCGCACGAAAGAACTGCCAGTCCGTGAGAACTTTCGTCAACATTGTCGAGGTTGGCAGAACTTTGCCACGTTTGTTGCTGTCAGTATTGTTTCCTCCCCCCTCCCGTTAGGCCCTTCATAACTGATCACTTATGGCCAAATATTTAAGCAAGCTTGGTAAAGTGCCCGTTGCTTTCCGTTTCTCCCTCGAAAGAACTGCCAGTCGGTGAGAACTTTCGTCAACATTGTCGAGGTTGACAGAACTTTGTCAGGTTTGTTGCTGTTGGTTTGGTTTCCTCCCCACAGTTAACTCATTTTTAACTGGTTGAAAACTTTGGCAAACTTGACCAAACATTTGTCAATATTTGTCCGGTTAAGAAGGTAGTCTTTAGAAGAAGAAGAAGTTGTGGCGGTGATGGTACCATCACGTAGAAACGTGCGTAAATCACGTAAGTGTAATTCAAATCACGTAGAGAACAGTTCTAAAGGGGGACTGGATCTTACACCATCAGCAGTTGGGAATATGAAAACGTAGAAGTTTAAATCGGTGGTCTCATTGCATATGACAATTATAATTAACCAGACATATGCTGACATTTTGTCGTTATTTACTAAACATTGGAAAGACAGTATTAACACATTACATTAGTGTATACTTTCTTTTGTGGCTGGTCGATAAAAACACTAATAATTGGATGCAGGCGTCTGAAAGCCCAGCAGTTTTAACCGGGTGTTTGAAAACCTCGTGCATTTTATGGATTAAAGGGGGTGGCTCCTTAACGAGAACAAAAGTCGCACTTCACTGACACTTAGCCACAGGGTTAGTGTAAATGACACGTGTAAACACATTTACGCATTTCACAATGGTACTTTGTGCAAACAGGACTGTGGACTTTAAAAATAAGAAGACATGCCCCGTGAAAGATGCAGATCCAGTTCCTCTACATCTCCTTTCATGTCAAACTTCAAAATAAATAATAACTCGAGGACATTTTTTTTTATTCTTTTGATAGATGATGTCAGAAAAACATCACTAGTGTTGCTTAATCTCTCCTCTTATTTATAGTCAGCTGTACCTTTGTTAGCTGTTTTATGATGTTACACAGTCGTCCTCTGGCGTCCATTCAGCATCACAGTATCTACATGTGTGTGAGTGTGTGTCAATGTGTGTGTGTGTGTGTGTGTGTGTGTGTGTGTGTGTGTGTGTAACAATATTTTACCTTAAGTTGATAAGCGGTATCTGGACATCTTTTTACTGCACGACTTCATCCAAACATCGCTCAGCCATCATTTGTCTTACGTAAGTTGGCAGATACTAAATTTTATTTAGTGAAATGAAGAAATATGGGTTTCGAAGACACGACATTTTTTTCTTTCATCTTGAAGACAGGGAAACGAGTCTAAAACTAGCTGTCACGACCCAAAAAGTTTTAGGAAGATAAACATTGTCTAAAGTACCTGAACAGGGGCATAGTTCTCCCTCAGTGTAGCTCTAGCGACAAGTGATGAGAGTAGCGACCCTCATAATTACCTGCTGATCTCTGAGTCATATATATATGTGTGTGTATTGTAGGTCACTTAACAGGGTGTAAGGGAGATTTGCCCTATGTGGCAGAATACCCTGCGTATGTCAATCTGTGAGCAGGGAGTTGAAAACAAGACAACGGCAGGAGCCTGCAGGTAATTTATCATCTCGCCGCTCCTCGTCTGCGGTAACCCATGGCAAAGGTGCACGCAGTGGCCTTCATAGGTGTCATCATTAACACCATGTTGTAATTCACGAAGCCAGACACTCGATCTTAAAAAGTAAATGAAGACGGTAAATTCTGGATACTTACAATGTTAAAATCCCCGACGTTGAATACTGAATCCTTACAGTGTTAAAAAAAAGAGGTTGTGAACTTGATCTACACTTGACGAAAACAACGATGATGATGGTAGGGGGGGGGTTGGCGGGGGTAAGTGGAAGGTGGGGCTGATCTACGATGTTTGTTGGGTTGTGTTTCCTCTTTCCGCAAGAGAGAAAAACAAAACCAAAAAACAAAAAAAAAATCTTAAGCCCACCTGATGTAGATTTTCTGTTTTGAAAAAAATTGAATGAAACAAAAACAATGAATAAAAGAATACTTTTGAGGTTAGAAATGTAAATGTGATCTGCGATGATGATGCAACAAGAAACGAACAACAGCCTGCAGCAGGGCTCTGTGTGGCTGGCTCTGTCTCTAGACGGGCCACACTCACCCTCACCCACTTCCCTGACACCCTCTTCATCTTTCCCCCTCCGTATTGTAGAGGACGCTGCGGAATCTCACCTGGTACACCTCCATAGCAAGCCTATGTGTGGCATGCCGTGCCGACAGCTAGCAAACATTCCACCTTCGTCAGGTTCTCGAAACATCTCTCAAGTGGGGACCACACGGCCACGGTTTTGTACTGTTAAGCCGGTCAGCACGTAAAGTACACACTAATATACACAGTCTCTCCATCCTTCTCACTCACTCACGCGCGCGCTTCATCCACATACAAATACACATGCATGTTCAAATCACGCTAATTGCAATTTCCTAGGTGGTATGTTTGCATGTATGTATGTGTGTGTGTGTGTGTGTGTGTGTGGATGTGTAGGAGGAGCCGTGAATTAAAACACTTATGTGGAATTATTTTTGAGGCGCAAGGGAACTTTTGGTGTCACCATTTTCCGAAAGTGATCTTGGCTCTGTCTTGTCTTGCTGCCAGCCTGCCAGTCCTGACGAACGATCTACTAAGAAAACGGCTGGAGGACATTCTTATGATGATGATGTCCATTTGTAATGCGCAGCAAAAACAAAATAAATTAAAAAATAAGAAAAAAAATAAAGTAAATAAATAGATAAACACCAGGAGAGTAAAAAAAAAGACAGAAGTTTGCTTGGTTGTTTAAGTATAAGTCCGTCTTAAATAAACAGATGCAGAAACAAGTTTGAAAACCTTATCACGGCTATCAGTTAACCCTTTCTTTTGGACTGTGCCTAATCCTTTATTCCCACCTTTACATCAAAACATTAAGATCATCTTTCATGTGGTTCTCGAACTTGTAAAGATAAATAAATAACCAAATAGTCTTGTTGTCAAACATGTGATGTGCGGTAATTCCTACTTTTAAAGCTGATCGAATGTGCAAAGCAAATTTTTTCGTTTTTTTAGTGGGTCGGGGTAAGTAGAGTTGTTTGAAAGAATGTAAGGTCGGAGGAGGGAGTGCTTCTGCTTTGCAGTGATTTCTCATTATTGAAAAATAGCCATTCATCAGTGTTTGTGTATGCGTGTGAGTGCGTGCCTGCGTTTTTTCTTTATTTCTCTTACTTTTTGAAATGTGTTTCTTGTTCAGATTTACTCAGAAACATTCAAATATGTCTTCTTCTCTTCCCTCTGCACAAAATTAAGGTGAAGTCATCGCTAAAACGTGTAGCAATAAATTACATTGATGAAAGCTGTGAACCAGTGCAACATGTGCAGTGTTAATATAAAAATAATACGTAAACAACTCTAGCAGCAGGTGTGTGGCAGGTTTCAAGTAAATACCACACTGCAGTCTGGGGATAATATGTACAGCACAGCATGCGGCATGTTACTCCTGCTTAACGAGTCGGAAAATGGAGGTTGTAATGATCCCACTTCGATTGTGCATTGTTAACAGTGTGTAAAATAAAAGTAGTTAAAGAAAAGACAACGATCATGATAGTAATATCAGCAACAGTAACAAATATCAAATAAAGAGAAACAAACGTTTTTCATTATTATTTTTTCTTCTTCTTCTTCTTCTTTGCGTGGACGGTCCGATGGCGTAAAGGTTAGCGCCTGTCACCAATACAGTGAAGGTTGACTGTCCTGGGTTCAGTTCTCCTCACGGGCACGTTGTTCTTTCTCTGCATGTGGCATCTGTTTACAGGGGTGACTGCCTTGCCGTGATATAGCTTTAGTTGCTAGCTCGGCGTAAAAAAAAAAATTTTCCTCCTCCTCCTTTTTTGCGTGGTCGATGGACGAACGAAGACGAAGAAAGTTGACATAAGGATTTGAGGTAGTAGTGTTTTGTAGTCATAGCGAACAAAACAAAACAGAACAAAAAGGTGTATTAAAAGGGTTATGATGAAAATCGAGCTGACAATTTTGAAAATGAAAATAAAACCCACTTTTTGCCACTGCGCAACAGCAAGTTTGCAAAACGCCAAAAAACTGTGTGATCGTATAGTCATGGGCAAGTCTTCAACCTAGGTACAAGTCGCCCCAGGCCCCGTCAGATGTCTTTACATCTCCGGTGGCTGATGACACATCAGTGAACAGCTCTCGACATGTTTGCCCTGGTCCCACTTTGTGACTCACTGCTTCTTAGAAATCACTCCGCGATTGAAGTCAAACGGGCGACCGTTGAAGACACGTGGCGCTAATAAACCAGCAACCAAGTTCTTTTTCAAACACACACACACACACATGGCGAGAGCAGCCTTGTTAGCGGGAATACTTGGACAGCACGTCCGGGTTGCCATGACTGTAGTGTTAAAACTTGCTCATTCTGCATGCATATGATGTCGAAATTTCTGCACGAGTGCGCGACATCTGCATTAACATCGACATTAACTCTACAAACGGAGCGAAATGCACGACAGATAAATTATAGCATTTTGTTTACTTGAAGTTGGTCGTATGGTGCATGAGGCGGTCCGGTGGCGCAACGGTTAGCGCCTGTCACCAATACAGTGAAGGTTGGCTGTCCTGGGTTCAGTTTTCGTCTCGGGCACGCTGTTCTTTCTCCGCATGTGGCATCTGTTTACAGGGCTGGCTGCCTTGCCGTGATATAGCCTTAGTTGCTGGCTCGGCGTAAAACACCAATTAAAAAAAAGTATGGTGCAAGAGTTACTGGCTGGTTATTATTATTTGTTGTTTTCCATGGATGACTCCGTGTGATATTTGTGTGGCTTTGTTTGATTGACAAACCTGATTAAATAGAATCTTACTGAAGTAATCACAAGGATTAGTAAAGTACGTTAAGTGCTAACTTAATGTCGTTTCATTCAGTGTTGTTTCGTTGAGGGAAAAAAAAAATTCCGGCTAAGACCTGTGTGTGTGTGTGTAGTTTGCAAATGTTTGAAAAAAGTCGTCCCCTAATCTTTTTGAGGTCATTGGGTTAAAAACTGCACTTATCTTAGAGGCCAGTGTTTTTTAGGGTGATGCTCATCTCCAGTCTCTGGTTTACCTTCCTCGACCCTTTATGGAATCAGGTACCCATTGCCGTCAACGTAAGCCACACGGGCCTCGAACCTCCTCGCTCTAACCACTCGACTGTCCGCTTGTACACATACCGTAGGACTTCGTATTTCAGTCTCTGATTTCGTCTGACATCGACACAGGTGTGTGTAAAAGGAAAGTATTTCATGACACTTTTCGTTCTTAATGAGCATTCGTTGGCCTTTGTGACTTTACAAAGGTCCCTAGAAACGTGCAAATAACGTACAGGTGGGCTGACGTATGAAGCTGGACAACGGCCAACGTCAGAGACGAGACAAATAGTCCCGTGTCACTGGCCGAAAGCCTTAAACCCTGTGGGAGGCACAGTTGCTGCTGTTGCTGAAGCTGAAGGATAGTGAAAACACAACGACTGTCTTAAGCCTCTGCAGGCTGTACAACAAGCTCAGAGAGGTGTTGGAGAAAGTGATGGTTTATTTTGTTTTGTATGTTTGGGTGGGTTTTTTTGTGGGGGGGGGGGCTGGGAGTGGGTGGGGTCTATCAAGTTTAAAGCTGTGTTAGACGAGGGTGATTAATCCACGCAGACGCTCAAATTCGGAATATAGATAGCATCAGCGCCTTTATTACTTTGTGGGTAGGCTCTTCAAAGTGTTGGCTCCAATTACGTCAGATGAATGTAAATACATTATGTAGAGAAAGTGTTGAGGTGTCTTGAGAGATTAAGTGACAGTGTTAACAGGAAGGTGGTCGTGACAACGAAGACAACGCAAGATGGTGCAGGGCAAACATGGCGACATGATGGGCCTGAATGTTTTGATTTATTTTATTTATTTATTTATTTAATTTCTGGTTTTTAATGTTGCAGGTGATTGAGAATGGAGCAGAAGGACGAGACCAACCACCTGGAGAACATGAGCGTGGCCATGCACGTGGCACGTGACTGGTTCCTGCAGGCGATGAGCTTTCTGTTGTACGTTCTGACCCGCTGGCTGGTGGTGACCTTCCAGAAATTTACCTGGGCCGTGACGGGAGTGGAACGCGTACGGCGTGACGCCAAGCGGGGGCTGAACTTCAAGCAGAGCGCCCATGTGCTGGACATCCGCTGGCGCCGGAAGCTGACGTCCTGCGCCGTGGCCGACGCCGGAGACTTCATTGCCACGCACAGCGGCTTCCGGCACCCCAGCCACGTGCTGCGGCCCGCCGTGTCCCTGTACTGCATCACGCGACACGAGGCCGTCTTCGTGGAGGTGGAGGAGGGGACGGACGTGTACTCCGGGGGTCCCTTGTACCTGCGGCAGTTCGCGCTGGCGCAGCGGGTCATCACCATGCCTCTGGCATCCTTCCACAAGACGGCGTCAGACGTAGGACCGCCACGGGTACCTTTGACCTGGCTGGGCTGCGCGCCGCGCGCCGGGTCCGCGCTTCTGGCCAACGTGCTGGGCAGCTCCAACAACACGCGCGTGCTGCACGAACCAGACGTGCTGACGTCACTGGGTCGCCTGTACCGCGCGGGGGCGCTGGCGGCAGGGGAGTACTCGCAGCTGCTGACCAGCTCCGTACGGCTGCTGTGCAAGCCGGATGATCGCTGCGGTACCTTGCTGCTGAAGGCGCGGCCATGCGTCACTCGCATGATCGAGGATGTGTACTCCACCTTCCCCCGCGCCAGGTACCTTTTTCTGTACCGCAACAGCCTTAAGTCGCTGCACTCCACTCTGGCGTTGGCCCACGCCGACCCAGCCTCTCGGGCTCTGCGGATGTTGCTGGATAGCAGCCTGCTGTCCGCCGTGTTTCCTTGCGCCCGCAAGTGGATGTACGCTGACGCTGTTGGGGTCAACGAGAAGCCGGGAGCCGCCCTGCACGCTGGCAAGCTGTCAGCATCCGGGATCGCCACCGCCGCCTGGGCTGCTAGCGTGGCGCGCTGCGCGGAACTGCGTGACAAGGGTGTGCCCATCCGCGCCCTGTTGTACGAGGACGTCATGCGGAACCCGCGCGCCGCCTGTCACCTTCTCTTCAAGCTGCTGGAGCTCCGGCCTGAACACGTGCCGCAGGCCCTGGAGGTGTTTCGCCACGATTTCAACCGTAGTCCGACATTACCGCAGGCCGACAGCCGGCGAGCGCTGGGCCAGGAGGCCCGGCAGGAGGCCGACATGGTGCTAAAGAAGTACGGCTTGCCACGGCTGGGTGAACGTGTGGAGCTGCCGGGGCTCGTCAAGTTCGACTGAAAAGCGCACGCACGTGCACGCGGTGAGGTTGCAGAGGTTCGGCGGACACATGGTGTTGGGAGCATGCGCAGTGGACTCATTTCGCCATTTTGCCGCACAGACTGCGAAGACTGCTGTACCTGTCAGATGAAAGGATCTTCATTATCGCGCATCATAAATTACTGGGTTGCTATCTCTTTCTCTCGTTCTCATGGTGTTGCTCTCACGACAGAAACCGATGCTGTGGTGCAGCTTTGCTCTCTCGTGGCAGTGTTCCCGTTTCTGATAGAACTTCAACAACTGCAACAACAACTAGTGGTGTAATCCAGCACCGCAATAGCAGAAGTTTTGTGCGAATGCGTGGAACTGTCAAGACTGCAAGACTGTCATGCCATAACCCTGCATTGTAATGTACATTAAAGATGAAATACTTTACATGGGAAAGGATTGTTCCAAATGTATGATGAGAGGCGAGGATGACAAAATAACAGAGGTTGGGCGAGCTAACGAGGTTTAAGTGTAAACATATGGAAGAGAGAAGTTTTATCAGTAAATTATTTCCTACCGTCCGCTTTGGGAACAATTTCCTCCTAACATTTATTCAGATACCGCCCATAGCTACACTGCTTAGACCATGTCTAGAGTGCGTAAATTTCCCAGGGTCTCCTTGAATCTTTTTAGATTAAAGGAAAGATCGCTTGAAAGCCTCACTACCGGTAAACAATTTTTTTTCCACCATTTCTCGGCGTGGGATATGACCCACTTCCATTTACAAGGCCCACTTGATAATCTGCATTTAAAACACATACACACCTTTGCTATGAATCGACTTGAACGGAGCAACACCTGCACGTCACAAAAGCCGTTTGTTAGTAAAGTTGTGTGGGGTCAAGGGACGCCTAACCTTTGGCAGGTTGGTGAACCATCGTCATTTCTGGTCGTACGGAAACGAGGCGGACGTCGTCTTGTCCGTCCCCAAAGTCCACGCGACGATTTCACAGTCATGCCATACATTCATAGCTGTTGACGGCTCACCATTCTTGGTCAGATTCATAATTTTGAAGAAATAGCCTATAAGTTAATTATTATATACATTTTCCATTACACCGCTTGCCTGTTTTAATCCCTCCGTTTCTAGGGAATGTCCTAAAGTGCATTAACATCCTCGACGAGTATTTTGTTGAAAAAAAAAATGTGTGTGTTCTTTGTAATTTGCAGTGTCGATGGTCGATAGGATTTTTTTTTTCAATTGTAAATTTATGCTTGCCTCGTTCCTTTTATATTGTCCCATTTGTTGCGATCCACGATTATTTCTTAATTATCTGCGTCAGATATCTGCATGGAGCGAGCTTTGAAGGTCACTGAAGTAATAATTTTACAAAGCAACTCGATCTCACCATCAGATTATTAACCCTTTATCCTTCCACTGTATGGGGACTACCGCAGTTAAATGCAAAATCTGCTTGCCTGCTTCTTGTTTTGTAAGCGGGCGGGTGTGTGTGTGTGTGTGCGCGCGCGCTCTCGCGCTAACATGTACGTGCATCTGTGCGTTTGATTTCATAATGATTCAAGCAGCTTGTCGTTTGAAAATCGTGCTGGAGGTGGTCGGTTTGAGACTTTTTAGGTCTAAACGTTGGTCCGTCTCCTGACTTGTAAGGTTACCTACCACCGGTATGTAGCTATCAGAGTGTCAGAGACACTTAAATTTCGAGGGTTTTCTCGTGCGCAGGGCCTTCATCCCTCGCCTGACGTCAGACGGATGATAAGGGGCTTTATTCCCAGCACTTGGGCAAAGGGCGTGATGGGTGCAGGGTCAGGGTGTCGCGAAGGCGAGACTGTGTCTTGAGTACTGTCTGTCTGACGGTGTGTGTGTGTGCGTGCAAACGTGTAGGCAGGGCCGGCCTTAGGTATAGGCAAACTAGGCAGCCGCTTAGGGCCTCCGATTGGTGGGGGCCTCGCACAGGACTCAAAAAATGTTATTAGAGAAAAAATTGCGAAACTTGGATCAAATTTCAAACATTGCAGACCTCTGTGACTCTATGTCTACTAAATTGCGTAATTTTATTTCTTCAGTGTCTATTTTTTATTTTTCTATTTCATTTGGGGCCACCAAATTCACTTCGCCTAAGGCCTCCAATTACCTAAGGCCGGCCCTGGTGTAGGTAATGTGTGTCCGTATGATCAGGGAAGCTCCTGCCTTTGTTCGTCACTAACTGATTTTGTGTACACGATTATTTTGCTGTATCACAACGATTCTACCCTAACCACCTCTTTGTCATTGCATTGCTTTCTTCGAAAAAGTGCAAAGTAAGCACACACACACACACACACACACACACACACACACACACACACACACACACAAAATGAAATATGGCAATAATGGACGTAATGAGAAGCCAAACGATTTCAGGAGTCTGAAGATTTTAGGCTTGCATCGAGTGAATGACATTGAAATTTATATATTTATCACATATGTAGCTGAGCACATTATGCCTAGAAGGATGACTGCTTGTGGGATGTAATAGTGAAATAGTCGAATATTTTGCAACGATGACTACATTAAAAGAAATATTGACTTGTCAACACCAAGTGTAATATAGCTGGAATCTTCTTTTATTCACACATGATTTTGCTAAAACATCGATGAAATCCCAGGGTATCATGTTCAACTACAGTTTTAGTCACACCTAGAACCACATATTAGTCATTTTAGACACATAACTGCTTTAAAGAGGCCATTGGCTCAGAAGTCACTGCATAAATATTATAATATTGACCTGGCCAGGACACATGGCGCCCGCTGGGGCATATTAATTGGAAAAGAGAGAACAGTGATAGGTGAAGGCTTTGTATTCTTACGAGCCTGTATCGTATCATTTCTTTAAAAGAAAAACATAGGGATATTTTTATTTCGAAATGTGTTTCAAGTGTAATAAATGTTATAAATGGGTCTATTGGGTTATTAAAATATTGAATGAACCTGAGTTTATTCTCGTTTCTGCTTTGTATGTGTGCCTATGCTTATGTGTGTGTGTGTGAGAGAGAGAGAGAAAGGGAGAGAGAGGGGCGGGGGTGATATTTACAAGGGAGAGCTTTGGTTTTCCACACAGCATTCTGACAAAGTCCAAGTAAATGCCATAAATATAGAAAGTTCTACTTCTTGTTGTGCAAATCCAAGCGAGGTTACATCAGCTGGGATACAATGATACAAACATTTAAAAAATCAGCTTTCTTTGTGAGTGGCCCAGGTGTTCCCAGTTTATCCAGTTTCGACGATAGAAACCACGTGTGTGTGCGGGCTTACTGACGGGTTCTGGGACTCGCGGTAGTGTTGCCTGCTTTTGTACAGGTAAGACCTGACTGGACCATTAATATTGGAGCAGTTAAGAATGGCGAAGGAGGGACATAGGTACAGTTAGAGACAACATAAATGGGTTGCTGAATGTACATTGTAGCAATCATGGCGAAACCTTTCTAAAATGTGTTCGGGAAATCTGTAATCATTTCGAGGTGACATTTATTTGGTCTGTATATCTGTTTGGATTCTGTATTATTGCTTGCCTACTTATTTCTTTTTCTTTTTTGCTTTGTTGTTCTGTTTCTTCCCAAGTTCGTCTGCTTCGGTCAGAATCTTGGCTGCGTGTACTGTATCACAATCGCGCCGTCCGTTTTCTTCAGGTGTTATGACAAAATAGCAGTTATTAGCATTATACAGTTAGGGTTGTCTTAAAACAAGATGTAGCCCAGTCAAAGCATCTTATAACACACACACACACACACACACACACACACACACATACACACACAAACAAACAAAGAAACAAAAAAACACATAGGCACGATCACTCTCTCTCACTCTCTCACCCATAACCTTTCCCTCAACCCTCTTATATATTCCGAGTTAAATTAAATACCCATTTACCCATCTTCTTAATGAGCAAGGTGGTTGTCCACTCACAGGCACACACGAGCCTTGAGCCATCGACTTTACACGCACACACACACACAGAGGCATGGGCACGCACACTAATCAGGACCGATAGTTAAAACAGGTAAATATTTTCTTTTTATCCAGAATGTATGGAAACAAGTGCTGTCGAGCAAGATCCGCGATCCTTTTTGGCTCGTCTATTATCTGGTGGCTCCCTCGTGTTGCCGAGTCTCCTACCCTCTCTTAATGTCTACCAATCTATGGCAATCCCAACATCTCTGGCTCTAACCAACGTATCCTGTTGCCTAACGCTTACTTCTCTTAGTGTCTAATGCTCGTCTTTTAGTTTGTCTTCTGCCTCCTGGGGATGGCACCTTGGTCTGACAGTCCACCCACCTCCCGTCCACTCAGTAAGTGGGAACATCGCTTACCAGAAAGGTAAAATACTGGCTGATAAAACGGTTTGGCCTCGGCATTCCACACATTAAGCCCTGGGCGTATTGAACCACTGGGTTCTGGGTCTTTTACCTTTCACAGAACGTAAATTTGTCATTGCCTACCGATTTTTGGAAAAGTAGCTCAGGAGAAGTACACTAAAGTGTCACGGCTACAGAAACTCGATAGTTAACAATATTGGGTGCATTAAACATAGAGAAGAGACAGACGTAACTGCTCAATGCCAGTCCCTAGTAAATCGACTTTACAGTCCTACACCGGCTCACCAGTTTCTCATTTTGCCAGTTTACCTCTACATAGAAGCCAATAAACCACCTGCATCATCTGCATGCATGACTCATGGACAAAATAAAACACCACTCACAACTTTCTAAGTTGGCTTATTCCCTGCCCCTCTCTTTCCTTCAATACTTTTCCTAACACCCCCCTCTCCTGTACATCCAGACTTGTACAACATACGAAGCCCGATGATACAGAAGTCGAGGACAAAAACGGCAGTTTTCATCGACTAGTTTTACTCACCTGCAGAACGAAACATGTAAGTCTTTTTTTTTCTAAGCTGGAGCAAATAGGTTGTGGGGAAGATCTTGGCCTGTTGAGAGAACATTGTGTCCCTTACATTTAGGCTGCGAACCTGTTTCGTTCATCGTAGTCGAGCTGTGGATGACAAAGTCAGTGAGAATCATTCTGCTGATGTCTGCTGTTCTTTTCTTGGGGGGGGGGGAGGCTGGGGTATAAGGGTGATGTGGAGTTTTCACTGTCAAGTGCTGCTATTTGTATTTGAGGTCAATGTAGCGACACTGCGCCCTATATTTGAACAAGTCGACAAGTGACATTTTGGTTGCTCCGGTCCTCCACTCGGGTCAGACGGGGATAGCTGCACTCCTTCCAGAAGAATGTGTGTGTGTGTGTGTGTGAATTTACTACGTGATTCAGGTACTCTCGCACGCAAATGAACACAAATGATAAATTACATATAATGAGATAATAAAAGATATATATGTTATAGAAATGCACCCCGTCTGAAAGGTTTAGTCTAAAACAATTTCAGGGCATGGTTCCTGTTGCCTATAAGAAGTATCCATTATTTATCGTGGATACTGTGATGTCTAAAAGCGCCCATAGGGCTGGTATTGGCGATATATAAGTAATCTTCTTCTTCTTCTTCTTCTTCGTCTTCTTCTTCTTCTTCTTCTTCTTCTTCTTCTTCTTCTTCTTCTTATTATTATTATTAACTTCATTTCACTTTACTCGCAGGGTAAAACATATAGCTCTTTTGCACTAGATAGCAAATGGACGTGTTATCATGGCTTAATCATAACCCCTGTCAAGAGCCACAACCTAACATTAGACCATAGTATCACTAATTTTAACTCAAAAATCGAATGGAAATCGAAAAACGCATTTGAGAGATTCAGACATTTCTAATTTGAAGATGAGAATACGAGTAGATGTACTAGAACGGTACGCGCCGTGACTAAGCCGGGTTAGGGTTAGACCAGTACAGCGGGGGCTACAGACATTGACTTGTAGACATATGATACGCTCATGGGGAAACCCTCTGAGCTCAGGTGTTGTCAGGTCGATAATCAAACACGTTGCATATATTACCTCAGAATAGTCCATCATCAGATCGTGTCACTTCTCTCAAATGGCTTTTAGAGTCGCCCTGACACTCTGTCAGTTGCTGAAAGTACGGTAACCACAAGCAGGTGATGGCGAGATTAAGGTTTATATGTATACTATAGAGAACACTGACAATAGCGACATATAGCTGCCATGTAGGCAGTATAAATCAATGATGATTCAGAGTGAGCGGTACTTCAAGACCAACGATTGCAACAGCTGAAAGATGGCTAAGAATGCTTGCAAGCTGACTCAATATTTCCGTTGTCAACCAAGACATACTGAACTGAAACCCCGTTAAAGCGTTACAATTAAGTGCTAGAAGAGCTGGAAGATTTCCGGTGGCACAGATGTTAAGCTAAATCTTAAGTGTGTTGTGGTCTCCTTTCTCACATAGCTAATTTTTTTCTTTTGTTTTTTAGTTTTGGAATAAGTGTCTTACGAGGACTTTGTTGGGATGAATTTTTAAAGGGAGGCAAGCTGCAACTGCAGTGGGATTTGTTTTGTGTTTATTTCCCCTTATTCTACTAGCAGACGACTACAACAAAACCGAATAAGAAAATGTTGAACGTCAATTTTTGCACGAATTACTTCTTTTCGTATTTCTTAAAGCGTGACTAATCCGCCCTGTCTACACAATGAATGCCTGTTTGTTACTGAGAGTGTGATTCTCATGTAACTGTCGATGAATAAATTTTTAAAGGGCCAATCGCACAGCTTGGAATCATTTGTCGCGATCACAGGAAGTAACTTTTCAATACGACGGTGGGGACAGTTGTATCGACGGTCTAGCGATTGATACCTTACAAAATTTAGTAACTCCGCAGCATTCTCTCAGAATACCGATTGAAGAAAACACAGTGAGTACATATGGTGGATTTTAAGATTGGCCTAGATTGTTCATTATTTTATGTTTTCCCTTCAGGTAATGAATACAACATGGTACTGTGCGAGCACTTTTATTTTTAGATCCTATGACAGCATTGAGAATTAGGAAGCAAGACTGTTTGGATAAATTTGCAGCTTAATACCGTCAAAATTTTTTGTCGACGACGCCGGTTTGTCATTTAACACTTTTGTGTTTGGTTATACTGTCTGCAGACTGTGTTGATCACCTAGCCTGCGTCTAATTCAAGCTAATTTTGCAAAAGACTTCTCGCATTCTTGATGTAGTGTGGCATAACATTACTATTTAAGTGTTATTAGCATTAGTAGAAGTACGAACATAGTTTATAAAACTTGCCTATTTGAGTACGTCAGGCCTTGAAAACTGCACTTGGTGACCTGACCGAAGTTATAATGAGCCGCTGGCAAGCGTTTCGCGTTTTGGATAATACGCCTACACAGTCTTGTGCTGGCACAGCATGCTGCTACGGTGCTATTTAAATCGCTCCTCTGCAGTGCTACATTCTCATCACCGTCATAGAAGAGGGAAATTTTGGTTAGCTGTCAGCAGAAATTAAGTGACTCACTCATATGAAATGACAATACGTTAGCGTCTTTGTTTTTGTGCTTTGTGCCTCTTTCCCACACTCTGGCAAACTGACCGGCCAAGGGTTGATAGAAATGATGAATGACTCAAAGACTGATCTCATAAATGCTTGCAGTTGTGAAATTAATTCACAGAAAATATATGTAATATTTTTCTTATTCATATGCTCTTCACTTAAACACACATAGTGATTCATGATCTGAATGAAGTAGTTAGTCTGTGTAATGACATTTGAAATATCCAACAGATAGTTTGCATTTGAGTAAGGAGTAATTTATAGTCTTGCTGGTAGTCTTGTGGTAGAAAATGTGTGTCCTTGTTTGTTCAACTTCCTGATGCCCTACATTTCCAAATGTGAACACTGAAATGTCAATGTCTGATTCAAATAATGTATACTAGTGCATTTAAGAAATTTGTTTTTTGCTAAGCACTATCTTAATAATAAAGTGGTTCATTCAAAGTATAGTCCTAGTCTTTCATAAAATCTGCAGTGTTATCTTTTATAAAATGTAATTAAAGAACTGATAGAAGAAATGGAACATCAGAATAAGGCATTATTCAAGTTTTGATTAATCTTTAGTTAATGAGAAGAGTGGGGTCAGCTTTTGTTGTTGATCAGTTTATTGACAGATGTCATAAGTGCATGGGTAACTGATACATACATAAACACACATTTGCACAGAGAAAGTGTCTTGTTGCAAGTTTTTTATGTAAACTGAAACTTAAAAACATAAAAAAAATTCACTGTATTCTTTGATCCTTCATTTTGAGCCTTTTATTAAGAGTTCATCTACAGTCATTCTAAGTGTTACTTTGAAATCTCTGTAGTTATGATTACAAATAAATGTTGTGTCCATTGTTATTATTATTTATTGTTAGAAAAAAAACTCATATCATATTGATGTGTTGGTATATTATGTTTTACACAACAGTGTTAATTCTTCCAGATGTGAAAAACTGCTAATATTTCTTTAATGTTGAGAGTCTGTAGATAACCTAAAGCATTAGTATTTCTGCATGATTTTTTTGTAAACAATTTGTAGATAACCAGTAAATGCAATTTGTAGAGAACCTAAACTATTAACATTCCTGCAAGATACTTTGTCAACACAGTTTATAGAAAACCTAAACCATAGTATTCCTGCTAGATACTATGTAGACATAGTTTGAGGTGAAGTACCTCTTCTAGCCTTTACTGACACTGTGATATTGTGCAATATGCAGTCTACTTATTGCATTCTTGCTTGCATACTTGGCCTACTACAGTGAGTGCCACCTTGCTCGTGACATTGTGAATGTTGGAAGCTTTCATAGGTTTTACTTTTGAGGAGGTGTAGACTAACCAGAAATGTGGTGGGGGAAGGGGGGCTTCATAAACATTATTGTGTTGATAAGAGTAATTACAAATATGTCCCTAGATTGAGTTTGAGTAAATGTTGACTGTGTGTTGTATTCAAAGCTTACATTATATCTATAAGCAAGGAGCACTAAAATGAAAGGTAACCATATTATTCGAGTCATTTGCATTCATTCATTCATATCACATTGCTAACCGTGTCCTGCTTTTTTTTTTTTTGTCCTTTCCGTAACTTAGATATAGAAACATTCCTTCCAACATTTCTTTATTGTTTAGTTAGGACCATTTTCAGTTTGAAAGACTTATTTGTAAACTAATGTTTTAGTTCTGCCATTATAGTTGTCACATTGTTCTTTTGTAAGTTAAATGACTCACATCCTTCTGAGGTATTTTCCCTCAGGCCATTTATGTGTCATGTTATTGAAAGCTGTAAAGTGGAGACTTTAATATGCCTCTGGCTGTTATTGTAGGTTCTTACTGTGATTACATCTGCTGAAGAAGGCTAAGATGAGATTATTGTCTATTTATCAGTATTATTTAAAAAAGTGCTTAGGAAAATGAATGTGCATTGTTTAGTTGGCATGTAAGTTGTGGAATTTTGTTTTGATGCTACTGTATTTTTTTCCTGTTACAGTGTTGATCCTAATCTGCCTTAGAAATGGCAGGATGAAGAAGGGAGGGGAAGAGACAGGTTGCTGATGTCAGCAGTGTGCTGCTGATGGACACCAAGGTCAGTCAATTCATTGCAAGTGTTAGCTGTCAGCAGTAGTCACACAGGGTGTGTGTGTGTGGGCATGTGTGTGGAGGGAGTGAGTGAATGTAATAATATGCATGTGTCTGTACATGCTTAGAGTGTGTTTATTGATAGTCAGTTTCCAGACATGCACAAATAATGCATGTTTAAAGACTGAAGCATCTGTTGCAAAAGGCCATCTCCAATCAGATGATTATAAGGACAAATATATCGAGCATCTGTGGAACACCTTGTCAGCTGCTGCATCTATCCAGTCCACCCAGCAGCAGTACAGGTCAAGGGACTGAACTGAACACACCTAGGTGGATTAAAATATTTGATCAAAAAAAACTGAAGATTGAGCTGATGCATCCATCCAGACTACCCAGCATAGGGCAAGGGACTGAACAACACAAGATGGATTAAACATTTGATTTAAAAAAAAACAACTGAAGAATAAGAGGGGAAAAGAGCAGAGTGAGAATGTGATATAAGTGGTAGAAGCATGAAAAGTTGTCATTTGCATACTTTAAAAGAATTAAGGAAAAGCACCATAGATTTTAACAAGTGCTTGACTGGATACTAGGAAAATTACGAGTATTTTAGACATTTTCTGAGCAGCATGTGTTGCCAGTGCAGTCACTGCAAATAGACCATAGTGTGTAATGGGTGAATTTATCTCCATTAAACAGTCACTTCTCCTTTTGCAGTTCATGTGTTACTGAATTTAGTTTTACCATGTCTCCGTTCTTTGTTCAATCTACTTTTTTTTCTTTATTACTGTTTAATAATGGCACACCTTTTGCACATTTCTTTGTAGATATTTTCATTATTACTGGTATTCATGATTTGTGTGAGGGGGGCATTCCAGTAAACAGAAACAGTAATAAGTAGCAATGGTCATATTTTACAATTTATTTGACTTTTTTTGAACCACCATGTTGCTTCCACATTGTCGGAGGCAGTATTAGGTGTAGTGTAAGCTTGATCTGAGTTACAGAAGTAGAAGCATACAACTTTATGAATGGGAGTGAAGTTTGAGTAAGACAAACTGGTGTGATGAATGTAAACTTATTCCAGAACAGCTATTGTGTGTGTGTGTGTTTTGTGAAAGAGAGCATTTATGATCTTAAAGACATGCTGGAGGTGTAACCTTGTGAGTTTTGTTACTGTTGTCACCATCACCATGATAAGAATTTCCACAAAAGGACTTAAAGTACTGAGAGAGATTTTGTGTGATGAGAGACAGTGTATTTCTGTGTATATGTGCATGAGATGAGTAGGTCATTTAACAGGAGCAGGTGAATGAATTTAGATGTGTGTACAGTTGGTAACTTGGGTCTTGTCAGTAGCGCTGGGCTCCACTTCTGTCCTGTGCAATAAGCTGAGAGTTTCTAGGCTTCAAGTAGTAGACCATAGCAGCAGTAGTATAATTCACAACAGCATGTCCTTTCGTGTGCCTTTGTCTGTGCGTGCGTATGTGAGCGCGGGCGCATGTGCTTCCATAACTTCGCTACAACAGTATCTTGCTCGAGATCGGTACAGCTATATGGTCCCTTCGCCACGTTAGACTACTATCAAGGGTGTTCTTTATCCCGGCACAGCAACGCGTCAAAGAGGAAAGCGATACACTGTTAATTAATCCCTTAATGGAGCCTGTTTGTCTGTAGCGGCCAACTTCAGTAGCTGCTCACACAGATGCACAGTGACGTCGGTGGCGATAAATGAGGGAAGCAACAAGGTAGTAATTCTAATCAGCGCCACGTGCTCAGTTTTGCCCTCTGACCCGCCTTCCGACTTTTTTTTTTACCGCCATTTTGACACGTTCCTCCCGCCTGTCACCTGGTCCATCAGAGAGTATAAAATGGCATTAAACCTCTTTCGCCTGCTTACATCCAGCATGGCGAGTGCTCATTCTTAGAGGTGCTGGAACAACCGGAAACCGCTAGGACAGTCTGGGGGTTGACGAATGCGCGTCACTTCCGGCATGGATGCAGCACATGAGTCTTTTCATCACGAACGCGGCAGTGTCGACAGCAAGCAATACAAAGTGGTGCGCGGTACGACATCAGAATTTGCCGATGTGCCAAGAGTCATGAAACATTTAAACATCTATCCGAGAATTGCATTTGTATGAATTGCGGTTAATCTGTTGGAGTTTATTTTAACTGACAGAATTTGAAGAGCAGCGTGCGTGCGCACGCACCCGATGTTACAAACTCGTTACATTGATAAGGAAAGGGACATAATTTTATAGGTGATTGTACCATGACGAAGGCGAACGTGAGGAAAGGGTTATGATCACAGTAATCTATACAATTATAACTCTGTGTCATCCAATGTAGTGCGTTTGTAATGTCACACACACATTGTCAGATTAGACGACAATCTTGCGTAGGTGTTGTTCACATGAGAGATGTTTCAAGATGAGCGCGAATTAACCTTGCTTGCAAGTTTGGATGTACGGGATCCTTAAAGAGGTTGGTGTGTGTGTGTGTAGGGGGGGGGGGGAACTGGCATACAATTATCGATGCAGGCATGCGTGGGGTGTGTTCGAGTACTGAGCAACTGAAAGAGCATCTTTACGCTTACCTGTTCATGTCCTGTTGGTTCCCTTGTCTTGATTGCCTGGCGGTATCCTCCCGTCCATGAAACCTGTTGAACTATCCTAACATTTACAAGAGAATATTAAAAATTATAGTGATGAGATTTTGAAATGATTGACTCTGGAGAACTCGGCTTTAAGCTGGGTTTATTATCGCGCTTCAGAAGTTTGTTGGCTAAAAGACTGACAATTCGCGCCGAGGTGGGCTCTTAAAAATCATTGATTCCCTGTTATATCTTTGTCGTTTAGGCGGACTTTTTATCTCCTTCAGAGAAGTAGCGATTGTTCGCTTGCGTTTTGTCAAACAAATCCGTCTTATGTGAAAATGTTGATATTGCCTTGAATGTGCACATCACCATAACGCGAGGTGTGGCAGTAGAAGAAGCAGTTTTATACCAGACATGGGTCGCACTCTCTGGCTATGTAGTTGTGGTTATTGAAAGTTGACAGATTTGAGCTTCTCGCTGTTAAGAATTTAGTCCTCTGAAACCGTCTGGCGGGATTTTACCTTAGGAAGAAAGCCTAGAGTAACTTTTATCAGGCACTGAAACGTTACGTCATCTGTGTCGGCTCCCGCTCGTCACAGGCAGATAACATACAGTAGAGAGAGGGCTTTTTCCGGGATATTACCCTTATCATCTGGGTGGTGCAGACCCTAGGGCCGGGATATTACCCTTATCATCTGGGTGGTGCAAACACTAGGGCTTGAATGGGGAAAGATAGGAAGCTACGATGTCAAGCTGGTCGTAGCAGAGTTTTTTTTCCGTTTTGTAAAACTTGTTTCAGCTGCAGTTTGTCTTGGCGACTAATGTGCCCCTCCCCATTATCTCCACATCTGTGTGTGTACGTGCACGGGTGAGTGACTGTATGGGTGAAAATGGCTTGCAAGCAAAGTAGTGGGGGGGGGGGTGTTGCGGGGCGGAGATTGAAGAGGGCTGTCCTGTGAACATGTGAAGTGCACAGTGAGTCACCGAGGAGTCGCTTGATCAAAACAAAACAAATAAAAAAAAAACAGGTTCGCGATAAAAGGATGAAAGAGAGATCGGTAAACAAATTGGCATTGGAAAGCTACATGGTGAAAAACAAACCAACCGGTTTGAAATGACGTTGAGCTTTTTTATCTGATTCTCGAAACTTCGTGAATCCACGCTGAAAAAAAAAACACAAACCCAAAACTCGAGGATGTCGCTCTTTCTCTCATCTCTTGCCCTTGTAATCTTGAAAACCATACGTTTCTCTGTCCAATATTCAGAAACTGTAGGTGAGTGTAGGCCATCGGCAGCATCTCACCTGAGTTATGAATGTAACAGTGCTATCAGCACTGCGGCTTAGCTTAGAGATTCCGAACTATCGTTAAAGCACGGTCCGTGGTTGAAGTATTGGTGCGTGGGTGGGGTGGTAGTTGAGCGGTGGGGAGTAATGGAGAGAGGTAGTGAGGTAGACTATGTACCGGGCTACCTGCGGCGTGATGACAACAGCCTCTTTTTAGTCTTTGATGAGCTGCGTACATCACACTTCACCGGTAGGAAGGGGGAGTGTTGCTGGGTGGCTGGGAAGCCCAGACGATCAGGATGTGGGTATAATTTACTGTCATTATAATTCATATTCTTGCAGTACTGGCTGTTTATCGTACGTAATTCATATCCGTGTATGACTCGTTCCTTATCATGTTTGTCCACATGCGTGTATGGCCAGTTCACGTGTATTTATGGTTTATTGTTTACCAAGCACGCGCATGTTCTGTTGTCTATCACGATTCAACTCCATCCACGCACCCGCAGCTGCATGTTCTTGGCCTGGCAGGTATTCGATTGTATACACATTCTTTTGCCTGCAGTTTTGTTTTCAGAGTGCGCAGAGAGGAAAGTCCTTCTGTTTGATTCTCGTCTATATTGTTTATTTTCAAGGGTATCCAGCATTGCCCGGGTTCATTTCTCCCTTTGGATCTTTAATCAGAAGCCCTGGTCTCTAAATTCCCGCTAAAATAAATTAATTTTGTTAGTGCCCTATCACACACTACTGGAATCATTAATTTAAATTATAACGACAAAAGGTAAATTGGTGTATACCTATTTTTATATTTTGTTGACGTCTTATGACTGATAGATGTGTTGATGATATAAAAGTGTGTATGTGTTATAAAGCGAAAGTGGCCAGAGTAATTCCGGTATGTTGAAAATGGTAGGAATTATCCCTAGAAATGGAAAAAAGCTCCTGTTATCACACTATTTCTTACTGGAATTATTTTCTGGAATCAGGTACATTCTGACACTGACGTTCGACTGTACCCTTTCCCTTTAGTCATGTTTATTCGGTTGAGAAATTGACTTGCGTTTCGTGGGGTGAGTGGAGGAAACTAGTGAAACTTATTCCAAGAATATTATGAACGTGTGATCAAGTACTGCTGCTGGCTCAGCATGCTTTGGATGCCTGTTTTGATGTCTCTTCGCTAAATGGCTGATGTTGACATCTCATTTTCAGTTTGTTGTGATGGCTTTAGAAACATCCCACTGGCCAACCATCGACTTTTCCAGTTATTCATATACAAAATCCATCTTTCTTTTGCACCTTGCATAAAAAACAACAGCCGTTTTAAGATCCTCCGGAGTAAAATAGATGCACCAAACAAAGTTTGGTCCTTCCTGGACACGAATGGAGTACTCCTACAAAATTTGGTTCTGATCAGGAAAACGTTGTAGATTTGCATGACGCTCACGCTGTCGAAAACTCGTGCGTAGCTGTTCAGTGCAGGATGAATGTTCAGTGATGTTTACTGTACACTTTCCTTAACGCGTAAAGACATTCATAGTTCTGCACATCAGCATGTACACAGTACAGACAGTTGGTGGGAACAGCAGGTCGGATGTGTTGCGGCATATAGTACCAGACAGCATCCCACCCACTCACTCACTCACCCACCCACCCACAGCGCTGCAGTGCGTTTTGCAGGCTTCTGTTCTATTCTTGCCGTCACCCATTACCACCACTTTGCCAATTGCGGCATCTGATCCGAACCTCGCGTACCTGAAGCTTTTCTCAGTACCCTAGCTTTGCAGTGCCGGTTCGGGGAGGTGGGGGTCCCCCTCTTTCTCCCACCTATGCGCACGAGTGCACCGTGTGTTATCAGGATGTGCATACCCTGGAGTCGGGCTTGGCCATGCTGGGGTGGTGGGTGCCATGGTGTCAGTTTCTCACGGGAAGTCCGTAGAAGCTCAGTAACCTGTTGCTAGCAACAGCAACCGCGTCGAACTAGCTTGGCCAGGGCTCGTACATCCTGGTTTAGAGAGATCTGTTTTGGTGATTTGTCTTGCGGCATTTGACCGAGGGGCTATGACCTATTAGTCGGGTTTGCATAACGAATCTCCCTTGATGCCACACGGCGCAGGGATCTCGCTTCGGCAGGTTGAGAGGGCGTGGATGTAGTCCGAACTATTCGCCTATATACGGCGTGTTACAGCATATTACAGTCGTAATACACAGAACATGTCTCATCATTCATTAGTCATTGCCCCCCCCCCAAATCCTTTGAGCTGGTGGGAAGCTTGTAAGCAGCGTTGGGGGGGGGGGCTTTGTGCTCCGGAACCCAGGGATTCGAGATCCTGAAAAACAAGAGCAAGGGTCTCTTACGCGAGCTGACGAAGCAACTTGGGTAGAGGGATATCAACCCCCTCCCCCTGCCCTCCCCCGTGTCTGCTTCGGTCAAAATCCTGGCTAGGTTTCGCGTACCCCAACCTCGTCATCCATTTTCTTCCTGTGTCTGATGTGAGAGGGGAAAGGGGGCGAGCAGCGAAATAGTCAACAAACCAAGACATAAGGAGATGTGAACGTGTCTCGTCTGTCCTGCTTTCGTGTTACATACATGTACATGATTTGTAAAATTTAAACAACAAAACAGAAAAAGATTAAGGATCTCATATCTATCAAGCCATAGTGCTGTATGGGGCTACGAACTGTAAGGCAGAGCCATCTTCTACCGCCTGGTACCTTTCCTGGGTGGGCAGGGTGATTTTCCACTCACGGGCCAAAGAAGCCTCGCACCACTTTCTCATACACACAGACACACCGGAAACTCCTGTTTACCCAGAAGGCACGGGAACAAGTGTGTTACCAGGGCTAGCTCCATAATCGCCTTCGGCTCGTCTAGCACTTGGTTGCCCCCGTGGTATTACCGGAGCTCCCTACTTAATCTCCCACCAGGCGCGTGTTGGGCAATAAAGGGCGGGGCTGTTTAGGGCCGTGCAGATTGAGATACAGCTCCCTGAAGCTGATCACAGCTTGTCGCTGTCCCGAGAGAGGGGGTAACTTGTTACAACCTCTAACTGCAGGTAAGAAGTCTCGGGTCCTTTCTTCCTCTATTCTCCTACCTGTCCTCTTCGCCAGCCAAACTGAAGTAGTTTTTCTGTGGAATGACACAGAGGAAAAAATTCGCGAAGAAAACGAAGTGAGGGATCTGATGTTCTTGTTCAAATATTCGCCTTTGCAGGCGAAGAAAGTGGTTCATAGATTACCCAAACAGCCTGAAAGAGGACCTGAGCTGCTTCTGTTCCACTGAACGTACGGGGTGTAAATTTCAATTTGAGAGACCTTTAAATACGATGTTGATGATTGTGACCATGTCGATGGAAGACGACGGAGGTGGAACGAAAACAAACCCGTGGTTATCTGACTTCATAGTCTGAGCTTTTTTTCCCTTATTCTTCCTTAAAATTTGCTTTGTGGGTGTGACAAAGTGTATAGGGAGAAAATTCAGTTCTTTCTGGCTTTTAATTCTTAGTTGTTGATATTTTAAATTTTATTTTGCAGCATTTGTGGGCGCAGCCATAATGTTTCTATTGGGGTAGCAAATACGTTATTTATTGCAGCTTTGTTAACATCTTACGATCCACTTCCATTGGCGGTCCAAGGGTCAAGATTTTTAGTGTCCATATAATTTTTACAGAACCTGTATTTGCTAATTTCGCGTGTTTGTACAGCTTCTGTTTGTGTTCTGCAGATAGGCGAATGTGCCGGGTGGCTTCTACCACTAAGCCAGTGCTCACTGTTTACGCCTTGTGTTTGCGTGAGTAGTTATTCCAGGAATCTTGCAAGGGTGCAGGAGGGGGGGTGTATTTTGAAAGCGTATATAGTCCATAATGAAGTCGTTATGTAAAAATTATATGGGAAATATATTGCGCTTCAACAAATATTGTTAACTGAAATATCAAGACGTTTGACTGTAAGAGTCGAGAAACGCGCGTCGTAAAAATGTTAGATAATCCGGCTAGAAAATACTGTGCAAACTGTAGACAGAAAAATTTAAGTCATATAGATTTAAAAATACACAAATGTGGTGACAAATTTAGGCAAACCTCCAGATTCAAAATTGAAAAAAAAAATCCTACTCAAATGCAAGCTGACCTTGGCGCCACCTTGTTGTAAAGTTCTGACCAGATTTTTACTCCACTGCGCTGTGTTGTTTTTCTGACCAGTCTGCACTGTTATCCTTTGACTCGACTTATTAGTACTGCCCTGGTATTGCGTTCTGAAAACTTATTTCCTCTGCGCTGTTTTAGGCTGACCCGACATTTCTACCGCGTTGTGTACATTTGGCAGTCCAGACCCACGTTCGGTGGCCCTTGCGCCAGTCTTAGTTCAATGGCTTATGAGGAGCTGTAGATCTCGATTTATTTCTGGATGCTTTTTGGAGCTCTTCCTCTTCAACCTCACCAAGATTGCCGCAATGCATTTATCAGGATCTGGTGCCTCAAGGTTTCCTGCAACAGATATTCTTGCAGCAGATTGATTGTCTTGTGTCACGGCCACTTATCTGATTGACCAAAACTGACGTTTCCCAGTCGCTAGTGGCTTGTACGTAATATAAGGAGATTACCGGTTCACATCTTGTCAGCAGGCGATTAGGATCTTGTCTGTTGTAGCCTGTTGCTGCTGTGCTTGACCTTAGTGATGGTTTTTGCTTTCATGAAAGTGGTAGTCGTACCAGCCGCACTATTGTTTGTAAAGAGTTGCTCGTCTTTTGCAAGATTGTGGACATACGCCAGTTGTTTCTGTGCAAGAAAGGCGTGGCGTAGATGGCTAATAGCTGCAAAGGCCTGGTAAGATGCCCTTGTTAAAATTATTATGAAAAATGAATATTTTCACGAAGAGTATTTTTTATTTTGGGCATTAGGTCACAAGTATATGACGTCGGCCAGATTGCACTTTCCAGCACATCTACCAATGAGGGCAAAACTTGGGCAGGTTTTGCTATGGCAATGTGGTGACTCCATGGCAGGACGATGTCTGCGACGTGCAGAGGCGATAAGCGCGCCCCCACAGCTCAGACGGCAGCACTGCTGCAAGATAACGTCTGCCTGCCTGTCGGCCAGCCTGAGACATCCAAGATAGTCGGAGGGTTTGCGCCCCATCAGCCTGCTGCGGGGCATAGATAGCTGGTCAGAGCACAGGTCAGCTTCCGCGCAAGCAGCTACGGCGTGAGACAGGACGGGGATTTGGGCTGTTAGTAAACAGAAACTTATCCCCCCGTTTTACCACTACCGCCTCTCGGTGTTTTTGTTTATTTTGTTTGTATTTTCTTGATTAGGTTTATGTTTCTCTTGCATTTCTTATCGTCTTTGTATGGTCAGGGAAATGAAAGCGATGAAAGCCGCAGTTTGTTTCGGTCTTCGCGGCGCGGTGTGGCAAAAGGCGGTAAAATAGCATTGTCCGCGGAGACAGGTAAAGCGGCAGGTCAAAGGCGGCAACACGGCAGAGACACTTTGCAACGCGTAGCACCCGCAACACCAAGGGAGGGACGATTGGCGCGCCTGTCGCCAGTTGTTTCCACGGAGATCCACTGACTGCGGGCGACGCGGTGAATGACTTTCGGCTCATTGGTGCTCGCGTGCGATTCCGTGCTGTAGTGAGCGCCTTAGACGTGGGTGGTTGTTCTGAGACATCAAGCTCACGTATCAGGTGATAGTAGATGGTGCATATTTGACTGGCGGCCACTCGGCATGTCCTGCCGCGAGGTGGCGCCACGTACCGCACGTCAGAAGTGCAGCCTGTGGTGAGGCTTGTCTTACGCTCTGTTGTAATTCAGAGTGCAGCCCCTGGCCAGGAAGGGACAAGCTTCGCTCCGTTCTTGAGGTCGCCGATATTTTTTTACGATGGCTTAGGCTTTTTCGTCATCTTGGCCGTGTAGGCGCCGAGGTCGCTTAACTCGGGGACTTCCATTCACCCCGATCCTTGTGTTGAGAGCTCCTTGTGTGGGGTGGGTAGCGTGTGCAGTCTGTCTTCTGGCTGTTGTGATGCGCCGAGAACCGGCACTTCCGCTGCTAAGGGTGATGCACCAGCGCCGCAATATTTTGGGCGGCCAGTGAGATAGCGATCACGGACGCACCCCCTTATTTTCCAGATTTGTCTGGGGTTTTCCCGGTTTGATGCTAGTACGTTGTCAGTCACAATGGCACGTCGTCTTGGCAGCTTTTGAGTTACTTTGTCCTGCCAAGATTAGTTAAGCCTGAAAAGAGCCTTCGTGCTGTCGTTTTGTGCGATCTTGTGGACCTGCTTTCTGTGGATGATGGTGCTGGTGATGGTGGAAATGATGATGCTGGGGCTTCGAGTGATCTTTTCACTGGTAAAAGCGTTAGAATCCAGGCATTCTTGTCCCAGACCGGCTGTCAGCGATGGTTACGGGGGCACTGTCTACCTGCCATAGATATCTTTTTTTTAACGGCATGTGGCATCGTTGCGCCAGACAAGCGATGGTAATGGTCTGTACGGCTTATGGGAGTTTTTGTTGTTGTTGTTTTTTTTTTTTGCCATAGAGTAACGGCCCACATCTTTGTTTCAGAAAGGCTTCTGCACCGGATGACCAGCTGGAGACACGCCGCACGGGTGCTCGCAAGGGTGCGAGGATTACGTGCACGTGCTTTCACGCCAGAAGCTTGCATGTGCGTATTTTTCTTTCCCAATCCCCTCCCCATCACACGCACACACATGCATAGTTCATGTCTCCTACAATACTAGGCGGTGGGTTCGCATTCTTCATCAGCGGAAATAGCACGCACGCGCGTACATTGATACGTCACAGCTGTGCACCGTGATAGGTACCCCTTATCGCTCGCTTGTGAGTACTTCTCCCCCCCCATCCCCTTCTTCACAACCTCCCGACACACACTGGTGCGGTGTTCTGGCTGCTGCTAGCAAGTGTTGTGATTAGTGAGATTTCACTCGCCGGGCGTCCTCAGACGTTCGCGGGGGAGGACAGCAGGGAGCAGCTAGCCAGTGAATTCGTACTTCTCGCCGCGTGCTGCAGTTATGCTGCAGCCACGGGACGTGTAACGTGGCATCACCCACCCCTAGCGGTCGTCAACCGGTGTCTGGGTAAGTTTGTCGGTATGAAGGCGATTTCCGGATTTCCATTTGACTAAAATCGTCTTCTGCGTTCAAGTGTTTTCTGTGGACATTAATTTCACGATGGAAAAGATGCTCTTTGCTAAACTGGTTCGTTATATCCCCCCCCCCTGCGCCCACACGATCTCTGGGGTACTGTTGGAGGTATTCTTGCAAGATGTCTTCTGGGTTATGGGTGCCTGTTCCACAGTGAGACTTCAGGCGGGGTGTGACGTTCCCTGTAGGAAGATGGGCGGATATAGCCTTGGTTGCTGGCACGGTGTTAAACACAAACAAACAAACCGGTGGCGCAACGGTTAGCGCCTGTCACCAATACAGTGAAGTTTGGCTGCCCTGGGTTCAGCTCTCGTCTCGGGCACGCTGTTCTTTCTCTGCATGTGGCATCTGTTTACAGGACTGTCTGCCTTGCCGTGATACAGCCTTAGTTACTGGCTCGGCGAAACCCCTCCTCTCTCCCAACCCCCGACGAAAGATAATGGTCTGCTGCCATCGCTTTGTGTCTTGTAGGATATTCCTTTCGGTCGTGTCTATGCCATCGTGTTTGATCCAGATTTGTCACTTTTCTCCCTATAATTTAGAGCCGTCCCATCGGAAGCTATTGTTTCATTTTTAAAGAGGATAGGGCTTTACTGTCAGATTTAAGGTTTTGTTTTGCTAGATTATGGTTGAAGGTTCCGGTTTACTGGTGGCTTTTTTTGTTCCTAAACATTTTTATGTATGATTACGTTCTCTCGCCGTGATAAAGCCTTAGTTGCTGCAGGGCGTAAAATCCAACCATCCCTATAGTATCGCCTATGTTGCTATGTTAAAGGTCTAGTGGGATGCATTGTTTTCTTCTAACGACTGAGTAAAATTAGATACCAGATACTATTTCTCAACATCTGAGGGAATTCTCTCTACACACCTACAAACTCATGCACAGAAAGAGCGCGAACTGGTGACTTCATGTTTGAATACAGATATACCTAATTAACATATCATCACAGATTCTCTCATTAGCTGTAGCTGATGGTATATGAAGATAATAAACATTTAGCCCTAAGATATGAGATGAAGTGATTAATCTGCTTCAATTGCCTGCTTTTGCAAGTCTGTCGGCTACTTCATTTACCTCGATGTTGCAGTGGGAGGAGATCCGTGGCATTGCAACAATGGGTCGTTGAATGAGGAGCCGTGTAGTCTAATATCAGACGCCGATATACGTAATGTTTCTATTGAAAGTCACCCCCGCCCATATTTCGTTGTGAGAATAATATTGAAGATATCTTGCCATAAATCATATGTTTGAAAAATACTCATATGTGTTCTCTTACGAATATGGCATATATATTCCCTTCTAGCGTCGGTGTTGTGGAATGTGAAATACAAGAATAGAAGTCTCCACCCCCCACCCTTGCTCTGCCTTTGCAGTAAGGAAACGTTCGTTGTTTCCATATAAGCGCGATGCTTCTTGCAAGAATTCTTGCATCGCCTACGTCTGTGCATCGTTGACTTGTTTCGTGCGTCTAACGTGAATGGAGAGTAGTCTATGCGATGTGTCATTTTACGACATGAAGGACGTCGTTGAAGTCGCAGTCGGACAGGCCTCGCTAAGCTCCGACATTTGTCCTCTTCGTTGGCGACGTTATCGCCTGAGTGATACTCTGGAGGCGGAAGAATGTTATTACCCGCGAGAAGCCAGGCTGTTGTTATCGTTGCCGATAACGTGCGATGTCGAAGCAACTGCCGTTTTGTTTGATGGCTTGGGTCTCTTAACTCTAGCGTACTGCTTCTCCATTCCCTGAGCGAGGAGGGGTGAGGTTGGGAATGCTCGCTCATCTACACGGGAAAAAAAGTGTTTATGCTCCCGCCCACCTCTGTGTGTGTGTGTGTGTCATAGTCGCATCACTGCCCACAAATTGAAAACATGCTGTTATTGTCTGGCTCTCAAGGAAGGAGGACTGATGAATTGACGGCCAGGTGAAAGCATATCGATGATGTTGCATTCTTGTAAAGTGCAAGTTTCCATCACGAATACGCTCACCGCTCGTGGGAAGAAATTGGCTAAAGAACCAAAACGGCATAATATGAAAGGGGGCGTGGACTCGGAGGTACGGAGGGAGAGGGAACGTGGTGCTTGACTTTTAGGGTCAACTGTTGACCTGATCAAAATGTTCTAACACAGTGCATCTAGCTTGGCGTCTTTCCTTTATGAGATGGTTGTTTGGTTAGCACAGCAGGTTGTGTCTTTATGGTGTTTGAGTTAACGTACTCGACATAAAACTATTTATTGTACGTCAGTGCTGAAGAAAGAGGAGATGGGTTGAGAGTAATGCATTATGACCATCGAGCCGCAAAACCCATTTATTTTCAGCTTCAGTTTAGAAGAAATTGACTACCTGCTGAGGTGTGTTGAACGGGGCGTGCCATACATATCAAAGTTTAGACTTAGAGACCGCGGTCGGGGAAGAAATCTGCCGGAGCATGTTACCCGCTAGGACAGATGAATCTGATTAATAGATGTCTGTTACTGAAAACACTTGTCAATCAAACACTTTCTTTTTGGGCCAAGCAAGAAGAGAAACAGAGCCCACTTTTTGAGCTACTTGATAAGCAAGTAGCGAAAGGGGGCTTTGCATACGATGTCTTTCTCTCTTTCTCTGTCTGTGTGTGTGTGTGCGCGCGCGCGCGCGTGCGAGAACATAAAAGAAGAGTTGGACGTGCCTCGCCACACACTGCGTACACGGTATGACGTGCCGTCTGCACGCTTCAGCTTCACCGCAGCGCGCGCTGCCTATGCTGCATCAACCGTGTATGATGTGCCGCGGGCCGACGCCACGGAACACCTTCTAGCATCTCCGTCAAGTGACCAGCTCTCATATTTTTTTCCTCCCTCTCCCTACTTAGCGTGTACACACCACTCTCCGCGGCCCGGATCAACCTAACACCCACACCCTCCATACGTGACGACATCCATCAATCAGTCATCGTCGGGGGGGGGGGTGTTTGTGGGGAGGAGGGGAGGTGAAGTTCGCCGCTTCGCTCCGCGCGCCACTTTCTTCGCCATAGCGGAACCCCCAACCCCTTCATTTCCCTCCCCACTACCATCTTGCCTTGGCACGTGCAGCTGTGGTCGTGGCTGGCTTGGTGTGGCCCCTGATCAGTGCGTCTTCATTTACATCTCGCCAACCGTCCGCACTACAACTTTCACTCTCTTGTCGGCCACGCTGGCGCGATCATTGCCAAGGTCACACGCGGGAACTGGGATCTCCGCAGTTGGTTGCCCTACACAGGGCATCGGTGGGGTTGGGGGCTGCACACGCCGCCGACACCGCCAACACAAGAAGATGTGATCTGCCGAGGCAAGCAAATATTGCAAGAGTCCAAACTGTTGCCGTTGAGTGATGACGATGCTCTGGATTGACTAGCGTTCTCTTTTTTAGCGGTGGAGGTCCGGAACCAACGCCACCCTTTGGCGCTCTTTCGCTTCTCTCTCGTTCCCCCCCCCCCAATTGTGCCACCATGCTCCTCAGAGGCTTCTGGTGGCAGACGATCGCGCGGGTACCTGTCAAAAGGTCAGCGTGATTGGAGGTGGAGTTCGTATGGCCGTACTTGTCCCACCGCCTGTTTCCCAAGCATCCTCAGTGTTTGCAGAGTTCTGCGAGCGATTGTGGTGGAGTTTCGTGTTGAGGGTGTACGCCACACAGCAAGACTGGCCAGGGCTGTGGTGTCCATTACGTGGCCGAGTTAAAGCATTTCCGGCAGCGTTTAGCCGACAGATGCAGCAGGTGGTCAGAGGCTTTCACCTTGAACTTCGCGGACGGTGGTGAGCTTTCACAGGTCAGTAATGTTTTTAAGGGGGAGCTTTCTTGTTGATTATGGTCAATATTGGTTATGTGGTATATACACCTGTATATTAGCTAGTCCTTCTGACGACTAGTAATAGTTTTATGTATTATCGTTCGTACGAGATCTAGTAAATAATTCACTCGATATGGTTGGAAATTTGGTTATGTGAAACGTACATGTTTATCTTGAAATACGCTGTCTAGGACCTGCCTAGAAGGTCACGCGCCCTGCACGCAGGCACAGAGCGCACAGATTAAGCTCCGAAGCTCAGGTCAGGAAGACTTTAGTGCATTGCAAGTGTAAAACATTGTTACCTGGTCGTCTGGTCGTTTGTCAAGGCAAGTGAATGCAACGGATTAAAAATGCCTGGCGGGTATTCGAAATTGAGGAGTGCTTCATGAGAAAGTTATGTGCATGCTCGCATGTATAAGAAAGATGTATGTGAGAGAGAGAGAGAGCCATTGACTCAGCAACTGTCAGACTAGTAGCACGTGTTAACCGACTTCGCTGAAGGTCATCACGTGTGCAAGATCAAGGGAGAAGCGTGCGCTCTTGTCCTCTTTGTGAAGACATGTACCTATGTTTGGGCGGGGGTAAAAAAAAAAAAGATACCACCAGCACCCCCACGACTCGACTGTGTGTTTGTGAAGTTGAAGAACATTCTCAGAAAACAAAACAAAAAAAATTGTCGACCTTTTGTCGACGATGTTATTGTGCACCTTGCGCGTGCACGTCTGTTTCACCACCACTTGACTGTCATGGCGACCAATCAGAAGCGGCTGGCAGACCTTCAAGAAGTGTCATGTCGTAATACTTCAGCTCGCCTTTCCTGCTTTGAGGTGCCACTGAAACGCTGACTGAAGGTCGCTTTGTTCTTTCTTGCTTCGAACACCAACGTCAAGGTCTGCTACGACCTTTTCGGCGAGATATCTTGACTGTAGGCTGTATATCTAAAATAAATTTAACCACCCAAGCATTCCTCGCTAACATGCACTACGCATGCGCCGCTTTGCCTACTTTCTCCACGAACTCTCTCCAGCCAGATTCACCATCGTCAAGGAGTTGAGAATCTTCAAGTGGGGGTAGGGAGTGGAGGTACCATATGGATGACGACAACACGAGTTCAAGGCAACAGCTGTGGCATGGTGGTGATGGAATCACAGAAAAAAAGGAACGTTAAAAAAAATTTATTATGAAAAAAAGTTGACATTCCAGAAGTTTTGGGAAGTTCCTTTTTAACTTGATCTCACAGGAGAGGTTTGAAACCGGCCGTCCTTGCAATAAACGCGCGTGCTGTAACCACGTTACTGCAAGACGTGAATAGAAGCATTTTTCTGAAAAGTAATTTCAAGTCATCATACAAGCTTAGTCACACGTACACTCGTGTAAAGAATGCGCACGAACTATAGCCACAACAAGGGTCTATGTCTGGCAGTGGTTTGGACACGGAAGGATAACTTGGACATAACATCATGTCCGGGGGCCAACAATTCAACGCCTTGTGTGGCTGGTGTCGTGCCTTGCTGATGGAAAAGAGATCATACCGTAATTTTGTTTAACGTTCTAGTGTGTTCCCGATTTTGATGGGATTGATTAAAAACATTTGATTTAGTGATACAGTTTAGTTGGTGATAGATCAAAATATATGAACGAAAATATCAACACATTAGCTTTACCGCTAACTGTAATATTGTCTAGAGATTGATTTCTTCTGCAAATAATTTAAATTTTGATTTTTTTTGCCAATTTTGATCAACAACTTCAATGGAATCTTTAATTTTCATTAATAGACTTATGGGCTTAAATAGTAATACTGTTTAGATTTACTGAACTTTGTACCTTTGAGCTCTCTTTCATTTAGAGCCAATAAAAAAGAAAAAAGGGGATGGATTAGAGCAGAACAAATGGCACAAAATCACACCTCACACCAGCGATTATCAGATAAGCACTCACATGAATGCATACACCCCCCACCCCACACATATTACATTTGTTAGTTCTGTTCGAGTGCTATCACAGTTTGTATGAAAGACAACATAATCTGTTTTGCAAATTACAGTATGACTTAAAGAACTATTGGGGTGCCAACTTTTCCTGGTGATTTGGGTCAAGCTCAGTGCAAGAATTCTGATATCATGATATAACTAATTAACAGATGAAGTCAAACCTTTAAAAGGTTTTCTCTCAAAGCTAAAGCTCTTTAGATATATGTGGTTAAACTGGTGGTATCTTAGCAGTTCTCTGACATTAAAAGTCAGAATCTAAATTGTGAAATGACACTAAATTTTTTGGGGGGAATGTATTCTTCTCATCATTCAGAATATTTTGAACAGATAAATGCAAAGTACTTTTCTGTTTCCTCCTCCATACAAAAGGGACACTTAGTGTTTCCAGTATTTTCATAGCTGAAGCTAAACTTGTGTGAGTTTAAAATAGATCTCTCTAGCCTGAATGTTATGAGTGCATTTCTCAGACTCATGTTTTATGTGTGCAAGAAAACTAGTCTGTTACATGGTTGATTTAAAGCTGTATGTTGCGAATCTGGAGCTGAAGTTGACATTATTCTGCCAGTCTTGGTGAAAACAATTCATCAATCTTAATTTCAAAAAACTTTCAAAAACAAAACCCTTGGCATTTCCAACCCACGTGTGTGTGTGTGTGTGAAAGAATGTTTTCACTACTTTTCTTGCCATCTGTTGATAGTTGGCAGGCCAACTTACCACCTGTAAAATGTCAGCTTAACTCGACGACAGTAGAAAAGAAGGAAGCTCCTTTGTTTTGGCTGATCCTTACACCCCCTGAGGTAGTTGTCAAGGTGAGAATGATGATAGACAGCCCCTCTTTCTTTTGCGAAAAGTAAGCAACCCACTTAAAGGGACTGAATACTGTGATGCAGTCTGCAATCCGCGCAAAGGCGTTAGGAAACGGCTTATAATCATGATTTCAATTAATTTGAGCAACACGTTCTGATTAGCAGATACTTTATCAACTCCAATCGCCATTATATCTAACGCCGATGTTCGTTTTTATCGGAAGATTTCCGTCAAATCGAGAAGTTTTTCACCTCCGCTGCCACGAGCTATAGCGGGGGTAGCAAGACGAATGTGTCTGGCGTCACTCATAGGCCGAGATTCTTTCCTTGTTTACATCTAAGATCAAGCTTCTCTGCGTTATGAACCTGATATTGTAATTAAAGGAAAACAGTTACAGCTCCAGCCTCTTTCAGTTGTGGAGACTGGGCTCCAGCGAAATACTTAAACAGAAAGTGTGTACGCGATGTACTGAGCATATCACTTCAGTTTATCTAATCTAGGCTAGTCTGTGATCGATAAACGAGTTTCTTTAATCAAAAGATAGGATAGATGATTTGGCAATTCCAGAGTTTGAATTTTTTCGTAATTCAGTTTTGTTTTGGAGTAATTATATTGTTAATAATTAATTTCGTTTCTATAAGTCGAACTAGCAATGAAAACGCCAAACAATAGCAAATCAGTTCATGGAGATGTTTCAAGGGAAATATTCAAACGATACAAGTGCATATACGAAACAAAATTAACACGGTCTGATAGCAATAACCTTATCGTGCCTTTTTTTTTTTTTTACAGTGTATTATTCGTTTGAAACATCAGATTTTTTCTTTTTATCTTAATTATAGATGACAATTGTTTACTCTGCCTTACATTGACATGCAAATCTTAAAGCTGACTATTAAAGCATGCTTTCACCACATCGTACTTTTTTGGACTTTTCTTTGTTTGCTCTTCTTGCGATCGTTTCTTTGCTTTCATATCAAGTAGTGTAATGCGAATACCCATTGTCTTGGCAACTTGTGTATTACAAAACTCATGGAGTGTACTTTTAGCCCGTCATACATTTTTGTTAACAGTCGGGAGCCGCACAAAGTTTCTCAGCTTTTCAGCGCTGGCTTGTCGTCTGCTGACTGCTGCCATTCTGACAGACGTCAGAGGGTCACGTGACGTAGAATACGCCTTTAGTCGAAAAGCAGACGGCGTTTTGAGAACGGGAACCGTGCATTTTGCTTTATAAAAAACGATATCTTTATTGAAGTTTGAGGCTTTATCCTATGAATTGCAATGAACACCTGAAAACTCTGAAATGATACCACAACTCTTGAACTGCTTTAGTGTTCGCGGCCTGGGGCATAAAGAGCCCGTCCGATGGCGCAACGGTTAGCGCCTGTCACCAATACCTTGAGGCGTGGCTGCCATGGGTTCAGCTCTCGTCTCGGACATTCTGTTCTTTCTCTGCATGTGGCATCTGTTTACAGGGCTGGCCGCCTTACCGTAATACAGCCATAGTGTAATGCGGTGGTAGAGCAAATTACCAATATGCTGCGAAACACGGGATACTTCAGTGGTTAGCAATTATACTGCCTCCAACGTCACAATGCTGCGTGAATCTGTTTGATTGACGGTTTTCTAAAGCTTTCTTTCTTGCTCAGCCCGAACGTTTTGATGGTGGTTGTCGGGACATTGGTGGCTGGCTGATAGTTGCGTGCTACAGGTTTCCTATGTTTGTGTGTGTGTGTGTGGATGGCCGAGTAAACACGCTCTGATTTGCTTGAATCACCTCAGTCATACCGAAGGTACTCATGATTCATAACCGGATTATCGTCGAGCGATCGACACAAGTCGTATCTGGAGGCCCGCTTACACGTCTGTTGACTACCGTCATTCTTATCGTGCGAGTCAGCGTGGATTTTTTTTTTTGTGTGTGTGTGTGTGATGGTGGAAGGCGCGCTATCTTTGCGGCAGCAGGCAGATGGAGCAGGCCTCGGAGGTTTTGTGGTTCGTGGCAACACGACTCCCCAGGCGGTGGAGTTCTGCCGTCTCGACTAGTGCCGCCGTGAAAAGGAGTTTGATGCTTGATCACCGGCAGATAGTCCCAGATCCCAGGTGCTGATCGCCGCCGCTTGCCTCAGCTGTGTGTAATCGGAGCCGCGGTCTTGGCTTACTTTTGCCGCCTGCTTGTGTTTTCTCTCTCTCCTCCTGCTCCTCCTCATCTTTCTCCTGCTTCCCCCTGCTCCTCCCACCATCTTCACTCTTCCCTCCATCTGACGCTTGGATCCGTCGACGGTGCACAATTGCGCGTCACGCGGTTGTGGTGTGCCGCCACTTTAGGGTTCGAGAGTGGACCCGTGCATCAGCGGTTGACAGTCAGCCAGTAGCGTGACCTCGGACTCCTATGACATCGACATTGCTGTACGTATGAATCACAGGTGCGAAGCCACTGACATACTTTATATTATGTATTTGTTTTATACCTATTGCTGCTGGCTTTGTGGTTACTTTACAAACATTCTGTATATTTAGTGCTTATTTGAGCATTGCACGTAACTGCTTCGGGTAAACAAAGTGTTACACAGTTAGCCCCTGCGCAGCCAATGCCCACACGTGTTCTAGGCTAACAGCTTGATGATGATTTCACGGCTGATTGGGTTCCTGGCAGCGAGAGATCATTTCACGCATGCCCGGCAATCGTATCGGACCTTCTTGTGAACTGACGTAGGTTTTGTTTTGTTTTGTTTTGTTTTCCTTCTCTTTCTGAGCACAGATCCCTAGGTATGTGTGCACAGGCGCCTCCATTTTCGTAGGTGTCAGGGAGTGAGGTTATAAAGGGTGCCGGCAGGAAGCCATCTATGGTACATAAAGCGCCAATCAAGGTCAGGGAGAGATAGCAGCAGAGAAATAGCGAAAGGGGATGGTGGCTTAAGTTGGGAGGTTGTGGTGGATACGGTAGTGCCACGGTGCCTCGTTTAGTGGTGTTGAAGGCCTAAAAAGGGGCGAGAGGTGGGGCCGAGCAGGCTGGGGGATCGTGGCGGGCAATAGTGTGATAGGATAATCCTGTGATTCGCAGTCGTCAGGTGCAGCGAGTGTTATCATTGCCAGAGTGCTATCTGCACGCGCGCACACATACGCCTTCTCCGTTTGATCTCTTGCCCACCCATACACCCACCTACCTCCCATTCCCTCCTCTTCCACCCCCCCCCCGCCAGTACAGTCGTTTCCCTCGGTAGTAGATATTTGATGGCTAGAAGACCAGAATCACAGAAAAGCAGTTGGCGCGCACGGGAGGAGGGGCCAGTTGAGGGAATGTTCAGGCAGTGACAAGCCCGTCACATTTCTTCTCTTGCTGGAGGCCGATGTCGAGAGAGCACGCGGGGGGGGGGGGGAGAACGTTAGCTTTCTTGCACGCAACGCGGAGGGGGAATAAAGAGGTAATTCGCACAACCTGCTGACATCCCTCATCGACAAGCGGGCCCTTTGATCTTCACAGACTTACTGGAGGCGCCAGGTGATGGTGCACAGCCGTTTCAGACCTGGCTGGCGGCACGACGAGACCAGGAACAGGGGGAAGGGGTCTTTAGGCGTAGACCCTAGCGAGAGAAATGTTGGGTACTTGTGAGGACCTGGCAGTCAGCACCACAACGTCGTAGAGGCTGATATTTTGCACCTGAAGGTGAGGTTGCCGCAGCTGCTTAGTGGTGTGTTGGTTTCTAGACAGGTGGCTTGATCGACTTGATTTATTACGGAGGTGTTTGTACGACTTGTACGGAAGTGCTGGGGGTTCGATATCTTCGGAGCTCCTGTCACTAATACAGCGAGATTTGTGGGATCTGCGGTTCAGATCTCATCTCAATACACGTTGTTGATGTTGAAGGAGACAAGGAAATTGGAATGCATGATGCCATCATAGGAACTATCATGTCCTCCCTTATTCAATCTGTTAAATGAGCTACCCAGCAAGCCACCTCATTTGTGTGCATTTAGAGGCCAAGTATTTGTAAATTGCCAGCAGACAGCAGTTGTTGAAAATTGTTATTTTTATGTGCTTCAGGGGGAGAGGGACGGGCAGGGTCACCTAAATCAGCTGTTGTCGTGGCAAGGACCAAGAACAGTGGTTCTTCTTCGAAGTCCAGAGGGATTTGGCTTCACACTCCGCCATTTTGTTGTCTACCCACCTGAGTCCACAGAACCTTTTAGTCAGGTGAGTGAGCAAAAAAGCCCCAAATATCTCCTGGTGTAGGCTTTAAAGTTGCATTTGTTTGAAAAAGGTGTGTTTTGGATTGACGTATGTCGTGTAGGTCCCAGCTGTGTCTTAGTTCCAGCTGTGGCTTGATCCTTTTTGAAGAATGTTTCACAGAACTAATTAGTGTGGGATTGTCAGGTCTCATTGTAATGATTAGATCACTGGACTCTATTTACTGCATCATTTTGACTGTTATTGCATTAACAGGGGATGATCAACTGTAGATGCAATCCCTGCCCAGTGTGTTAAACAATATTCTTATTATATTTATTAGACCAAGTGTTATCATGTGTATATTGTTTCTTTATTACCCAAACTTTATGATACATGGGTATTGAATGCATACCACAGCTTTACATTGTTGCATCACCAGCACATAGGATATTTTGCAATGTTGCAATTTATGTGACTGTTTCCAAAAGCACTTATTATTGGGCAAAACATGAGTTCCGTGTTACCTTTTTTGTTTACATGTGTGATACACTTTAGTGATGATAGGCTCATAATGTCCATGTTTATTTTTCAGGTGGGAGAGACTCTGACTCAAAGTTTGAGCTGGGATGACTGCAGACGTAAGGACAGTTTAACTACAGTGTTTTGATGTGGTGGTAGGAGGAGTGGTGGTGGTGTGCGTGTGTATGTATGTGCTTGCTCATAGTGCTTAAAGGACTGCCATTCAAAGACTGATTACTTAGGTGACTGCCATACAAAGAATCACTTTGATTAATTAGGGAAGTATACAGCATGCTTTTCTGAACATAGGACCCAGCAAGGTGGAAAACATGAACAAAATGGTCAGAAGTGCAATAGTTTGAATCCGATTTGTGGAATGGGTTGTGTGCAGGAAGAGTTTGTGGTGGGGTGGAGCCCTTGGACACCATCTTTGTAAAGAATGTGCAAGAGGACAGTTCTGCAGATCTTGCTGGTCTTACACCTGGTGATCGCATTGTAGCTGTCAATGGAGAACCAATCAGTGGCAAGAGTTATGCTGAAGTAATATCACTAATCAATGCCAGGTAGGTGACAGTAATATTTATATTACTAAATTGTAAGGACCTAAGGTGGTTCAGCTGCTTCTATTTTAGAAGATGGATTTAAACTGAATTTGAAGAAGTTAGTCTTTTAATGTGATGACTGTAAAGACTGTTTGCTCTCATTTGAAGTATGTATGATTTACATATTATTCTTTCAATATTTTCCCTCTCTTTTTTCTGAATCTCTGTTTGTGTGTGTATGTGTGTGTGTTCATTCAAATATCCTTGTGCATTTGATGTACCTGTGTTCTGCAGTTTGCAGAATGCTAGAAACTTGAGAAATCATTTTACATTTGGAATACAGTAACTTTTTTAAAATCTTACAAATATCTTTGAAAAAGCGTCACAAGAATCTAATTGGAATAAGCAATGCACAGAAATATTTTACAAATGTTTTGCAAATAGGCCCTCTCTGTGATTTCTTTTACATAGGTGAATCTCATAAACTTAACGATCAGCACTGCTTCAGGGTCTTGGCACTGTTTTTTTGCTGAACATTGTATGACATCTGTCCCTGTGCTAGAAGCATTTGTACAATTTAAAATGAATGTTAAGTACCCTATGGAAGTGCCTAAAGTGTATGCATTGGTCTAGAGTTTTTGTAATTTAAAGACAAAAAAGTGAGCCCATTTTAAAAGTAGTTTTTATTAATGGCTTTTTTTCACTGTGCAAGTCACCAGCAGAATACAAATCAGCAGATATTTCACTTTTGCTCTCTCTCTCTTTCTTTTGTAATCTTTTGTCCTGGTACAGTTTTAGAAGATTAAAGTAGCTTTGGCTTGGTAATGAAAACCTTTATATACTGGTACACATGTGGGTGTTTTAATGTTTGCTTCATTTCTAAGTCCTAGGTCTCTGAAGCTGTTAGTGGTCCCAAGGCATGAAGACATTCTGCAAATGGTGAGTGTTTTAACACAGATGTGAGTGTGTGTGTGTTTGTGTGTACATGTATGTTGCATGTTTGTGTGTTTGTATATATGTATATAGGGAGAAGAGACAGTGATGGTTAACATGAATGTTGCAGGGGTGTGTGTGTTTTTTCTAGTATCATTCCACTGTGTTGCAGGCTTACCAATCCCACAACGTGGAGTCGGTCACAGGAAGCTCTGCATCTCTAGTAGATGCTGCGTTTAGTCTGAGTTCTTCTGATCTTCTTCCATCTTCTCAGGATTTGAGCCATAACCCCATGCACAAGTCTGCACTTGAGTTGGCAGTGTCCCCGTCTGGCAGCCAGAGCTTAGGATCTTCCCCCATATCATTCCCAATGCAAGGCTTGCGTCATGCCCGCTCTGGATCCCAGTTCCCAGTGTCCCAGGACACTGACTCTAGTTCATCTGGATATACTGGGGTCAGAGGTGAGAGTGTCTCTGACAGGAGTATATCAGGCTATGCTGGAAGGCCCATGTCCCAGGACTCTGCTCTTCGGTTGTCCGGAGGCGTTCCTAGCCGAACCAAATACTCTTTCGGTCTATACTTCCCGCCTCGCACCATGCCAACCTCCCCACATTATAAGGCAGCCAGCGCTGACAACCTTTCTCGTTCAGCTGCCTTCCAGCAGGAGCAGATGCTGAGGATTGCTGCTGATGCCAGTGGTGCTGGCAGCTTGCCTGAAGGAACTGGTGTCAAGGATTTGGAAGCTGATAGCAGATTAGGCACCAGGAATTCCTCTCCTTACCACAGCTACACTCTGAGTTCTGCAGGACAGGAGTGGGACAAAGGTAGGAGAGGTCGGGATGGGAGGTATTATGTGCCAGTATTAAATCAGTCATCATTTGCAGACAGTAAGAACTATGCTAGCACCGGGAGGACTCGCATGGTTGAGCGGCCTCACAGGGCCAGCACTGGGAGCTCTGTGTCCGTTACTGCTCAGCCAGGCTTGGAGCGGTCTCACCGTGCAAGCATGGGCAGCTCTCTGCAGATGGAAACTAGAACCCTTGACACTGGGAGTGCCTCAGGGCATACTACTTTTGTGGTTCGAATTCCAGTGAATGGAAGCGTAGGTACTTCGCCTCAGCATAGTTATGGCAGCTCATTTGCTGTGACTCGCTCGCCACGACATACACAGATCGATGTGGAGAGATCATCACCTGTCCAACGTTTGCAGTCTCCAGACACTGGGCAGTCTTTAGAAGTGCAGCCAGGCTTTGCAGGTCCTCTAGCTGCTGCTGATCGCAATCGCTCAGTGTGGCAACGCAAGGTGCTGTTTGAAAATGGCAAGAACGAGAACACTTCCATTAAGAAGTCTCCCAACAACCACTTATCAGAGCTTGAAAAGATCACCTCTCAGCGTAAGTTTGCAAGTGTTGCCACCCGAATGGCAAGTTTTGAAAAATCATCTGATGAAGACACAGAGGAGACACAGACAAGGGAGTCCACTCCTCAGCCCAAGTCTCATCCAGCAGTTAAAGTGCGAAGGTTATCGTTGGAGCAAAGTTCAGGGACAGAAACAGATGTGGCCTCTGTGGTGTCAGAGATTACTCGTGAAGAGCAAGTGCATGATTTGAGCACACATGATGCCAGTGACATTGCTACAGTCAGTGTTAAAGGGAGCAGTCCCATTAGGGTTTATGTGTCACCAAGTACACAGAACATTTCTTCACCACCGGTGCTGGAGGTTGTGCCAGTGTGTCAGAGTGGGCAGCAAGGGATTCCATCAGAAATTCGCCAGCCTGTGTGTCTTGAGTTGCATTCCAGCCAGCAACAACTTCAGCAGGTGCAGCCAATTCACCCTCTTCAGCCAGTGCAGATTGTTCAGCCCCTGAAGCGTGATTCTAGCCCCTTGCGGTCATCAGAGCCCCTACTTCAGTCCAGCCATTCAAGGCCATCGTCAATCCACAGCTGGCCCCAGTCTGAAGCAGAGTGGCACACCCAAAGTTACGAAGTGGAGTACTCACAGCCTCGCTTGAGCCTTCTTGATACAGGAGGTTCTCGTCCTGCTCGCAAGCCTTCCTATTTGTCAGCAATTAACACTCCATCTTCCCGGTGTAAGTTAGGGTTTTCATTTTTTTATTTATATTTCTAAATGTTCTAGTAAGTAAAGTGTGCCGCTTTGGTCAGAAATGTACACACTTTTTTTGGACCAAGTATAACTTTAAACAATACAGCATCAAGACTGCTTAGATGGCACTTAAGAGGCAATTCACATGTTGCAAAGAACCGCACTTTGCAGAGGTTTGCAAGATGATTTTATAATTGATCTTGAAAGCCAGTTGCAGGTGGCCTTTAGTAAGTTAGAAAAGGCTATTGCAATTCAACATTGCAAGTACAGTGTTGTACATGCAATCCTTGAAATCATCGCAACATGTGAATTACCCTTAACCATTTAGCGATTGAGCTTTACACTGCTGTCATCATAAATGAAGGGGCTATTTTCCTTTGTGACACCAACCCACTGAAGTGGAAAAATTACTGTCTTTATTGACTAAAACTGTAGGATGAACTGAAAGTTTGCAATCAGGATTTAACATGTTTAATTAGTTGGGAGTAGCTTAACCCTAACACAGAGAGACAGCCAGATGGCATAGCATTAGACAAGATATTTTTAAAAACTTTGGAAATATTATCTATGCCTTTAGTACTCTATAGATGGAATGCAAAAGAAAAGGAACAGTATTTAGTGAGTGTGGCCTGGTATTTAAGTGCTGAGATCCAATTGGCGTCACATCGAGCATGTTATATCAAGCATCCAGCCTGCTCTGCCTTCTTGATAGGCTACCTTAGAAACTCCCGCCACTTTTCATTTCTCTCTTTTGCCAGATGCTTACCCACACCAAATGTTTTGAATAAGATGAACATGTGATCCTGTCCTCTTTTTTCATATAGAGACAGTGTTTAATTTTATTGCCTATAGTGGCCAAGAAATGTGACATTTGTGTCTTGGATGTTTTCAGAGTGCATAATACAGCCATACAACAAATGCCTCAGTCAAACAAGGTTACTGGTGCAATTCTCTGTGCACCAGTAAACCTCATCCTAGAAGCTGCTGTTTTATTGCTAACCTGAGGGTGCTAGTCTTTGCCTTGCAACCTTACTCAAAGTTTTTCATTCCAGTTTCTGTACATTTGGCAGCATGCCATTATCTTGGATACTTCTAGTGTTCACTATATTGACATATTTTTACAGCCTACTGCTTCATATTGCTGGGTACATGTCTTGTGCATAGCCCATGAAAGTCTGGTGGTATCTTTTTTTATTTTTTAAAGCAATCTTTTTTCAGCAGTTAGCGTAATCATCCTTAGAAACCCACACTGAGTATACAGTTACAAGGGTGATGACTTAGGGATAGGAACACTTTAAAATGTGGAATAGGATCAACAGATTGAAACATAACACACATATGTAAACTCCTTTGTGTGAACATCCAAACTTTCCCACACACTATCAGGTGTAAATTCCCCAAAATTCCTCACACCTAGTTGTCAAGCAGCTAAACAACATGATATCAGACAGCATGCAGGTACTGTCTAAAGTTTGTATGCATAAAACTAGGGGCAGATGACTGATGATCAGTGCATTCATTTTGAGGACTAATGACAGGGTAAGGCCTGCTTCAACTTAGTCATACCTGCTTAATGAGTGAACAAATTCTCACTGTACAATTTAGTGTCCCATTGCAACAAAGTCCCAACTGTGACTGGTGAACAATACAGCACCATAAAACATTTTCAGAATTATACATACTCCATACACACAGGCTTGAATTGCACAAGCACTCCACTTGTGCAGGCTGGGTAATCCTTACCCTCACTAGTAGTGAAAAAATCTTGTAGCAAAAAAAGCATGTAATGTGTCAGATCTTTGGTTTGGAAGGATGCACCAACATACACAGGGAATAGTCTACAATATTAGGAGATAATGGTTTTGCTGAAAATGAAGCACAGTGTTCACAAAATACCTGTGTAACTAGTTAATAGAATTCACTGCCTGAGTTCAGGACATTTACAAGTTCAACAGTCTAGTTAAAGGATTCATCTAATTTATGTTTCTATTGTTGGCAACAAACTTTGGGTAGAGTTCAGTCAGTTTCTGATAGTCCAAGGTCATTTTCTTTTGTAGTATACTGTTTATCACTGTATGATGACAGTTCTTAAGCAATGTGGTCTGTGTGACAAAAGTTTTTCCCTTGTTCCTCTCCTCCCCTGAAATATGTGTTTAATGCCAGTCATTACATACTTCCTGTTGGTTGAAAGTTAGTGTCTTGTGAAATCTGGATTACATTTAAGGGAGTCCACAACTGCAGAAAAGTGTGGCACTGGTCCAGTGCTACCAAACTTTGAAAAATTCTTGTATTGAATGGCAATCATACCTTATTTAATGCATGTAAGGTAAGCATATTATTTATTAAACAGTTACCATATAGAACAAACAAAATTTATATATCCTGATCCAACAGAACAGCTAAAGTAGTACTGCATAAATAATATAGACATACACTGAGTATAGCCCCGCAGATGTGTGCAGCCATATTAACAAAACCACAGCTACTAAGTTAGGAATTGAGTGTGTTTCTAGCAAGTAGACTTTAGTGAATATTTTCAACTGGCAGTCCAACCCAGGCTATTAGTAACCACGAATGAGCTGCACACCTTGCTCACTCAGACACTCCATCAAGCACCAAAAATCAACCATTCAGTTCACAAGAAGATTGTAGTGCTCAGTCCCAAGCCCAGCTATGAAGATAAGCATACACATTTCTTTTTTTGTGCACAGCCATCACTCAACAGAATCATTAACGAGCATTGCATCTGTAATGCTTCCTGAATGATGGTGTTTATTACTTATTTTTTCATAGAAATCATGGCAGAAATGCAGATCAAGCCATTGTTGAATAAACATGTCTCTAGCTTTTTTAAACTTTGCAAAACTTTTATTTGTATTTTTGAAAATGTCTATATTTCATTTGAAGTTAAAGTTTAATTAATCGTTTTATGCACACACTTGGAACATCTTTCCCCTCTGCCTCTAGTCATCATTTTTTCCGTGAGTTTTATTTTTGCTAAAAGCAGTTGAGGCTGGTTATAAAAGTGTTTTTATTTGACTATTATATAATGACCAGAATCTTTGCCAAGAACTTTCTAGTTTCTTTTAAATCGATGAGAGAAGAAATTATAGAATGTAGAAAATAATGCAAAACTACATGCTATTAATAACCTACATTTGAGGCAATAGTGGATTGTGTTTTAAAATATAAAGAAACGCAAGAAAAGATAGTTGCTTAAAATAAACCACTAACATTTTTACACTTTCCAGACACTTTGACCCCTTCACCAGAACATGACCAGGTGGACAGGGATGATCATCAGGCCAGTCCCTCCAGATACCTCCCACCACCAGGTGCTAACCTCAGCTCAGGTGTGTGGTTTAAACAGATGTGCAGGCATATATTAGATAAACTTACATTGTACAGTTTCTCTATTGAAAACCCCATTATAGAATTGTAACAGAAGGGGAAAATTGATCAGCATGCATGTTTGGGGAGGGGCAGAAATAAAAATATGTATTTATGCCTTTTATTTTCTTTTTCTTTAATACATCCTGATCCAAAACATAATGCATACAATATTTCACATATCAGTTTTGGTGATAGGTTATGGTCATAATTAAAGAAAAGTAGTACTGTGCACTGATGTCATTGGAGAATGAGATGCTAGAACTTTGACTTATTTGGGGGTCAGTTGTTATGAGTGTGGTGTCCATTTACACTTTCCTGCTATCTTACCTTCCTCAACTCTTTGAGGAGTCGGGTACCCTCTTCACAGTGGTGTGATATAGCCTTAGTTGCTGGCATGGTGTTAAAAAAAAACAACAACCAACCAATCAACCCTCTTCACAGCTGGGACAACTGGGTGAAGCATGCTGTGTCACATAGGAGTGGAATAGAATAGTGTGCATGACTTTGGGTTAGACACTACTGATCTAACAAAACTATTTGTGTTTTAGTGAATCTCATTTTCAGTCCTACATAAATGGTTTGGAAGAGATTGGGAGGGTAGTGGGTGTAGATAAGGGTTGATATTAAGTGTAGTTAATATGAGAACGCATAATCAGTAAAATAAATTATTAAAATATGGACATTATAATTAATTGATTCCAACCATTTTTTTCTTCACTGCAGTGATGTCAGCAAGTGACAGTGCAGTTAGCTTTGGTTGTCAAGACATGCCACAAGTCACATCGCCATCACTGTCCACCAGTAGTGTGGATACACTCTCCTCAGTTATTCTTCGTAAAAAGACTGCAGGTGAAGAGAAAGAAGTCCTTACAGGAACAACAGGGCATGTTGCAGGGGGATCTTTTTACTTTGCAGATCTCTTCCTGCAGCCTGTTTGTTTATTCGACATAGGGCTGTTGAATGTGTTTCTGAAATTTTATTTTAATACTCAAAACTTTATACACCCCCACTTTCTTGTCACATCCCTTGAAACAGCATCTGGGATGCTACTATTGCCTCAGGAAGCAGAAAACAAAGATTGTATCTTAGCTATAGTTAATGGATAGAGTCAGCAAGTTTATGATAGCTGTTTCTGTAAAATTAATAGCCTGGTAGAAGGGCTTGTTATGCTTTTACTAGTTACACCTAGAATCCATTAAAGAGTTGAGAGTTCATAGCAAAGATCCTAACTGCCATGAGTTATTCTCTAGTGTAGAGTTATGGTGGTGAGGCTAAAGCTGATTTGCTATTTCAGCTATGATTGAGGACTCGACAGCCAAGCTGCACCGCCGAACATCCTACTTGATGGCAACAGCCCGTGATCGGTCAAATAATGCCACTACCACCGTGCAAGGCACTAGCTTCAACTTAACTATCCCAGAAGAACCACCGTATGTACAGAATTAAAAAGATTGCTCTGAAACTTAGGAATAAGTTGTCACTCTTAACTCATTCTTATATCTTTCTGCGAAAGCATCTTATTGTTTTAGGCAAAGTGGATTGTATAAGAATAACTCATTATTTTCATGAAGCTTTAACAATGTTATAAAAAGACTAAACTAGGTGCAAGCTTAAAACAGCCTAGGCTTATCCAAACAAAACACTAAGATCCCAATGCTAGTTTACAAATAGAACAAGATCTAAATGCCAGCAAGTAAATAGAGCAAGACGATCCAAATGCCAGTAGGCAAATAGAGCAAGAAGATTAGCAAGTTCTCATGATGCATTTGAAGAGGGGCTGCACTACCCTACTGTGTGTCGTCCATTTGATTGTGTACAGTTATATCATGGATCATGTTGCTGTATTTAGATGAAACTGGCATTATAAATCATAATACTTGTTAAAAAAATGAAGTTTGACCACTTATCATGACCAGCTTTATTGTGAGGGAGGTACTCATTTCCTCTCCCTCACTGCCTTTCCTCCCCAAACACTCTAAGGATCAGGTAGGTACCCCTTCAACTGCTGTGTCAGGTGGGAGAAGTACACTGTGGCATATGTTGAATCATGTGTCAGGTGGGGGAAGTATACTGTGACACATATATTGAACCAGCTACTACTTTGGATACCATAGCTTTAACTGCTAAGCTGTCAGTGTTATGAACACTTATATCTAGTAGGACATGTATACTTAAGAGATATCTGTTTCAGGTGTTTGAATTTTAGGGGGCGATTTGTCAAAACTGTGTGTATGGTTTACGCAGTACATGCCATTGTAGTATTACCTTGAGGATTTAGAAGAAGTGGAGGGGCAGGAGAATTGTTTAACCTTAAAATATGGTTGTAGGGAGAAAACTGCAATTTGGCTGCTTAATAAGACATTGATTATATGCCCTGGTAGCAGCTAGTGTTTTCCTGTAACTTCCTCGAATATGGCATGAAGCATATGTCTCATGCAACACTTCTCACAGCATATATTGTCTGAAAGGATGTTGCTATAGGAATGAGTTAAGAGTGACAGAGACCATACTAATAGGTTCGTTGTTTTTTTTTTTTCCCTTAACAGATATCCATAGACATTGGCAAAATTTATCTACTCTGTAAATTACAGCATCTTATATGGAGCAGTTGATAAAATGTCTGGTTGCAAAGCACTCAGTTTGCACCTGTAATCAACACATGGCACAGAACGCAGGTTGAGTGCAGAAATGACATGCTGTGTCACTCTCATGTTATACTGCCCACAACAGATAGGTTCACAATAAGATTTCATTAGACAGTCTTCACTTTTCATCCTTCAGAATATAGTAACAGTTTTAGTGACAAATAAAAATATTTTTACAGCCTTGAAACTACTAAATGCAAAAAAATATTTCAAAAATGTGCTTGACTGAAACTGAAACATCTCAATAAGGAGATAATGAAAACAGACTCAGACTGACTACTGAGAGCTTTGTCTCTAGTCAAATGCTGCAAGAGGTATCATGCCTCATGATATTCTGGCACAACGCTTAATAGATTTCCTTCAGGAGTAAACATATATTAAGTCTTGGAGTGATCGTTTTTCAAGCTGTACTCGTATGCAATCTGTTTTACACATCACTGTTATGTGACTGTGAAGCAGCATTCCAGTCATTTCTGTTGTTTCTGTGGTTTTTTAATTTGCAGCTTTTCTGTGATTTTATTGTCAACATTAGATCCACCGCTTCTTAATTTGAGTCAAGGTTATTCAAATCAGTAATTGAGGTGTGGCATTTGTGTAACAAAATAGATGTTGTGCATAATGTGGTTATGTAGTTTGTTCAACATGTCTGTGCTTTGGATGTTGCTTGACTAACTGGTTATTAAAAATGGAATATTCATATCTGGAAATTTTCTTTCTCACTTTCTACCTGTCTCTTATTGGGTGCCCAATGAAATGATGTTGATGTCAGTGATGTGAAGAATGGTTTCTGTGTTCATGGTGTCAGAATCTTTGCCATATTTGCTGTGTTGATTTTCATTGGGAGTTGCCAGTAATGCATTATATAATGGGTTTTTAAAAATTAAAATGAAAATGTTTTGGAGGTAAATTCACAAACCAGACATAGTCTATGAACTTCCCTTAGACGATATGAGTATGGCAAAAATTTCATTCACCACTAGCACAATGTTTCCTGCCTTTGTGCTTTCGACAGCTGACATATTTTGTTCCTATTTGCTCAGCCATTCTATCACATTAGTGCCTATACTTTGGCCATGTAGTTTCAGAAAAGGTGAGCTGTGGTATTTATATTGAATTTCCCAATGATTGTTTTTTCTTTATTCAAGTTTGAAATCGAGACAGCCATTTAGAGCACACTATGCTGTTTTGGTCTTTTAAACTGGCTGGTGGAACTTTGTGTGATGCTAGAGTTTGTTTACTTATATATATATATGATGCACAATATGTGGATGAGGACATTAATTACTAGCAACTGTCAGAGTTGATATTAGCTTGTAGATGGCCTTAAGTGTTGTACAAGGCTTGATGTTTTATATCAGCTTGAGTGGCTCATCTTCTCATTGCAAGTAGCAGTCTTGTTCAGTGTCACTATGGTGTTGATATGTTCAGCAACCTGTTGACTTTTGAGTTCTAGTGGACTGTAAAGTCATGGGAGCAATGTTGCTTTAATCTGAACCTACCCCAGACAACTGACAATAGATTAAATAATGGTGTTATGGCTAGCACTTGTGTGTCAACAGATTAACTCCTGTGCATCGGCAGTACAGCCTCAACAAACTGAAGAGCTTCTTTGGTGAACAGGTGTGTTGTGGGAGTTAGGTGTGCAGGTGAACTCATGCATATGTATGAGTTTGGTCATATGCTGGAACTAGCAGCCCACTCACCTGTTGTGCATTTCAATGCTTTAGTTATAGCTGACCAATTAACAGTTCGAACCTGCCAGACCTGTCACATGCTTTTTGTAGTTTTTGCATGCTTCCCCCCCCCCTTCCATCAGGTGTTTTACTGATTGTGTTGCTGCTAACCTCTTGTACTGCACTGACTGTATGCACTGACAGATAAAATTTCTGATGAACTAATCCAAGTTTTTATGTTCCGCTCTTTACCCAATATGTTGCTGATCTCTGGTCTGGGCATCTCTTCAGATCTGTGAGTAGCATTCATTCTTCCCGTGTTTAGATAGTTCATGCATGCTTTATGTAGTTAGTTTTGAATTTAACATTTGGCGTGCTGAGAGAGAAGCTAAAGAGTAACAATCTGCAAAATATGCTGTTATAATAAGTTATAAGTTTTAGCATGTGTATAAAATAATAATTGATACAGAACATTGTCATATTTACATCATACACCACGTGTAGTAAACAAGCAAACAGAAAACAATTACATTATTATAGTCATATACCAAAGGAAATATGAAAACATGTTGACTGTAAGATGGGTGAAAGTGAAATGTGTGTGCACACTAACCAACCTTAACAGTACCTGGAGGTTGCTGATAAAATTAAAGAAAATTATTAATTTGGTTAGAAAAGAGATTAAGTTCTTTTCTGTTGCTTATAAAATCAACTTTATCACAAACTTTCTGCAAACAGTGCATTTTTACATTACTGTTAATCATCACAAATAATTTAGCTTTAACACATCAACTATCAGAAGTAGATAGAAAACATGTCATCAGCTTTGTAATTGTCAAAGGTCCTTATCAATAACATTTTATTATATAATCTTTTTATTACTCTGTATGATAGCAATTAATCAATCCTTTATTCACTTTCAAGTGTTAAAAACTGATAAAGAAGCTTACTGCAATTAATTTACTGTATAATCTTATCATTAAAGTATTTTTCTGCATTAAGTGGAATATGCATATGTCTGTAAAATGTGATTTTTGAACAGACTCCTACTATCCTTGAGGCAACTGAGCGTAAAGCCCCAGAAAGTCCTTTGCCAGACATCACACGTGAAGGGCCTATGTGGTGCAAGGTGTCTGTCTACGATGGCAAGGTCAGCAGTGTCAAAGAGTAGAGTTACCTTTCTTTGTGTGCTTATATTTAATTTGATCTGACCATTTTGTTTCTTAATGCCTTTTTCTCCATGATTCTCTTTTGAACTTTGACCACGGCTTGCTGTAGAGAGTTTTGACTACCAAGAAAAGACTTGGAGAAATAATTTGAAGGTTATAATATTCTTAGTACATTAGTGTAAAGATGTGTATGCAGGTACACCTGTCTCATTATAAAGCTAGCTAATATTTGATATTCACGCATGCTTTATGAATAAATAAAGGCTTGTAAGATATCTGAATCCTAAATTTGTTTTTGACAGAAATGCAGTGACAGGTCTTGGAAGCAAGTGTGGGCAGTTTTGCGGGGTCATGCCCTGTTTCTTCTCAAGGATCGTAGAGAGACTAGTGGGGTAAGCTGTAATCATCTTTGGCGTGTGTGCGTGTGTGGACACACATGCATGCATAAGTGTAAAATATACGACTATAAAAAATGAATTGTGCTGTCTATGGTTTGAGTTATGCAGATTTTATAACGAGTGCAAATTATTATTTTTCTGCAGCAGTCAGCATTTGGTTTTGAGGAACCACCTGTGTCTATTAAGTCATGCCTTGTGGAAATAGTCCATGACTATAGTCGCAAGCGCAAGAATGTCTTCCGACTGACAACCTACACAGAATCTGTTTACCTGCTACAAGCTGAGGACAAAGGAACCATGATGTCCTGGATACAAGCCATCAAAACTAACAACAGTCCTGATCATGATGTAAGTTGTTAGTCACTCATTATTTACTTAAGTTATTCTTGCTGCTGATAATATGGTGACTGGACACTTAATCCCCAGACACTTAATCCCCTAGACATTTAATCCCCAGACACTTAATCCTCAAAAATGCTCCCAAATCGCGACACAACACTCAAAACTACTATTTTGTGAACTTGAAATATTATAACCGTAAGAGAAATGTGTCGCGTGGTAAGACTGGGATGCGCTGGGTTTACAATTAGCGATCTACCCTCTAGGCAATACTAGGTGGACTCCCTAACATAACCAGCCAGTTCCAAGGCCTTACTGACCAGGAGCAGGCCACTGGTTGTAAAAACTATGAACTAATGTTATAAATGTTGAAGTTAAGTATTATTTTAATTGTCAAACTTATTTTGATGTTTACATGAAAATAATTATTTTAATTCAAATTAAATTTTTCATTCACTTCATAATTTTTTTAGTTGAAATTTCATTTTGAGGATTAAGTGTCTGGGGATTAAGTGTCTGGGGATTAAATGTCTAGGGGATGAAGTGTCGGGGATTAAGTGTCTGGGATTCTGATAATACACACCAGACCTCCCTACTCAAGTCTTTTAGCCCAATGTACTCTTGATCACTTACACACCTGCTGTAACATTGCTTCCTTTTCTTGACTAGTTGTCCTTACTGTGAAGTTTGAATAAGTAGCCCCAATAGGTTCTTTCCACTTTCACTTGATTTTCAGACAAAATGGCAGTTTACAGGTCATTTCAAACTATTATAGTTTACCTTGTAGCATATCAGGTGTGCAAATTCCTGCAACTTTATACCTGTCTGAGACAATCATAAGAGAATGCAGAACTTGTTTTGGTAGCTTGTGTTTATGGTTGTTTGGTTCAATGAGTCTTTTTATGTTGACAGGATGATGGGGTGGGAAGCCTTGAGTTGATTCGCCGCAAGGCCAGTACACAGTCAGAACAGAGCAGTGTTCAGACCTCTCCTCAAGCAGTTCATCGAGACAAGGAGAAGGAGAAAGAAAAGGAGAAGGAAAAAACAAAGAAGTTGGCAGCTTTGTCCTTCAAAGCCAAACTGCCTCACTCACCAAGCGTTCGACGCAAAAAGAATGGTATTTAAGTCTTATTCGTTTTGGTAGACTGTCTATCCAAGTACTACCACTTCCATAAAATGCAGGGATACATGGCAGCCCCTGCGATAGGGATAATAATAATAATAATAGTGAAGATTTTTATAGCGCATATTCACACTCATAGAGAGAATGCTCTTACCGCTTAAAATGAGGAAGAGACGTGGACTAAGTAGATACAGAACAAAGGGGACGAAAGAAAACGACAGTACTGACGAAACAGAAAACAAAAGGCATCAAGTAACAGGAACAGAGAAATATAGTGATTCTGCGAGAAAGATGGGTAAAGTAGCAAGAGGTAAGGGGGCGGGGTTAAGAAGGACTAGCATTGTGTGGACTGTATTAGGAGTAATGCTCAAGGAAGAGGTGCGTTTTCAGTGCAGATTCGAAAGATTCAGTTGTAGGAAGGTGGCGGATATGGAAAGGAAGAGAGTTTCATTGTTTTGCAGCACAGTAGCCAAAAGTCCTGTGACCATATGTTGTTGTTCTGGTGACAGGAACAGTTAGGATACGGTCGTCAGACCGTGTTATTTATTATTTATCTAAATATTATATAAAATATTTATTATTTATGTATTTATGGATACTGAATTTTATGTGGTAGATGCTTAACCATCTGCTTTTTGCTTTGTTATTACTTGGTAGAAAGTGCCGTTTATATACTGCATGGTCATATTTCAGAGGAAAGTGGTAGCAGAAAGGGCTGGAAGGGACTCATCATGCCACGTAGCTTCAAGAAGCAGGCAAATGAGGAAGGTAGCCATGCAGGTGGACCCGAAGCTGAAAGTGAGGACCTCTCAAAGTTCACATTTGGTGTGCCTCTGGAAGACTGCTTTCCTTCTCCAAACAATGAGGTCTGTACTGATTCAAAATTTTCAGGGTTTTAGAGATAACTTTTGCCTTGAAATGGTTTCACTCGCACACACTCTGTTACTATTTTTTGTTGGCCTATTTGCTGCATGCTACTAAAAAGCTCATCATTACAATAGTGAATACCTTGTTTTGCAGTATGTCCCGCTGATTGTGGAACTTTGCACACGGATTGTTGAAGCACGAGGGTTGGAAGTGGTTGGGGTGTATCGGGTGCCAGGCAATTCAGTTGCTGTGGGTCACATGCAAGAAGAACTGAATCGTGGCATTGAGAACCTCAACATGGACAATGATAAGTGGCTCGATGTCAATGTGGTTAGCTCCCTTCTCAAGGCTTTTTTCCGTAAACTGCCTGAACCTCTGGTCACTTCAGGTAACCCATTCGTTTCTTTATTTTCTTGTGTTTCTAACATTTTTATGAAATAATCATTATGGTCCCCATTTTAAGAAAATGGAGAAATAGAAGCTAAATCGGTTTTCTTTGGTCATATAAATTCTTTTGCTATTAGTTTTTTTTAATTGACTTATGTATAAACATAGTTTTGCCTGTGTAGCTTTCTGTAAGACTTATTCGCCTGTATTAGTCTTTTTCCTCTGCTTGCAACCTGCCTGCTTATATTTATCACTAGCTCTCATCTCCTTTCCTATAGCTATCATCATTGGCTTTGTTGCATGTATTGTCATCTATGTGGCTATTTGCTGAAATGGCTGTCTTCAGCCTGTGTATCCATCTGCTGTTGAGGTCCATAAAACGGATGTTGTTTTTCCTAGAATCTGCCCCCTCTTCCTCGTGAGTCAAATACTTGATTGTTGATTTAAGAAACATCAGAACTTCTTTTCAGTCCATACATTTTTGAATGCTTCCCTTAATAAGTTAAACTAGAAAAACAGCAAGTTCTAATTTAACATTTCTGTCTGTGGTATGTCTGACAGCTCTGTATGATAAATTCATCGAAGCCAATCGTAATCAAAACCCTGAGAAGCGCATGCTGAAGCTTAAACGACTTTTGCACACCTTGCCTGAGCAGCACTATGAAACATTCAAGCACCTAGCTGAGCACCTTAGTCGAGTGGCTGCACATGGGCACATCAATAAGGTAAGCAGCTTCAGCAACAGTGGAAGAAAGACAACCTCTAAAAGCAGTGTAAATATGGATCTTGAAATTCAACTTGCTGTGCATGGTGTGTTTACAATTATTAGGCTGTGCAGATGCTCCATCTGTCTCACAGCATTAAGCATTAAGATGATTTATTCCTAAGTTTGCAAAAAGGACTTTGTGTTATTGTGACAGACAAATGCATACATGTATAAACACACATGCATAATCATAGTTGCCTATACACACTTTTCATCGCACATATCCTTTTGTCATCTTTAGTGCCAAAAATTCTACGTTGGGGCAAGTGCTGTCATGATAAAAGACATCAACAGAAGAAATGTTTTAACATTTATGAAAGCCTTTAATTAGTCTCCATAATTAACCTGCCAGACATGTACAGTGACATGAAAAAAAATACCTATTTGCAACAAGAGTTAGCTGGAGATTACAATAAAATAAAATCTCTCAGTAACTAGTAGCCTGGAAACAAAGAACAAATTTGTCCAAAGCCAGACTGCTATTTTGATAAAATCAATTTTATGTGACATGTACATCTTCAATATCTGTTTAATCATTTCCCTGAAAGTCCATCTGCAATAGGTTTGCTATAAAAATATTCAAAACTGCAAGTACAATAATTGCCATAGATTCACAATTTTCTAGAAATGATTAAGCTGATCTGAATATAATTCTTAAACACTCATTTTTAATTTATGTATATAGATGGATGCCAGGAACCTGGCCATAATGTTTGGGCCAACTTTGATTCGCAAAGTGGAGGATGATACTGTGTCGTTAGTCACCGACATGTCCGATCAGTGTCGCATCGTTGAAAGTATCATACTGCACGTGAGTGACATTTATTTCAGTTTTCAAAAAAGGTGTTAATTTTTTATGGAAGCAGTTGATAGCAGTGAAAATAAAGATTTTCTTACTTGGTTTTTGTACATTGTACGTATGTAAGGGGCTTTATAATGAGACCCATAATATAAAAAAGTTTGTGGGCTAAGAATAAAAACAAAGTACTGAGAAACTGATGTACAATACAGTTTAAAATATACCATCGCAGCTTGTTGTTATCTTACCCATCCTGATGTACAGTTGAAAATACCATCTCATCGAGTTATCTTGCCCATCCTGATGTACTGTTAAAAATACAGTCTCGGCTTGTTTTCTGGCCCTGCCTGCCTCTCACCAAACTTTGTGGCAGAACAGATTTCCCCCTATGTTTTATATTGGTGTTGGAAGGATGGAGATGATATTAGTAGTGATGTATGACACTGAGTTACTTATGATGTCTTTTTTTTTTTTTGACTGCACAGAATGAATGGTTCTTTAGTACATGGACACATGATCATCATGTCCCTATTGACAACTCAGACACCCCTCAGCCCTCTGCCACAGACACTCGAGTGCCCCGTGATGATGATGGTATGCACACTTTATGATCATGTTAAAGAGATTATGGTTATGATTCACCTCATTTCATTGAGTTGCTGGCAGCTTCCCTTTATTTGTTTAGTTTGCTCACGTGACCTTCGGCTTTCTAGATTAGAATACAAAAGCCAGAATATCATTGCTTTATCAGTGCTTTAAAACCACTTGAGGAATTAGCTTTTTTGTCTTTACAGTTTTTCAGCGTATTTATAGACCTAGTACTACTTTACCTGCTTGATGTGATGATGGGGCTTGTGATGTCATCCTCACATTGTACTGGAATCCATCTAGAATTGTTTTAAAGGGGTCGAAATCATAATATTTTTTACTGTTGTGCAGAGTTAGTGTTGGATTAGTGTTAAATGCATGCTATTGCATGTATTTCATGCTAAGAGCACACTTCTTTCAACACTTCTTGAGTATGCACTATACAAATCATGCATTTATTATTATTATTTAAATGACACTTGGGTCAGAATATAAAGGAAGGTCTAACTTTGTAAAAGAATAGCAGGAACACTAGATTTATTAATGTCCCAGAAAATATCATTCCCCTTTTACGATGCATTAAGTCATACATATTTAATCTTTCTTTCTGTTGCAGAGGATGCTGACTCAGCTATCAATACAAAGGAAATCATCTCCTCTATTGTCACAGCTGCAAATAAGAAACTGAAGCTGCGACAGCAAACTAAAAGTTCTGATTCCCTTGACCTTGACTCTACCTTTAGTCAGCACGGCAGTGACAGCACTCTTTACAGCCACAGTGGAATGGACGCCAGTGACTGCAGCTTCAGGGAACGGAACATTGATGCTGCTGTGCAGAGGGCTACCATACTAGCCAAATCGCAGTCCTCGTTGAGTTCATCTCGTAGTGCTTCAGAGGAAGTATTGGATTCGCGAGCCACAGCACCACTGGCCACATCAGAGCCGGATTTTTTAGACTGGGATGAGCGAAGACACTTCGGTGGCAGAAGCCGACATGTTGCTGAGGATGTTCTGCTAGAGCACAGCGATGAGGTGGAGGTAGGAGGGTGGGTTGGGCGAGAGACCCTGGATTGGCTGAAACGCCTGGAGCAGGAGGCTCGAACCATCAGGCGTCTGGAGGAGCAGAGGCAGCGTGATATGGAGAAGCGTCGACGGCAGCAGCAGGCAATAGAACGGGAGCTGCAGCGCTCACAGCGTGACCTGGAGATGGAGGATGCTCACACAGTGGAGGACATTCTTGCCTGGAATCCCCAGTCCCAAGACACATTCATGGCTGGTGCTACCAAAACAAGCACCCCTCTTGCATGGACTCCATCCTCCACATATCAGCCTACAACACCCTCCAGGCCATTGCAAGAGATGCCACAGCCTTCAACGTTATCAACAGACATCAGATCTGTAGCAACTGTTATCCCCAAATCGAAAGTTGAATCAAGTCAGAGACTTAGTGGCGGAGGGGGAAAGTACTTTGTGAGTGTAGCCAATACTCGTAATCAGACTATGGCTCATGCATCGTCAGTAGAAAATATGTTAGACGCTGTAGCAACATCTCATGCTTCACGTACTGGCTCACTTGAGAACATACTAGATGGCCACCCCAATCATGACCAACAGCAAGGGGTGGTCATCAAGGGGTATAATGCTGGGGGTGTGCCCCGTCATGGCTCACTGGATTCACTGCTAGACATGATAGACCGACATGAGCATCACCAAGGAGAGGCAGCCTCTTCTGACTCCGAGGATGGGTCTGATCTGTTGACCAGCCTCACAACGACCTTCGATCAAAAGCTGCAGGTTCTTCTCAATCCCAGGTACCGTCTAACTGCTCGGCACACACGTGCATCGGCCCCTAGCAAAGTTTGTGGGGGTTTTGGCCATGGTGACCATGTTGGAGTCAGCCAACCTGGCATTGTGCAAGGTCAGGAAGCCCTTATGATGGAAAGAGAGTGGGGCCGTGGGCGAGAACCAACCTTTCGAGATCCCAGCTTGCACCGTGGCCCACGGACTGATGCAAAGGTGGGTATTGCATCACGCTTTGAATGGGGACCTAACAGCATTGCAATGTCAACATCTTCTGGCTTAGGTGCTGCAGCAGCCTCCCGCAGATCACAGCTGCCTGACTTCAGAAATTTTTCATCACGAGCACTTCGTCTAGAAAACAACTCAGGCAGCATTCTTCTCATGCAGCCCCGAAAACTGCCTTCAGTAGAGAGCACCGATGGGCAGTCTGCACCAGATGGCTTGAGCAGACCTGTTTGGACCAAAGACGCCATCACCAAGTCACAGAAAATGGAAGTCAACACTGCCCTGGCACGACGTAGCCGTGAGATCAAATCCAGCGTGATCAGAGATGCAGGGAAAGTGGGACTGCAAACCCTTGGGACAGGGCAAGAGGCTGTGGATAGTAATCGTCAACAGGAAGCTCAGGCTTCAAAGAATTTCACTCTGGCTCTAGCAAGCTCAGGATCAGGTACATCATCCTCTGGGGCAGGGAAAGGTAAGCAAGAGACGAGAGACATTAAAGAAGATAATCCTGCATCGTCAAGAGCCAGGAGTAAGCGCAGACACACAGTTGGAGGTACTGCAGACCTAGAGCACTTCAAGGCACTGGTGGCCATCTGTGGTCAGCCATCAGACCCAAGACCATCAGCCTGGGATCAACTGCAGCCAACCAGCAAGGAGAACAGCAACCATGACCGAAGCCTTCTGTCATGGATGAGGAAAGAAAGACTTCGTGGCAGCACTCCCAATCTGGCTAACCTAGGTTGCCAGGATCCTGCATTTTGAATATCCATCCTAAGTTTCCTTGCACTCCTGCCAGTGCATGCCAGCATGCAAAGCTTTTAGCCGTTTCTTTTATTGAGTGAGAGAGAAAGTGTTTGCTTGCATGTGTATGTAGATTATTTATATGAGATTTTTTTCCTATCTGATGCTGCTTATTGTATTTTGACTGGCTCACAAGATGAAAGCCTAGATCTTCTAAAGACAACCATCTTATTACAGAGACCACAGTGCAGCCTTTTACTGCCATCACTTGTTACAGACAGTGCTTCCTTTGTACAAAAGTTTGTGACAGATGTGAAAGCTGTAGTACTACTGCTTGTGTGGTGAGATCTTTACTTTATGTCTTCTCAAGAGAGAACTGAGCTTATTGTTTGAAACAGTAGCTGTAAGTAGCATGCATGTTATTACCTAGTGTACAGGACCGGCACTTACTGCTTGCATCTGCAAAATGTTCATTTTACCACACTTGTCACTTCTAGGCTTCTGCTGTTCTTAGTCAAAAGGCATTAGTTTGGCATATAAGTCTGTCGTCCGACAGAACAGCAGCATCTTGAAAGGCAGTTGTTCTCCAGAATTCCACATCAATCTTTTACAGGTGTTGCATTTCTAATGAAGATGAGCTTTGTGTGGTGTGATGCCACAATTTCCAAGTGTGATTTTCGTTAAATTGACCTGGCTTCAAAATGGATGTTATTCATGTTGCTCTTGTGACCGAACTTTTGTCGTGTCATCATGTCTTGGAGGCATGCCTGCTACCACAGTGTTGGTGACAATCAAACCACACATCTCATCTTTTGCTGAATAGAAGTATTTCAAACTGTGTGGCATACCCTCCCCCATCTGCCACAGGCTGATGACACCGGCATGACACTGTCTTGGAGTGTAGTGTGATATCTCAGGCATATTGCCAACATTGCTGAGACAAGTCATCAATTTACAAATGTAGTAAGATCGTGGAGGCATATCATTAATTCTTGCAAACACTTGCGTCATCTGCTCATTAGGTAGTTTAAACCTCAGAGGCATATCTTCATCAACTGCTGCATCATTTCATTGACATAGCTGTTTGGTGTGTTGTTGCACTTCCAGGTGTTGTGCCTTCTGTGACTGGTCTTTCAACTCAGCCACCACACCAAGTGTGTTCAGTGCAAGAGGAATGTATGCTTAATGTGTGTGTGAAATATCCTAAGTATGGATCATGTGGATATCCCATGTTGAAAGAAAAGAAATGTTTATGATGTCAGGTAAATAGATATACACACTAGAATGGGTTTTATTTAAAGCATTTGGGTTTGTGTTTATATTAATATACAAATATTGATCAGCTGATACGGGCATGCTGTAAAATGCATGAGATTTAAGCATGACTAAAACTTAGGACTTATGACTTCCTTGTGTAATTTACGAAATCCAACAGACTGTTTATATGGGGAATAAACCATAGTGCAGATAACAGAACAGATTGCCGTGCACTGTTAAATGTAAACATTGCATGAAGAGCTTTCAAAATTCGTAGAATATTTTTTGACTTTGCAATTTACTGCTCAAGAGCATCATAACATCCCTTTGTGCTAAAGTCAAAAGTTCAAACTTCTGCATCCTTGTAACTTGTTTTAGTCTGTGTGTCTGGGATGGGGGAGGGGTAGGGTGAGGGTGGAGGAGAAAAATGAAGAACAGCACTGATTCCACATGTAAAAACAGCATGTTTAACTGTTTCAACAACTCTCTCACTGGTATTAATCTTACTTTCAAGGAAGTATTCAATGTATTTAAAGCAAATAGACTAAAATGTATATAGGCTCAAGTGACTGCCAGTGTTGAACACTTCGAATTTTTAAAATTTTATAAATTTAATGGTGTTAAAATAATCAATACACTTTAAAGTTTAAATCTGTGTGAAATTTTGCTTATTTACACTAGTTCCAGCAGGCAGGGCTTTAGAAACTCTACCACACTATCATTGTATTTATTGTTTATATTGTGTAGATGGTTTATTGGGTTTTCTGGGGTCTTTTGTTCACTTGTTCAAGTAAACTATAAAGGATGAAATACACCACACTTCTTGTGTGACTTAAAATTCATGTGCACTTGGTGAAAGAAAGCAAATATATGCACATTTGTCATGCATTTGAGACACTACAGTCTTCTAAAATATTCCTTTTAAAGTGAATAATGGACAGATGTTAAACCCAACTTATGACAGTAAAACCCAAGGCACCCTTAAAGGTCCTGATTTCCATTTTTCCTGGTTGACTTTTTTCCTCTTTGCTGCATACAGAACGTAAAAGAAAAAAATTCTTACGCTTGTGAATAAGACATCAAGACAAGTTTTTTGTGAGTGGGGGAGGGGGATAAGAATAGCCTGTATCCAGGAGTGTTTATGCTGCATACATGCATTTGGTTTTACTGGAGCAAAAGGCTTGTACTTTTGAAAGTGGTTTTCAGATTCACTTGGTTCCTCTCCCCTCCACCCTCTACCCATGGATTTCTTTTTCATTTTCTTTGTTGCCTATGTCACAGGGTGCAATCTTGGGTTTTTTGCCCCCCTTGTTAATGAGCAGGCTAGTTACTGTTGAGAATAAGACTACACCAGCTGCATATCAGAGGTTGGGCAATCGGACATAAGATTTTGATGCTTAACAAGGATATAGCTAAATAAGTGGATCTCACAGTTTTCTAACAGATAACATCATCTATTTCCTTCTTGGAGTTTTAGGGATTCAGTTTTCCATTCTGCAGATTTATTTAGAAATTCAAGTTTTTAAGATGACACCTGTGTTAACACAAAGCATCTTATTGGACCTTGTTTTTAGTGCTACTTTGGCAAGTTGTTACTGTGGCATATTGATCAACAAAAATTTATACACCATGTTTAAGGATATGCAGATTACAATACTATTTTAGTCTGTTGCATAGAGTAACATGTTTGCAATGATGTTATTGTGCCTGATGATTTATCAGTTGACTGATTAAAAACAGTAATCACTTGTCATTAGTTAAAGTGCCAATGTATCCTGATGATCTATCAGTATTTTGTGCATGATGGAAGAAAGGGGGACTAATCCCACCACTGCTTAACTTGAATGCATGTATTGTTTTTCCTAAGAATTTTGATAAAATTATTTTATAAATAAAAACATTATAGCATTATCAGTATTCCTTAAAATATCCATTGGGTCTTAAAACAATTTCTGATGCTTTTTGCTATTGGAAGCCATTTCACTTTTTACAGACGCTAGAGTGAATTCCACTAATGTATTCAATGCAGAATATCTAGCCTTTTGAAGAAGCTGCATCAGATTATGAGTGACAGTAGATCTGATAAACATTTTGTTTAGATGAGTGCAGTTGTAAGTTTTCATTTGACATGCACTATCTCTTCCATACAATAAATACCCTTATAAGGACTACAGGTGATAGGGAATTTTGTGTCTCTGTCAAAGAAGAGCCATCATGTACAAACATTAAATCATTATGACATAAATATTTTTGTGGATTTTCTTTTTGTACCATCTTTAAACATGGAGAATAATTTGTGAATAGCCCAAGAAGACAAGCTTTCAGTGTATTGATTTATGAATGACATGGTTGAAATCTGACAAAAATTTTCATTTGTGCCAGAAACAAAAGTGTATTTACACAACCAAAATATCTTGGAGATGAAAACTTAAAAAACTACCAAACCACGTAAACAACTTTGTAATTGTTGCCATATATACTATCTGCTGATTCTGTCCTGTAAAACTTGAGAATGACTGGTGCATTTAATAATTGTATAAATATTTTTTATCTATTTTAGTTTTTCTGTCTGCTGCTTTTCTTTCTCTTATTAATCTGTCATAGTACACCACCTGAAATTATTTTTCAAAACAAATTTGCCAGTTAGCAAATAGGTTCAGATAGATGATGTGACTTTTAAATAAGACATATAAAATAAGATTTTCTTAGCAAAATGAGTTTACAGAATGAGAAGTCGATGGGAGTTTTTGTTGTTGTTTGTTAAAAACAACGAAGTTACTTGCAGACAAGTGGTCATGGAAATAGCCAGTACTTGTTTACATCACTTTGTTATGTAATGCCATGTGATAACATGGGTAAAGCATTTACAAATCATACAGAAGTGAGATCTGGGCAATTTGTGAATTGTGTTCCTTTTCATATTCACTTAAACAGGTAACCTGTCCAATTTGACCATAAAATGATTTTGTGATAAGACGTGAGATCTCTTGCTGTCCTAAATGGAAGAAGGTTGAATCAGATCAGTCCACTTTAAGAAAATTCTGTCATGCTAAAAGGGACATAACTATATATTGCAAGTTTTAAGAAAGATGTCTCCTTCTGGGATGAAATTATATAGTCGTTGAGTGTCGTTGAACATATCTTTCCCCTCCCCCACCTCCACCTTTTGTTTTAGAATTTTGTGACTACATAATACATGGCCAATACAAATGTTACATATTGTTAATAGTTGGAAGTTGTAATATGTGGACTGAAAAAATGACATTTGATCAAGTAGTGTTTATACTTGACATGGAATGTTTGAAGTGTATGCAGTCTAGCATTCAGTGCAGCAGTTGGGAGATTTCAAGATATACCATAGGCATATTGATAGCTTGAGCTCCCATTGCTGATGTTGTCCGGTAATGAGCTAAGTTTCCGGCACCACACCCACCTTGTCTTGGCTTTCTGCTGTCATTGGGTCATTTCACAGTCTTGGCTGCTGTTTTATTCCGCTGTACAGAATGAACAAAAAGTATTTCATGCAAGGTTTGCTGAAATGTGTTTCAAGTGCAGTGCTTTGAAATAAAAATTGGTTGCACTGAATGATGTTTGTTTTCTTTAATGAGCTCGTGATAATGAGTGCATATTATTTACTGTGGAGCAAAACAAACAAAAAAAATCATTACTTTTGAAGGAATTAAATACATATAGCAGTGGCGTAGGAACCAGGGGGGCAACCGCCCCCTCAAAAATACTGGGAAGGCAAGAGTGTGAACGTCGTTCACTGTCAGCATGGAGTTGCCCCACCAAAGTCGAGCATCTTCCTACGCCACTGTATAGTTTACTTGAAGTTTTGTTGGGGCACATTTATACGCTAGGGAGAATTACAGTCCAAGATAATTTTCATTAATCAGTCAGTCAGTCGTGCCTTGCCTGACACCTGGCATCGGGGGGAGCACATGGATAGACGCGGCAGCTGACAGGGCCCGTCACTCTTGCCTATTTTGGGCGATAGTCAGCAGGTCCTGTACACGACGGCCAGTCCAGTCTTTGACCTTCGTAAGCCAGTTCTTCCTCTGGCCACCATGGCGTCGACTACCCTCCAAGGTGCCTTGAAGGATAGTCTTCGACAAGGTGTCGTGCCGGGTCACATGGCCAAAGAAGACCAGCTTACGTCACTTGACTGTTGTTAGTAGAGGTTCCTGGTGTCCAACGAGTGTGGCCATCTTGTTTCTTACAAAGTCGTTAGTTTTATGTTCTTTGTATGAGATCCGGAGCAGCCTCCTCAGGCACTTGTTCTCGAAATGCCTGGATTCTCTTTTCCGTTTCAGCGAGCAGAGTCCACATGTCCCATCCCTAGAGCAGGATCGGCACTACCAGGGATTTGTAAAGCCTGTGCTTGGAAGTGAACCTTATCTTGTGGCTATCCCAGACCTTATCTAGCCTAGCCAGTGCTGCTGTTGCTGTTGCGATCCTAATGCAGATATCTAGCGTGGAGCTGCTTATACCTCTTCAAGCTGTACCCCGTTCATAAAGATCTCTGCTTTGCCGTTGCCATTGATCATAACTTTGCTCTGCGAAGCGTAGGCTGCAGATTGGTCTTCCACCGATTGAAATGGAAGTATGATGGTCATGAAAAGCTTCGAGCATGATGTCCTCCAAGAATATATTGAACAGCACGGGTGATAGGGGACATCCTTGACGTACCCCTACTGTGGTGCGAAAGTAAGCTCCTATTTGGTTGTTCAGTAGTACTGTACTTGTTGAGCTGTTATACAGCGCTTCAACAACTTGGACAAGGCCTTCTTCGATACTGAATTTCCACATCACATGCCATAGCCCCTCGTGCCAGACTCTGCCAAATGCCTTTTTAAAGTCAATGAAGTTGTGGTAAAGGTCCCGCTGAGGCTGAAGATGCTTTTCTATAAGAAGACGACAGTTGAAGATCTGCTCAACTGCGGTTTTGTATGACCTTCAGCATGACTTTGCTTGGGTGACTGATAAGACTTATGGTTCTGTAGTTCTGGCGCTGTTTGCTGTTTCCTTTCTTTGGGGGAAAGCTACTGTAAGGAGAGCGCCAGCGTTACGGTACGCAGAGCTGTAAAAACTCCCGACGTATTTTTTTTAACTCAACAAATAAATAATTTAACAGTACATCATAAAAATCCTCTTTTCCCTACATCTTTTATTCTGTTTTTACGATTACGAACAGTCGTGTGATTTAGCAGGAAAACACGCACGCATGCGCGTTCGCTGGCCGCAAAAAAGGTCAAATGTCTGCTTCCGTATGAGGACCTCTCAGGGAGACAGCATCAACCTGCGCGATGAAGGTCCGTGGGTTATATGTTGTCTCCACCTCCCAGCTGTTTATGTTTCAGTTATTTGTAAGTACCGTGTGTTTTTATTTTCTAGTGCATTTACAGTTTTTTTTTAAATTAAAGCTCCCCAGAAAGTTCGCCGAAAAGTTCTGTCGGCGACATAAGAACGTTAGGGTCATCCTACCATGGCGGGTGTGTGAAAGATCTTTTCATTTCATATCGTTATGACATGTGCATCTGTCAGCACGTGAAGTACAACGGGATGATGTTTCTAGGCTCATGGCAACCCTATGACATAATTCAAGACTGGCTGTATCGAAGGTGAAACGTTCAAATGCCATATGTTTTGATATGGGATGTTAGAATATGAAGGTAAATTTAAGTATCGGTGTCATGGGCAATGATTTTATTTTGATTCTTTATGTAATCAATAAGTTATACGTTTGTGAAGCAATGTTGTGTAGTTTTGTAAATTAGTAATTAAATACCTTGACTGCTTGAAGACGAACTCTAAAGACAGCGAGTTTTTTTTTTCTTTTAGTATTTATGGAAAATATTGAATTCATCACATCACACCAAACATTGTTGTAATCTTCATGCAGAGGCAGAGACCAAAACTCATTATAAATGTCCAGGATGGATGGGGAAAAGGGAGGAGACCTTTCATCATATGAAATTAAAGTTGATATTACACACCCATCAGACCGAAAGCGTATGGGGAAGTGAACAGATTTCCCCTTTTGCAGGAAGTAAATTCATGCATAATAGTAACAGTGTGATAGTACCACTGATCTGTCGACTTCCACTGTCATGCAATATCGCCTATTAGGCTACAGGTATTATCATTGTCATCATAAACTTTTTTATAATCATCCTTGTCTCACCATATTGGATCTTAATGAAAACTTTTTTCATTTCTGGCCATGTTATTATACTGGAAGTGCCAGTGATCCTCTGTTCATAAAATATAAAGGGTTTTCAGCCCTCTCTCCCCACTTAAAGATGATGAAGTTTACAGAACCTGATTCAAAATTGTTGGATTTTTAAGACTCCCATATTGAAGGTTTTATTGACAAGTTACAAAAAGGAATACAAATCAGTGTACATGTATTAATATTATTGTGATCTGCAGGCCTTGTAGCAGGAGACTGCTTTAATTATTATCGACACAATTTCATGCTTGTAATCTTTCTTCTGGATGGCTGTTGAACCATGTGGCTAGATGACTCATAGTCATGTTGATTATATCCCTTGTGTATCAATCTTGTCAAAGCTGACAAGTTTTTCATCAAGCTGAACAGAACTGTTCACCATGTATTAAGGTATGTTGAATTACATGGTAAGGCACCTGTTGCTTGACTGTACCACTTGGCAAACTGTTACAGTTTGTTGCACGCATCTTAGAACCATTGAACTACTGCTGACAGAATTTTCCTTGTTGGTGAGAAAAAAAATTTATGGAATGTGTACAGGAATACACTGTTAGCTCATGTATGCCAATGGGTGATAAATCCCCCATTATGAATAGCAGATGAAAAACACTTGGTAAGAATGAGAATCTGATGGCATAAGATTTGAAGTTAAATTGATACCTGGCAACCATGTTGTCGATGATGTGCAGTGTTTGAGGTAGAGTAAATATAGTATAAAGATCAAGTCTATGCAGGCTAGCATTGCTTTGTGAATTTCGGTCTTTTACAGATGATAATAATAATATCCCCATCCCCATGCTCAATGCACTGTACGCAATAGAGTATTAACAAACCAAAAGTCAACTATACAAGACACACACGTCAGGTAACGGATGACACCATAGCAAGCATGAACACATGCATGGATGACAATGAAGAAGTGAGGAGTGAACAGAATAGTATGCTTGATTATGCAAGATATTTTTTAAGAGGTGTGCTTTGAGGTCAGACTTGAAAGTTTTGAACACAGACACAGTTTGAAGGAGAATGAGCATCTGCCTAATTTCCCCCTTCTTATGCATGGCATAGAGAGGAAGTGTTCAACACAAGCAGACTGAAGAGTTTGACTTGTATGGTGAGGCATCAGGTAAGCTGAGACGATGCCACATAACAGTTTGGTGATCATGTGGTCACTCTATCACAGTGTAGCGATCTTATAGTCACTGTATCACAGTGAGGCAATCATGTAGTCACTGCAAGCTTGGACTGGCAGCAACTGTAAGTTCACAGAGCAGGGGTATAGGAGATCGTACCATGGTGCCCTTTGAACTTAATCCAGTAGACGGTTAGAGAGACTGACAAACAGAGGATTGCAGTAATCCTGCTAAAGCAATATGAAAGGAGACGTGAACTCTTTTAAAAGTAGGATGGTGACAGCATGTTTAAACAATGAGGGCACAGCAGCAGTTGACAAGGAGTGATTGATAATGCAGTGACAACTAGAATCATCAAGTCAAGGCACTGGTGCAGACATTGGGTGCTGAGAGCAGGATATCTTCAGTTAATTTGTGATGACCTCTCTGAACTGGAACTCTGCGACAGGGGTAAACTCCATTAAAGGGTTTCCAGAGGAGACATCACAGCTAGGGCTGTGAAACTGTAAGTCCAGCCCTTCCCTGATGGTGTCATTTTTTTCCAGAAAGTATTTGCAGAATTTATCCAAATCTTTTAGAGGAATGGTAGCCAGCAGAATGAAAGCATCTTTTATGCTTGTCTAACATCTAGCCCACAATATACAGTAAATTCCTGCTTCATGCATTCAACCTTTACATCGTGTCTTCAAATAAGCCTTTGGTTTGGACATAACCTTTCACCTTGGAAAACAAAGCTGTCAACAAGTACTTAGCTGATGAATATGATAATTATCTAGAGTAAATATCAGGTGGCATAGATTCTGGATCTTTAAAAATAGTGAGAATATAGTAACATATTTCTTGTGTATACAATATTACAATACAGCATTGATTTTTTTCTGAATCACTTTCAGGAGGTGAAGAGAGGACATTAACAGGAAGAGCTTAGTCACTCCTACTTCCTTTTCACCCTTCTTCTCCTATGCTTCTTAAAACAATGGCTATGTCTCCTGCAAACAGCACTGGAACAAGGGACAATGTATCATTTGACAATCTCTATCCAGCGATCTTGCAGTGCTTTGTAGTGATTGCGAGTGGATACATTGCTGGGCGTACAGGCCATGTGACTGTTTCCCAAGGTCGTGGAATTGGGACCTTTGTGTCCACCTTCTGTCTGCCAGCCTTACTGTTTCGTTCCATGTGCTCTCTGGACTTCTCACAGGTTTAGTAGCATTTAGTTTTCAAAAATGTTGTTTCTTTTATTGCATTTGTTTGAGGGCAACTTTAAAAAAATGATTTAAGTGTGTGTGCATGTCTGAAGATGCAATAAACCATTAATGTAACTGAGAGACCTGCAGCCCAAAGATGTAAACAGCCGTTAATATGACACACACCTTCAGCTTGAAGTGTCCATTAATTGACACAGACATCTAAAGCCTGAAGATGTAAGCAGCCATTAATGACACACCTTCATTATGAAGATGCAAGTGACCATTAATATGACACAGACATCTTTAGCTTGAAGGTATAAAAAAACTAAAGGCATCATGTTGGTAATTTATTTCGTCTACAGTTTTAGCCATTGCTTTTTAGTATGATGCACTTCCATATCATGGTTAGCTAACTCCTGGTTTAAGGACCTAAGGTAATAGTAATATTGATTTAAAACCTGCCAGTTCCTCATAATATATACTCCAAATACAGTACACTTCCACAGAGAAAAGACAAATTAAAAGAAATGGAATAAATAAATAAAAACAAAGGAGATAAACCTGCAAAATCTGAAGGTAAGGAGAGGGGGAGGAAGGAAGAAAATCCAGGAGCAGTAAAATTACAAGAGAAATTGGTGGGGAAAATGTGCTTTGAATCTAACTTGGATTCAGGAGAAAGACACAGAATTGAGGGAAAGGGACAAGCAGGACTTTTATCCCTGAAGAAAATGACTAACACCCACATTCTTCAAGCCTTAAGTATCAGGGACAGAAAATAGATGCAGAACAAAGAGACCTACTTGGTTGGTATGGCTGCAACAGCACAGGATGTTTTCAAACTTAATACTTAGCATCAATTTTTAGACAGTTGTAAGAAAGGGATGGATTAAGTTCATTAGTTGAGGGAATTTGTCTTATTTGTTCTAAAATGATTTGTATTAAATAAATATACATGCATGTGCACACACACAAACAGCAACCCTCACCCCTCCCCGCACTCAAATAATCATCATCATCGTCAACTTGATTAAATATAGAAAGGCGTAAACTCTAAAACAGAAAATAGTTAAGGTTTTCCCACAACACATAAGTAACTTTCTGAAAGCATTTTTGTTATAATGACTCAATGTATGCATCAGGTAAATACTGGGCTCAGAACTAACAAAAAGGCATCTTGATCTGTGTGTGTTCTCAGGTCAGCTGGATGTTTCTCTTGTCCATTCTAATCGCTAAAGCCACAGTCTTCTTCATTGTTGCTCTAGTCACACTTCTAGTTACACGAGGCTCCAACTTGGGCTACGTGGGAATCTTTGCAATTTTCTGCACACAAAGCAATGACTTTGCCTTGGGATATCCTATTTGTGAGTATTGTAGTGGTGTCTGAATGTATTTTATAAGTACATATACATTTCTATGTTCTTGAAAGGAAACAGATGCACAGATATCGTTCATACAATGTTGTATATGTGTGTGTGTGTGTGTGTGTGTTATATGTCTGTTTTCATAGCTCATCTGCTTATAGATTTAACTAGGTGGGCATATGCACTTGTTTATGCATGTGTATAAATAGTTTTACTTTTGGGATTGCAATAAGTTGCACAGAATTTAAGCTGTTGACATAAAAGACAATAGAAATCACATGTACTAGCTTTTTGTTCACTGCTTGTTTGTCTGTAGTACAACCTCTGTACCAGGAGACTCATCCCGACTACCTGAACTATATCTACCTCATCGCTCCTATCTCCTTATGTATCCTTAATCCTTTCGGCTTTATTCTGATGGAAATACACCGCAGAAAGCTGGCACACCAAGTAGATGCAAGCGAACAAGAGCACAAGGATGCTACAAATGGTTCTGCTGGGGTCGACCATGCCCCGGAAGGTCACAGGTCACAAGTCAGTCAGAGGCACAGCAGTGGGTTAGAAGGAGGCAAGGGGACATGCTCTAAAAGTGATGGGAGGGGTTTTGGTAACAACCCACAGGAAGAGCCCAGTCTGGTGAGAGGGGTGCTGCACGTAGCAAAAGGCGTGTTTCTGAATCCAATTGTCTTTATGACTGCCATTGGCATTGTGGGCAACTTCGTCTTTAAACAGAAAGTTCCCAGCATTTTAGATGACATCCTTGTTGTGCTTGGTAAGTAGTAAGTGTGTGTGTGTGGATCAATGAACATCTCATTGCCTGTTAGAGAAAGGGAGAGAATAAAATATTTTTTGTATACATGTGTGTTTGAATACGAGAGAGAAAAGAGTGTGTGTGTGTGTACAGCTGTTGTGTATTTTCACATGGGTTTGTATAAAAGCATACCTGTATGTATTGGTTGGTTGGTTGTGCATATATCAGAAGAACAATTGTAGCGATTTATGTTGCACACTGAAAAGAGGCAAAAATATTAATGACTTTTTTCCCCAAAATACATTGGAAAATACATTTGCTTCCTTTAACATCATCAAAAAAAGGACTCTTAAATAGGATTTGGAAGCATAATTTTTCAAGCAAAATTGAAGGGTTTAACCATAATTTTTGCTTACATCCCAACAGGTAATGCCTTCAGTGCATGTGCCCTTTTTTACCTGGGTCTTTGTATGGTGGGGAAGGTGCGAAATCAGATGGGCATCGCTCTGATTGTTCCACTGATGCTGATATTTGCCAAAAAGTAAGTCGCCACCTGTTGGTGTATGTGATCTGTCAGTGGAAGTCAGCTGTCTTGCAGGATGTTGCTAACTTTGTGTGCTTCAATTGTTGCTGGAACTGCTGGCTCTACCTGCCTGATATTCATTGCCAGGATTGTTTTGTTGCTGCAGTCTGCTGCTGCCCTTGGTTACCTGGGAAGTTATAGGGTGGATTGGTGCTGACACCAATGCATCCCAGTCGCTGAGCATGTATGGATTTCTGTATGGCACATTCCCTACAGCTCCTTCAGTCTTCTTGTTTGCTTCACAGTATGGAGTAGCACAGGACATTGTGAGTCTGTGTGTGTGTATATATATATATGTGAGAGAGAATGAGTGGAATAGAGTGCATTCATGAGTGTGTAATTGTGTGTTTGAATCTAGGTTTCTTCGGGCATGTATTCATGTATGTAACTACACATGAGTGTACTTTAGTCTCTTAAAATCATATCAAACATTCATAATTAGTACACACATTCCCAACATAAATATATCTATAATATTTGTATAAAATATTCCTGTAGGTATAAGAAAGCACTGGAGACGACTGTACATGTGATTCAGGCCTGAATGCTAACCAGAAACTTTGCACACTTTTACAGGTGGCCACAGGTATGGTTGCAGGAACATTTCTTTCAGCTCCAATGATGTTTGTGTCAGCGAAGATGATGACAGTGGTGGTAAACAGTGATATGGACTTTCACTCCCTGCTGCTCAACACTTCCTTTGACACCAGCATTGTGGGCATCATCTGCTGTGTGAGTTGTTTGTCTTTTTGAAACTGTTACATCTTTCAGCTGCAATACTCTGTCATGACTGACATTTTAAACAAACTTTGTTTTTTGAAGATGTATTTCTCAGATATAAATTCTCAGGTATAGCCTCTTTTGAAAAATGTAGGTGAGAAATCCAATGTTCAAAGGTTTGTATCTTGCAAACAGAAGAACCCTTATTTGCTTAGAGTTTGAGAACAATTTTCTTGTAATTAATTCAAATAATTGAAATTAATTTTACACTCTGGCGAGCTTTTAAAATGTGTTTTTGCCTTATTTGATTATCATGGTGGAGACTTGTAGCACAGCATTCACTATAGGCCATGGATGATGCATCAACCAGTAGTAGTAGCAATGAATAATTGTAATCAACTCTGTTTATAGAATTGCTTGACTGAATAAGCTGTTTTCTGGTTATAATATCGGTTCCCGGTGGATTCGACTAGGGTCAGTTCGACTATGGTCAGTTCGACTAAGCGTCTATAGGACGCATGAAATGCTATAGGACGAATGAAATGGAAAAAAATTTTTGTGATTTGAATGTTAATAAATGATTTAAATCTATCTCTCGCATGCACACTCTCAACCATGCAGACTCAACAAGCACTCAAAGGCCTGATGCCCGCAACGCATCCAACCATCCCTAAGTGTAAAAATTGACGCGCACACAGCACCAGCTTCCAGTCAGTCAGAATGAAAACAAATGCTAGTCTACGGTACTAAATAGGCTGGTCTTCCACATAAGGGGTGTAACCTTGAAGCAATGGCAGTGGTTCCCCTTACGTAAGCGCCCTCGATTCCCAGGCTCAACTCAACACCCGAGTTACTCAGCCGCTGACCCACTTAATTGAGAAGGCCTTGGTCAGACAGTGCGGGATGGTGGCTGTAGATGCACCTTATAACGAAAATTGAAGTGAGAGTTGCGAGGAGGCAGGCTGTCATGAAGCGGCCTGCGTCCTATAGCATTTCATGCATCCTATAGACGACTCCACCGTTAGACGAAATGACTTAGTCGAAACGACCGTTAGACGAAACAACTTAGTCGAACTGACCTTCGTCACACTGACCCTAGTTGAAACGACCCTAGTTGAAACGACCCTAGTCGAATCGACTGGTTACCATAATATCAGTGTAGGAGCTTACATCAGGTAATCATAGATGTCTATTTATGATTTGTTTTTATCTCTATTATTTAGCTTTATATAGCATTTATGCTTCAGGTGTGGGTGTTGGGCGTCTTGGTGATGAATGGTCGCTGGAAGCAGGTACCACATCGGTTCACAGTCTGCCTGCTGATCTCGCAGGTGGGTGGATATCTGTTACATACACAGACCAGGACTTACTGATTTGGTGCACTATTAATAATAATGAGTATTTACAAGGTGCCTAATTTAAGGATGAAGACCTGTGCAAGAAACAGTCGACTAACAGGCAAGATTTAACAGAAATAATGATGAAGAAAGTGCCTCTTGAGTGATGACTTAAAAGCAGATTTAGAGAGCAGAGAATGCCTGATGTGAAAAGCAAGAGATTTCCAAAGCTTAGGTCCATAAGCAGATAACAAGAGATAAACCATGTGAGTGGTGTTTGAATTGCTTATGATGAAAAAGCTTCATATCAGACAAGGAGCAGAGAGAGCAAGAAGACTAGATGGAAAGTTGAGTTCAAAGATAAGCAGATCCCAAACCTGTTATGGTTTTGCAGTAGAGACAGTTAATTTTAATTTTACACTTAATTCTTCCTGAGACAGTTAATTTTACATTTTACATTTAATTCTTCCTGAGACAGTTAATTTTACATTTTACATTTAATTCTTCCTGAAACAGGGCAGCTGCTTAAGCTCTTTTCAGTTTGTTTGATTATTTGTTTTGTTATTGTGTGTAGATGTGTTTCAGTTTTTTCAGTTTATTTATTTGTAGTTGCAAAACCACATTTACTCATTGTTTGAGCAAGAAGCTTTGAATTATGAAGAGTTAAGAATAGTGAAGCTCTGGTTTGTAGTAAAAATTGTTCAAGATATATGCAGCCATGTATGTCTCTTTATGGAATGTCTGTGCTGGCTAAGTTGATTAGCATTGATGTAGAAAAAAAGGTCAGTGAGAGAAGGTGGTTTAGGTAAATAATGGACTAGTGGTCAGCATTTATATCTAGCATTCTGGTGTGACCAGCATTTATGTCGAACATTCTGAAGTATGTGGGCTGTATTGGTTGGTTGGATGGAGAGATGCAGTCTTTTTTTTTCTTGGTGTCTGATCCTTCTTGAACTAATAGAATAAAACTACTATAAATGTACAAAATGTGATTTTTTTTTCAAAAAAGCTGCTGGGATGCATCGGAATGGTGTGCTTTCGCCAAGTTGCAGTAGAGTGGCAGCACTATGTACAGTTCATCTTGTTGTTGGTTGGTGTGTTTTCATCGCGGTGTTGGACGGCTGCACTGGCACTGGCTCTGTGCTTACTGCATGTTGGCAGCCTGTGTTTTGTGCTGAAGATGCAAGTCTGGCTCTTCTTCTTGGGCTTTGGGTGAGTGTTGCTGCCCATAGCCTCATGTCAAAACACTCACACAAACAGCCTGTCAAAAAAGTCTTTTCTCTTTCCCAGAATTCTTGCTGTCACTGTCTTGTTTTTCCCTATTTTTCTATGTGCCCCAGGGGGGAAAAAGATAAAAACTTCATAAAATATGATAATACTATGATCACAGTGTTACTCATTCTTCAATATCGTCATTGCCTTCTGAAATCCAAGATATGTGTCAGTTCATGAAGAAAGAAAAATCATGCTAACAGGACTCAGAGAGTTGACTTGGAATGCCTTTGAGCAACACCATTTTCATCAATAGTTTGGAAAAATTAGGTCCTTAGCTTGAGGGCTTATTTAGAGGCAGATCTCCAGGCTTACTGATGTGTTCTGTGTTTCAGGCTTCCAATTGTCCTCACGGGGCTTATGTTTTTGTTAGGTGCCCACAACATTGTAGACAAGATTGACCCTTCCTTCCATTATGGTTTTCTACAGGTGCAGTAAACATTCCTAAACGACTGTACAATTTCATAAATATATTTTTAATAATTGCTTTTTTCCCAAATGGTGTTTATAAAGTTAATGAAAATAAACATTTGTGAAGACTTTTCGAAATAGTGTGTAAATATCTTCTGATAAATTTAGCTCCATTGTTGAGGAGCATACTAGTAAGTTCTTATTATATTGCAAATAAACCTGAAACTAGATGTTTGTGAATTTTTAAAAAGCTAATTTCTTGTCATTATCTTATTATTAGATTTTATGCATCTGGTGAAGTTGTATATTTCCTATTCCTCTTCCACCCTAATTATCTGCTGCTTAGATCTTTCAAGGGCTAGAAGCATAAAATAAATTGAAGTTAAAATATATTAGTTTTGAAGAATGGTTTTGACATGTATAGATACCTTTTTATGTGATGGGTCACTGGTTTTTGTTGCAGTTGATATTCTCAACACTGGTGTTGTCGTTGTCGCTCATTATAACAGTGGTATCAGTTGTTATATGGCAGCGTAAAGCAAGGCATACGTCTGATGCACGCTACACTCCCCTGGCGTCTAATGCATCATCACAGTCTTTAGAGAGAGGAGTCAACATCAACAGGTCTGGAGCAGAACCCAGCAACTTGTCTCCCTCCACAGAGCGAAAAAATTACCAATCATGTGCCACAGCTCTGAACTGTGCTAGTAAGTGAAGAACATTCTGCAGAGCAGGTAACTTCAAGTTGAAACATTGTGAAACATTGAAGCATCACAGCCATCAACGATTATCATTATGCACACGAGTGGTTTATGTTAATGTCATTATAGATAACTAGCACATCATTATGTCTTACACACGATAGTAAAATGTTACAATTGTCAGATATGTTTGTCTCACAGCTTCCATTTAAACTGTCAACAATGTCATTCACAGAAAGTTACCATCATAGTATATTGTTGGTCAGTATGTTTAGTTTAATATGAAAACTTGCTTTATCCAAAGAAATCTATGTCTCAAAGATTTAAGTTTTATTTCCAAGTGGTTGATCAGCATAAAAATCAGCATCAGCTAAAAAAATGACTAAAATCATAATGCTTTGAATGTAACAGGATATTTCATTAGTGATCTTAGTTTAATTGATTTATTTCTGGATTTTTCAGGCATCAGCATTGAGGATCTTGTACCATTTCCCACTGTGGAGGAGACCAAGAGTGTGAACACTGACAGCTGCTGCACAGAAGACCATGGCATGATAGATGCTGGTACTATTCCTATTGATGAACGCATGTGCCTGTTGGGGAGTAGGTGTGACACCCAGGAGCGCATTGCTTGCCGCAAGCGGCTTCGGCGCTATGCAGCCATGATGCAGAGTCTGGCAGAATCACCTCAGGATGAGGAAACTCGCACACCTGCAGAGGCTCTGCAAGAGGAGTACCAGTCGACCCACCATCTCCTCTTATTGCTGCTTCTAACTTTGTCTATGTTTATTGTGAGTTATTGCCCATCATCCTGTTTGCTGTATTTGCCCTTAGCTATCTGTGTTAAAAGCTGCTTCTACTAAACTTCTGGGCTAGTATTCCTGATTAATGAACATTTACCCTACCAGTTAGCCTGTTAGGCTGGGTAAATCTATTACCTGCAGGTAGTAGTTAAAATTTTGTATTCATGGTTTCAGCAGGTTATTTATCAGGTGGGGTCTCTACTGATAAATTTCTCCCTTATAGATGTATTATTATTAGATTATTAGATTTAATGAGTAAATGTGGTCGACAGAATGAAGTGAAACTTAACATCTCAACTGAATTTTCTTTTTTTCTTTTTTCTTTTTTTAAACTTTTATTTCATATCACAGTATATTACAGCAATACAATAGCACTAACAAAGCTCTCACATAGATAAGAAACAGAAAAAGCAAAAAGACAACAAAAAGAAACAGCAGATACACCCCCTCACACACACACACACATGCACATTGATGTAGCATCCTTTTGCATCATCTTCCCTCATTTCTTCTACCTTTGCTTGCATACAATGCACAAATAAAATTTTATTACATGAAGTAAACTGTCACCTACCCCATTGTATTTAATCTTTTGGATTAATCTTTAGTATTATACACTTTATAAGTTAATGTTCTAAATACTTCATAATAAATCTAACAGTTTCATCAATAATAATACAAACAAGCTGCCATGATAGTATATAAAGGGAAAAAGCATTTACATAGAACTTATTAACCCAATGAGAGCAGCAACATTCTTGTAGAGATTAACAGTGTATTTGAGCAACTGAAATAGACTTTGTTGTACAATTGACCCTTGGATTGCTCAGAAGAAAAAATGACTGCCTTTCAAAGAGGCATGTATAGCATTTAGGAGACCAAACTTTACCCCATGTGCTGTTTTAGTCTGAGCGCTTTGAAACCAAATTCAGTTATCACTCAACTGAATTTTCACTTCCTTGTTTTCCCCTCTTCTTTTGACTTAGATGAGTCATATTCTTCTTTTTTTCCATTGCTCATTTTGTTTCCAAAGGAAAACAGAATTAATATTTGGTTAGTGTTAATAACCTTGACATTCCTAAGCTTTACAGTTGATTTTTTTCCTTCTTGTTTCACTTTTAGTCTTCTTGCATGTGCCATGTCACCCTTTTTTTGGTTTTAGGAACTTCCACAAGTAACTTCACTTACTCAGTGGCTGATGAGAGTTTGTCTGTGAATGACTGCCCAGTGGTTCCCTAGGCAATTTATGGCAGTTTTACCGAAGTTCATTTCTGATACCCATGAATTGTCAGCTCATCCATGCATGTTATAATTTGTTGGTCAATCTATGTTTTTATTTGTTGGCTCTTATCATGCCTTTCTGTTGCACACCTATTTTAGGACAAATTTCATGTCATCCTGTGCGACCGTTCTCATTTTGTTCTTGGTATAAGCTATTAAATTTTTCCAGTGTTTTTTTCTATTCAGCCTTTATCATGAGCTGTTGCCCCCATAGCATGTATTTGTTGTTAGTTATAAGCTCACAACATAGTTTTGTCATTAAAAGTTTACTTTTGCACTTTATGTGAGTTTCCTTCTCTGTTCCTCTGTGTTTATTTCTGTTTATATTTCTACAACAGGGTCTCTTTCTCTGCACTTGGAAGATTTTCAATCAGCGAGCAGTGAGTGGAATCTATGTAGAGCTGGAGTTCCTGGACAGTGTTTTCAATTACGGACAGGTATGTGTTGGTACATGTTGATATCGTTGATATGTGTTGATACATGTTGCTACGTGTTGATATGGCGATTCATCGATGGCTGAGAGAAAAATGAGAGACAAAAGAAAAGAGTGTGGATGAAGATACAATATGAGAGTGAAGTGTGTATGGATAGCATGTGTACTTATCTGTAAGATACATCTGTGTATGAAATCTTTGCTTCATTATGTAAGAGATAAGTTGCAGATAACTTTAAATAAAATACCTGTAAACTTGCCTTCATTATTCACATTTAGTCAGAAGTCTGGACCTTTTTTTAAAATCAGTCGTTTTTTTGTTTGCAGTCATTCCTGGTTTTTACTGTATTTGGTTTTGATACACGCCTCATCTTCTCGTCTCTTTTTGGAAGGTATGCATTTTTCACTTGACTTTCTCTCTTTGACTTTTGATAACAAATCTTGTCTCACCTGTCTGAAACCTGAACTGATGAAAATTAATATTGAGCATGTGGTTGGCATGCTAAGGAAGGCGAGTGGCATGACACAAAAGGATGATCCACGAAAGGTGGCAGGACAGCATGACTTGCAGTAGCTGATTGCATGACTCATCACCCATGCTAATATTTCTGTTTCAGCATTCTTGACCAACATAAATCTTCTGGTGAAAAGAAAAGGGCAGACAGTTCCATTGGGGTTAGGTAAAGGGAAACTGGGAATGTGTGATGACAAACTGTGTGTCCCACTTTTATTGTACTGTTTGTTTTCAGATTTCTTTCTAAATGCAAGTGGCTGTGTCTAACATATGTCAGGTAACCGGTGTTGAGAAAAACCAGTTTTGAGCCATGACCTGCTTCCTGTCTTGTTTTGAGATCATGGCTTTTCTAGTGCCACCCACCTCCCAACATGTTTGAATGCAATTTTTCGCTCTTTTAATTACAGTTAAAATTACAGTATTGTTCTGTACAATATTGTTCTCCAGCATTCGATAACGGCATAATTCTATCAGTCACCATCTTTATACTTAGTGTTTATATTTTTGTCATCATTAACTATTAGACTCAAGACTGAGGATACACTAAAGGCACATCTTATCTTCAGCATGTACTTCATGCTATTTTGTAGTATGCCATTTCTGTTGCACACCAATGTTTGTACACATTTCATGTCATCCTTTGCAACTGTTGTGTACCTCCTTGTTCTTGGTGTCATTCTTGCATAAGGGAAAAATTTGGATAAATGTTCATGTGGGAATAGCAGTAAGGTTAAATTGTGAGAATGCATTGTTAGGTTGGAAAAATAAGGGTATGGGCACATGCATGTAGGCAACTGTTGATGAAAAAAATATATATATATATATATGTGTGTAAACGACTGTAAGGATGTATAGATGATTGTAGGAGTAAAGATGCCTGACAAGACTAATTGCATTCAGAAATCCATATTTTCCTATCTTTTCCTCTTTAAAATAAAGGTATTTGCATTGACTATGAGTTGGTTAGTTCTACTGCGATTGTAATTGTGACTGTAACTGATTGTAACTGTGACCATAAGAGTAACCTTTTCTGTTTCCTGCCGATGATTTGGTACCTTTATTTATTACCCATATCGTAGGAACATTGGCTTTATGTGTTCTCATTGTGCATGCATGTTCTCAGTGGCTTATGGAAGGCTCAAAAACAGCTCAGGGCCATGCTGGAAAGTCAAATTTGTATTTTCGTTGGCTGCTTCCCTTTCTCTTTGTTATGCTTCTGAATGTCTACTGTTTACAATACTTTTACAATAATAACCAGAAGTCTGCAGATGGTTACAGCAGGGAAATACTCCCTACATCTTAATGTCAGCTGTCATAAATGTAGGCTTGCCTCGTATTTTTACAAGAGGCGGTGTGGGGGGGGGGGAGAGAAACAGTATTCATGAAAAAATATTAAGATTGTTGGGGTTAGCACAGAAAATAGCATGTTACAAAGTTTTAGGTTTACATAATCTAGTAATATAGTACTGCAGTATTTAAGCATTTTTCTTGTTTCTTTTGGTTACATCTTGATTCTGGGTGTGAAGGAGATGAGAAGTTAAATTTACTGTTTTGCAGTTAGCAGTTAGATGATGATAACAATAATCCTAAATCCTTAAATTTTGAAAAGTGACAGTCATCTGTAACAAGTTTAAGTACATTGTGATGTCATTTTTGCTAAAAAAGAGATTCAGTGCAAACACAGTCATGATCTAAATAAACAATACACCATTTTATACCAAGTACACATCACTCTCAAGAAATTAGCAGCTAAATAGATTATTTCTTAGTGTCGGGTCTATTGCAAAAAGGTAAGACAAGTTAGACATCTAGTTCTGTACTGTAAAAAGTATTGGTTTATCGTAAATTATTCATTTTCAGTAAAATATCTGTGGAGAATTACATACCTAGTTAAATGTTTACATAAAAGAGCAATTTTTATTTTGTTTGAGTGTGTGGGTGTGTGCATGCACAAGTGCACACGCATGCATACACAGATTTGTTGCCAAGTGATTCACTGCCTCTGGCTGCACAGTATAAACCTTTTGTTATTTTTGCAGGATACGCCGATGGCTGTTTGGGGCAGAGCTTGTTAACCTTCCCAAACCATGGCAGCTAGACAATGAAACACGCACGACCTGTCATCAGTTCCTTACTTTCCACATCCAGACCTGTCGGCAGCAGCTGTGCAAGGATCACAGGTACCTTATGGAATCTGAAAATGATAGTGCTCTTGTATGTAGGTACAACAAAGAAGTCCAATTAACTGTCCATCTGTTATCATGTTTAACATGAACAGAGCGGTCAAAACTGCATGCACTTGGGGGTCACTATATTAATCTTATTTAGCTTTCCTCAACCAGGACTCTGGATAATCATAGGATTCTGCAAGAGATTGCTAGAGGCACGGACTTTCATTACTGGATAAGCGACTCAGGTTAATGTCCGGTGTAAGTCTCGGCTTTCCTTTAGACAGGCCTCGTGTTTCCGGCTCTTTGTTTGCATACCTTAAATAAATTCTTAAAGTAGATGTTTTGTTTTCGTAACCGAACAATCTATACAATTGTTTCCAGAAAATCAAAAACAATTTTTTTTCAATTGTTAGTGGTAAAAAAGTCAGTAGCTTCTGTTGTGATGATGTTTTTACATTATAAAATTGTGGAAAAATCTAAATACGTTTTCTATAAACAAACAGAATACATTTTACAGAAAATACTGTTTATTTTGCAATTAGTCTTCTTTAACAAGGTTCTGATGACAGAAAAGCTTAATTACTCATTTCTAAAATTTCTTCTACGTTAGGAATATCCGCCATTTTGACAGAAAACGGAAGCGAAAGCACTTCGTTTTTAGGGTTTGTTACCAATTGGTCACTCCTATGATAGAGCAAAGAGGCAACGAATGAGAGACACTTATCCAGTGAATGAAGGTCCGTGGCTAGAGACATAGTAAGGGATGAAAACTGAAAAACAAAATTGTAAATACATCATTTCCCTTTATCTGCACTGACAACTTGCATTAGAGTTGATATCCTTTGTGGGGGAGAATGAAACCAAATTTGTAGATTAGGCTAAGAGCATATAGAAAAACAAACATCCATAGAAAAAATAGAATTTTCAATCATTGGCAAATATTGTTGGATTATATTATTTTATCTAAAACTTACTGATCATGAGAAATGACCTGTAGATATACAGAATTAGGGGTGAAATAAGAATTTAGTGGAAAAGTATGGTTTCAAGTAATTGTACTTTTGTTTAAACCTGTGTAGTTTCTGTGTCATTGTGTGTGTGTGCACAGCCATGTGGATATGCATTGTTGTGTATGCATGTAGCAGAATGTCTGTTGAGCAGTTGCATTTTCTCAGTACCAGCAGAGAGGGGAGGTAGGGTGTTCACATTACACAAAGTCCGCTTTCACCTAGCTCAATCCAACCTCCATGTCTGGGTCATAGTTCTCAATGTTTGCTCTCACACCTGCTTTCCCTCCCACTTTCCCAAGAAAAAGTAACTGTAACATGCTGCCTAATAATTCAACCCTCTTATTTTTAGTGCTTTTTGGGGAATAATCACTGTTTTGAAGTTGGTTTCTTAGTGGTTTCAATGTGGAACCACATGAAAAACATTCTGCAAAACTATTTTTACTAAAAATTCTATAAATGTATTCCTTAACTGTATACATTTTGGATTAAAATAAAAAATATAGCAAATAATGCTTTTACTAGTTTTTTTTTTAGAGGTTTCCTTCGAAAATTGACAGCTTTTAAAGAAGCTATTAATTTGTGTTATGGATCCATCAAGTTTATGACTACACAGTTTACCCTTGCAAAGGATTTAATTCTTGCAGTACTTGGAGAGTGGTTTTTTTTTTACCTTTGGGGGGGGGTTGGGGGGAGTGTGATGCATGGAAGTATGTTTCTCTGCCCACAGGCATTTACACATGGCAAAATTAAGTGCCCATACAATAGATGTATGCATTGTTCATAAATCACTTTAATATAAAGACAATGTTGAAGTCTTCTATATGATACATAAATAGTGCATTGCTAGAAAATTACTTGTGAAAGAAAAGACATATTTTGTAAAGTGAGATGGGAAAGTTTCATGGCCCTTTTATGATGCTGGGGGAAAAATGTAAATGATGTCACAATCATGAAAGGTTTAGGTTTGGCAGTAATTATATCTATGAAGCTGTACAATCAATTGTTAGAAGTCTGTTGGAAACAATGTGAAATGTGAAAAGAGAAAAGTGTGGATTGGAAATTAAGCTGAACAATTGTTTTTTTGTTTTTGTTTTTTTTTAAATTAGCTAAGTTGTGAAGATGAGAAGCCTATAAAGCCATTGATATTTTCGTTACACAAGACAATAGTCTGCAAAGTTTTCACTTTGATGTAATTTGTGTACAGGTTCCGGCTGAAAAAGTTCCAGAAAGTCTTCACAGGGTGTGAACTATGTGACTGGCTTCAGAGGGCTGGACTGGCAGGCGACAGATCTGAGGCTCTGATATATGGGAGGAGGTTATTACTAGGACGTGTTATAGCTCATGTAACAGGAGAACATCATTTCCATGACAGTCCTTACTTCTATAGATTTTTGGACGACAGTGATGATATCAACTGCTAGGTGGTGTGAGAAGATAGATCTTCAGGAAAAGAGGGTTACAGACAGGAATCTCTGTTAACCTGTGTGTGTGTGTGTGTGTGTGTTGTGCAATAAATGCTGTGCCATGTCATTAAGTATGTAAAATCCCAGCCAAAGATCTGCCATCAACCGAGTATGGAATCTTCTAGCTGCCAGGATTGTCTTGCCTCATTTCTTAAACAGCAGTTGATCAAGAAATTTCCCTGTCCATCTCTGTTATCTTGTACCTGCAAGAGCTAGGGAAACTTTGACATGAGCATCCCAGTGTACTGAGGAAACGTACTACATGAAATGTCAGTCAACATAACCTAAACATGCCAGTGTACTGAGGAAACATACTGCATGAAATTTCTGCCAGTATAACCTGAGAGATTCTCCACAGTATAGGCAGGGTTATTGGACAGTTATTTCCAACAAATGTAAGATATAAGAAAAGAGGAAACTACACTCCAGTTTTATTCAGAGCCTAGGACCAGAGATGGGACGAATGGAGTGACACGCAAGACAAAAGTTTTTAGAGAAACATCTTTAATGGAGTTTGGAAGAAATGAGGACATTAACAGTAATTTAGTCTTACATGAAGAAGTCTAGAGAAATGTAGCTAAATCACTCGTATTGATTATAATAGACGACCTACGTTAGGGTGTCTACAGCCTTAAAAATTGCAGAATTGCACAGAATTCTGAAACTTTTGAATTGTGAAGGTTTGCATTATCTCCCTTATTAAGGTGTGGATTGGCCTTCCTTGAGATCTGTATTCATCTTGTCTGCTGAAATCCTTACTAATCTGTTTTCCTTGATTCTGATGAGATCTTTCGCAGATTCAAATATCAATGCTCATTAGAAAAATATCCGTAAAGTTACCTGCTATTGCTGTGTACAGTTTCTGTTTTCTTGGCCTTATTGTCAGCATTTTATATACCTTTTGGCCGATTTTGGCTCTTTTATTTTTTTGGTTGTAAATTTCAGTTCTGTAAAAGCTGAACAGAACTGGCCTTGTGAGGACAGGTTACGTGCATTTAGAGTGCAGCCCCTAGTATGCATTTAGAATGGCATATATTGTCCTGTCATTAATGATGGGGATGTTCCTTGACATGACATGACTTTAGTGTTACTGTGGTCACTCCAAGCCATCTCCAGCTCCCCATAATGTCAAACCAGAAGTAAATTACTAGTATATAAGGGTTTTTTTGTTTTGTGTGAGAGAGCCATGAGTGTACACTTATTCATCCATGCTGTCATCAGTTCGTGCAAATGCATGCAGTTGATGTGAATAGTCAATGCAGAAAATAACAAGGTTTATCTCTACTACCCCACCTCTCAAAGAAAAAAATAAGATCAGTGATGAAAATATTTTGCATGTACTTTTAACATGAAACATTTTCCAGATATTAACAATAGCTGTAATGTGCGTTGGGTGGAGAGAGAATTTCCTTTTGAACATTTTAAGAAATGCTGTGATTCTAGAAAAATCTGTTGGTGGTATTTTATGAACAATTCACTCTGAATGTGCCTCTGGTTGCTTGACCTCATTTTTGTGTGTGTTCATGTCTATTATTTGATGAGTTGGTGCTGAAAGCACAACTTTATTGTCATATAGCGTTATAAATGTATGTTAGTAAAATAAGTTGTGGGAGTGAGTTTGGGGGAGATTAATGTGACAAGCTGGACTAGTCATTAGCTTGCATTCCCAATTATCTTCATGAAGAGAATTAAGAAAAATACTGCTCATTTGTAGATCAGCTAGTTTTGAGCGTCAACATCCATCATTCACTCTCCTTACTGGCTGACCATTGCTGATTCTACAGCTAATAGATGATCTACACTGACCATTGCTGATACTATAGCTAATAGACTGTCCACACTAACCATTGCTGATACTATAGCCAATAGACTGTCCACACTGACCATTGCTGATCCTACAGCTAATAGTATAGCTAATACTGTCCACACTAACCATTGCTGATACTATAGCTAATAGACTACAATGACCATTGCTGATCCAATAGCTAATAGACCACCCACACTGACCTACTTCACTATTTCTGAAACTGGCTCTACGTAGCTGTCAAGCTAACATCTATATGCCTGCTCCTCTGAGTCGCATTAAGAAAGACAAACACCTATGGACAGGTCTTATTTCCTACCAGTAACTACCTCTCACCCTGTCACTTGGGCCTTGACCTTTCAAATTCAAACTAGACTTTTTCCACCTTCAAAATAAGTTATTTCACCCAATCGTGTGTGGACTGTGTGCTTGTGTAATGTGTGCATGCACAAGTGAGATAGAGTAAAATTGTGTAGGATTAGGTCTGTATTGTTGGTTTCTCTTAAATGTGAAGTGCTCTGAGCATATTTTTGGAAAAGTGCTATATAAAAATTTATTATTACTCTAGTACATGACTGATGTTTTAATGACCAAGTTAATCATCTACCATGAAAGCCACGCTATCTGAAATTACTGTGGAATGCTGATTGTTAACCCTCCGTAATTACAGCAGCATGCCCTCATTATGTGCATAAAACATTGATCTGTGATTATCTCTAGTTTTTAAAAAAAGTGTTTTCTGGGACAAAACTAAAGTTCTAAAAACGTAAGATCATTGGTTTGGATGTTTGTTTATTGGAAAAATTAGATTTGCTTGCATGAATCAACAGACAGTCCCTGAATCATACTCATTCAAGTATGTACAGATACACAAGTAGAAAAACGTGTACTTGCCCAGTTTATACAAGAAAGTGCATAAATCTAATGAGTGTATATAGAGTACAAGAAAATGGGAATATTTTGTATACATATCAACAGCTGGTGGAAAAGTAGTAATCAAGCATAATGGACATTAGTCACACTTCAAAGGTAAACAACACATGACTGCTTGGCAGTCTCCCTGGAAACTGCAAAGAGGGTGCACACTTCATGGAGGCTGCCTCTCTGCCCTTACTCTCCTGTCTACTTCGAGACATGCTATGCAAAGGAGACATGATCACACCATCACATATAATTTATCATAATTTCACACAAGCAATTTATTGGCACTGCCAGCAAACATTCAAACACTTCATTCAAAAGAACTATCCCACTTGGCCATACACATTATGCAGTTTAAAAATTTTGAGCCAATCACTGCTTAAAAAAATGTTTTCCAAGAGCTGCTTTAACATTTTTTTTCACTACATGTAACTGCAAATTGTTACAAGATTAATGATAAATTTCTCACCTTAATTCTGAACAGCAGGTCTAGCAACACCATGTGCTTATAATTTCTATTTTTATTTGCACTTCTTCCTTGTCTTGTCATCTGCTTTTTCAGTACAACCATCAAGTACAGCTAAAACAAAGCAAAATCAGAGGCCGCCATTTGTAAACTGAAATAGTGCATGCCGCCATGCTGTTTTACATGGAAAGAGGCAAAGCTTTTGGTTGTAGGAAGTGAAGTATGTCTAAGACCACACCTACACATAGCCTCACCCCACCTCCCATTCCTTTCTCAACCCTTCAAGGGTTTAGCAACCCATTCGACATCTGGATCATCCTGAGGAAAGTTTGCTGAGACATGTATATCAAATCACCTTGAGTGCATGCCTCCCCAGCTTCAGAGGCAGGTGCTCTGACCATTTAGCTATCTCCCTTCCCTCCAAGGAAAGAAGAAAAATGGCAAGACAAACAGATGTTAAAAACATCAAACTGTATAACTCAGCAGAAGGGAGGCAAGGGCTGTAGTAAGCGGTGGAAAACTAACATTACTTTTAACTGACAAAACAAGTCAACAGAATTCATGATTTCCAGGAAAAATACATTTTAGTCACTTGGCATTAAAGGTTCACATATTAAACCAAAGTCCAAACTGAGGAATAGAAATTATACCAAGTTTTCCTCCCAGTTGGTGATTTTTTTAACTGTTTGTTTTCTGTTACTGCACAATACATAAAGAAAAATATAAGCATCTGCTTTGTCTCTAAATCTTAAAATGGTGCACAGCTACACCACTACCTCAAGTTTTCATTTACTTATTATTTGCAATCATTTTGAGAATTTTTTTTTTTGGTAGGGGTATATTTTCAATGACCATGACACAAATGGTAAATAACTAAATTAGAACTGTTTAAATTGTTTGTCTAGAGAATACATTGTTACACTTTTATACTATGTACACAGATCCAAAACATCTGGGGCTCCAAACATGCAATTTCTTTTCATGAAAGTTAGAATCCATTTCTCCCACAAGTTTCTAAAAGCCGAAGACAGATCCACCTGCCTTAAAAACCAAGCCTACACATAAAAGAATAATTTTTTTCAATTAATCCCTTACCAACTAGCATGGCTGTGTAGAAATTCTGTGCAATAATCAACATTACATGAAGACTGCAGTGCAAAACATGACCAAAGAATTCCAAGCTTCATTCACTTATCACAAAACATGAAAACATGAACAGCATTTTTTCCAAGAGGTAGTGCAGGCATCGGCAGTGCTTGAAGATGACACTCAGCTGAATGACTGCTCCTCTGGTAGAAAGGGATGAAGAATTTTTTTCACAGGCTTGCTTGTGGTGGCTAACCATTTTTCATGCACTCAGCACACATGGATGTCCCGAATTCCTTACTGAAAGAGCATATAGTAGTGTTCAAGGTCAGAGCTGTGATGGTTGCAGGAATGGCTACAGTGCCTTGGAGAGGTGAGCTCAGGACCTGACATTCTGGATTGTTTAATGATTGATGATTGTTTTAACAGTTGCTGGGCTTAACACTTTCTTGTTCATGCCACCTCCTTCATATTCAAACTTCTAAAAAACCGAAAACTATAACAGGGACCATTAATGACTAAGTAGGATCTTTTATAATGTTCCTTAACTCCTATAATGGTACCAATACTCCAGTTTAATAATATATTAAACTCTCCTGAATCCATAAGCCCATCACTAATGGGTGAGAAATTACTAACCAAGTTTATCAGCACTTGCTTTGCGATAATAAGCAGCATACAACAGCATGTAGAAATCTGCGTTTGATGACATCCCCTTGCATGCTAATACCATTCATGCACTAAATAATAATTAATAGTAAAGATTACCCTAAACATAAGATATATTTATGTATGAAAAGGCATATGCATTTTTGTATTCTGTTTTGAATTTTGTTGTAACTATGGAACAAGAAATGCCTAGAAACAAAATCCCTCCCCCTCCTGCTGAAAAAATATTCAACACTTAGCACAAGACGCCATGCAGTCAGTGCCTCTTTGAGGAAATTGCTCTAAGACTGCAGCAATATGTATCTCTTGATCATGATGAATTCACATTAGATTTAGCAATACAAAAGGGTTTACTGAACCTATTTTACCTAGCTTTATCATCTCCAGGCTTCATAGACTGTTTCACAAGCTATTTAATGATGACACATAATTATGTGCCTACAGATTATACCATCTAGAACTAAACATGTCAAAAGCCACACATACATGACCAAATCTTCCATTTCATGTTCTGAATGCTGCAATCTTCAAACATATCTTTTATGAGTTTGTAAACCTCTTCCCAAGCTTTTTGTCTGCAAGCCCCATAATGTTGACCAGACAGAGGTTGCTGTTGGCAACACACACAGTATAAGTACAGATAATGAATACAGTTTAAAGCTCTCTTGCTTTTCTGTTGTTTCTTTCTTTTGAAATGTTTGAAAGGCACAAAGCTGTACCACACAGTCCACTCATGTGTCCCAGATGAACATACCACCAACTTTCTAAGTGAGAGAACAGAAACACGAGCAAATGCTGCCATTGGCAACCTGCCCCACCAATTAAAAAAAAATCTACCTGCTTTTGGCTGGCAATCTGGAATCCTGAAATATCTGAAAGCTTTGCAGTCACTTTCCCTTCTTCAAAAAAAAAAATATATACTGAGAATCATGACCAATATCGTGACATGAAATGCATGTATGCTGGTCAACAGACGAAGCTTGCAAATTCTGGGTGATAGGTATTTGACCTTGAAAACAACATAAGAAAGATTTTATCCAGGTCAGATCTAAGAACAAAGCAACAAATTAGAAAAGGCACCAAGTCTTGAAAACATACAATCTCTAATATGTCAAGAATCATATAACCAGACCTTGCAGGCCCAGAATTATTTTAAGTTATGCAAGCAGAAAACAGGAAATCTCCCATCCACACACACACACACACAGAGGATGCACACATGCATGCAACTTGATTTTTTTTTAAGTCAGTGGGTGGCAATTACAAGGAAACTGCCCCCTACTTTAAATACTGTACAATTGCTGAAGATTACCCTAGATATCTCACTCCTGATTGCACCATGTACCATGGCTTTGCTCTCTGTTCATCTCATGCACTAACAAGTGGAAGAAATGCTGGTGTTGGTGAGGTGTTGATAATGGAACAGACTGGGAAGACCTCTGGAGGGAGTCAAAGATAAAAGAGAAGAAAAAATATTGCAGAAGTTGTAAGCAGCTAACAAGATGAGAAGAATCAAGAGAAATAAAATTCACAATTATTTGCAATCACTGATGAGATCATAGGGGCTTTTTTTTTTTTGCCTGCTGTTAAGCATGTAGGAGTAGTGAGATGTGAAAAACATATCAGCTATGCCACAGTGAACACTCAAGCCTGCTTTCTCTGAGATTTCGCACTTCTACTGTGGCTCCCAGACTAATGATAATCTAAAGAGGCTTTGTATGAGCACAGAAGGGAGAACTGGTGTTTTACGCCGAGCCAGCAACTAAGGCCATATCACGGCAAGGCAGCCAGCCCTGTAAACACATGCAGAGAAAAAACAGCGTGCCCGAGACGAGAGCTGAACCCAGGACAGCCAACCCTCACTGTATTGGTGACAGGCACTAACTGTTGCGCCACCGACCGCCCCATATGAGTGCAGAAGCTGACCACAAATATGCACAAAGTCCTTACCATTTCCCTCTAACAAAAGCATTCCTTAAACTGCTCAGTGCTCAAAAGTTGCTTAAGCTGCTCAGTGCTCAGAAGATGTATACCTCTAATCCTAGGTTCTAGGAAAAAGTTCTAAGCAGCAGGAAGCAGCTGCCTATGTCTGCATAACACCTGTTCCAAGCACTCAATATATGACTTCCACATCCTTTGCTCTGGGTGCTTTGTATCAAGTGCACTGATTTTCAGTAGTTCCCTGGCATTAAAATGCAGAAAGGAATCGTGCTAATGTGTTCAAGAAATATCAAACAAACTGCTTCTGATTTAGCAAGCATAAATATTATTTATCTGGAAAGAGGAGTCTGAAACAAGTGTAGCTGCACCAACAACAAAGCCACTGAACTGCAATCCAGCACACTTTCATTCAAAGAACTTCTACTCTCAGCTGCTTCACATGCCAGGTTTTTGCTCTGTAACTCCTTTCCCATCCATGACATACAAGGTTTGAAGACGTATAAAACAAAAAATTGCAACTGAACATGACCTGTTGAAACAGTTATAAAAATAATAAAAAATAAAGGAATAAAAACTTTAATCAGCTACAAGGTCAATGTTGTCTCCCTTCAGGTTATGCTTTCTTGCTTTGTCTGCATGTGTAGGCAAAACCCTCACCTTAACACTCATTCTATGTATTTTTCTGGTGATTGGGTCATGCACACACAGATCCAAATCTTGCATTTGAATACAGGCACCACGCTCCCAACTACTTGAATACACATCTTGAGCCCAGGGATTCCTCTGAATAGCTTGCAAGTGCAGCTGCACTAAGCACAATGAATGTCAGAAAAAAATATGCAACAGCAGTCACCATGAGACCTGAAGTGCCACTAAGGCATTCTGTCTTGACATGTCAAACAGTTTGCTGAAACTTCAAGCTGGAATAATGGCTTTTCAGGCTCTAAGAGTGCTGATGAGGACTTTAACTAGCCCCACACCACCATTCTAACTAGACACGGGGAATTACAGTCACAAAGCAGAACGGTTGCTTTTTTGCACATTCTCATCTTGGCGCCTGGCTTTGTTCCTCTTTGCTGTAAAGCCTGCCCATGTCATTGTCTCTCACAGCCCCAAATACCATGCAGCCTGACTTGCACATCAGCTGCTAGGAATCCAAGAGCCTCCAGCACAGAACACATTACTGCATAATAGTTTAGGCAAATGTTTAGTCAGGTATAATTGTGTTGGAAAAATCATCACAGACAAGTGTTCTTTACACACTTATTAAATTAGTGGCTGTTAAGATGGGGTCCGTGCCACACCAGATTTGGCTGGAAAAGGTTGCCGACTGAAACAGACATATCCAGCTTGCTCCACTGTGGTCATCATTGCCACGTCTCATCGACTATTGGGAGGTGGAGGGGGAGGCAACCGCCTTTGGCTAACTGTATGAGAAAAAAAACGCATCACTCAATAGCTTTTAATACTTACATACTTTTATAATACTCCTATCACTTCCCTCTCTCTCTTTTTCACACACACACACACACACCCAAAATAAAAAAAATAATAATCTTAAAAAGTCCAACTGTTGTTAAGATTTAACACAATGTACAACATGGATATACACTCAACGTGTATGCAAACACAACACACAGGAACACGCAAATAACAATACACATTTGCAATCTCTCAGATATTTGCCCAGCAAGAACATATAAATCTCTACACTATACAGCAAGCAAACAGGAGATCTCTTAAGAAAAAGCCAGACAAAAGAAATATGTTTTTAGCTGAAATTTAAAGTGCTGAACATAGGTGCATTCCTCAGCTCAGCAGTGCGTTCATGACACTTGGAGCAGCAAAGCTAAACAACAGTGTCTTTACAAGATCTTTATGGAGTACTGAGTAAAAAGTGATAAACCCAGGAGGTCAATGTGTAAGATCACACTTTAACACAATAATGACCTGCCGCATAAGGAAGACACAGGCATAGAAATGAATGAACATGCATACAAATCCTACAATTCCCCCAATTTCCAAAAGACAGCACTATTGAAACTGATGTTTTGGAGCACTGCCATTGTGTTCGCCCTTTTCTTATCTAAAAGCATTTCTTCCACACAGCGAGATAATACCTGAGTTTTTGAAATTCTTGGGGTTTTGTGATGGATACGTCTTGTGTACACCACTGAAAGGCTCTGGTGGTGGCAACTCGTTGCATGGATGAAAACGAAACCTTCCTTCAATATCTGAAAGCAGGTGTACAGGTTTGTGAGCAAACAGCTATCCACAGACAGAACACAAACAGAAGCATCTTTTGCTTAAATCAACCAAGACTCTAGAGCTCTCTATTGCATATTCAATGAGAGAACTTTCCTAAAAGGTTGTCTATCTGTATCCTTCTACGCACAATGCATTGTTAAAATAAACATCCAGCATATATGATCAGGCGGGACAATTTCGATTGCATACAATGTTGTCTGTGCCAGGAGGATGTATGTGTGCTACTCACCATCTCCTCCAGAACCTGAACTGCTTATGCGAGCAACGTTCTGAGGTGGCAGGGAGGTTGGAGGAGGGGGTGGGCCATGACTGCGACCAATAGTCCCTCCACTGTTGAGATCTCGACGAACTGGAGGGGGAGGCGGAGGCCGTATCTGCAAAAGATTGTAAAGTAAAATCTGACTTGGTCAAAACAATCCTGAAAAACAGGAATGTATAATGAAGAATAATACTTCTTAGTGCCATTTGGTTTAGCCCAAAATATGACTTTTCAAGATGGAAACGAAGCTATGCCCACATGAAGTCCCAAATATCCATGAATATGCTTAATTAATTAACATACTTTCTCAGGTCTCTCACTACATGTAGCCTTGATATCCATGATCTCAGGAATATTTTTTAACCCCATTCTATACCTCGTGATGTTCATGTATCTCAAGAAAAAAAATGAGGTTGTTTAATCACATTTTGCAAAAATGCATTCGGAACTAACCAGTCATTTGAGAGAGAGAAAACTATGAGCTCTGGTAGGCCTTTAAAGGAGAATCTAAAAGAAATTAAGCACACAGTTGTTAATGTGTTAAAACAGTGCTATCATTAGCTTGAAAAACAAATAGACTGTGAACATTAATTCTGTCACCATTTCTTTTAAAGGACGTAAATTTTAAGCATCCTATATTTTAAGCATTGAGGTCACTGAAGGCTGCAGCCAAAAAAATGAATGCAAAGCCCAGCTAGCTGACTTTTCAATGATGCAGAAAAGTGATTGTAATATGACGTACGCACATACACTTACCTTGCACGCGCACGACGTATATTACAAACATGCACCCCGCTCGACGAGCCCCCGTTGATGGAATGAAGGTGAAGAGATTTCTCGTTGTTTGAAAAATGAAGGACTCACTCTCTTCCGTCTGTCTGTCTGTCAAACCGTCCCCTTTCTTCTTCTCACGTCATTTCTTCCCAAAACGACGACAAACAAATGACGCACACAAGACGTCAAACACAAGACACCATTCACTCACGAAACAATACAAGACCTACCCCTAACTCATTACACTCCCCCTTGCTAAAACTGAAATCTCCCAGATTTCCACCAACTAGGTCGCTATATTGTTTCGGTAAACCCCCAACTCAAAATAACTTAGCAACTGAACTGCACCTAACAAAAATCCCTCCTGGCTAATCTATAACACTACTATTTACTCATGAAACAATGGAGTATTAATTTCTAAAAAATCATAGTAACTTCAATTTTCAAACGGCAGTCAGCTTACATTATATTTACACGTTCATTACCCTACTTACTCCAAAATCAGACCGGGACATTCATCCGCGGCTCTCTCTAGCCGGTTAATTACTATGCCTCCGCTGTCCATTTGCGACCAGTCGACCGTGCCCGGTCCTTGGTCCGTAATGTTTTGGTTGTTATGTACCTGACCAAAGTTCATTGACACAGGTATCAGCTGACCGACACCTTCTCCACAGTGACGCGACAGACGATCGGTGTATCCTACCCCGTCTTCTGCCGCCCTTTCCCCTATACATTCAGCTTTTTCCGAACTCTCGACTGCTTCAGACCTATCGTCTTCTGCCGCTAACCTACTTCTGCAATGCCGCGACGTCTGGCAACAAAATTTACCTTCCGCCTGTTGCGCGACACCATGAGCAGCCCGTTGACAGTCCAGCCGCTGGTGCATACACGGTGCACATGCAGCCGTCCCGTTCACCCTTCGTGAGTCAGACCGCACTTGCATGCGGTTACGTAGCCCGGGGAGAGGACTACCTGGGGTGAGAAACATCTTGACCGTTACTGCCGATGCGCACTCGACCTTTCCCGCTGATGTCACACGACTTCCACCCGGTTCCCAAACGCGAGGACGCGTGTCCTTTTGCTGACCGCGCCCTCTTGCCCTCTTCTTGCGCTGAGGCTGGGTCCGTCGGAATGTTGCCTTGACTTCAGGTCTCTGTTTAAACCGCCAATATGATGCACCCATTAGCAAGGCTACACTCACCTTCGACCCATGGTGCATTTTAACCCTTACTCGGACTCTTTCTCGCTGTCTGTTATGAGACAACAGCCGCGGGGACCCTTTCAATCTCACCACCCGTTGGTGTGACGAAATCACCCCTCTTCGGTTACCCAGATCAAGATTGTCTTCATTCCCCGACCTTCCTCTGGCGCGAGTCATCAGTCCGTCGATGGCCTCCGCCCCTTCGCTAGTTTCAACATCGCTAGTCTCCACCTCACCAGCACCGTCTGCGCTAGCCCCACTCTCACTAGTATGTAGTTTGCTAACCTCATCACCGTTAGCATCTAACTCACTAGCCTCATCACCAACATCCATCTCGCTAGCACCTAGCTCACTAGCATCCACTTCGCTAGCACCGAGCTCACTAGCCTCCTCGTCATGAGTATCCCACTCGCTAGCCTCGATCTCGCTAGCATCTAGCCAGCTAGCCGTGATATCGTTAACATGTAGTTCGCAAGTCTCATCATCGCTTGCACCCACTTCGCTAGCTAAGTCATCATTAATGCCTATCTCGCTAGCATCTACATCGCTAGCCTTCCTTTCGCTGTGATCTATGTCGGTAACCTCAACCGACCTCTGACCACCGTTTCCACCGCGCCAAGCTTTGCCGACGGTTACCATCCCACGCCACTCGTTGCCATGGGGACAACGACGCGAGAAGTGACCTACCTCCCCGCAACTGTAGCATTTCACATCTACAGGTGTTTTCTGCCGGTCTGATCTTTGAGGGCAGAACCTAGCGATATGCCCTGCGCTGTTACAGCTGTAACAAATTACAGGGGGTGCGACCTTACGTGTCTCCTTCCTCCCCTTAGAGCTTCTATAGCCTACGTCCTCATCCTCACTGAGCAGTTCGTCGTTGCTATCCTTTATCCCACCATCTCTTCTAGTCATTAAGTTACAAGCTGATGGCGCCTTCCAACTTCCTACGACACTAACGCTCCTGTTTTTAAAATCACGATGATCATTCTCACTAGCGCCGTCTCTATGGTTAGCCCTGCTTCTTATTTCTGCCATTTTCAGTTGAAAAACGTGCTCTTTCTCCCTTTCTTCTCTCAGTTCCTGTCTCTCCCTCTCTTCTTTCTCTTTCCGTTCATCTCTCTCCCTCTCTTCTTTCTCTCTCTCAATCCGCTCCGTTCTTTCTTTTTCCTCCCTTTCCTTTTTTCCCTGTCTCCACAGGATTAATTCTTTTTCCACAAACTCCTTAATCTCTTTTCCTACCAACCCCTCATCTAATGCAATCTCTCTAAGCTCTTTTCGCTTGTCCCTCTCGGACACAGCGAACTCTGCTTCTAATCCTGACATGGTACAGTAGCTGCGCTAACACTATCGCCGTTGACCAGAACGGTACTTCCCCTTCGCGTTACTTGACCAACCTACCAACGAATAGCTAGGCCAGCTACACACACACTATCTGTTCAGATCCCGGACGAGCTACCCAATATGTAATATGACGTACGCACATACACTTACCTTGCACGCGCACGACGTATATTACAAACATGCACCCCGCTCGACGAGCCCCCGTTGATGGAATGAAGGTGAAGAGATTTCTCGTTGTTTGAAAAATGAAGGACTCACTCTCTTCCGTCTGTCTGTCTGTCAAACCGTCCCCTTTCTTCTTCTCACGTCATTTCTTCCCAAAACGACGACAAACAAATGACGCACACAAGACGTCAAACACAAGACACCATTCACTCACGAAACAATACAAGACCTACCCCTAACTCATTACAGTGATGCATGGCCTCTTTCCAAAGTTGTCTTTTTTTCAGGTGACAATTGAAAAAGTGAAATGGTTGTATCTCATGAACAGAATTTCTTTTGCTTAGAATTAGTATTTTGCAGAGAATGAAGCCACCCATTTGAAAATTATTTTATGCCAAGGTTAGCTGAAAAAGTGCAATTGCACAATCATATATTTCGATTCTGTTCGTACCTGGGGTGGGCCTGAACGGCCTATGGTACCACCACTGGTACTGGAGGAAACCCTCATTGGTGGAGGGGGTGGACCAGAAGGCCTGGTGGCCGGCGGACCAGGGGGAGTAGTGCGGCTGATTGGAGGAGGAGGAGGTGCTCCTGTGTTGCTGCGGACTGGGGGTGGCGGAGGTGGCCGTGCTGGTATGGCTGCTGTTGGTGCTGAAGGTGGCCGTGCTGGTATGGGTGCTGTTGGTGCTGATGGCAGCCGTGCTGGTATGGGTGCTGTTGGTGCTGCAGGTGGACGTGCCGGTGTGGATGCTGATGTTGGAGGCAGAGGTAAAGGCCGGCCAACCATGCTGGGGGGTCGCCCTGCAGGTACAGGTGGTTTCACAGAGGCAGTTGGAGGGGGCGGTGGTGGCTGCGATCGTGGTGATGGTGGAGGCTGTCGAGACGCCAAACCCGCTGCCAACGCTGCGACATTTGGTCGTGAAGTGCTGTCAGTTGCATCAGAGTCATCATGTGATATAGAACGACTTGGATGCGGCTTGCTGGGGGCAGGTGGCAGGGTTGGAAGACTCCCAGCAGGCTTGATGTTTGCTGGGGGTGGCGGAGGAGGCCCTCCCCCATTTATCTGCCAAGAACGAGGTGGTCCAGACGAAGGACCATTGGCTACAGGCATAGAGGGTCGAAGAGCATGTGATGGAGCCTCAACAACTGCTGCAGAAAAGACAATGAATATGTCTGGGCATGTCAAAACAAGCAAATCCAAAAAGCGGCTACACTTTCAAACATGAAGATAAATAAGTAAGGGTCATTAAGGACAAATAACTTCAGACAACACTGACAAAAATAACCTCAGAATGTGCAATAAACAATAGCCTCCTGCATTAATTACTACAAAGATGACTCCAAATATCCTGAGCCTTTTGGGAATAGTGCTGTATAAGAACATGTTATTTTTGTTGCCATCATCATCAATATCACCATCGCCTCCACTATCCAGTCCTGCAAAAAAAAAAATACTATTATGAGAGTGACCACTCTCCTTATTTTTTTCAGAATCTCATAGTTGCAAAGCGATTTGGCTGTCGGAGATCTGCATATTCATTTTAGCTTGGCTGGTTGCTGGCTGCTTTCAGTGCCTTACTGCTCTGGATCCAAGATGGACTAATGTTCTAAATTCTTCACTGAGTAATATCCCTTTCTTTTTCACCGCAGCAACATTCAATTGATGGTAAGCACATGAAAAAGAGATCATGAATTTATATAACATTGCATAAGCTGCAAGTAAAATTCACCTGATTCAATTTGTTTGAAAATACTGTAAATTCTTGTAAGGTAGAATTAACCCAATTCAGCTTTATATATAAATACTGTAAATTCTTGTACAAGTAGAATTACCTTACTTAGGCTATATCTATATATAAATACCATAAATTCTTGTACAAGATACGTACAACTTGGATAACAACAGAAAATTTCCCTAAAAATTTGCCTTTGTTAACGACCAAAATTTGGTTTGCTAACAGCAATGCCGAGCATTCCCGCGTCACCCGATCTGACTCAAGCATCCACTGACCCAGCCTTACTCGCTGTTCAGACGTCGTTTTAGTGGGTTGCTGATATTTATTGTGCTATATCTTAGTGTTTCTGTAACTTTCCTTAAGAATTTTTTTATATATGTCTCTTCATAATGGCTCCAAAAAACGGTAAAGAGTGGTAGTGGAAGTGAAGTAAAGAGGCAAAGGCCTACGATTGAGCTGAAAAAGGAAATCATTTCAAAGCATGAGAACAGAGTGCGTGTGTACGACCTTGCGCGGAATAAGATGTTCAAGTCGACAATCTCGACGATATTGAAAAATAAGGAAGTAATTAAAGAAGCTAGTGTTGCAAAAGGTGTTAATACGATCACGCAGCAAAGGCCTCAGATAATAGAGGAAGTGGAAAAGTTGCTGCTTGTTTTCATTAATGAAAAACAGTTGCGCGGTGATAGCAACAGCGAAACATTCATTTGTGAAAAAGTGCTGGTGATTTACGAAAATTTGTTAAAGAAAACTATTTATTAATGATTTTATTATCTCTATACTTTTAGGTTTAAATTTATTTACTTATGTTTAGCATTTTGAATGATATGATAGGTGATTTTATTAAATAGGGGAAAAATTTGGGCTGGGAACCGATTATTTCTATTTCCTTTATTTCTTATGGGGACATTTACTTTAGTTAACGACCACCTTCCAGGAACGGATTGTGTTTGCTAACTAAGGTATTACTGAATATAATTTGACGACTTTCCTGTCCATCAACATCCTGCAGTTTTCCGTATGCCTTCAGTATATTTATTCTTTGCCACAGCATGAGATTGAAATTTATTTCAGCGATTTTTTTTTAAAGGGGAGATATCATTAGAAATACATGAACACTGCATACCTTCAATGGTATCAGTATTATAAATGGCAACTACTAGAAAGAAAAACCAATGCCTGTATCTTCATTAATCTGGAAATCGTGGCCTTTTCCCCTAACCAACTCCTAAAAGTGCTAGAATACAACTAGTTTGCAAGTTTGCTTCAATTAATCTAGCAAACATTAATTCAGATTTATCCATAATGTAAATAGCAACTTACTTCTGGAACTGGCCCCTCGAGCCTGGCTGGGGAGGCGAGGCACGCCTCCAGCAAAAAGACCTCCCATTCCCATGGGACCACCGCCACCACCTCCTCCTCCTCCTCCGCCACCTCCACCTCCTCCGCCACCTCCACCTCCTCCGCCACCTCCACTCCCTCCTTTAACAGCTTTAATAAAAAAAAGGAAACCTGGTTACAAACTACAGACTTGGCATCACAGCAATGTCCACTAACATGCCACAACTTCTTGAAGTATTTCTTTCACAATAATAATAAATGCATGATTTAGATAGTGCAAAGTGTGCTCTTAGCGCTTGAGCCAAGAACAAGACATGGACAACATATGAAAGACGGAAGGATAAACAACAGTACTGATGACCAATAAAAGATGACTAATAAAAAATGATTAAAGAAAATGCAAAGAGGAATCGGGTAACAAGAACTGAGCGTATTGTGATTCTGCAGAGTAAGACAAGTAGGCAAGTAGCAAAGAGGGTGGGGGAGGGGTTTGAAGTTGGACTAGCATTGTGTGGACTGTTGTTAGAAGTAATGCTCAAGGAAAAGGTGTGTTCTTAGTGCACTTTTAAAGAACTCAATGGTAGTTAGGTTGCAGATATGGAAGGGGAGAAAATTCCATTGTTTTGCTGCATAGTAACTACAAATCCTGTGACCACATGTTGTTCTGGTGACAGGAAAAGTTAGGATACAGTCATTCAAGTGTTCAGCATGCCAAACTTTTAAACAAAACTCTTAAAGATTAGGAGTACCTAGAGGCATCAGCAATAACAGGTAATTATGTTACATTTCCTATTCAACAAAAGCATGAAATTGAATTTGAAGTGTTGTGTGATTATCTTAATATGTCAAGACCAACTCTTCAACACATTATCCATGTACATTTTCTTCCTGTTTCTGCACAACTGTCTCCATGCAGTAGAGTGATTACAGACATTCAAGTCAGGCTGACTGGCATCTCTAAAAAAAATACTTCTTGTAACCAATGAATTTGTTAACTCACCACTAAATAATAATAATAATAAAGTTAATTATATAGCACTTTACCCCATCATCAAAGGCTACTTCAAAGCACTTGACAGAATATAAACTAGAGTAATAATAATACTAATGGTCTCAAAACACAGAGTTTATTGTGTTCATAGTTGGTGCAGCTACTCACATTGAGAAAAATCTGAAAAATGCAGTCATTTCACCTCACTACCTACTACTTTTTGTTTCTGCATTTGCATTCTATCAAATGTCAACTGTTTAGTTAAAGCATTAAGCTTAAATGTGTGAAGAAAAATTCATTTATTAATCGAAGAAGACACTATTTGCACCTTCTCAGAGAAAATTAAAAAAAATTAGAGTAAATCTTGCACTCTGGGTAAACAAATCTTATTAAAATGTTAATTCTAAAATATGTCATCACCCAAAGAGAAGTTTAAAATTTTTTTTTCAAAATTATGTCAAAATGTATTGCCAAATTAATATTTTTTGAAAAAATTAAAAAAGGAACCAACCTCCAACCTGGGGTGCACTGCGGTCATTGGTGTCAGTCTTCTTCAGGTGTGCCCCCTTGTGGATGGCAGACAGCAAGGCACCCCGATCTCCTCCACCCCCTTTGCCACCACCCAGCTTGAGGCCCCCTGAGGGAGGAGGGGGCGGGGGTCCTGGATTTGGGGGTGGTGGTGGTGGCGGTGGTGGCATCTTGGTAGTGTGAACGCTTGACTTTCTGCCCAGAGAGAAGAAGGTGCGGGTCAGGCATGACCAACACATCATGGCAGGTACAGAGCATTGCAGACACTAACACCCACTGCTGGAGACAAGATTAAGGCTGCCTCCCACCCTTGTCTCTCATAAAGGCACAAATCAGGTGGGGCAGGTGGGAAAAACAGTTCAGGTAATCCTGCTTTTAGTGAAACTAACAGAACTGTTGGGTGCTAGTCTGGACTAGTTTCGTGATGACAGTGTGTAACAAATGGTTCATGTAGCTCAGCAATTTAACACAGAAGAACAGACACTGCTAGTGAAATGCCATCCACCAGTTCTGACTGAGCATGCAGACACCTAAACAATTCGTTGGTTTTTTTTTCTCTTTTACAAGTGTCATCAGGCACAAATGCACGAGTGCACACTGTGCATGATCACATACCGTGTGACTGTACTCTTTCCACCTGCTGTTCACATACAGTTTCCCCTACTAAAGTGACACATCCAACAGGTGTTGCCATCTCAACAGGTGGGATGCATATGGATGTGCACAGGGTCCACAAAATAATAATTCTGAACTGCATGTGCATAACTATGTACAATTCACTTAGCATATACAATATATATATACACACACATAATATTTTGTGTTCATGCTTATCTAAAAACTAGCCAATTTCATATGAGGAGCACCTTTTAGAAGCCAGTACAAAAAAGTTACACTAATAGAATAAAATCAACACATTCTTTAGTGCCAAATCAATACATCACCCACATGATAGTAAGGGAGAAAATCTTAGAATGTCAGTAGCCCTTTCACAATCCCAACAATGTCACAGGCCCTTTACTTATGGTACTTCAATAACGGTGGCTATATATTTGCTAGTAGTCATTTAATGAGAATGGCCATGTAACTCTAGTGCTACATCCTTCAGCACTCGTTAACTGGAGGTTGCACACTAGGACTGTGAGAAGTAAGAAAGCAGTTCTTGCCACTGGTCTCAAAGCCCTTATGTCAGAAACTAAAAATCTCATTACAAGAGTCTTATAACCAACAAAATCACTAGCCTACCTTTTTAGCAACTTGACGAAGTTTGCCTATGCTGTGGAACATAAGGCACTGAATGTTTATGTGATAATGTATGCATCAATACATGCTCCTAGCAATACCTCCTATGTTTATGTGACTATGTATATATCAATACATGCTCTTATCAATACCTTCTATGTTAATGTGACTATGTTTGTATCAATACAAGCTCCTATCAATACCTTCAACGTTTATGTGACTATGTAACAAAAAACCTATATTTTCATATGTTCACAGCAACAATCATTCTCCTCAAAACAGCCTGTCTATCTTTGAATAACACAGTCCCCTTAATGAAATATCCCCATATCTATCCTAAGGACATCCTGTAGTCTCAGATGTGGGTCTCCCTAATAGCAGGAAGACGTTATTGATGAAGGATATGCTAGTTCCTTGTGATCAACTGATCTCGACTTGAATCCTTCAACAGAACTTGTCTAAAAGATGCAAATTTTCCTTTATGCTTAGCACTTGAAGCACAACCACTTATCCTGAAGGTCTCAGTGCTGCTGAGTATGAAGTCCAGCTTTAGACATCACTAAAATTAAGTGGGTCTCATATTAATGGCAAAGTAGCTGCATATCTTATACATCTTGGATGTGAAAGTAGGCATGTGTGTGTGTGTGTTTGCAAGCATGCACATTCATGCCCTATGAGGATGCCATGTTTGTATCGCTGGACTGAAACTGTACAGCTGTAAAAGTCTTTATCTTAACAGATGGCGACATGGTTTATGTATACCCATTCTTACTATCCTCCCATATATACATATGTATGCATGTACACCGTATGTGCACACATAAAACCCTACCCCCCTTCTCCCAAACACGCTGACATACAACAGAAACACAATTCAACCTCCCTGACTTAACAAAAAGATTTCAGGTTCTTTTATAGCACACAATTCTGTCAGCAAACAGTCAACTTCCCCCTATGTTTCCTGTTTGCAACAATCACATCAGGTCATTCAAATCAGATACATTCAGCATCACAAAAACTTGAGACAATCTCCTACAGAATGCTATCCCTTTCGTTTTTCTGAAACTCATCACAGACCAGCCCCTCAACAGCGCTTACACAAAAAGAGAGGGAGAGACAGAAAGAGGAGGAGCCCAGTTCTCCATTACACACTGGTATGTTCTCAGACTTAGTAGCACATGCAGAGCTGCTCACAAACATGCCAGTCTTTGTGCCATAAGAGAGTCTGTGACTCACACTGTCTGCCTGCACCAAGTCAAGCAAGGGGTCTCTGATGCATTGATGCATGCACCAGCAACATGTACCTTTTCCTCATATTCTCTTTAATGTTGTGTATGTGCATGTATCATGCTTGTGTGTGTGCATGTGTGTTTTGCATACAAGTGTCTTGTTTTGTGGAAGACCAATCTAAATAAACTACTCTACATTTGTGAAGGTAGGAAGGCAAAAAAAAAAACAAAAAAAAACACGAGACATAAACTAAGACGTTAAGCTCATATTTTGAGGTTCACATTACTGTATCAGATGAACACTGCACGAGCACTCTTGCAACACACAGGAATGGTAGACTAATCTCAAATGGTAACTGTCATTAATGATACCTTGTCATAGGATTTCAAGTAACTCACCTCCCCCACTCCCCGACACACACACACAAGAACAGACTATTTTAAGTGTATGTCCAGTGTAAAATAAAGTTGTGTATGAAGTCTCTTGCTGAACTTTATGTGAAGTATGTGGTATTGATCTTTTTAGTGGATATATCGGGTATCCTCCTTTCAATGTATGCAGATGATACTGCTGTTGTTGCTGATTCTGCTTGTGATCTTCAATGTAAAATCAACTATTAATTTAGACAACTTTTGTAATAACTGGGTATTTACAGTTTACATGGATAAAACAAAGACATCAGTCTTTAAAAATGGTGGCTTTATCAAAGACTGTGAAAAATGGCATAATGCTTCAAATCAGATTGCTGTACAATTCAGCTACGGTATTATCTTGACATCTATATTAAAGTGAGCTTAATTTGTCAACAAGTTATCTGGAAAAGCAATAAAAGCCTTTGTGGGAATCTGAAGGTTGTATTTTAGATTTACCAATCTTCCAAGACAAACAGTCTTTAAAATATCTGATACAAGAATGAAGCCTGTACTCCTCTATGGATCAATGTTATGGCTATAGATCTGCTTAAACATCAATGCCACATACTCCATATAATGTTAAGCGTGACCAAAGTTTTAAGAAGGCAATAAAAGGAAGATTCTGAGAAAGTGCATGAAACTTTGTAAATTAATTTTAACTGTTGGAAGGGACAAAATAGCACTGCTCTGGGTGAATGGCAGATTATTATTTCTATGAGTCATCAAATAATGGGGCAAATTATTAATGTTAATCAGGTCCACAAAGCAATGTTACAACATGTTGTACTTGTACTAGAAAGATATGACTGGTAGAATGTACTGGGCCTCTCAGATTAGACTTTTGCTGTGTAGCATGGTTTCAATTATGTATGGAGACTTGGCAACTTTCCTCAATTCATTCATAGCCATGATGAAAGATTTCTTGACTGTTTCCATTAAAAGTGGCATGATTCACTACTATCTATAAACTTTGATTACAACCCTGATCTACTGAGAGCACCACCACCAGCTGTCACGTCAATACAGACTTGTGTCTTTTAAGAAATAACCATTAACCACTGACCATTCAATGGAATCCCTTACTTAAAATTAGTATCAATCGTGAATGCAAACAATGTAATAGGGTGTAAGATGTACCACTTTTTGTTGATATGCCCTATGTATACAACACTATGTAAAAGGGTAGTATAACCTTTAAAGTTTCCCTATATATATAATGGAATGCTTGTAAATGCAATCCTTATAATAAAGTACATAACATACATTTATGCAATATAGAATGTTACTATCCTGTCTTCTTACGCTGGGTTATACCAATCACTAATGAAATTCTGTTTATGTACACCTTCCCAATGTTGTCATCTATGTAACTAGCTACATTTGGTGTTGATATGAGCCAGATGACCATCCAAAAGTCGAATAAAATTATCACACACGCTTAGGGGACATTTTCTCCATCACATTGTTTCAAGAATAGTGACATGAAAAGAACACTTTACAACAGGAAATCTCAAAGAATTAATATGGCATTCTACAAAGGCGAAAAAATAGCAAAAGATTCAAGAGCTGAAGGGGACAAGGGTTTGCTAACTTGTTGTATGACACAGGGCAAACCAAAGTTCAATCTGACTACTGAAGCACAAATGCTAAAAGTTATAGACTTGAAAGTGTACATGCACTTTTAATCCTTTGGAATAACTTGTATTAATAAAATTAATGTTTCAAAAAACAGCTGTTCACAGTTCCTTATAAATTATGTGTAACTGTACACCAATTTCCAAATTCTATTTTCCTCATTATTTAAAATATAGTGTTACATATCTGTACTTGGTGAGCACACAACAAATGATTTTAAATCAAGAATTCTTCAACATTTGTGACTTGTGAAGTAATTTCTCCTCATTTTGAGCATCCATAAGAGCTTTGTGAAACATCTCATAAAAAAGAATTTTTTCGTATAAATATTTTCAATAACAAAATACATGAATCTTAGTATGTTATAGCTGAAAGCATGGGCAACATGAAATAATTACAATTAGGCTTACAATGATGCTGGTAAAATACTGCTTCTACAGCATGAAGGTTGGGAGATCAAGTACCATATATAAAATGGACTACTGACTGAAAAATTTGTCCTCATTAACTTCTAGAAAAAGGCTTTTACAAATGAGGTTTTTTTTTTACAATTTTATTATCAACACAAACAGAAAGATCAGATAATAGGAGTTTTCTTGTTGAAGGAGGAACAAAAATTTCAAGCTTGACTGACTGCTGAGCCTCTGATTTATTAGCTCGCAGCAGAGGACTTAAAGTTGACAACTTTTTTCAAAAAGGAAAAAAATAAAATAATAGGCAACAATTATATGCTAATTATACTACTGGTATAATCTTAGTGTGATTAATCCATGACTTGCTGTGGTTCTGGAAGTAGGCTTTCAAAGGGCTTGCCAAGACCCGACACCTTACCACTTTGCAAGAGGGTATGTGTTGGTCTTTGCTGACTGCCAGCTGTCCAGTTTATGCAGTATCTATAGATAAATAACACTTTAAATCTATTTATATTTTACTTGGAGACTCTTCCAGCAACGTTTGTAAGGGTTTATTCTAATAGTGGGTCTAGGATACACCAGCTGAAAGAGCAGACTGCTGGCAACAGCCTAGGCTTGATATAGACAGGCATTTATCCAAGCACGAAATCCTTACACAGGTATTATGCATGATCTCAGGAAGCATTATTTATCCCAACCTTCCTGGTTCAGCAAGGAAAACTTATAGGCTGTGATTGCTGTTCTACTGCTATGACTACAGGCAGTACAAAGTATTGCTGTGCACAGTTAACATGTACACCAAAAATTCTTTACTGGCAAAGCACTGTAACCCACATTTGGATGACTGTTATCTTTTCACTCATCCGCAAAGTACATTCCAAATTAAAGACTCTGCAAGACTTAAATGTCGAATCCTCTGCACTTCCTTATTTCACCTTAAAATGCACACAAGACTAGACCATTCACCTGACTTTGACATGCAGTGCAAGTATTTAAAGCTACTAGTTTTCTTTCAAAGATTTATCAGGTGATCACAACCTTATCATGGGTTCAAAAATTCAGATCTGGCATCAAGACATAAAATATAACAGCAGAAACCTGCCCTAGTCAGGAAATATCTAAATGAGTTATAAAACTTATCATTTGCATTACTTCCTGAAGTGGTGTCTAAAAAACACAATACCGAAGACTTTAATGGTGTGTGTTAGACATATTAGCTTTAAATTAGAAGTAGCCTTTGTGTCATCAATCATGTGTATCATAATGAGTAATATGTAGGGACAAGGTGAACAAGTAAAACAAACATTCTTCCAAAAAACCCATAGTTTTGCTGCATTTATCAGTAGTGCTAATCTACTGTAAAAGCTAACCATACTTTACTTTTAAAACTGATAAAATGCATATTTATTCAGAAAATGAAACACTACATTTTGCAATAAAATCTAGTGCTGTGTATAATTTGCACTGAGAGAAAAAAAAATCAATTGCTGCAAATATACTGTCAACAAAACAATCAAACATACTCTAGCCATCCCAATCCTCCAAAAAATATCTAAAGACAACCAATAACCAAATCAAACATTGCTATAAGCTCCAATATGATTATAGATTTATAAAACATATTGTCAAAATTACTTTGTCAGAAATACAAGCAGACAGACCTGCATTCGGAAGTCTGAGGATACTACCAAATGCAGCCAATATAATAGCACAATGTACATGTAATAAGTTGTTGTAACTATGTTACTGACAGCAGTGTTTTTTGCCTTAATCTGCTTTCGTTTCACCACTGGAAATGACATTCTGAACAATTTCCAAAATACAAGTGAGAATTCTATTACTAAACAGCTTGTGTCTCATAAATGGAACTGTATATTACCATCTTGTAACGAAACTAACTAGCTGCTTCAAAAATAATTTTGCCCTCAGGTTAGCTTTGATAGGTATCCTGTAGCTTCCAAAAGTGAGGAAAAGGATGATCAGCATGATGAGAATACTAGCATAAAGCTTTTGGGCTAATCTCTAAACAGCCGTGATGACTGATGACTGCTGCCTTAGCAAACGCATCCATTTTTCTGGGTTATACAATGTGATGGCTAGAACATTTCTGTATTCCTTTTTTTTTTTTTTGGCATCATTTATTTCTTCTGAGAGTCTGAGTCACTAGTGGGATGACACATCCTCCCTTGAAACAAATGTTAACACTGTACCTTCACCCTTGAGGAAGTTATTGTAACAACTGCAGGAAGTCATTTTCTGTTGGTCCTCAAAAGTATTTTTTTCTGAGAATGAAGCAACAATCTCTATGACAGGAAAAAAGAAGTTCCTGTCCATTGCTAGTTCAACAATGCTTGACGAAAACCAGGAAGAGATGGTATTAGACTGATTACTAATGAAACAAGCAAAATTTGCAAGGATCACAGACAACTCAAAAAGATCAGCTTCAAACCAAACTTGAAATGGGAAGAATTGAGATTGAAATTTTATCAATGACTTATAAACATTTAAATAATGGAACAAAAGCAAGAAAAATCTTTACCTTAAATACATGTATAGAAAAAATGAAAACAGATACCATTGTACGTAACTGAAAGGGTCATTAGTATCATAGGGCTGAATTTAAACAAAAAGGGACTATTTCTACTGAAAATACAAATGAAACCAATACTAAATAAGCTAAAATCCTACATCAGTACTGCAGGTCTTAGTCAAAAAGGTTTGTAACTAAAAAGTTATGTTGTCTCTAAAACTATGGGGTAAGTACAGCTATATATGCATGCACACACATATATCACTTTATCATTACACCAACATATGGGTTAAGAAAATATAATTTAAAAAAAAGTACTCTGCAACTTCTGTACAATGTGTATTCTTTTGTTAAAGAAATAAAAATTGCTGGAGGTAAAAAGTTCCTTTATAAAATGTTACACAAGAAACTATGTATATTTAATTTGCAAACCATATAAACTATAGTAAACTGGAGCAATATTATAGTTCCTGAATGTTTTACTAGATCAGTTATTGCCTTCTACAATTGCTCTCTATCTGCAATCCAATATAATCTCCAGTAAGGCCAATATGTAATCCTTTTGTGGTTAAACTGCAGTATCTGAATAAATCTATAATCATCACCTTCTTTACTCCTGTGGCAAAGGAGTGAGTATAATGATCCGGTTTTTGAATGAAACAAGGAAATTTCACCATCAATGATTAACAGGATGTAACGAGTATTTGTCATAATCATCTTACTATCACAGCATGAAGCATGACATACCAACAAATAAAAAGCACACAGGACAAAGATACCATTCCACCATTACCTACAAACACAAGCGGTATTCATTATAAATCAGCAACTCTTTGCTCAGGGTCCTTGCGGCAGCTGTTGTGTGTACTTTAAATGGTCGTTCGGTTTGACATGCTGACACTAAATGCAAAGACGAGGCATTATATTCAAAAGACCAACACTGAACAATATTTTGAATGTATTCATCTACTCTGCAGGCACTCTACTGTAGATCTCAAGGTGATGAATCTGAACGAGTCAACGACTCGAGTTATTAGATGCATAACATTTCCTGGTACAGCATGATCTCCCAAACCAAGTCTTGTTTGCAAATGTCGTAGCCGTAGTAGCGGTAAAATTCTACGATATGCGTCTAAGAAGTGACAATTAGCCATTTTTAATCGTGTGTTATCCCTTACTTCAAAGGAAAATCAAATATAAGCCCTGGTAGTTCTTGCCTTTACTGGATTTATCTTACACCAACTTACTTGATTATATTTGTACTGGTCTAAGAACTTGTTACTAAACACTTACAACTTAATCTTCCGGGCAAGAACTCGAAGGAGGCGGGGTGAAATCAATTGCTTCGACTTACCTTGCACTTCAAATATTCTTTAGCAACGCCCCTAGCGTTTATCAGTAGCCATTTTGTGGACAGCCCCTAGTACTGTCGGCCGTACGGTTGACCAAACTGGTAGCACAAGGAAGATGATGCGAGAGTCCACGCAGACGCCCTGTCACACGGAATCTTATCGACTCTAATATGGCGACATTAACCTCTTCACTGCGCATGTCTCGTGCCCTCCAACCTCAATGACGACTTCAGCGGGTACAGTCCCCTTATCAGCCTAAGTTGTACAGAATTAGTTCCCTTTAACACAAGCCCAGCGCAGCGGCGATCAGACCCCATCGTTATTAATTACGCTGAGAGGTTTTCCATCAACGGTCTGTAGTTAACAGTGTCACAAATGAATAGAAACTTACGAAAATTTGTAAGCAGTCGAAGAATGCAAGGTGCAAATATATCGTAATGTTCAAGTTTGGTTATACATGTAGAACAGTTTTCAAAAACGGGGAATTAATAAAGCTAGAAAAGTTGTTTAATTATATAATCAATACCTATGTTCAATTGTATAAACAGATATTTACAGTGTATATAAAAATTAAATAGCCGAGATTTCCTTCTTTCCTCTATGTAATCCACATGGTTTCAAGAGTTTGAAAAATTGCGCCTTGCCCCCTGTCAAATCGCACAATGATCGACCACCTTTTGGAGCTTTCAAAGTTGGCCATGATTTCGATAAACGAATAAGTAGCTACATGTATAAAAATGGTGGTCTTTTATTTGCATCCCTATCGTCCCCCAATTTCGCAATTAGCAAACTTAATTACTGTTCTAATCACTGATCTAAAACTAGTTCAGTAGTGGTACTGTGTTTCTCGTACTGCTCGTGTATGTTGAAGAGATAATTGCCAAGCGAGGGAATGCAATTTTTCTTATTATTCTACCACGGGATACTTTTCAAACTCACTGACTTCTGTTTCAACGTTTTGAATCCACAGGACAGACGTATGCATACACACAGACCCGGCCGTTCTTATCCCCTCGCGAGGCCCGAGGCATAGGGCATGTGCGGGACTCTCGACCATAGCTTAGTTACCATATATTAATCAAAAGCCCGGGCCCCCTGGCGACAATAAAAAGCCTGGGGCCCTAGGCAGATGCCTCGTCTGGCTGCCCATAAGCACGGTCCTGCCTACACACCACACACAGCCATATTCACACAGTACGTACGCGGCATTTTACAAATGTTAAGATTAATTAATGCACGTGTAAATAATAATAAGAATGCAGAATCCCAGCGCGTGGCTGAGCGTTCCGTTCTTTACATTGACAGGCAAAGCATATTATAATGAGGACAGTAACAGAGGTTGATATAAGAAAGCTCTTGGAAATTAATTTAGTCCTCTGTCTCTTATCGCTCTCTCTGACTCTCTCACAACAGGCAAGTACCCACACACGCACGCACATAGAGAGAGAGAGAGAGAGAGAGCTGTCCCCGAGAGAAGTGGTCGTATGGTGGGAGTGCGGCCACCCACGTGTCGTAGTATTAACACGCGAGTAGAAATAAGTAATTTAGTGAGCATCATGGTGGCTGACCTCTATTAATCTGGCTATTAATTGTCACATAAAGAAGCAGGTCTGAAGCGAAGTACGTCAAGAACTTGGACAACTCACTTCCAATGCTGGCTTGCATAAGAAATAAAGGGTTTATGACAAGATACTAAGGTAAGTGTTTTGCCTATAGAACTGATTGTAGCCGTCACGTGGCGTGGTTGCAGTGGTCGCATGGTCTTCATCTCAGAGTGTGTCCAGGCCCGTCGTGATACAGATGGTTACCACACGCTTTCGCATTTAACATAACGGATATGCATTTAACTGTATTTTACTCAGGGTGTATTTGGCTTATTATCTCAAAGTGTCAAGATTTGTAAGAGGAAGGCAACATAAACCAATTTATACTTGGTGGTGGTGAACATATGTGACGGTTGTTTTTCAGAAAACCACCACAACAAATAAGAGACAAGATACTTAAATTTACATAATGAAATTTATTTTGCTCACAAAATTTAATAGTCATAAACAAATTATGTTTTGGATGCAGAAATCTATTCTTTAGTCTGACCTGCGTGGATGTCACACAATGGCACATTGTAATGTTCAGTTCAAGCGCTGCACAGTTATGTTCAAAATTTTATAATTTTCTGTTTGGAAATTTTCATATTCATATTATCTTGTAACAATGGAACATTAACACGAATACTTTTTGACCAGATCAGATAATGTTTTATTTATCCCAGAGGCAATTAGAAGCAGCTCTATATAGAAGCACAACAACAGAACAACAATACCACAACATAATCATATCTGCTGCACCACACGCTCATACATTTACGGTTGAGTCTTCCATAGGGGCTACATTCTTTCGCACACAGTAAGGTCCAGAAGTCGCACGGCCGAAACATCGAAGGACATCCTCAGTCTGTTGGTCCTGCATGCAGGTGCACAGGTACACAGAATCGGTGGCCAGATGGAAGTTGAAAAAATTCTTCTGACAGGGCATGCCCGTCATCACAAAGAACTTCAGACACTTTCAGAAGCGTCTGCCTGTTGTACAAAGTCATAAATACATGCCATTCTAGGATTATTATAAGACGTGATACATCTCTCTCTATATATATATATACACGCACACATAAAAAGGTCAACTCTTTTTCATGACATCACCTTTTTTAACATCTAGCTCTAAACTACAGTAAAACCTCCCTATTACGAATCAGTAAAATCCACCAAAATCGGGACAAAGACACTAAACTAGTATTTAATGTATATTTGATCGGGTCGTAACGGATAGGGGTCGTAGTGAGATCAACCAGTCTACTTTCATTCCAGGAACCATGACTTCAAACACCTATAAAATCATGTATTTAAATGTTTAAATAGAACTCTTAAAACCCCTATCGTAATGGTTTTCTTTACGCTTTCTACTGTTGTTCCACCCAACTGAAGATATGGAAATTAATTCCCCAAATGTGAGCAATCGACCAATAAACATTTATCGTGGTAGACAAAGACACTTTCTTAGAATGAACTACTTTATTTCGGAACATGATGTCTGCAAAACGTCGTAGTAAATCACAAACAGTCACAAGTATTTTATTTCATAATAAATACATGACTTCTGTAAAAAGTGAAGCCCAATCCACTGAAATGCGCTGGTAAAGAGACAACAACAAGCAGGGGGGGAGGGGGCAGAGGGGTAGAGGGGATGTTGGTCATTTCAACCAAAAACCCATAATATTGCCCCGGCTATATCGATCTTCCACCTAATCGACCCCGCCATGACCACATCGTCCCAGCACCATATAATAGATAAAACCAGGCTAAATGAATGTCCGGACAGTGACAATTGTTTCACATTAACCGAACGTTTGCATATACATTTAGTAAAAACCTCTGGAATAAAAATTTAATAGCATATCGCGTTAATGCGCCATTGTGAGATTTTAATTGAAAGTCTGCATATATATATTTCATATGAACCTCCAAAATAAGGAATAATGACAACAAAGGCGTTAAAACAATTATATAAGAGAAAATCTCATTATGCGATACTGTGTGATTTGTTCTTTGTGTATTGCCAAGTAGCCATTTTTGTTTACTAAGATGGTGACTAAGCTCGTTCGTACAGCGCATGGTTGTGTTGGTAATATTTGATGTTAATATTTGTCATCGGAGATCGATTCGACTTTTGGGTGTTTAGAAAATATGGTCAATACTGGGTCGATTCGACTCAGGCGATCGGTAGATATGGCTGGGGCAATATGGTTTGTGTCGCAATGACGAGCGATCTAATAAACAAGCAGTTTCTTACAAAATGCCCTTAATTTATTTTACATGATTTTTTACAAGCTGTCTGGGATCTGACTTGTTCCTCCATTTTTGACCATCGTGGTTAGTACAAAGACCATCACCATCTACTCTCAAAAGTAAACAAAAACAAAAGAATAGTAACAAAAGGAATAAACATAAACAAATGATGTCAAGAAAGGCTCCCAGGTCCAGTAGAGAAAAACACCTTTGTCTCTGCATTGTGACCAGGATGTGCATCTTTTTCTCGATCCTTTGATCACCTCCCATGGACCGCCAATGCCGTAGAGAAGTTGCCCCTGACTGCCACTGAGGACGACCGGCGAAACCTGAGCCTCTTGGCGAGGTTCGTGCGGTAGTTCGGACACATCTTGTAGCCTTCCGGGGTGCTCCTCAGGCTGACTCTCTCAGTAGTAATCTTCAAGATGTCCTCGATGTCGTAGTCCTCACATAATCTTTCCAGAGTCTGAAAGGAATGTGGAAAGAATTGAGAGGGTGTAGAGTAAGATGCATGCACGCGCGTGAACACACACACACACACACTGAGCTAGGGTTAGGTGTCACAACGAGCAGTTCCCACCCCTTAAAAAACTGTCACATCCATAGAAAAAGGGACTGCTTTTGACAGATGAATATTTGTTTTATAAATGAAGCTGATTTCAAATATCAGGTTTTCTGGTTGTTTTCTCCTTGCATTTTATGATAAAAGCTTTTAACAGCAGATGGAAGTGTTCAGGGCGTAGTCATTGAAAAGATCATATCTGGTAGCCATTTAGTCCGGGCGGGCAGAAGGTTTGAGTGAAGAAGGTTTACAGTTGGAGCCCATTTGATTTCCTGCTTCGAAGTGGGGCGCATGTCTGCACACTATGGAACTTTCTCTGGTAGACTATGCAGATGTGGGGAGAGAGAAGCAAAGACAGATCACTGGCTGAGAGAAATCAATATCTCTGAGGATCAATACAAGTCCACTGTGTTTCTCTAATAAAACGACATGTGAGAGGTTCTACTCTGACCACTGCAAAGTTCTATTCTGTGAGGATTTACAGACCTCTGTAATGATCTACTGACCTCTGTGAGGGTCTGGATGTACCAGCTGCCGTTCTCCGGACACCGGTAGGCTACGTGGTTGGCCTCCGTGGAGAAGCCAATCAGCGTGTCCCGTATGACAGGGATAGTGTATGTTCGTTCCTCTTCTTCGCCATCGTCGTCAGCATTGTCCTCGACGCCACTGTCGACGGCAGGCTGCACACCTCTCATGTTGACCCCTCCCCGACAGCTCTGCCACAAGACCAACCATCAGAGTTATTTGAGGTCAGTGGTTACGGTCGTGTGAGATCAACAAGACTACTGAATAGGATCACATTATGTCAACAAAGTAAATCTGAAGGATGCGAAGTCGACGTGGGAAAATTCAACATCAGAAGTCAATGTAACAAGACTCGAACATCAATGATCTTACAGGTCAAGGTAACAGTTACTCCTGCTTATCATGATACTCGATTGTGTCCCTGAGCCAAGACCAGGCTTTTGCGAATTATTGGGTAGATTAGTAGGCAGAAGAGTAAACCTTATTCCTCTTTTATTTTCTCTCACTCACTCACTCACCATCTCTCTCTCTCCGAGGCACACCCACAAACACACGAGTCTACATGCACACACGTATGCAACCCAAACAAATATACCTGAGACACCCAAATAACAGCGTAAAGGAACTGAGGGGCACTAACCTGGAAGAAAAAAAGCTTAGGTTTTCCCGCCATCTGGGGGCAGTTTTCACCATCAAACAAACGCATGACTTCTTGAAGGCGGACCACGTGCCCGTCCACACCGTGAATGGTGTCGCTTCCTCTTCCATGTGACAGGAAGAAGACGACCAAGCAGCTCAAGTCCGAGTGATACTCATGTGCAGTTTGCTGCAGAAGAAATTCAATCTGACTGGCTGTCAGATCCCGTTCTTCTTGAACCAGGAACCCCAAATTTCTGTGGAGTCATCCAGAGATCAAAATTTCATAGGAAATGTTCCACTTTGCCAAACTTATTTTAACTTATTATACTGTTAGCGCCAACAAACCAAACATAAACAATGATATCTACTTTATACATTTAAAATTAGAAGCAGTCTTGTTGGTATAGACCGATTTCAACATCTGGTTAAATATTTATGATAACTGCACTTTTACCCCAGTAGTCAATCATTAAAGAGTGTCATTATATTTTCATTGTAATATTTTTATCATTGTTTTGTTATTTCCATTCTGGAGGGCAATGGCTCTGGAATAAACTGATTGATCAATCAATCAATCTTTCTTTACCTGAAAACTCGCTCGATATTGCAATAATCTTTCTCCGAGCCCCTGCGGGGGTCCAAGGAAGCGGCGTTGAAGTTGATGTTGTTGATGACGAGGCAAAGACCGGTGGGAATAGAGTTCAGCTTGTATTTGCCCAGGCGAACATGCAGCACCGCGTCTATGGGGGGCTCTGGCACAAAAAACATTTATACACACTACAGCTCATGCACAAGATTGCTCCCCTCCCACAGGTAAAATCACCCACCTTTTCCTGATAGACATTTACAACTTTCTCTTCAACTTGCAAATACATGGAGTCGCTAGCTGCCCTTCTTATGTCTTTGCTCACAACCTCTACACAATTCACCATTTACTCGGAGCTGTATTCTATGTCTTCGGCTTACTCCAGACAGGTTGGGGAAACTCAGTAGTTCACTCAGCTAAACAACAAACGTTTGCAGATTCTTCAGAATCTCTCTAAATCACTATCAAAGTCTTCTTCCTGTTGAACCAGTCTTGACTCTTTATATTGGACGTACAAACTTTTATCCATGTTTTCTCATACAGAGACAGATACCCTATGATGTATTCTATGTAACAAACTTATTTACTGTCCAAAATAAACTGCTGAAATTGCACGTAACTGAGTCGAGTTACAAATAATTCGGCCATTTCATTAAATCTGATTCCAAAATGTTCCACAACATATCATTCTAAGCCATTTTAGCGCAGTATCTACAGTGAATCTCCACCCCCGACTCCGAAGACGTCGGATCGATCCTCAGCATAGCCATTTTAAAAGTACACACTTCTCAGTTTTGTTTCTCGTTTTTTTGTGTCGGAAATATTTTATGCTTTCTTGTTTTCCTCGTTAGATGGAGAAATCAATGTCTCGGGTTATTTCGGCAGTGGAAATGAAATAAATGTGCTTTAACAAAAGAGTAGTAATCATCATCCAAGGGGACAACACACAGTTATGTATTCTCTCTCTTTCTCGTGATGTTCAAAGGCAAACCAGCTGACTAAAATGGGTTGTATGTTAAACGTTAGTCGATTTATTCTGCAGGAATGTTTTTGATGTTGGGATTACAGTTTCACGTAAATCAAACTCAAAAAAAGAAGGAAAACAAACTGAAAATCCCCCACTTTTCTGAAGGAGTAAAGCTTTTTTGTAGCTTGTTATTAACCACGAAGACTTACGTTTTCTGCAATCTCCCTGTAGTGGAGCCGTGTTAATAATTTGTATAAGCAGGCAATAATTATATTGGATTATAAAGGGGTTTGGGCATATAGACAAATAATACTGTACTCTGAGGTTTGCCAGAAGTTTGTATGTGGCTACAGAAATTAAGTTTTGCGGGAGGGTTCGTACGCAGTACCCGTATCAGTCTTGAGCACGTGTAGTGCCTTGTGTAGGTCATCCTGGTCCACGGGTACAAATATTCATCATAGTCAGCATCAATCATCATCTACCTGGTTTAGGGCCTTCATCCTCTAAAGGCTCAGCGATGAGAGGTTCCTGACAAACGAATTTCATGTAGAAGAGTCCCCCTGCCTTTGCAAAGACACGCTGGACTTCGAAGGCTTTGTCCAGATCGACCTGGAAAGACAGTTTCCGAGAATCAATCATCCGTGACCTGTGGTCGTAATCATACGAGTTCTTGTCTCCAGCATTCTAGTGATCTTAGGCTAAATCAAATTACAGTATTTTAAAATGAATCAAAGCGTTAATACTGAACATTTAAACATTTAAATTATATTAATTAAATCATTTACTACTTTAAATCGATACACAGATACATTCATAGGTAGATAAATACACAGAGAGAATCAGATGTAGTTTTTGTGCAAAGCTTTGTGACATCTTCAGCCAGGTAAATGCACTCTAACTGAAAACCCCAAATTGTGGATGAACATTCAAGTGTATCCAGAGTTATGAAGCGGTAATTTCAAATCTTTTTCTACTGGTAGCTTGGTCTCCATCTGACTCAAAAGGGTAATAGCAGTTACCACTGACTGACCCAAACAACAGCAAAGAACAGAGAAAATGGCGAAAACTGGTGGTAATATTATTTGGTGTCTTGATGGTCCATCAGCGATAACGCTGCTGCCGCCGCCGTTATTGACGACGACGACGATGATGACGACAACGAAAAAAATACGACGATGATGTAAGTCTTACTTTCAGGGTCTGGAGACCGTGAAGGCGCAGGGAGTTTATCACTGTCCGAAGCTTGGCCTCAGTGACCGGCTCTCTGTTACAGGTTTCTAACCGTCGATCGCAGGCCTCTAGCCCTCCACTGACCCCCACCAGCAGGACACGGTCTACGTGCTTCCCTAGGTTGTAGTACCACTGTCGATACAAAATATAAAATATAATACCACTTTAGACACACAATAAAGACGACAAAACCACTGTAAATACAAACTCTTGGTCACAGGACCACTGGTATCACAACCTACACAATATGCTATAGTACAACTGTGTACTAGAAAGATAGGTTCTATATAAGCCAATAGATAAGAACTGTAGCATGTAGTACAACTGCAGATCGCTGTAGATTTTAATGCCGCTGACACTAGATGGAGGCTACACTGTCATTATAAAATAAGAACAGCAGCCTGCAACAACACCATAGGCAAGAGCTGCAGGATGCATAAAATACTAAAGTAAGGTAAAGGTCGTCCCCTAAACTTTTCAGGTCGTTGGGGAGTGAGGTGTTAGAGACCTCACTTTTCTCAGGGCCAGCTTTATGCGAAAGCAATGTCCATCTCCTCTCCCTGGCTGCCGTACCTTCCCCAACCTTTTGCGGAATCAGGTACCCATTCCCGCCACCTGGGTCAACAGGCGCTACTCGGGTATCGAGCCAGCCCTCCTTTCAGTTCGGACGCAAGCGCTCTAACCACTCGGCTATCCGCTTCCCCGTTACGGTGAGCAAACTCCGTTGGCTGTAATACCACTAGACAAAACCTGTCATGCCATTGGAGAACTGTAGGCTTTAATGCCTCAGTAGACAAGAGGGTATGTGACTACAAAATGTGTATGGTCAGCTACAATGCTTTTGTACTTAAGGGGACAGGCTGTAATGCGACTGTAAAAAGGTGTAGGCTGTAACATTTGCTGTAACATTTATATAGGCAAGAACTGAAGGCTGTAATGCTGCAAGACAAGAGATGTATATTGTGTAAAGTCATCGTGTTTCTCGTTTAGACGACCTTCCTTAAATAAGGTAAAGCATAGGCAGCTTGCTGGTCAATGTAATCAGTGGGTATTTAAAGTGCGTTCATTTTTTTCCTTAAAACAAGTTTAATAGAGAGATCCGATTTTCTCAACTATAACTGTCCAGTTCTTCAAGAAAGATACATGATTGGGCAATATAAAATGTATGAAATTAGTAGATTAAATTCAAAATTTCAGTTTTAGCAAGACTGGCTTGATGTAGCTTACCAAAGTGCCCTCCCCCTTTTGTGTTACAACAGTAAAGTGTTATTCAGACACTCACCGCGTTGAAGTATTTTTTGGTCTCTTCGAGAGTCATCCGGTCGTTGCAGTCAAACAAGAGCACGACAACTTTTTCCTTGAGGGAAGTAAAGATCAGCCCACGGCTGTTCTTTTGTCGAACGTTGAAGTGGACATTACTTGGTGCCCAGGTGGGGAGAAAGCCAAGGATATGGGCTTGACTGGTGTCTGTGCCTACCTGTGTGAAGATAGCGTGCTGTGACCAATCACATAAAAGAATGGATGATAGAAAGAGGGGAGACAAAGAGGTAAATATGAGACGAAATCAGTCTGGTCGCCTGCCTTATTGTCTCGAGCCCCACAGCCTGGAATGACTCCCTTATCGCTTTCTCAGAGTGACCATCTTAGAGACTTGACATGTTGGCATTAAGACTCACTTCTTCTGTGAATGCTTCCAAAAGCTGATGGTCTTCATTTTGTGTCTTTCTCTCTCTCTCTCACTCCCATGACTATGTATTTAACAAGGTGTGTTACTTTATGTGTAACCCATGAACTCATTTGCTGAAGCGTGTGGAGCTCATAGCCAGGCATGGAAATGCGCAGTAATAATATGAATTCTATGGTGTTCTTGTTAATAATAATAATAAATAATAAATGCCTGATTTGTATAGCGCATATTCAAGCTCGTAAGGAGCATCCTCTGCGCTTGAGACAAGAACGAGAGATGGACAACATAAGAAGGAACGGGCGGATGAACAACAATACTGATGACTAATAAAAGACAAATCTAGGAAACAGCAAATAGGAATCAGGGAACAAGAATTAAGAGTGTCGTGATTCAGCAGAGGAAGACGAGTAGGAAAGTAGCAATAAACGGAAGGAGAGAGAGGCTGAAAAAGGACCAACATTGTGTGGACGGTTGTTATGAGTAATGTTCAACGAAGACGGGTTTTCAATTGCCTCAATGATTCGATCTCATAATGTCAAACATATATATAATTTTTATTTATTTTTCTCTTGCGTAGCCCTGCAAAGTAGTTACTACAATAAGATAGAAAGACAATGTACTGAAAATGTATCACTTGAAAATGTAACCATCCAAAATTCAGCGCTCACAAATCACAGTTACTATTATGAAGCTTCTCATAGTTGCATTGCATATGTCTAGTCGCGAGTTAAAAATAAATATAGAAAACAAACAAAACAACAATAATTACAGAAAGGAACAGGACATCGGTCAGCGAACAGGTTAATATGATAAAATAAATTAACACAGCCCGTTTGGGCAGTCAGTAAACTTCATAACGAATCTTCCTGAGAAAGGAAATGGAAGACCACGATGACTTCATCTCTGTCAGTGGTCACTTCCGGACTGAAAGGAAGATGAAGAACGAAGCGACTCACTTTAATTTTCAAACAGCTGCTCTCACGACTGTTTGTCCATAGTGTCTGGGAATATTTCCTGATGAGTTTTCCGGCGCCACAGCCGTGAACAAGGATATCTACGTTGTCACGTGACTGCACGGAGCCCATGGTTCAGCGTCCTCCAGGATGCCGGGAAACATTAGACGAGCGCCATGGCTGATAACCTTGAAGAGAAAAGACCTATTGTATCCATTCCGTAAAGGCCATTCTTAACCGGCGAGCGTTTGATAAAAGTTTTTTTTTTGTTGTTGTTGTTAATTTTTGACACAGTCGTCAAGTAAGTACATTATCAAACGTTCGTCCGATTATTAAGGCCCTCTGCGATTTTTATTTTGCATATTAAGGTACAACATTTTGGCTTTCAAACAACTGAAACCAATGTTTGATGTAGTGCGGAGGATTTCTTCTTACTTGGCCTATTGTATCCTTCATTATGTAGACGAATCAGGGGAAGTGAGGGGAGTGTTTAAAAGAGTGGCCTCCAAACTCTATAGCCCACACACTAGCCGGGTTCGATACCCGTGTTGCGCAGCTTACCTCTACCACTGTCCTCCACACACACACCTGCGCTTGTGCGAGCTATGTACAGGGCTAGGAGAGGTAAATGTGAATGAGAGGAGATAGGCACCTCACAAGAATGACAGCTCTAACACCACACTCAATGTCAAGGGTGGGCATAGTACGGCCCGCCGACGTCTTTGGACCGGCCCGTGGGCCAAAATGTGCAGTGCCCTTGTTTTCATTTTTATTCAGCCTAGGTTAATTGGATTGAAATTTATCCAGCGTTAGAAATCGGCAGTCCGTAACATTCTAACCGACGAAGTACAAAGATAACAAATAACACGGCTGACATGTCTGATGAAGTCGTTAGAGAGCATCGGGGGCGGCCGGGCGGGTGCCTTCAAAGGAAAGGCTGATTTAAAAATTTTATTGTGAGCGAATTCAAATAGCTTCACTTTACACAATAAATTCGGTTAGTGAACGCCATTATGTGCTCATTTGTTGTCTATTTCATTATCACTAGGTTTGTTGTGTAGTCACCTGGTTTGGGTTTTTTAAATTTTTTTTTTCGGTATTTTATCGGCCCGCGCATAGCTTAGAATGTTGAGACCGCCCCGCAAGATAAAACTTTGCCCACCCTGCTCAAAGTGCCTTTTTTAAAAATATATATACTTTCGCCGAATCTGGGACACCGGCGAAATGAAAACAAGAAAGGGTTATAAAAATTGCAATATTCTCAGGGGGCGTTAAGAGCCATGTTGTTTCTCTCAACCCCCGCGGTCCATAAAGTTGTCACAGCGGAGTGGCAAAGCTGCGTGGCCTTAAACTGTCTCAGCAACAAATGAGTCACAACCTGTTTTTTTTTCTTTTACTCTGAAGTCTAGAGACAAGCCATTCATTTGTGGCGAAGAAAAGAGTTGTTGCTGCAGTACGGCCGACACATCGCGATGTGAGTGGCCTGAATCCCTCAGCGAAATGTGAAGACGCATCAACTATGGAGGTGGAGTCCAAGCATTTCATTCGTTCCTGACCTCTTCCATAACCCTCTTTCTTTCTTCTTTTTTTTCAACAAATTGACAGGTGGAAGACAGGGTTGTCAGAAAATGAACGATCACTGTAGTTCCGCAAGAATCAAGAATGAAAAATATGGCTACAGATGTTGCGAACTTGCAGAGGGCGGCCTTCACAACAGTCAATTCGCTGTTTTAAACAAAAATGGTGCAATATGAAAACCCAGCAAACGAGATCACGTGCTGCGCACACATGAACAACCAAGAACAAGTTCAAAACCATACAATAAAGCTCATAAAGCACCTTTCACAAGGCAAAAACACGCACACGTACGCGCGCGAGCACACACACACACACACATCGCGATGGTACCCACCATTGCCTCGATCGACGTAGCAGACGTAGTGTTTCTGTTTTTCAGTGTGTGCATGTATGTTTGTGCTTTGCACGTTTTTGTTTGTTTCGTTGCATGCATCGTTACGGATGCGCGCGCACATCGAGAGTGGCAGAGTGATGGGGGAGAAGGGGAACTCCACCCGTTCTTGACGGCAGTCACAAAAGTTCTCTGCATGTAATAAGCAGGCGGGAAGTCTTTCTCTGGCTGCAGTCAAGATGTGGATCAAAACAGCAAGCAGTGAGTGGTGTCATGTTTCAAATTCCCTATTACACCGACGTGCGGAAAACCGACAGCCAAGATTACCCCAACATGCGAGTGATTGCCCTCGCCACTTGGACCTCGCCCCCAAGTTTTACTGAACTATTTTAATTAAACATTTCACCGGGTTGTCATTAGGGCACGAATTGAATACGAAGTCGCTTAATGTCTGTTTTCAATGGCTGCGCTTTATGTTATCAGTTTTCTTATTTTTCTCATATTGTCTACGATTGACTAACACTCGGAATGCTTCCCAGCTTAAGTAAAGTACATTTTGTCCACCTTTGGCAATGAAGTCTAAGAATGCCTCTCAGCTGTTCAACCAAAGTATCCTTGCTCAACCAAACTACCTCTTGTCTATCTTTAGCAAGAATGGTCATTCGGGGTTCTTGGACCAGCGGTACCCTCCTTGTGCTAATTTATATTTGTAACTGTCTCTAATGCAGTTTTATTCATCCACCCAGTGTATATGACCCAACATATGGGAATCATATCGAATACATTTTGATTCCCATCCACTCATTATAAGACATTCTAAGCACCTCAGGCATACTCAATACTCATCAAAGCCAACATCCTCAACAAATTCCGTGCCATACTCATTCTCGGTCATCGTCACACGTCAAATCATTTCCACTCATTTCGAGTAATAACCGACAGATTGCGAGTATTACCCGATACATTTCGATTCTACTTCCACACACTTTGAATTGAATGATCTTCAACACGTTTCAAGTTGTACCCAAACATGTCTGGTCATCATCAGTACCCACAATGCGTCACGAGTACAGCCAGCAAACACTATCTTTGACTTTGTTCGGCTCTGGGGAAACTTAACATGATAAGTATTCTAAGACTGGATAATGAATAACGATTATTTTAACATACACATTAACTTCTTGGTTTCTGAAGAGATGGCAAAAGAAAACTTTTATCGTGTGACTACTGTGACTATTTTTTTTCATTAACCGTCCACATTGGCCACAGTCTCCTCCGCAACTTCCTGGTGGATCTTGTGATGAGCGCTTTTCCTCTTATTTGTATTGTACATGAAAGTTCACCTACCATCCCTGGCACCAGACGACATCCAGAGATTCATGAACCACGAATAAATTTAACTGTAGCTTTTCACATCCTTTAAAGTCGAGTGAAATCTTATCTCTAAATTTCGGGTTTCGAACAAACCGTTTTCTTAAAACCGTGTCTAAAACGAAGTTGCATGTCGCTTCTCAGCTATCGCCGTGCTTTGAGCTCTTTCAAGAAAGAAAACAAACCGACACTGATTCATGACAGAGGAGTCACCATTTGACATGAAGGGCTTTCTCTGTCACAATCTTCTCAACTTTACTCATGTCTTCCTTGATGTACTCGGTTTCGAAACTGTATGGCACGAACTTAGTTCCCTGATGGCAACGTTTCCACGACTGCACTAAAGAAACTAAAAGTTCACGCCCAGTGTGCTGCACGGTTACTCGGCAAAACAAAGCATGCCAGCCTCTTTATATCACCGGAAAGATGTGATTTAAGAGGAACATGATAGATGTGCCAAAATTATCACTAACGTTGACAGCAAAATGAAATCGATTCGCCTGTTATGCTTTTATACATATCATGGTGCCTAATTCAGATAAACAGTAAGAAATAGTGAGAGATTAAGAATGAGAGAATGTGTCAGTAAGCCACAGTAAACCCAACTATATCAAAATCACTAAATGTGCTTCCTCCTCTGTTATTTTTATTATTCAATGGTGTCACACATAGCTTTGAAATATCTACCTCTACGTTCGATATGTATACCTATTTCTTCTACATATGAAATGTACATCTGTTTCTACTGCTTGTGGGACATCCAGCAACCAGTTAACCACAAGACCATTGAACACTTACTTTTCACACAAGTACATGTTTTGCTATAGAGTAATTTACTCATCTTAGTAATTATTACACTTTTGTGGACCGGTTGGTCTATTTTGTTTAAGGATGTCTAGTCATCACCAATAAAGAAAGAAGTCCAGCTGTTACGAGACAGAAAATGTTAGAAATACAGCAGAGAGAAAGTGTGTGTGTGTGTGTGTGTGTGAAAACGTGCGTATTTGCCTTCTTCCTTAATGATTAATTGCTTTGTTTAATGTTGTTTGTCAACAAGAAATTAATTCCCTGAAAAGCCCACCGAAGATGAGGCTAGAGTACACATAGCCAGCGAGCCGGAACGGATGGCGACATCCCACCAGCAGCAAAAACGTAGCCACAGGCTCACACCTACCTGGCATGTATTCCACAAACACAGTTAGCCAACCATACTGTACTGAAAAAGGTAGCGAAGCCATTGAAGTGACCTATGACCCTGTCATGTACTTCCTGGTACATTTATCTCTTTCCAACATGGCAACCTGCACATAAATCTGAGGGCTTATCTGCGGTTGTGTAAGATCCACGTACAGAGACCGGTGAGGAACTTTTAGTTGTCAGTGCAGTTTGAAATTAGTTGTTTATTAGATTCACAAACGGTATCCGAGTTTGATACTGAAGGAGTGTAGGTACTGCTCCTTCGTGGTGCCGATGACAACAGACCTTCGTCATGAAAGCTCGTTGTCCTTCTGACATGCGACTCCAAAGACAAGATTGCCAACACAATCTGCACTGTAAATGGGTGAGGTGAAGTGCTGACCCGAGCAGCTCGATTGTATTATGGCCAACAATAGTTCAGAATGCGTCAAGTAAAGACAAGAACTTGGGTAAGAAAAATAAATCCATAAAATTGAACTGTTGACTCTTTGTTTATATTTACAATAAACCCAGCGTAGCCGACGAGAGGAACAACTGATTATATGGATTATATGGATATATAATATTTCTGTATTCTGTGTTTTGTCATGAAAAATATACGACACGATCAGTGGCGTAGGAAGATGTTCGGCGTTGGGGGGGGGGGGAACTCCCGGGTGACAGTAAACGGCGTTCGCACTCGCACATTACGTAAAAAAGGAGGAGGGTATGTGCACGCATGCATTAAACAACAAAAAACAAACTGAACCCTGACTCCCCCGGCTAACACAATCACAAGAAATGCGATAAACGTTATAATAATAATTATTAAACATATTAATCAAGGTTTGCAAGTCAGATGCCAAAAAAAAACGTCTTCTGTGATTTCTATGCCCATCTACCAAATCACAGACACATAATTATATACAGACCAAACAGAATAACAGATAACTTATGTTGAGTTTAATACAACAATTACATAATCTTAATAAGGAATACGAATAAGCTGCAGCGTAAAATAAAACTGAGAGGAGAGATATTATGCAACACACAAAGAGGGTTAGTGTTGTGTGCGAATAATCTGGCCCGCATGGCTACAATAAACTGAGATTTTACTTAACTACATGGCTCCGCCTTCATATGGAACACTGACAGATGTCTCCAGCTGTTCCCTGAATGGTCGAAGGGGAAAGGTGAATTCACAGTTAATCACGGATTATCTCCACATCGAATGTCCCAACGTTATGTTATGTTAATCCTATGCTGACTACACGCAGCTTTACTGTTCCACTCCACCATCTGAGTCTCACTCTGCTATTAGCTCTCTAGAAGCTTGTATCAGCGATGTCAAGGGCTGGATGGTAACAAACAAGCTTAAACTAAACGATGATAAAACGGAAGCCCTCTTGTGCCATAGAAGAAGACATCAACCTTCACTCGTCAGTCTTCCCAATCACATCAAGGTGGGCGACAGCAACATCACCTTCACGTCATCCGTTAGGAATCTGGGATTTATTGTCACTGATGACATGACACTCGATAGACATGTAGCAGCTGTCTGTCGGTCTGCCTATTATGAGCTCCGTAAGATCAGTGCCATCCGTCATTTTCTCTCTACACGCGCCACCAACACTCTTGTCTGTGCGTTTGTTCTTTCTCGACTTGACTACTGCAACTCCTTGCTGGCAGGCTGCCCCTCATCCCTCATTCAGAGACTCCAGAAACTACAGAACTCTGCTGCGCGTCTGGTGCTTAGAGCAAGGAAACGAGACCATGTCACTCCTCTCCTTCGTTTTCTACACTGGCTACCCATCCGTTCTCGCATTCAGTACAAACTGTCTGTGCTGTGTTTTAATTTCTTTGCAGGCTCATGCCCTGACTATTTCTCTGAACTTCTCATCCCTTACTCTCCGTCCAGACAACTACGCTTTTCGTCTGACGACCGTATCCTAACTGTTCCCGTCACCAGAACAACAACATATGGTCACAGGACTTTTGGTTACTGTGCTGCAATGCAATGGAACTCTCTTCCTTTCCATATCCGCCACCTTCCTACAACTGAATCTTTCAAATCTGCACTGAAAACGCACCTCTTCCTTGAGCATTACTCCTAACACAGTCCACACAATGCTCGTCCTTCTTACCCCTCCCCCTTCCCTCTTGCTACTTTACCCATCTTTCTCGGCAGAATCACTATTTTCTCTGTTCCTGTTACTTGATGCCTTTTGTTATCTGTTTCGTCGTCAGTACTGTCGTTTTCTTTCGTCCCCTTTGTTCTGTACCTATTTAGTCCACGTCTCTTCCCCGTTTTAAGCGCTAAGAGCATGCTCTCTATGAGTGTGAATATGCGCTATAAACATCTTCACTATTATTATTATTATGTGTACAATAAAATTGCCACATATATCCAATGTAATGTATGTTACCAGCGACAGTCGTTGGTGATAAAAGAGCGCCCTTGTGTTGTTTTACTCATGCATTTTCCACTGAGTCGTAGATAGCAATAATACAAGTCTCTCTCTCTAAAAAAAAAGGACGACGAGAACCTCTTGAAGATCTTCATTCAGATTTGAGCAACTCACAAAATACCCATTTAGGGACTCTGAGAGTCTCTGCCTTACTTAGTTGTAGTCAAAGCCGCCAATCCGCACTAAACCGTTGGTGTCTAGTAAGATAGACGGACGTCCTCGTGCTTTGCTAGCATTTCCCAAAGTGTAATGGTTCCTGTCTGGTTGGCAAGACTGGGGTATTAGTGTGCAACTAATTCGTTACTGGCTTCTCTCTTCACGATGGTCAGTGTGGCCCCTTTAGCTACCAGGTTGTAAGCGATAGCAAATAATTTTAGAGTTTAGAAAGGAAACGTGGCGGCAGTGAGTGGAAGGGGGATATTTTATGTTGGTCAAACGACGCAGTCAAAGAAAAGGGGGTAGCATTATGGGGGAGGGGGTCGGAAGACCACACTCCATGTACTGATGTACTGTCCGGTTGGTCTCTCTTAGCTCAGGTATCAACACAGGCTGCAATTAGCATGGCAAACAATACCAAAGGACTGTCCCTGATCTGGTGAATGAGGTGTTAGAGCCTCCACTTACCTCAGGGCCAGCTTTTGTGACAGTGATGACCGTCTCCTCTCTATGTTCCCCTACCTTTTATGGTCACGGTCACTGATACAGAAACAGGGAGCATGCGCGTCTTTGCGTTCGGATTAAGTTCTAGTAACCATCAAGCTATCTGCTCCCCCTTAATACTAAACACGACACGTATCTTAATGATCTCAAAATTATGCATTTTTCATAAATGTCTTTTAAATATGTTAATAAACTTACAGTAAACTTACAATAAACCCTAACCCTTGTCTTTGATGCCTCCGAAAAAATTTGTAGTTGCCAATTTGTATTTTTTAAACTGTGTGCTTGTTTGTGTATGGGGGAAAGGAAAGTTTGGGATACTGTTTCTTGTGAACTGGTGATGGGGAGCAGGGTGATAACTGAGATGATTAAAGGGCACCTTCCCCCCAGGATGACCAGACCACCGGAGTGGACACCAAGGAAAGGTGACAGACCGGCGCGATTTATGAGCACCTGCCTGGCAGGTCACTCAGCCAAAGCCAGGAAGACACTTACCAGGTCCCCCTCCCACAGCAGCAGCTATGATTCCATTTATCACCATTGACTCTCCCTTCTTTATTTATTTTGCTCTCTGTGAGAGGTTACGTCTAAAATTTTTTTTTTTTTTTGGGGGGGGGGCAAAATATTTTTGCCCATCCTGTATTTTCATTGAGGGGGCGGCTGCCCCCCTGGTTCCTACGCCACTGACGATGATGCCCTGGCATATTTTGTTTTGTACATTCGGTTTTAATGACTGCTAATGAAAGCTACCGGAGCCTTGTCATCGTGCTGAAAACTGCCTCTGTATTTCCGCAGTTGTCACTTGACCATGGTAGAGTATGTTTGTCTCTATCGTAGAGTATGTTTGTCGCTATGGTACAGTGTGTTTGTCACAGATGCACGTGAATCCGATGCTCCGATTCGTCACAGTTCACACGAGAATCTTGTGGATCGATGCGCCTGTTCACAAGCGAGTCTAGTGGCGCAATATGTCACAGTTCACACAATTCACTCTCGTACATCAGTATGTCTGTCACACTTCATTCGCGAATCTCTGTGGTACATCAACAAGTCACTGTGCACGTCACAGTTCACAAACGAATTTTCTGGCGCATCTATACGTTCCAGTGAATCTTGTTGCTGCACGTGAATCTTGTTGCTGCATCCACACCACAGAATCAGATACTTCACACTTACAAGCCACTACGACAGACTTCTTGTTAAGAAGATTACAAAGGACAGAAACAGATGCTCCGCTACACTTTGTTTTGACCGAACGTTTGTCACTAGAAGCAGAGTGACATGAAAAGATTGTCATGTCTGGATTTTTTTCTCAGAAATAAGTGAAAATAAGAACCTGTCCCGCAGCTGGTCTCGATTTTCCTACTAAAAGCAGACAGCAAATCCAGATAAAAGGACGCATGATTGAAGAACCTTTTTAACCAGACATTTGTCGACTATGTGACGTTGTCAAACAGACACTGTCGACTATGTGACGTTGTCAGGAAGACTGTCGACTATGTGACTTTGTCAACCAGACGACTATATGACGTCGTCAACCAGCCAATGGCGACTATGTGACGTCAGGCAGACTGTCGACTATGTGACGTCGTCAACCAGACACTGTCAACTATGTGACGTCGTCAACCAGACACTGTCGACTATGTGACGTCGTCAACCAGACACTGTCGACTATGTGACGTCGTCAACCTGTCACTGGCGACTATGTGACGTCAGGCAGACTGTCGACTATGTGACGTCGTCAACCAGACACTGTCCACTATGTGACGTCGTCAACCAGACACTGTCGACTATGTGACGTCGTCAAACAGACACTGTCGAGTATGTGACGTCGTCAACCACACACTGTGGACTATGTGACGTCGTCAACCACACACTGTCGACTATGTGACGTCGTCACCAGACACTGTCGACTACGTGACATTGTTGGGCAGTTTTTTGTGTCCGTCTCCTCCTAATTCACGTAACCTATTTTGCCCGAACTGTTGGACAGCAGCATCCGGTTACGTAGCGCCTGTAACAAGCAGTACGCCGCCTTTTCTCCTCCATGTTCCCAAACAGGAAGCATGATCAAGTGAAACGCTGGGGCCGGATACATGTTGCTGAATGTGTGACTATATGAAGGTCATACACAAAAATCCAGTCTTGGAAGAAATAAAACGATTTTAACTTGCAAATGTGTTGAAAGCGTCAAGTCCAAGATTATGTGACCAAAAGCGGAAATCCGACTGGATGATTTTAATACACATAATTCCCTACACATAAAGTTGAAATAATATATTAAGTAAAGATGGCGAAAATATCATTTCCAGCCAGTCTAGTAAACTTAAAGTGTAAGCAGTAGTTTCCAGAATAGTCATCTAAAACCATACGAAAATAAATCCAATGACTGCATTTAGAGTCAGACGAAAAGGTGCGAAAGGTGTAGCTAGATGTCTTACTGGCTGCCCGTGTTATGTTCCAAAGTGTGATCTTCCGATTTCTTTTAGACGAGTGAGCAAACGTGCTGTGCTGAGTGCGTGCACATTCCTGTGCTAACATATATATGTGACGTATGTCTCTGCTTGCGTCTCATGTTTGTAATGTCTAGATGATGAGGAGGAGGACGACGACGACGATTTATAGAGCACCGTTCCCTAATGGTTTACAGCGCTTTAAAAATCACATACTAAGATCATAAAAATAGCATAAGATTCGGCATTATCTCAACAACAAAATATAGACTGAATCGAAAATATACATATAGCGAACCAAGTGCATGAACCACTTAGAGACGCTCCAACTAAAGCATACTGCATCAGTCTAGACACAATCATACGTGCTGACAGTAATTAGATAAACGGTAGCTTCCACCAGGAAGATGTAGCGGAAGCTCCTTGTATGTTCAACTTCAGGCCACAAACAGCCCTGTGTAGCCGCGCCTCTTCTTGCGCAAGGACCTGGGAGGCTGTTGCGAGTGGATGTGACTCGACTGAGGTCATTGCGCATGAGCGGTTCATGCTTCTTCACATACACACGCACACACATTTATACATGCGCAAACACATGCACACGCACACCAAATGACTAAATTTCAGACCATAAAATGCTCTTTTATGTATAAGACAAGAAAAGGAAACAAGAATCCTCACAAAGACTAGCCCCGGCCTGTCTCAATGTACACGACTCGCACGCGCGTGCTGGTGTGTGTGTGTGTGTGTGTGTGTGTGTGTGTTTGACACATCTTTGTGAACATGAGAAGCAGTCTGGACAGAAAAAAGTGACAGCAATGTAGGACACTTTAAACGGGAGGAAGTATATCACAACACCATAACCAATAAATGCCTACAAGTATGGGTGTGACAGAACCTTCCCATCATACATGACTATGTAATAGGGCAGGTGGTCGGGTGGGGTCATAGTTGGCTGTCCGACTCGCCATGTTAGTTGCTGGAAAGTCCAAGTAAATTCCTTTCAGGTCCACAGTGTCGGGGACTTGAAATTGCATCTCGTCATTTATTCTCGCAAAACTATCTCCAGAAAAAAAGTTTCCCTTACTCTCCAACACGCAGGATTGACTTTATTTTTAACTTGCAGCGTCAGTTCAAAAGCATCCAATGTACGAGTTTCCGCTTTTGATTTCGCGATAGGTTTTGTCTCCTTTCCAAAACTCAAGGTGAGAATTCGGATGATCAAAGGCGCATATTTTGCATATGGAACAGCGTTCTTTGCTCACGTTTTGGACATTAATAACTTGTAATAAACTACATTCGGTCACTTAAAAATATTTTGCCTTTCATGTTAGCCTCAAACTACACAGTTCTGCTGACGAAGTGAAGAGAACACCTCTTGAAACAATTAAGGTTTATGGCTTAAACTGATACAGCCTAGACCACAATTTACACTGAATACATGAAGCCACAAATATATTAAGACATATATCTGTCATTGTCTAGCTTAAAGGTGGGGAACGTTTTTTCCTCCATGGGCCGGATTTTACAGGTGAAACTTAACCTCTACAAGAATCTGGTCAAAACTAAAATCGACGTTTATAGCAGAGTGGACAACATGTTCAGGTTCCCGTGGCACAGAGAGGAATTTGTTATGATCTAATCATGTGAACACTCCTAGTGAGTATTGCCAAAATTAGCCTGCAAGGAACGATCGGAAAAAGCAAAAAGATGATGGGATATAGGTATAGGAAGCTGGTGGAAAAACATGAACAAGTAGACCCGTTCAGACAGCACTCAAGCATCCTGCGTCTAGGCCCGAGCTCATCTATTTTTTTTAAACTGTTAACTGGATGGCGATCATAACGAAGTATGATAATAACTGCTGAAAATAGAAGACTAAGACAGCAAGGAAGTTTATGTGGAATGTAATGCTCTGATTCATTTTACGTTTTGCCTAATGCCTCAAGAGCAGCAAGATTTTCTCCTTTTTTTGGAAAAAAAGGATTAAAGTGTACGCTTATCTGATCTGCCATGAGTGAAGCAAAGAAACATGGCGGCTCGATCCTTTCATCAGTGTGCTGTCGCTTCAAACTCAAAATTTACTACTAGTCATGTAGCACCTACTGTGAGAAAACAAGCACTCATGCTGCGTAAACACATTAAAACTTACTGTGATGAAACAAACACTCATACTGGGTAAACAATGTAAAAATTCCACCGTCAGTGTCAAATACGAAAGTTAAAACCTGGAAATCCCAGACTATGCAAATGTTGCCTAATAAACGTAATGACCACTATTTCATGCACACTTTGCGAAAACAAGATAAGTGTTTACTTCTCCCTTTGATCACATAAAAAAAATAACAGACCTAAGCTCGAGTTAGTTTGTTTAGACTCCTTGAGAAACCCGATACGCCATCCAACCACCGACAATCACATCATGCAACTGTTCTACTGACGGGCCACCGACTGTCGGGCGGTGGAGAAAAAGTTTGTTGAAATGAAAAGATTACTTACCCGTAGAACACAATAAAACATTAGCTGGATAGCTGACTATAATTTCTAACTGTTTATACTAAATTGTCCTTCTGATTTCCGGGAGTACTTCCCAAGGAAGCCTGCACAGGTTCTGGTTACCCAGATTCACAGTGTTGACATACACCACGGAACACAAGTTCGTGCATACACTGGCGGCTGTGCAATACTTACTCCTCACTGTCATTGGCCAGGCTATAATTAGACCAGCCAATACAGATCGGCCTTACTTGCTCTTGCGGCACGCGAGGGGGGATGCATTCTGCACAAGAACACTATGGATCCTTTGTAGCGCGGATACAACTTCAGCAGGGGGTGGACGACTGTGGAGAGACTCTGTTTGCAGAGCTTATTGTTTGTCCCCCGGGTGCTCTGATAAAGTTTTATCCAGTTTCATTGATATATCTGACGTTGAAATGTGTAGTACGGTCTGATTAGTTCTTACTATAACACTTTAAAAAAAAAATGCTGGTGGGCGCGGTCCAAACTCGCAGTGTTGTCATGAGAGCCAACTGTCAAACGCTCCGATTCTAAAAAGAATGATACATAAATAAAAGCTCCTAAGTTTAGAAAAATAACGAAATAGTACATCCTGTTAGAGGTTACCGGATTTTGTTAAGTACCTTTTGGCTGGTTTATTTTCTTTAGACACTTACTCTCGATGTAAAGATTATTTCCGTTTATAATTTACTCTTAATGCGTCCATCTGCATTCTTCTTCCTTACACGTAGGAACACTTGAAGTACTTTTTCTCTCTTCTCTCTTATCCACGATCTTTAATTTTCAAGTACCTTTTTTGTTCTGCAGTATTCAGACACACTTTCCGGACATTATCTGAATGCACAGTGTAGTTGGCTTTTAAGTGAAAAATATTGTAAATTTAATTAAGATATAATGCAATTAAATCTTCCAGATTTGAGAAAGGTACATTCCGTAAAAGTTTGTGAATATAACTCTTTTGGGGAGGTTGGGGGAGGGGTGCATAGTACGCTTCAGCGTCGATATATCGAACAAGGGAGACAAGCTCTAATTGACGTTGCACCTTAAACATGGATATCTTCCCTTAGAGTGCGGATCGTCGTGACAGTGCTGAGGATGACCAGATGGTTAGCCCATTTCACACCAAGCGAAGTACAAGGCTATCCAGCAGTCTAGAGGGTCATGGTGATGCTGTGCGTGTCGCAAGAGCGTGTAAGGTCGATGTGTATCGGGTGATCTATTTTTAGCCGGGCACGTGACTGAGAAAAATAAGACGGGGGTAGAAAATGTGACGAATGTTTAACTATATTCGAGGACAAACGGTTCCTACCACGGACTTGTATTATACACGTCCGTGGTTCCTACTGGGTGTCCAAAATTTGCATATTTCGGTTTTGTGGTGGATGAAAAAGGTGAAATTCTTATTTGATTTACCGATTATTATGAATCAATGTGATTGACGAAACAAGGCAGAATCCCAATTTAAAAGCGTTTTATTGTCAATAGCTCAACTTTTTATGTGGGAAAATAGGAAAACTAACTGAATGCAGAAAATACTGACGCAGAGACAAATATTTATCCAAGGCCAAAGATCAGATAGGCTGGGGGATGGTTGAAAGATTGTACATGTATTATAATTAGCAGGGATCTACAATTACTTGATAATCCCTGGATGCTTAAGCCGCCAGCCAGCCATACTATAACACGCTCTTAAAAAAAAAAATAGACTAAAACCTTACTCCTCAGTTTTGACCTTGAAGAGTTAAAGCATGTTATGTTAATAATTTAAAAAAAAAACGAAATACAGTGACTAGTTTTCGAAATGTTCGAATAATATTGTTTTATAACTTTAAGCATTAATTAGTTTCAGATCAGTGGGTAGCGGTCACTAATATGCACCCAACAGAGCGATGCTGAGTGAAAATCTGACAGTAAATATCACATACAAGTCATGACAGAAAATAAACAGTTCAGGCATTAAGAATGCTTCGGAGAGATCCGCTAAATATATGGCAGCAGAGAACGCACGCACGCACGCACGCACGCACAGCTCCACACTGAATTACCGGTGTACTTGTTATCACCCAAACATAAAACGTTATCTCAGCAGATTACGGTAGCATATACAAAGCGAAGTATGATTGTCGCAGAAGACATTTAGCAACAGTTACGACAGAAGATTGGTACTCATACAACAAATCTATCTACTGCCTTAAGAAAAGCAGTCCGTGCATAATCCATAGCACAAGGTTACACTTTGAATAACAATTCGTATAAATACAATACTTAAAGACCAACTGCTGAAACAGGCTGTAATAATATTTGACACATAACTGAACATTCATGAGCAGCAAAATAAAGATAAACGTGAAAGTAATCCAATCCACGTAGAACTTTACACGGTCATATACAGTTGCTAGAGCAGCTATATTTCTTAAACACACACCACACACAAATGTGAAAAATGTTTCATAAAAATATTCTGAAGCGCTTAGTGACGCGACACGCGTCGATAAAACTATTTAAGAATTCTATATGTAGCTGTACAACTAACGAAAAATTTTCAAACTAGCATAGGTGAGCAAGAGAGTGTATGTTAATAGAACTTGGAGGAGACATTTTAATATGACATGCGCGTGCATGCGCTTGCACGTGTATGTGTGTGAAACCTTTCATATGACCCCGTGCACTTATATTTTAATAATACTCCACATTCCTAAACAACTTTAAGGAACACTCTCACGCCAGTGTAACCTTCTGCATACAAACCTCTGATGTGAATAACGCACGATCTAATATTTAAACAGATATATACCAACATGCATAATCTTACAAAAATAGGTCATGTACTATATTTAACCTGGAAATAAATCAAAAGTGACATGAATTTGAAAGGCAGCGCAGCTTAACACTATATGTTTCTTGCGCCGCACATGGACAAAGAAAAAACTAAAATATAACTTTTTTTTATAACCTTCGTCTGTTGTGGCTGTTCTAAGAAGATCAAAGAACTGCAGCATAAACCGAATAACATCGAATACAGGCACATACACAGACACACGCACGCACGCACGCAAAATACAATCGCCCTGCTTCAGACAATGATTGTGTCGGAATGAATCGTCTCCTCAGAAAGGTCAAAAGTCTTCCGTGCCAGGTCCCGGATCGACGGTAGGGTTGTAGTACGTTGTGGTAACCTCCTTGTACAAAGGGTTGTTTTCCTGCAACAAACAACAAAGCACACTTTTATCCAGAATTAATAACAACTGGATGCACACCATGAATATTCGTATTCGTGGCTAAACGGACACACGAGCACTGTCCAGCGAAGACATCACCCATTGTCCATCCCTCGCCATTTTGGTGAACAGATGAAGATGGATATTGGTTGATGGGTCGTTGGAATGATTGACGGTGGATGCATGATTGTTGGTTGCATTGGTGAATCGATGATTGATGGATTAACAGACTGTCCCTTTAGAGTAGGTACCGGCACGCACGCCTTCCCGCTAGTGGAAAGCGGGTGATCGCACAAAAGTTGCTCGTTTTCAATTCAAAGATTTTGTATGGACTATTAGGAACATGGATTTTGTCATATTTGAAGCTGTATATCTTCCAAAAAAGACCTTGCAAGTTTGTAGAAAAAATTAGGACAGCAGTATATAATAGTTGCTTTGAAATTTTTTTTTAGGTGTATTCAGTAAATTATTATTTGAAATGGACTACTTGAAATATGTCTTCATGCAAATCTCCAAGCGCAAAACTGTGTTTTTTTCTAATTTTGATGTTTTTTCCAGTATGTCTTTTTGCAAATGAGTTTTTCAGTCACTTGAGTAGATAGCCAGTGCTGGTAACTTCTCGTACAAAGTAGCTGGGGACTTCTAAGATTTCAAGATGCCACATATGAGAGCTTCAAGCATGGTCCAAAATAAGGCAGTAAATCAAATAACAATATCTCCAAATAAAGATAGAGACTCAGTTTTTGTTTTGTTTTTTTTATATTTTCTTGCACTTTCATCTGAACATAAAGAAATATTTTTAAAAAAATTAATTTTGTGTGGCGGTACCTACTTCGAGAACAAAGGTGGAAGCACTTTATGAAATCAGCTACTCACAATGTATCTTAACTACTATTCCAGTGGGACAAAACACAAACCACAGCATGTTTGATCTTTGTCCACCCATGCGTAGAAGTAAGCAGTGGCACATTGATTAGTACACGAATATGCATATGGACACATATGCATACATTTATATCATGCACTCTCACACATATTGCATGAGCAGGAAACACTGTATATACACATCACGCACAAGATAACAAAGGTGGGACAAACCTTCCTGGTCCAATTACACCCCTGCCCTTTACCTTTGGGATCCCCTCCCGGCTCAGTTACCTACCCTGGCCCAGTTGGGTTTCTGAAGCTCCTTCTCGAAGCGCGCGTATTCCATTTTGTCGAACATCAGCGTCAAGATCTTCCACAGCATCAGCAGCAGCAACCCCACCAACACCACTCCCCCTACCACACCTCCAACCACAATCCACAGGTTGATGTCTTTCGGGCACACTGCAGTCAGAGTATCATCAAAGTATGTACTGTTGTGTAGATAACTTCTAAGGACACACGTGTGCGAATCTGCTTATCACATATTTCCTAAAGGAACTGATTTTTAAAAGTCTAACAGACAATTGTTAATAGTTTAATGTATACATTAGTTTATATTCGAATGGAACACCGGGCCTTGGCGGCTAAAAGACAGGAGAAGGGAACGCTGCTAACTTCAGCAAATGCAGACCACGTCTAAAAATCAAGTGTACATAATAAAATATAGCTTTGACAAAACCGTTTATGATATATTAAGAATTGACAGATATTTATGTGTATCTAAATCTTCGGTTTTTACTTCTGTTCAACTAAATCACGGTCATATTTACCAACATATCGATAAACTGCCGGCTGGTAAAACTATTACCTGACTACCTGGGGCCATAAAGATGGGGCTATAACCGCTGTCTGCGGGTAGCAGATTTACCCAGCACAGGTACGGTAACAGGCTGAGTAAATGTGCTTCGTGGCTACGAAGCCAAAGCTACATCCGTACTCCCTGGCTTGCTTCACCTCAGTCGAATAACAGTCAATAGCCTTTGCAAGCCCTCTGTGGCCATAGCTGTGTATGCAAGGTAGGGACCTCTCGATCAGCTGACCTAGCTCTCCGCCAGTTACAGGACCCCGTAAAGCTCCCGTTCCTCGCTAACCACAGGGTAACGCTACCGCTGCTTATATCTGCGAAACCTAATCTGAACACTTTGAAATCGACAATGGAGGCTACCTACCAGGCTGGTCTTGCATAACAATGGTGATGTTGCCCTCGTTGTCAAGAATGGAATAGTGGATGAGGCAAGAGTCTATGCGCTCTGAACAAATGCCCGGAGTGCTGGCTACAAAATAAATAAATAAATAAATAAATAATCAATCGATTTTGTGGCTCAAGATTTAGATGTATTTATGATCTCCAACAGCAAATACAGCTCTTTACGGCTAGACGACCCTGATTTAATTTCTGAATGTGTTGCACGTCGTGAAATGCCACGCTCTAACAGTGTGTTAAAAAAATATATATATTGCGTGTTTTTAAGTTTAATATTTGAGTCAAGATTGAACAAAAGAAGGCTTCTGACGCATGTATGGAAACACATACACACACGCACGTAAACACACACCCACTTAATAACTGCCGATATTTCTCGTACGAGTTAATCTGGCAGGGAGTGGGAGGGTGGCTTGCCGTATGGTACGTGTTCTCGTGTGGGGCTGAACTATTTCTGGTCTGAGTTTGATCCGCTCAGCTGTGGGCGTTGCCTGCTGTGGTGTACACTGTACAGCCGCGGTTCTCAACCTGGGGGGGGCGCGCCCCCCAAGGGGGGCGCAAGCTGCTGAAAAGGGGGCCGCAAAGGCGGTCATTTTCTCATATCTCATATAGGTATTAGTGGCTAAGGGGGGCGCGCGGACGTACCTTTATTCGTCTGGGGGGGCGTCACAAGTAAAAGGTTGAGAAACGCTGCTGTACAGGGTCGTTTATTGGTCGACATCTTTTGGGTGATGTGTGTGTGTGTTTGTAGGGGTGGGGGGTACATTTGTGAGCTGAGGTGTGCACAATGCACTCACCGTCGATATCGAGAACTTTGACTACCGACGGACAATTTCCTGGACATGCTGAAGAGTCGGGCTTGTCGATATTGCAGCGAACGCAGTTCCAGTTGACTTCGCACACAGTCCTTCCACAGAGCTGTCAAAGAGAGGGGAAAAAATGGTGCCCAGCCAGAAACGTCACAGACTTTCTTCACAGGTGTTAGATAAACAGTGAAAACAGACTTCAGCACAAACACGCTGCAGTACTATTGTATAATTTAGAAACACACACACACATATATATATATATATACACATAGGTACAATCACTCAAAACGTTACAACACGCTCAAAGCAGTGCTTAAACAGTAAAACAAAATTAAGCGTGTATGCATATGAGCGAATGTACGTGTGTCATGTACGTGTGTGTGTGTGTGTGTGCGCGCGCGTAATGATGATTGATACTTACGGGACAGTCGGCGCAGTATTTTCCACTGTAGCCGCGCTCGCACTTGCAGCTTCCGCACTCACACACTCCATGGGCGGAACAAACCTTCCCATCAGCCTTGGAGTACAAAAAGAGATTAGTCATTGCACTTTCACATTATCGACAAGAAAGAATCAACGAAAATTGACTTTACGTTAGCAGTTGCACTGCAAAGATTTTTTTTTAAGTTATCTATTGAGGTTAAGGATTTTGTAATTGATTGTCGTTCGCGCTCTCTCTCTCTCTCACACACACACACACACACACACACACACACACACACACACACGCACACAAATCCCAATACAGACACCTATTTGTTACGGAACGTGCTACATAAGAAAGGAATGAACACTGAAGGACTTGAACGTGCAATGACAGTGTTTCAAGGGAAGGAATCGTGACGATAGATTGCGGAGGGGAGAGTGGGTTGCTGTGAAGGAGGATTGGTGTTTTACAACGAGCCTGCAACCAAGGCTTTATCACGGCAATGCAGTCAGCCCTGCAAACAGATGCCACACGCAGAGAAAGAATAGCATGCCCAAAACGAGAGCTGGACCCAGAACAGCCAGCCTTCACTGTATTGGTGACGGGCGCTAACCGTTGAGCCACCGGACTACCCGGATAGCTGGGAGGATGCATGAAATAAACTGATGATAAATAGTATTTAGGTGAAGGTAGTGATTATAGAAGGAGTGGGTGGGTGGAGACGCTGCTGTAGTGATATATAAAATAAATGGTATATAAGGGTGGGGTTTGTTAACAGTCTAGGGGAATGGCTGTGATGATCCATAAGGTAAAAGTGGGCTGTGATTATATAGAAAATAAACAGTGTGTAAAGGTGGGTTTGCTGGTAGATGAAAGAAATGATATTTAGAAGAGGGCTGTTATGACAGTTGTAAGAAACGGTATTCTGGGATGGCTGGAATTATAGATTAAAGATATTGGAGAAAAGCAGACGTGATGCTAGATGACAGAAGGGGACGTAACTGACTGTGTTATTGGTGCACGTGGCGTTGGACAGTGGGCACGTACAGGTGTGTCCAGTATAGCCGTCGTCACAATCACACTTGCCGCAGCGGCACGCGCCGTTACCTGCAATACACGCGTCAAGCTTACAGCGCGCGACAAACTTACTGCACGCGTCAACAGCACACGTGAAGCTTACAGCACGTGACAAACTTACTGCACGCGTCAAACTCACTGCACGCGTCAACAGCACATGTCAAGCTTACAGCACGCGACAAACTGACAGCACGAGTCAAACTTACTTCACGTGTCAAACTCAGTGCACGCGTCAACAGCACACGTCAAGCTTACAACACTCGTCAAACTTTCAGTATACGACAAGCGTACAGCATGTGCCAGTTGCTCAAGCTTGACCTTACAGCGATAGTGCTTAAGATGGACCTGAGGAGGAAAGTTAAAAAATCTGGAGCCCCCTACCTCCGCACACCTTGCCGCTCTCGGAGGCCGCGCAGGCCATGTCGTTACATTCACAGTAGCGGCCGCTGTAGCCGGGGTTACAGATGCACTCCCCACACACGCAGCGTCCTACCTGCGGGCCGTTACACTCGGGTACCGCAGATGTATTGCCGCCTGGTCTGCACCTCACAACATCTACCTTATCAACTTAGCCCCTCACAACATCTGCCTTAATAAGCATTCACAACATCAGCCTTATCAACTTATCAGCTGGATCTATGCCTGATATATGCTGTGAACCTGAACATGTGGCAATAATATTTTTATCCTATCAGGTTGATTGATCACATTGTATATACCTTAATATCGAATATCATAACGTATTGTCTAGGATCGTATTATATATATATCCTTCTCGTGTTCTTTTCGTTTAATGAATCATATTGCATCGTATGTCCTATTGTCACTTATTATATAGTTATTAATAATAAAAATACACATTTTACAGCGCCCGTCTCCAGCACCACAGCTTGGTCCAATGGGTTTTTCACCAGCACTAGCACGCATCATTTCTTTATTTTATATACACGAACATGCACACAACACGCACACACACACACATATGCATGTAATCATCACAACGTGCGGCAACCGTGCATGTACACGCACGCACGCACATACACACATCTCGCATATTCTTTTGTATAATACGTTATAATCTGAAGTATCAAATCATGTGAAGCGAGCTTCAGACGAGCCAGCTACTCACATGCAGCTGTTGTCCTCCAGATGTTCCTCCTCCTCATTCACTCCGCACTCACACGTGCTACCCGACCGCCCCGAGTTACAGTCACACACGCCGCACACCAGCGTGCCGTTGCCATAGCTACACTCATCGCTGGGTACCTGCACACGTGGCACATTAGAAAATCATTTTCATTTATCTCTTATCGCCTAGGCTGATTTGTGTGAAGAGTAATTCTGTCAAAGACAGGTTTCAAGTCTGTGAAGAAAACATCGCAGTAGCTAAGCTATCACGCATCACGTTTCAGAGGCAAATATACATTTTGTTCCCAATTTACAGAAAACAATTTCACTGGGAGAAAATGTATGAATTCACACCTCAAATTCGATAAACACTAGGTCGATGCGGATCAGGCTTAGTGTGTGCACAGATTAAATCGGACGTGGCTGTTCCCTCGCGCCAGCACAGAGGCTGGCTCACGTGCCCGGGTCAGCAGTCCATGAGCAATACACTTTGATGCCTTCCCAGAGGTCAGGAGGTGGACTCACCCGCGTGGCGTTGATCTCGCAGCCGCAGTTGCAGATAATTTCTACGGTAATGTTCAGGCGATCCTGCAGAAAATCGCTGGGTGTGACGATGACCGTCTGAATTCGATCAGACTCCTCCTTAGGGCAGGAAAGTACCCGTATGTAAACGACAAAATCGATCTGCAAGACAATAATTACTGCTGACGTCATATTGAAAGTGTTCTTACATACAGACTTACATTATCCGAAAACGACTAACACCTCTTACCGACATACAAACGCTGTCCTGTTCATGGCACGCAAGAAAAAATTATTTTAGAGTGTCTTAAGGAATTTCTACAGATTGATAGTAACAGAAATATTTCTTTATGATCCCGCTGTCAGAAAACAAATGACTCTCAAACCGAAGGAACCGAAGATGATTTCTGCTCACAGCTGAGTAATATACCAACACACACACACACACACACACACACACACACGCACGCACGCACGCACACACGCACACACACTCTCTTCATCTTCTATACTCTGAATTAGATTCCTGGAATATAATGCTGATACTTTCATTCTGTAAGCTATTCAAAATGTGCTGACAGGTCAGCTGATCTTACCGGTTGTCCAATTGTCACCTCAGTACAGCGCGTTTCCTCTCGTCTGCAACAGGGACATGTCTTTTCGTGTTCTTAGTCTGGCTTTTATCCACAGAAGGCAACGTAAAACAGACATACGTAGTACCACGTAGTATCACGTAGTAGAGTTTTTCGGTTCCTACCTTCGTGGATAAAAGGCGATGTATTTCAGGTTTATTAAATCACTGTTTCATGGCTTCATTGGTTAAAAAAAACCGCTAAGCTTCAGTAGACCTGAGCATTCAACTCTAACACCCTTTGAATGAGTCAAACGCAAATTTCAGACGATCTCCATGTTCAGAACATGTTTGTCCAAGTTCGCTCACAAGCTAACATGGTAAGAATAGCCCTGTAAATCGAAATGGTAGCAACTGCCAGTCCCAAGGTGCAGCACAAAACATGGGGTAACACAGAAGCCATCATCATTTTCGACACTTTGACCAAGTAGAAGTACAACTAAGAGACATAACTCGTTTTGAACGACACTGAGAAAGAAGTAATAGCCTAACTCGTCGCTAACAACACACAAATGTAAAATGAAGCAAAGAGAACATAATGAAAAGACATAACACATTGTGAAGAACAGAGGAATAGCGAACATCACTTACTTTTGACACTGCGGCTCAATCCTGACTTGAAGGAATTCAGAAGAAGCTTTGAAGTCCAGTCCAGCTCCTTTCGTCATGTTCTGAACATTGTAAATGCTATAAATAGTACTGTGCACAATGCAATTCACACAACACACACACACACACACACACGCACTGACACAACATATATATATATATATATACAAACATATAAAGAATGTATACAATGATGACTTCCAAAAGCTTCTTACTTCATTCTAGCTTATTATAATACTACTGTTGTGATAATAAAAATTAATCTAAAATAAAGATTATGCTGAGACAGCGCGCGCGTGCATGTGTGCGCAGGTGAGTCCACGGCATGCCTCACTAGCTATAAAGGGTAGCCATCCAAACCTTTTGCCCACCTCTACACTAAGGATTGCAAGGGGCTGTGTGGAGAACTCATCTCGGCGCACACTTACTCTGTACACTGTGACATTACAGCATGCAAACTATTAGCTGACTATTAAATACTGGTACTCCAGTTACCGCCCCTTTCTAAACATTTCCACAGTGCGAAATCAGTTCTTAAACCGATCTCAGGAAGCTGTCTGCAGAGCAGCGAATGAAGATATGATCATTCTTTCAAGGAAGGTTAATGGCGGCGTTAGAGATTGTGCACCATTAAGTGATCCTAAGTCTATGTTACTCTCTCTGTAGAAAAGATGGCACACCTGGTATGTATGTGACTTTTACCTGTATGTAGAGAAGATGGCATGCCTTTTATGTATGTGACTTTTACCTGTATATAAAGAAGATGCACACCTTGTATGTATGGGACTTTTACTTGTATCTGGATAAGATAGCATGCATGTATGTATGTGACTTTTACTAGCATGTAGAGAAGATGGCATGCCTTGTATGTAGGGGACTTTTACCTGTATGTAGAGAAGACGGCATGCCTTGCATGTGACTTTTACCTGTTAGAACATTGGAGAGAGAGAGGAGATCGCAAACCCTGTAAACGATTATGGCACTTTCACATGCATCCAAAAATCTGGCATACCCTGTAAGTATCACGGACGATCTGCACAACATTAGAATTTTTCCCCGTCTGCAAAATGTTCGCCGACGACCGCGGCACTTGCGTCTGCAGCCGCTGGTATTCCGGGTAGACGCTGCTGCTGACGGCGAAGATGACAAACTTTTTCGAGCGATCAAGCTCGTAAGCAATTTGCCCGACTGAAGGATAGTCCTGCAACGATCACATACGATTTTTGATTTATTACTGTGCCACTGTCTGCAGCTTAAGTCCTTTGTTAGAAAAACCCGATGTATGCTTTATTCCTACACTATAAGCAAACCAACCAATGTACTATTATTTGGGTTTACCAGAGAGTTACTTTTTTCAGAGGACTATAGGCTCAGCCTACTAAACAATTCTAATGGCCATAGGGTCAGCATAGTAATTCTAATGGCTAGGCTCAGCTTGGTACACGATTCATTTCCCAAAATATCCTTCTTTGTCTTGAGCTACAAGCATGCAAACATCACCATCCACAGAAAGAGTTTAAACCCGTAACAATACGAATTCTAAGGACTTGCTTAATTGACATATGGTCCAGCTCTCCCATTGGCTGTAGTCTTGATAGAGAAAATGTATCTATATGTGTGTTGTGGGTGCCTGGTTTTGTTTGTTGGCGCAGGTCCGGTAACAGGGTTTATTGTGGTAATTCAACTTGCTTGGGGACTAGTATGTTGGGAGTAGATCCCAAGTATTTAGCAAAGAAAACTCTTGTAGACCTCTAAAGACAGCGTTAAAGGACAGCTGAGAAGGAAGAAGTCACACTTCATTGAGAAGAGACAACAAGGCAAGGAAGCGCGCAAACACACACAACCACACAGACTCTTACTCGCTCTCATTCATATAGACACACACACACACACACACACACTCTCTCTCTCTCTCTCTCTTTCTCTCTCTCTTACTTTCTATCATTCACACCCTTCCTCACACATTCTCTCTCACACCCACACACACATACACAGTCTTTCACGCGTCCGGGCAAACATGCACGCTTAAACAGAATTATATTGAGAAATGCTACGTAAGCAAGTGAGTATATAATCCACTTTGGACGGGTGTGGGAAGGAGAAAGAGGGAAGAGAGTCAGCGAATGAACCTTTACTTTCTTTTAAAATATTTTTACATGGTGTTTAAAAGTATACAGTCACACTAATTTAGGCTACCGATAACGCATCTTCTTGATGAAAAAGACCCCCTCTCCCCAAAAAAGTCCCAACATCCACAAGACAGCAGATTTCTCAAGATAAAAAGCTTGCGTGCCTGTTTTTCCGCCTTGGAATCGGTACGGCCGTCGTCAAGGTGACAGTTCCCATCGTTGGGCGTAACCAGACCCGCCAGCTGTAGACGGAAAACAATGATAAGATTACAGTAGTCAACGTTTCTCTTTCTACAGCACATTTAAATTAAACATTTCTCAGAATTTGGACCCTTTAGACATTAAACATATTGGATTTAGAAATGCAGAAGATTAGATTAGGAATAACTGAGTTCTGTCCCTTCGCCTAACAGGCTGAGGGGATCGGCTCTCCTCGATTTTGTTTATGTTTTGTGGTCGCGCTTCGATTTGGATAAAAGTGTTGGAGCTTCATGTTTACATGTGCTTCTGCTGCATTTTCTTCTTCTTCTGGTTTACAGCTGGACTGTATATAATGTTATTTTGACGTGCAAATTGTTTGGATCTATTGGCTGGATTCCGCTCCGCCGTCCTTCACTCGCTTCGGCAGCGACTTTGAGTTGCAGTGAATAAACTGATGTGACGATCACCCTTTCGCAGTTTCTACATGATAATATTTCCTCATATTCTCAAGATTACTCAATATCTTCTCAGAATTCTCCTGATGTCACCAACCTTTATTCTCTGGAGTCGTTACCGTAAAATCTGCAGTCATCGCCCTTTACGCAGCGAGTGTTCACATTGTTCTTCCTTCTACTTCTTTGTGACTATTTCGTGATCTTGTTCAGCGCAATAAGTCCGTCTTTGGCTGAGATATTGCGCTTTATAAATTCTGAATTATTATTATTATTATTATTATTATTATTATTAAAACTGCCTAAAACTCCGTGACTGTACTCAGCAATGTCCAATCTGCCATAACGATGAATCCGAACCTCATTTTATATTTATTTCTTCCAGATATAATATAAGTAAACAATACATCCCTCAAAATGTCCCATAAAATACCCATCCTGCTTTAGACTTTCTATCCTTATGTCAGACAGTAAACCAAATTTGAGACTGGGTTTGAATGTTTCATTATAAAGCACTTACAAGGAGAAATAAGGATATGGCCCGATATGTTGCACTAAAGAGGGTGTGTGTGCATGTATGGATGTGTGATCTGTATGTGTGCTTGCAATAGAATATCGGAACTTGTTTTAACAGGTACATTGTATATTTCAGTGACTCTACATTTTCCATATTTGAACATATAAGTCATATGTTAGTATCCTGACACAACTATGCTATAAAGCCACATTAGTTCCAAACTATATTTACCATTACACTTTATTTGCTGACAGACAAAACAACTTAAGGCTAAAATAAAAACTATTATTATTAATATTGATGTTATTTCTATTTTTGTATATCAAGTATACTACTAGTAATAAATTTAATCACAACTATGTATATGAAGTACTTGATGTCAAAAGCAAGCATTAAAAGCACAAATGCCACGAGATGTTTCCTGTATGTGATTTGTACTAGAAACACAAGTTCTGACTACGAGCTGATTAATAACTGAGCCTCTCATTCCTAGCTGACAGACCCATGTCTTATCCTCCTCCTCCTCACGCTCTCAGTCTCACATCCTTTGATAGATGGATACCCTCTGGAGTTCAGCAAATTACAATTATCAACTGGTGTTGCTTTAATGTATAATGATAATGTTGTTGTGGTAGATGTTACAGAATTGTATTAACATTTTACTTTATAATCAGGATGTTCTTGTTGCTGCTCACTTGCCACCTTGAAATGGGCCTAGGCCTAATCAATAAAGAGTTTATGTTTGTGTTTGTGTATGTGTGTGTGTGCTCACCTTTCCGTCTCCAGCAAAGTGCATGCGAGCATCTGATCCAAAAATGATCAGCTGCCTGCTGTTGTCTCGCCAGCCAACAGTCTGAAAACCAACACACCAATCGTACAGATCATATATATATATATATCTGCTAAAATTGATATGATCGTCAACCCGTAAAACTTTTATCTTTAAGTACTTTTCTTCTTTCCAGAAGTTACGTGTTTGTTGTCCCATATCGCGCATGTTTCGTTTCACAAGGTCTGCCGTAGACGTCTTCCCTTTTAGTGTTGTTATGTTTAATACACTAATTCACACGTGTAAATGTAAAAGGGAATCAAATTCTGTTATTCTGTTTTTACAATTACGTAACCAAGTGTATTTCCTCATTAATAAACATCAACTAATCAGAGCTCGTCTCATCAATTAACAGCAACTAATTAGAACTCGTCTCATCAATGAACAGCAACTAATCAGAGCTCAAGATGTCAACGTGCACTCATGCTGGAGATCTGTACCTTGCACACAATGGCCTGCATCATGGCGTCCAAGCCACCTTCCGGTCTGTCGATGTTGCCCGTGATGTGGGATTCCTTTACAGCATTCTGTAAACACCAATCTCATTCAGTCACTAATCACGTTACAGGTGTCCAGCTACTCCCCATACAGGCTGGCTTGGCGATGTCCAGACTGAGACTATCTACTACTACTAGTAATAATAAAGCACTTATATAACAAAAGAACAGCTCGAGAAACCCATCTGCAAAGCTGAAAACTACGAAAATTAAGCGGGTGAAAAAGAAAGTGTGGTGAAGAAAGGTGAAAACCAGCTGCTGAAGGTATTCATGAAAGAGGCAGGTTTTAAAGTCAACCTTGAAAGCTTCGAGCCCAGGCTTTCTAGGCACGGGGGGGGGGGAAGGGCATCAGAGGTAGGGAAGAGGCTTCCAAATTTGTGTCGTCTGCTGTGAGACGCACGAGCAGGAGGCCCGTATGAGCGACCAAGCTGGCTGGTAAGGCTTCAACATCTCAGACAAGGCCAGACCCTAGGAAGGCATCGCTAAAAGAGCATGGCCGTTTTCTAGTCGAAGGGACCCAGAACTGGCAGGTCGTGGACGTGTGGTATACAATGGTCAGCTCTGCGCTTTGAGATCGCAATGCAAGGAGAGCTCTTTCGAACTCTTTGTAGCTTGTCAAGTAGGTAGCTAGGGAAGCTGTTGTACTCTCGCCGGCGCAGAATAAATGCAGACATGAACATTTTAGGGGAGGCAGTTAAGAATAATAGGATACGAATGATGGAGTGAAGCTCGAGGTAAATGGGCGTAATAGTCCAAGATTTGGGCAGTTTAGATAGCGCGAGACAATTCATCTATCAAGTAAGGAAATCCTTAATTCACAAACTGTCGAATATGTGACCGTTTTTAGCACTTTTCCGAGCAAAATGTAGTCACCTATCCTTTCGGTTGCTGGAAAGTAAAGGCCGCACATTCTTCGAGCTGTTTATTCTCGAATTCGAATCTTCATTTTGACATTTTCTTCATGCCGCGGAGCTTCCACCATTATGCCAACATGAAGGTAGCCATTCCCAAAAGCTTAGTCAAAAGGGTTGGAAACACGCTTCCCCACATTGTAGTCAAACAGGTAACGCGCTACGCCTCTGGCCTCGGCCAGTGCTCTGACCACTCATCTATCCACAATCCACTTCCCCTTTTTTACGAAGATGCAAAAGCTGTCGGATAACTCAAACCTACCGTAAACCTCTGCAAGTCTTTGGTCATGGGCAGTTCATGTCGGAAGGAGAACGCCGGCTTACAAGGCTCCTTTTGGGTACATGGGTTCGTCAACCTGCGCAATACGCACACACACACACACAGGTCAAAGATTGTGTAATTAGAAAGTTCAGTAAGCAATATTTCATACATCTGCTGCTTAAGGTACTTTCAAAGCAAATGACTTGCAATCAAAGGCAGCGAAATTACTACGCTTGGTATTTGCTAGGTCGCTTAAAACAGAAACAACTAGACAATTAAGAGATGTCGCGCGCGCGCCTATGTGTGGGTGCGCAACCACGTTAAACAACATGGAGGTGTGTGTGTGTGTGGGGGGGGTTAAAATATGAAAAGAGCAAAGTCGGTGACTTACTTCGCCGGGTGAGTGTTGGTAAATGGCAAGATGACTTTGTCCTGGAAAGTCCCATAACCCATACGATAGTTTGTGGAGATCCTGTTAATCTCATTAGCTGTATACCACACACACGCACGCACGCATGCACGCATACACAAACGCAAGAGTACAGCAGGTTAGTCCTAATTTGAGTTTCACTAGTTGCACAGGCATACATACACAAGCATGCACGCACGCGCACGCATACACACGCATATCTATACACATTTATACACCAGAAACATAAATACACGCTCAAATAAGCATGAATGTATTTACACATAACAGAGCAGCTGTCACAGATATAGTACATAACAGTCTCAATTCATCCTATTAGCTGTCATCACCCGTGACTTTTGCGGCAGGAAGTTATTCTATTCTGTTTTCATTCTGGCAAGCTCCTTCACTCACTCAGGGGGGAAAAGGCAGTTTCATGCACTGATACACGCATATAGAGAACACTACTGTACAAACCTATTTCGTTGGCGAGGTTGCCAAGTTCTTCAATGGAGTCGTTCATGGTACGAGACACATCGAACAGAAAGTACAGGTCTACGGGGAAGTTGTTGGCCGGACGAAAAGTCACACGAATGCGGAAATCATGATCTGGCAAAAAAAGCAAGAAAACCATTCAAGAACTGTTAATAACTATAAGCGTGTTCATGCACACAACCTACCACACAAGCAGGACACTCACGCTCAATCAAAGGGTTCAATCACCTTTTTTCATGGTCATATATTGGAACTTTTTGGGTAATAAACAAATTAGAAGAGTGCAAAATAGTTTAACATCAGTCACAAAAAGTCCATCTGTGTAAACACCTGTACACAATGTCGTCCATAGCACAATTGTATCTTCTTTTTTCCCTCGTGCATTGGGTTAGGCAAGTTTAGGCTTCATGCATGCGCAAACGATTTATAAAAAAGTATATTACGTGGATAGAAGGGCATGAGACTTCTACACCTAAGCACAAAGCTGATTATGGACACTGCTTATGATTTCAGTCCTGATTAGTTTAACAAATCGGCTTATTCTACACCTAAGTGCATGCACAAAGCTGATTATGGACACTGCTTATGATTTCGGTCTTGATTATCAGTATAACAAATCGGCTTATTCCAATCCTGCATGTGTCATGTATCAAGTTTGTTTTTTTAGAATAGTCGACTTGCCATTTGCGGGCTGGGACGTCAGAATCATTTTCAAAAACTTTACATGCACTGCACCCAACAGTGATTTTTGAAAGTTTAGCTGGAAAACGTGAGCTTATCATCGTCTGACTTAAAACATTACATGAATACTAGCCCTGTACCCTGAATCTGCTGTCCTCAGAGTAAACATGTCGAGCGATTTACCAAAACCAACCCAAAGTCCGTTTCAGAAGGTGAACAACTTTGATAATTTACGTATTTCCTACAGAAAACGTTATGGTTTGTTTTCTGTTCAAAGCAATTAAGCGTTTTAGATCTCAAGCGCAGATAATTATCTTTAACTGGTAAAATACTTGTTGTATGAACAATTCTATAATGGTTTACAGACTCGTGGTCAGACATTTCTCTAATGCTAATCAGTGGTTTGTAGGTCACGTGATGACACTGACCTTTCGGCCTGATCCGGACCCTCATGGCCTGCGGCTGCAGCTGAATGGCATCTTTACCTGTACCGTCCACTCCATCTGTCACTTGCTGGTCCTGTCGCCACGAAAACGATATTGGTGATGGCAATGACAACAACAAATGCTGCTGTTAAACGATATAACATTTCTCTCCTCGTTTAAAAAAAACGACAGCTTCTTTTCCCATACATCCCATCCAGCACCCTTCACTCGTCTGCCCATCACACGCTCTCTACACCTGTCACCGAAACCGTAACAGGGTCATCGGCTTTTAAGCTATGGTGCAGTAACATAGCGCTGAATCGTATTAACTAATTTTCTTGCCTGGATGACTAGCAATAAGTTTAACTACTGACAAATCTGAAGTCATGTCTGTTGGCTATTCCACCTCTCTCAACCTATATTAGACAGTAAGTTCTTTTACACTAAAGGAGTTGAAGTACTTTTGCAAACTTCTGTAAAATAAGTCGGTGCGTGTTTTGATCAAGTTCTCTCCATGCAACACCATGACATATGGTCACAAGAGTTATGTGCACTTTCAACCCATCCTCCTTTTTCCGTTTATTGCTACTTCCTTACTTGCCTTCCTCTGCAGAATCACGACACTCTTAGTTCTTGTTTTCAATACATGTCTTTTTTTAGTCATCAGCATTGTTGTTAATCCTTCCGTCCTTCTTGTGATGTTTATGTTTCGTTCTTGTCTCAAGAGCTAAGAGCCTCTCCTTCCGAGCGTGAGTACGCGCTTTACAAATCACACACTTTTATTATTACTATGTTAGTTCCATCTGCCAAGCAGTTTTCTTACAAGAGTGCGAATATTCTATCTTATCTGTCGGGAAGTACTACATGTACTGCTAAGCTTGTTTCCGAATTGGTTACCTGGCGACTCGACCGTTGCAACACTGTTTTGCAGGGCTTAGAAGTTGACGGGATCCTGCGCTTGCAGAGTTCAGAACAGTGCTGCACGTGCATGCTTCACTGTCCGTAAGCATGGGCACATCGCACTTTATTTAGCTCAGGGAACTTCATTGGCTGCCAGTCAAGTTTCGTATACAATAAAAAAAATGGCATCTCTAGCTTTTCGCCATTCTGAGGGCACATTTCTAGCCTATCTTTCTGCAATTATTTCCACGTATCTTCCTATGCTAGGTCACTCCGTTCCTCTAGACAAAAGCTGCCACCGGTTCCTAGGATTAACTTAAAAGCCGTTTGGTGGGCGTACGTTTCCTTCGTTTCCCCAGCTGTCTGAATTCACTTCCCTTTCAGACATGCATCATCAGCGCCGCCAGCAGCAGCAACAGCATTTCAGTCTCATGAACAAGATATCGTTAACTATCTTCCAGTCTCACAAACTATACAACACTAACTACATTCCTGTCTCAAGTGCAATAAAACCCATATATTTCTGTTCCAAAAACAAACTAATGTTACATTTGAGACACAACGCTTACGATATTGGTGTTTAAAAACAAACAGAAGATTCTTCGATCATCTGTACAAAGCCAAAATTACCGTGTTAATCTTGTGTGGGTGAACAGATAATGAAAGAGAATTTTCAAATTTGCTAAAGGAGATATTTTTGGGAATATTATGATAGAGAGTCCAGAAGAGTTTTTGTGCATAGTCAGTTTACCTAATTTTCCAAACAACTTTAAATGTATGATATAGCAGATAACCAAGGAGAGGTGCTAGAACCTTCTGGTACAGCAAACAGCCGAGGACAGTCGAGAAACAGCGAAACATATAATGGCAGGCGATACAACGAAGACGACGACGAAGATGATGATGATGATGATGATGATGATGATGATGATGATGATGATGATGATGATGATGATGATGTCTAGAGCTCATTTTCCTGTTTGGAGGTGAGCTCATTGCGCTTTGCACGGAAGACTACAAACGAACTGACAGTCAACCCTACAACAAAAATACACAGCAAGATGCCAGACTTGAAAGCTTCCAAAGTAAACAATCAGACAAGCAAGCAAACAAACAAAAAACTGACTAGCTGGCTGGTTGGCTGGCTTACTAAAGATCAAACAGACGGGCTGCAAACACAGATACACGGACGGCTGGTTGGACGGGCGGTCAGATAACAGAAATGCAGCCATGAAGTTAAGCAGGAGGGACTGACCTGTCTGTACCTCATGACCTCCTCGCTGCGAGGGTTTTGGATTTGGGTGCAGTTTGCTTCAAGCAGTTCCTTGTGAGGGGCACAGCGGTCACGTGTGTTCGACGAAGAGTTTTTGAAAAGCTGAAACAGAACAGTCAATGCACCATCAAGAAAGTCCTTTTATAGTCTCACCCTTTCTTTCAGTTCATTTTCTCCGCCTTTCAGTCTCTCTCTCTCTCTCTTTCTGGATATATCGGTCGGATCTCTGTGTATTATTCTAGCTTTTCTGAAGGTTGGTAAAACGGCTTAGGTTTAGACAAGACTGGACAAATAAGTTAGCAAATGGTGATAGATTTGTAGGGATTCGCTCCTTCAAGACTACACTCTTTGTGAGCGTTTGATGATTTAAATATTATTATAAGGCATAACTCTGTATCTCATATATTCTGTCCAATCATAGAAGACAAGTTACATTTCTTGTTCCACTGGGCGATATACCACCTTAATATAAGAAATATAAAATATATACTAAGCTTTTCAACAACTCTTCTGTGTTTACGTTGTGACAATGTCACTAATATTTATTTATTATGCCATGGTTTGAAGAGAAACATTATTAGGCAGGTACAGATGGGCTACATATAAAGTGATGAATGCATTTATCATGGCTTATCAGCATTTATCAGCCTCTACTGGTAAACTATTGGCTTCGTAATAAAGGAGTTTCCTTGCCTACTGAGAAGCCCTATAGGAGAGTGACCATGCATGCGCTGTAAGGTCCCTTGTGGCTGGCTGATACTATATCAAGACCACGCCACCTGTTCTCGAGATATTCAAAATGGCCGGATACTCGTAAGCTGGACGATTTGGTCAACAGAGACGGGTAATGACACGTGTGAGTCCACTAACTGTATGCCAGTGACCTCTGACATCACTCACCGTGTCTGCGCACCAGGCGCACTCTGAACCGGAAGCGATACATTGCCCGCACGTGGTTCCACTGCAAGTGTTGCCAGCTGTAACATAAAAGAGGGAATGAAATACTGGTTACAATCAGATTATTAGACACGAGTAGTTTGTATCAGTGTCAGTGAAATGGCTAAAATGAAAATCGTGAAATTGAAAAGGTTAATGCCATTTGGTTGAGTAGAATTTGTTCTTAAGTATTTGTGCGGACAACAATAAATGATCATAAATCATTTATTATAATAATAATAATAATAATAATAAAGCGTGTATGTGCGCGCGCGCTCGCGTGTTTACGAAAGAATCAAAGGAGTAAGTCAGACAAGCACAGGCATACAGGTAAAAAAAAAACCAAATAGATGTAGACAGAGCAGAATGACACATACAAGGGCAGACACCAACATACTATACGAAACAGAAACAGATGGAAACACGCACGCACGCACGCTCGCACTCACGCACGCACAATCTATCTCCAAGCACCAGGAGAGCAGTAGCTATGAAGTGAGGGCAATTCTTTGCCCTGGAGCAACGGGAGGAACTCAATGATAAGCGTTTTGTTTTCGAAGTTATAAAGCGGTGCTCAAACCCCACAAAGGATGTTTCACTCTGAGAATCGAAGCTATAAGACCAGTGGAAACGATGCCCTGGGTAAAGAAGCACGAAGACGTGTGCAAAGGTCTAGGCCTCGCATTTTTAATTACGAAAACAAGACGGTTTTCCTTGAGTTTCCGACTTTGCACGGGTAAACAACTAGTTCTTGCTTTGTAACTACGACAACTGAGAAGCACACATAAGGTGGATGATCCCGTGCGAGCTAGATCCGATCCTCTAGCCACCCGCAGAGCATTTTCCTACTGCGCCATCGAGCTGCACCTAGACTCCCGGTACACATAATTAAGTGTAGAAACCATCTGTCACAGATCAAAACATTTATTGGTCTCAAAATCTCTTTATTTACTTTACTTTCTCCTGTGATCAAAGGACCGTTACCAAGTAAACAATTTTTTTTAGGGGAAAGCCAGCAATCAACTACCGAAACAGTCGTTGACCGACAACCGATGTGGCCGACAAGGAAAACGCAGTCCGCAGTCAGTGCCTGTTCTTATCAAGTGGAAGTCACGCATTGCATGCATCCTTACTGTCTTCCGACCTAACCTACGCCCCTACAAGTAACGCCCAGTGAAACATTGCATGCAGCCTACAAGATAAAGATGTAAGAACCACACCTCGGTGGGAACAAGAAAGGATTGGAATGATGATGATGATGATGATGATGATGATGATGATGATGATGATGATGATGATGATGATGATGATGAAACAAATGGACGTGGACGCAAGCAAGAGATAAGTCGATGCTGTTGATGATGACGACGGCGACAAAGACGAATACGACGATGATAAAAAAGGATTATATTCGCTTACAGTAAGGTTGTACATGTATACAATTAGGAGGCCTTCGGACTACTTTCGACTGCCTTCATTTTTGCCCTCGTCAAGCCCTTCGCAGCCTGCTGCTAGAATATTCTAGATTGCAAGCCCATTTGACTGACTCATGGTCCTGACAATTAAGCTGTCTGATTACGGCCTGTGCGAACACACTTCACTCGGGCGAACCACCAGCAAGAGTAATAATTAGCCCACATACCTACTGAGAGCTAAATTTAAACTCTCGTCGTTTTTTATTATTATTATTATTATTATTTAGAGGGTAAGCACGGGAATATCTGAGTGTTACGTGAGCCTAAAGGAGAACATGTCATGTAATATGACACATCACTTCCTACAATGTTAATAAATTCTCTTAGCAAGATGTGCTATGTCACTTTCTTAACACTTTACAATGTTAATTTCTCCTACTATGATATTGTAGGTCATATTTGATAATATTTTCGCCAACGATGACACGGCACATACTTTTTAAGACGTTCATCTTACTATGTCCCTCTCTACAATGTTAATGAATTCTCATAATATGCTACAGCAATTTCTACAATGTTTCCTTCTCCATGATATTGTAAGTCATATTCTATGACATTTTCGCCAACTGTGACAAGGTACTCACTTTTATTATGTTCCTTTTACTGTACTATGATGTGTCACTGTCTAGGACTTCTCTCCTAATACAATTAGTCGAGAGAGAAGGCCGAATTTTTTTTTTAACCTGTTTGCTGTCGATGTAAACAAACTGATATTATGAACTATATCTAAACTCATATGTGAGTAAAACGTTGGCTTATTTTTCGTTGCTTATCGATACCTGTTTGGAGAATAGTTAAAGCTTCCTTTTTACCCATTGAAGTTTTTTCAGCTCGCCTATTCAGCATGATAGTGTCGTTAAAATATGAGTCCTAATAATTTTACTTGTGATAACATTACGATGATTTCAGTTTATTTAATTTCTTTACCCCTGCCACTCGCAGGCTGATCGCCAAATTTTGACCTCAACGAATATCATCATGCCATCTGAAAGCCAGATGGCACGAATAAGTGTGCTGGGTTTTATTGGAAAAAAAGCAGACACAGTTTCTGTTCAAACATTAGGCAAACAAGGAAACATTTCCGGGAAGTGTCAACTACACAAGCATTTCAAGGGCTGCAGTACTTCTCATCTTCACACTTCTATGCAGCCTTTCTAACCAGATACGTATTGTTGAATTTGATCGGATACTTTTTCAATAAACTTCATTGAAAAATTGTCCTGATATATTAGCACACTCGACAATATATGTAGGTCATGACTGCTTTAAACAAGGGTGAACGCAAGGACCTATTAATCTGGTTTTTTGTGAAGGCTAAATGACTGCTTAGACTGACAGTGGCGTAGGTTAGCCTTAGTACAAACGGCAAATTTAGGGCCAAGCAGAACGATTTACATTATTTTTTTTCAAAACAGTTTTATGAAGTAGGGATAGGGCTTGTTCCACATTAGGCGGACTATTCCTCTAACCGTATATTAATCGTTTTCGAAACATGCTCATACACTTTTCCTGATAAAGGGGTAAAAATCTGTATAATAAGTATTTGCTCTTCTGAAAGCAAAGGCAATCTTGTAAACACAAATGGAATTTATCAATCATATCTCCTCCCCAATGCTTCGTTCAGCGGGTGATACACTCGGACTCCACGCAGAGTACTCTGCTGGACAGCCAGCCTTTACCCACGCTTGTCCCCCTGCTTGGAACACTCTCCCCTTGCAGCTCCGCAAGGATGTCTCCTTAAGTGGTTTTATGTGGCTACTTAAAACTAACTAAATATCTTACAAACTCTTCTCAGCGACTTGAATTGTTTTCATGGCATTAGTGCTCTTTACAAGCCTCATAAACGGAAATCATTCAGTATGGTGAGATGTCTGTCTTCTGTCTTTATGTGTGTGTGTGGTTGATGAGTAGCTTCAACATTTCCTCGGCCCCGCTCGACAGCCCCTACCTCTCCAAGCATGTTTACGAACAGCGAAGAGCATTGATGGGCCAACGTGTTATCGGGCAAACCATGAGCCAAACAGGAAACCACGTGACCACTCAAGTGAGGTGCCGGCCCGCAGTGCTCTTCAGACTTCACGGATCCAGGATCGTCCGCTACACAAGTGGAGCGTAGATGTTGTGTCAGTCCAATATTTCACAATCATTTTATTCACTCAGCTTCCTTTTCTTTGAAAAGAAATTTCCTCGAAAAATTCCAACGAATGTTATCGACAGATGCTTACAAAAGACACACAGAGCTAACTCAAACAAATCCTATAGATGGGCTCAACTTGGATGGTATCTCTTTAGTGTCAGTAATCAAACACCATTCAAACTGAAACCTCTCTACAGACACGCAAAAAATGCACAAGAATTTGTATGAGGAACCGATAAATCTTGCTGATAACACTCACGGGTTTTTAAATGCTTGTAAGTAAACAACCTACCGTTCAATCATTTAACCAGCCAGGAGACTTGAACCACACGACCCCGGGTTTCTAGCAGATGGTTAGAAAAATTATTGTTCCAGCAACAGGCAATTCAAATTTGAAAACACAATTTCTTCGCAATATTTTAACACGCTTGAAGAAAAACATGCGAGAGGTGATAAAACTGTGATGATGATGATGATGATGATGATGATGATGATGATGATGATGATGATGATGATGATGAGGAGGAGGAGGAGAATGTGGGACTGGTGGTGGTGGTGAGCTAATCTTGACAAAAGCATCAGTTTACTCACCAGGAAGATGTAGCAACAAAATCCAGCCGACCATAAGCGGAGTTACCATCACTCTCATTAACCTCATTGCTTCTAAGACGATCAAACAAGAGATGTAATGAGTAATGGTCCTCAGGATACACCAGCTACTTGTCGTGTCCTTTTGTCAGTAATGTGACCTTTCCAGTCAAGGTACCGTCTGTCGTTTGGTGTTTCTCGGATTTCTCTCGCTTGACATAATCCTTCCACGAGGCTTAAAGCCTTCCTGACTGACTCGCCTTTATCGTCGGCGTAATTTTCTGGATGGATGATGCCTTCGATTCCTCTCCCCCTCCTCAGTACCACACACTACTGCCCGACTTTCGTCGCCGGAACTAGCAGGATGTGTTTGAAGCGACCATCACAGACTGGGTGTTCAGTCTAGGCCCTTGCCCTGTCAAAGAACTAATAACCTTCTTCACTGCACTGTTACTGCGACATTTGTCCGTCACAGACGTCACTAATATCACATCAGCTTTTGCCAGGTCGCCGCTCGAACTGTTGGCATCATACTTCTCTCGTCAATGATGACAAATCAATTAACATAATGCTTCTTTGCCCACGTTATACAGTCTACATTTCACGAGCAGCGAGTATCCACTGCAAGTCCACCAGGACTGGCAAAACAAGAACCGTTGTCTTCTGCTGTTTAGGAAACACACATCCTGGCCAGTGTGTACCACACACGCGCATGCGTAATGCTACTTCCGGGCATCGTCAGTACGCGCCCGCACACAAATACACTCTCTCAACTACAGGCGTCGGCCCCTCGGAACTTCATAAGTGTTAGTGACCTTTCGCTTGCTTCCGTGTCATCTTTTGTCCCGACGAGGAGAAAAAAGATTCATATCACCACCCGCCGATGAAAATGTGGCCTGAAGTTTCGGTGACAAAAACAGTTTTGGAGAGGTTTTTGGACAGTGGAGGCCACTTCCTGTCAGGCAGCACTGCGTTAGCCGAGTGTTGTGTGTCGCCAGCGTTGGCCACATCCGGAGCAAGGCCGTACCTTACTGTGCGTCATTAGCACTGCTAAGTACGAGCGATTACAAATGTCACATCATTAAGCTCGAACTGAGGGAAAACATGCTTTCTCTTCCATTCTTTCTTTATCTTATTTTATGCTCGTTTTTATTTTGATTGTCATCCTTCTTAGTTTCTCTGTCTTCCTTGTCTTCCTTTCTATCACTATTTTCTTTATCCCTCGGTTTTCCCGCGCGAAAAAAACAATAAAAAAACTTGAAGGCGGATCAAGTCAGATGGTAAGAGAAGAATCTATAGGGCCCAAACTACCGGCATTGATCGTAAGATGAAAAACAAACTAGAATTATTCACTTCAGAAATATACTGATATCATAAGTAAAATAATTACTGTTTACATAAAGACCTGGAACATCACCTCGTCTTCATTAATAAGGTAGTGATTAATTGAGGTTTTTTTTAACAAATCCTAAGCGGAAAATTCATTGCACAAAATACTCCATTCGCTCTCACAAAGGAAATATTTGTAGACAGCCATTATTTTAGCCAGCACACGCAGTAATGTCCTGAAACCATTTAAGTGCCTGCTGCACTAAGCATTTCTAATTTTAAACACTTTTAGGCCTTCAATCTGTGTAAATAATCAAGTGCACAACATAATTTTAGAACTTTTAAACTTAAAATGCTTTAAATACGATAAAACTGTTTTAAGATACAGTCATATTTTCCTTCCATCAGCACAATTTGTTTTGTATGCGCTTGTGTAACGCATCTACATGACATAGGAGCGATTTAAATTTTAAAAAAAGTTTCTCAAATTGCTTGTTTAAAACACGCTGTGCAAATAGCTCCGGGAGCCGGATGCTCTGTCGCGCTAGCTCAAGTGCTAACCTCTTTTAGTCATTTTAGTTGTCTGCTAGGCTTTAGCATTCAGCTTGTGCGACTGTTCAACCAAATCCTACAACCAGTTCTAAACGGATGTCAACCAGCAAACGAGACATGCATGCAGTCTTTTACCTGAATTTGTATCGGATGTGAAAGCAAAGCAAACTGGTGTTGCAGTCATTCCGCATGAAACTGTATGCGATTCACAACACTTTGTGCATGCGGCTTAATTGCTGGCAGGCTGCCCCTCATCCCTCATTGAGAGACTCCAGAAAGTACAGAACTCCGCTGCACGTCTGGTGCTTAGAGCCACGAAACGGGACCATGCCACTCCTCTCCTTCGTTCTCTCGCTAGCTACCCGTCTGTTCTCGCATTCAGTACAAACTGTCTGTGCTGTGTTTTAATTTCTTTGCAGGCTCCTGCCCTATTTCTCTGAACTTCTCATCCCTTACGTCCCGGCCAGACAACTCCCCTCTTCCTCTGATGACCGTATCCTAACTGTTCCTGTCTCCAGAACAATAACATATGGTCACAGCATTTTTGGTTACTGTGCATCAAAACAATGGAACTCTCTTCCTTTCCATATCCGCCACCTTCCTACAACTGAATCCTTCAAATCTTCCTTGAGCATTACTCCTAACACAGTTCACACAATGCACGTCCTTTCTACCCTGACCCCCCCCCCCCCAAGCTCTTGCGACTTGTCTACCCATCTTCCTCTGCAGAATCACTATTTTCTTCGTTCCTGTTACTTGGTGTCTTTTTGTGTTTTCCATCTTTGTTTTCTGTTTGTCGTCAGTATTGTCGTTTACTCTTCCGTCCCTCGTGTTCTGTCCATTTAGTCCATGTTTCTTCCCCGTTTTAAGCGCTAAGAGCATGCTCTCTATGAGTGTGAATATGCGCTATAAAAATCTTCATTATTATTATTATTAGTAGTATTAGTATTTTCAAGTGGAATTATTATTATTATTAATTTCAAGTGGAAATACTAGTTAATTAACGGACAAGAATTTGATCCAGGAAAAGGGGTGTTGCTGCCCTTAATATCCCTCACCTTGCTAAAGAAGAAGAAACCGAGTGGGCATATTGTTGGATTTATCATGAAAGTTTAAAAGCTGCCGGAGAAGAGGGATGTCTTCCCTTTTCACACTCCTGGCCCTTAACACTGCGATGTACACACAGAAAGCTCACTGCCCCACACGACGACTAAGCTAGACATACTAACGGGCTATCTTGCAAATGGAACTGAGTAAGTTATCGTTCGTTGTGCTTAGAAGTAAATTAGCATCAGGTGAGAAAATGAGATCGTTGTGCTTAGTAACGATGTAGGATTAACTGAAACTGTAATGTACATGTGAGAGTTTCGTTTGGTGTACTCAGTAGCTGTAGGATCGATGAAATATCATTAGCGCCTGTGCGTTTTGCACTTAATTTGAAACCCTTCTCATAAGGAGCTAGCTGCTGTTTCGTGTAGGAACTGCTATGTTCCAGAGCGGAATAAATTCTTTAGAGTTACATATATACCTTGATCTTTACTTCTGATAGGATGTCAAAATTATGAAGTAACAGAAGTTTTAAGGTGCATGGGCACCTACAAGGAAAATATTTGTGTGCTTAGGCGCGCTAGAGTTTCATAACGCTGTATGATTTATAGTGTGCATATGTTGTTATGGTCTATCCGACAGGAAAGTACTAACCCTTTAGAGTAAACGGTGAGGGGGGATCTTGAAAAGAAAAGTGGCTGTAGGGGGCTGTGCTCTATCGTATTTTAATGCTATCTGACTTCTTCTTCATCTTGGACTTGTTGCTGGTGTGTCTTTTTGACGTGCCTGGAGCCGTGCGTTCAGACCGTGGTGTGCCTTCGATCTGTGTCGAGCTGAGTATGAAGAGATGTAATTGTTTATGTAGGATAAAATAAAAACGGGAGAAATGAAAGAGGTTTTTGAACGATAACCTCCTGTTATGAATGTTCATCGAGATCTCAAAGATCCCTTTGATTGAAATTTAAATGGTTAGGTTCAGCTTGTTAGAAGAGAATAATCCCTAGAGTCCTATGAAATCCCTTCAGTTTGCAGGATACAAATTTCTAAACAGAGGTCTGCACAGAAAGAGGTCAAATCTGTGATGTAATATTAAAATATAAATCATAATAATCTCATTCATATAGCATCTTATCCCAGTATCAGCCGGACTCAAAGCCCTTTGCATACGTACATACACCATTTTAGGGTAGGTATTACATGCACTTTCATAAACACACACACACACTCTCTCTCTCTCTCTCTTACTTCACAGGGGGGAGGAAGCTGCAGAAAACTACCAACAGTCAGCCTTTTAAACAGGTGTCACATCGGGAGAGAGGAATAGCGGAGCCGAGATACGAACCCACAGCAACCGATTTTGTTTGATGACAGGCGCTCCAGGTCTATGTTCTGTATAAACAGGAGATGCGTTAAATTTAGAAAATTATATTTCATAACGATATTAGCGCAGTAACATTGAGACAAAAATTCACTAAATTTTTGTCATTAACATAAAAAATCAGCTAAAAAAGAAGAATTGATCTGATAAAGTAGGAGTCACACGGCAATGGAAAATGAGAATGGAAATTTCTGTTATACGGTAGTTACAGCGATGCGTTTGGAAGCGAGTCCTAAAAACTCAAGGATCGTTCAAAGTAGCTTTTAGAAGACCATCATTAATATAACTAATATGAGACAGATTCATGGGAGGCGATTGGCGACTTAAGAAGGAAGTTTTTGGCAAGACAACAAGTCTGAAGAAAGACATATCCGAGTGGCAGATTCTCTCCCTTCCTTCTGGAGAAGCTCAGTTTGTTTACAATTTTAGCTTAGCACCAGTCGCACTCGTAATACTGACCTGTTTATACTGTAATCGTTTGTTGAATGAGTATCGTCTGTCAGATGCAGCCCTTTCTTTTTAGGCAACTTCGTCATGCTGAAAAAGTGTAGAAACTTATCCCACAGAAACTGAGACACAAAGCGCAAGCCGCACTGTTCGCTCGATCGTTCGTTTCCAGGTGTCCTCTCTAGCCTCCCAGAGCTTTGTAGTTTACTAGCTGTGTCTTTCCATCTTTAATTTTATTCTTTTCTCAAGTTTCTGTCATCTTTAAACTTTAAAAAAAAAATGTTTCGAACTCCTTCCTTCCCCCCACCCTTTTTTTTTGGGGGGGGGGGGCAATCGGGTAGCAGCTGACTTCTTCGTTTCGCTTGGTAAACAATCACATCCACACGTCATAAGGTCCCGTGGTGGAGAACGAGACTTCGTTCAAGCAGACGAAAGAGTCTCATGTAATTTCTCTTATTAAACACAACACCCTACATAACCTTCTACATTTTGCATATGAACAGACACAAAAATAGATGAGATTCAGAAAGATAGTACTCTTTGTAAGATTCTAAACAGTTTTATCTTATGTAACCAGAGGGATAGAGTGAGGGGGGGGCAGGGAGGGAAGAACGGTTAGGAAGTGCACTTAGACCTGTGACGTCATAGTGAGAGTGACAAAGATAATGATGTCGACGAATCTGATGCTCTGCTTCTATTTGCAAGATGATTAACTAGCTTGGGGGTCTTCTTTGCGACCTCCCGTTCGCTGACTCGTCAGCGTACAATGTATTTATGCGAAGCAGATCACATAACGATGGGGGTTGGTGTATGCCCTGTATGGTGTGGAGAGGCGAGAGATGTTAGTGGGGGATGCATAAATTTGCAGTGGTGGCAGCCGCCTATAGTGACTCGCTTGCTCTTTTACCCATCCCTCCTAAGCGCCATTTCTCCCTCTTTGATAGGTAACCTCTATTGCGGAACTGATTTCTCCAAATGTAAAACCAAGCTTAGCTGCTTAGCATTACGGTATAAAATATCTAATTGAGCTTGAAGGTCTTGTGCGGAATCTGAAGTAAGGACTACATCATCAGCAAATAAAAAGCTTAATTGTACTCCATTTTTACCACGATCAAGGATATTCTTTGCTAACGTATCGAAAGAAAGGCAAAAGAGGACAGGATTAAATATCCCACCCTGCTTTAGCCCTCTAGGGCAGAAAAAAGGAATCGTTAACATCACAACCTACCCTAACTTTTGTCTGAACAACATTATACATACTCTGCAAAGCGTTTAGCATTTTCCCGTTGACCCCCCTTTCTAGTCAGAACTTAAGTGTATAGTATATGAAAGTGAACGAGGTAAGTTACATTAAATGGCTATACTATACCAGAGAGAATATACTATCTATAATTTAACAAAGTTCGAGTTCAGATAAAAATGAGCGAGCTAAGTTACACTGAGTCAAAAATATACTATGTAATGTATAATTCAACAACAACAACAACAATAATAATAAAATAATAAAATAATAATAAAATTCATTTATATCACAACCTTATGAACAAGCTCATGACTCTTTAAAAATAATAATTAAAAAAACAATAATTATAACCATTATAGGGAGAAATTGAAGAAACTAAACAAGATGACAGGAAAGAAAAGGGGATAAAGTGTGGAACGGGAATAATGTGTAGTGTTATCTGATTAACAACTGAACGAATATAGTAGTCCGGTATCAAACAAGAATATGAAATCAAAAGAAATGCATAAATTATTGAAAGGAAATCCTGTAGACAGAAGAAAACGGAGAACCAGTCGAGTTGTCAGTGTAGCCTGGTTGCACATTTCAGTGTCCAAGAATGGCAGAGTTTAGATCTGCAATTGTTTATCATCGGGGAAAATCATCAGAAAGAACAGACGAAGAATGCTCAGGATAACTGAGTAAACCTCCACAGGTAAAACAAGCTGTAGACAGTTTATATTGCCTCTAGTCATCAAGAAGTTTTGCCACATTGCACAAAGTTCATTTCGCTGTCGAAACAAACAAGAAACTGGACTGAGATGAAAATGGCGTCGTGGAAGAAAGGACTGTTAGTCAACGGATCAGCTAAAGTCGTAGACGTGAAATAAAATGTCACGATAAATAAGCACAGTTCAGCACATCACTAGGACCACAACAGGTCAAACTATGGACTCCAAAATCAAAATTAACTCAAAAGAATGATAAAATCCAAATAAATCCGGAGAGCTATAGTCTCTTCAAGCAGGCAAGGCGAAAGGACATGTCTTCATTTTTTTCAGATTTGAAGTGGATATGACTATGAACAAGTTACATTGATTGATTATATGTATCATTTAGCAAAATTTCCCTCCTTACTTAGTGATTTTTTTGTGTAGGGTAGGAGTTCATTTTGTTTCATCTTTGTATAAGAATAGACATTTGTGAACGATCTGTAGCCCTGCTCTCGACTGTGAAGGGTAATATCGCAAGCTGGAGGTCTGCTCCGACCTAGAAAATTATATTGTCACCCTAATCTGGGCAGAAGTCAGTACCCGAATTTTTAAGGTACCAGCGGTAGATAGATAGAATTTGTGTTCTGCATTTCCTTAGGCACGGTGAGTAAATAAATTCACCATTCTCCACAAAGCTATGAAAACCTTTACTTTTAGAGCAATTTTTCTATCCTTTCCTTTCGCATCCTAAAACCATCCATGACACATTTAACGTATCTTGTAATAAACCCAAAAAGATAGTAGCCTGAAAACGTAATATGTATAATTTTTCAAAAGAGATTTTAAAATATATTGCACGAGATAATTGATTTACGCGGAAACATCATCAAACTACAGAAAGGCCTATTTAAGGGAGGTAATATAAATAAACAACTTCTTGTAAGAGTTATGTCCCATGGAACTCTTGGTATCTTGTGGGCAGTGGGCCAGATGCACATCACATTGCTGAACAGTCGACTAACAAACAAATTAAAACTGTTGTACGCGTGGCTACTGTCATCCTTCAAGTATTCCTGTATCTTTGCTCTTCATACTATATGAAAAGCACGATCACTAGCTGAAGGGAACCCTGATATTTTTATTGGAAGACTATTACGGTCACTTGTTCTTACACTGTTGTATGTCAATTGTTTTGTTGTTGTTGTTAAGTCTCAAAAAACTATTTTTAAAATGTGCTATCCGACTTGTGCACTTTACTGGACTGTAAAACTTAGCTTTTAATTATATATACATATGGATTAAAAATCACCACGCACCGGTGTTCTTAACCGCACTGCTATAAATACCAGTAGCTGACTTACAGGCTGCTTCGCTAACATTGATTTTTATAAATATTCAAGCAGCTGAAGGGAGAACATCCAACCAGTCTAAGAGGAAGACGGTCGAAGCCGAGGAGCCGACATCTATATATATATAATGTATGGCACACTGTGTGTACATGTGCGTTGTTTGTGCGGGTGTCGACGAGGGAACGTGCGAGTCTGTCGTCTCGACTCGCCGATGTCAACCGAGACTTGCCGAGAGAAGGCAAACGCTCGCTCCACCAACACTCACTGCCGCCCGCCTGTTGACCGTGTCGGTGGTTTTCCTCACTGCGTCGAGAAGTGGCAGGGTGGATGTATCCACCCGACTTTTGCCTCCTGTCGTGGAAATAACAGCTGTGAGTTCACTTCTGCGGCAGTTTTTGCGGGCCTTGACCTCTTCTGACAGGTAAGCGATGAATTCTGGACCATGTAGACGAGTTGTACCGCCGCGGGGCATGTCAACACGAACAGGTGTCTCGCCTCCTGTCCTGGGATGTCTCGCTATGCGTGGGGTGCATGGCAGCCGTCGATCGGACGCTGATGGGGTCAGACATAGACACATGCACATACACATGCATCCACACACACACACACACACTCAGGCATTCAGATCGGTTGACACTTGCCCACGAGTGTCCAACAATGTCTCAAAGGAAGCTTTTATCGTCAGGGGGCCCAACTGGCCTTTTGAAGCTTGGGTATACAGTACCTATCTACAGTAGGCGATATTATCTAGGTTTGTCAGCTAACGACCAAACACTGGCAGTGTCAGGTGGATTGTTTGTCCTCTCTCTCTCTCTCTCTCAGATTCGTGCAGCGTAATACCTGTCAAAACTAATCCCTTAAGCCCTGAAAGTCTCACTCATTATTTTTAAGTTGTAGGATCCCTGTGCCGATCCCTGCCTCGTTCTTCTAATTACTACGATGTTTGTTTCCAATTTTCCATCGTAGTCCAGACTCAGTGATTGACCGCTATTGTTCCAGTAAGTACTATACATGTATGTCAGCACCATTTTAGACAACAGTGTCAACTTTATATTACAGATAGCCAAGTAGTGTCTGATGAAGGGAGCCACTTCTAGAGACATGTACAGTCAGTTTCCATGTAACCTTGTTTGCGCAGGCTAATATATATGCACATGCTTGACCGCGCGCGCGCGCACACACACACACACACACAAAACACAGAGGTATACACAATATAAAATTAATAAATGTGACTCTCTCTCTCGCTAGGAACCCGCGCGCGCAAACACGCACGCACAGCGTTATGTGCAAACACCCATATGTACTCACGCATGCATGCGCAACTACACAGGTATGCACAAGCGCGTTGTCTTATTCACACACACACGCATGCACGCAGAGAAGTTGGAAAGAGAACATGTGGGGCATGACCCTAAAACTAGGTCAAGTCACCGTTTATGTAGCAGTCACCTGAACTAACCACCTACGCCACGGTGTCTGTCATGTCACATCACAATGCGGTTCTCCCCGCTTACCAAGCCCGTATGAATGCACACCTAAACATACCCAAAACATACAGCCCTTCATTCACACTGGCTTTGCCAGTGGCCAGAGCTTGCTCGCCGAGCTCCCAGTCAGCCGGTGTCTTTAACCTGACACACGCAAGGACACGGACTTCGTGACATCACAGCGAAAGTATGGCAAGAAGTTGCGCCCACTCCTGTATGTCAGGTCGCGAACTATTTTCCTTGTGTTGAGAAGAGAGCGAGGTGTACAGCAGATAGGACCTGTGAGAACAACGACCGTGCAGCGATGGCAGGCAGACTGAAGCCCACCCACTGTGTTGGGGGGAATAGTTTTGCTATGGTAATCAAGATTGCTGGTACACTGGCCTGAACGATGTCATTGTGCGCTACAGCAGTGGGAGGGGGATTCTTTTTATCTTCTGAAACCCGTGGTGTCAACCCACAGCAGTGGCTGCACTGACGAAAGAAAGAGGAAATAGAAAGAAGGAAGAAAACGGAATAAAAAAAATCATTATTAGTTAGTGTCATCTTTCTTCAGAGCAACTCTCTGCTGCTTATTAACCTCACAAACTTTATCTTGATATCGCTCTGCTGCAGCAAGCGAGGTCAAAGAACACTCATTACTTTTTAAATTCAAATATTAACACTTCATTGATCGATGCGTGTTCAGCGGGGTTGCTATCTGAAGATGATGCTACATTTATCAGTGTTCAGCTGCACTCAAAACTTGCTATGTTTATCACTGTACACGGTCTTGTTCTGCTGAGGTCCGTTTCCCTCCAGTATTCAGATGCTGGGTTTGGGTGCCATCCGTCTGTACTTGAGCATCCCGAGAACAATAGAGGGATCCGGTTTCCTGCGATCACTGCTGTTGTAACGAATGGTGATTCATGTGCGTGACTTTATTCCCCACCAGCAACAGAAAATTTAAATTCTTTTGCGTGGGGGTACAGTACTGCGCGATTCAAATGTTCTCTAAAGTGACTCCGTGTTTAGCTGATTATAAAAACCACTGCGACTGGCCAGCGGCCCAGATAAAATAGCATGGAAGGAGAGCTCTTTGCGATTTAGTTGTGAGAAGGATAATGTGATTTGGTTTGCTCACTGTCATCTACACTTGAAATTTGTTAAAATATACATTGTATAGTAGACTGTATGCTGAATGTACCTTTCTCACTAGCTTTGAGGGTAGACACTTACACTGGATTTTTTTCCAGCACTTTATTGCTTCAAATCTTTGTTCCCTCCTCTTCATTTTTGATTCGTTCTGATTGGGGTTTCGTTTTCATGTTAAATGCTCAGAGCTCGCTTTCTTGGGCAAGGAAATGCATAAGAATAAAAAAGTGAGCTGGTATTATAATTATTAAAGCATTAGTCATAAATTACAGCATCGTTAAAGGCGGTGCTCAACCCAAGCTCGTATTTTATGAGAAATAATCTGGTGATCAGGGTTTGCATGTCACTTAACTTCAGCTGCTCTCACAAAACATTCTTTATATTAGTAATCGGTTTATCAGAGTCCACTAGATTACTGTGTAAACTTTGCGTCGCTGGGTAGAATAACCCTCGGAGTCAACGTCTGAGAAATAAGCCCAGTATTCCTCTGCGTGCTTTTTTAAGTTTCTTTCACAGATTGGTTGTGATATTTTCGCTGACAAAACATTTAGATAAGGGTGATGGGGAGACACAGAGAGGGTGGGCAGAGATGCAATAAAGGCTGTGAAAAAAATCGTTGAGACAATCTTTATTTAGTAACCGTCATGGCCACCAAGTACACAGTCCTGCTATCTGCATGCCAACGCATGGCAGTCATCTAAAATGCTTATAAAATATTTGCACACTATCCCAGTTTGCTAGTGGAAGTGGTCAGTGAATGTTTCGGGTGTCATCGAACATCCTTAAACGTGACCACTAGTATGAACCACGGAAATAGGAAAGAATGCACCTTTTGTTTTTTCGATCAAATGACTTTCTTCTGAAACAAAGCCACGGAAACGGGTGTGGCAATTTTACAGTCGGTCCGAGAAATGAGCTTATCGTGTTCCTAGTATGAAATGAAGCTTAAAGTTAAAAGAAAATTATTAGAGGATTAATAGAAGATAGCTTTAAGAACACTGTGATAATAGAACACTGCGATAATAGAACATAGCGATTAATAGAACATAGTTCTAGAACACAGGGTTACTTGAACACAATATTAGAACATATCTCTAGAACATAACGATTACTATAGAACATAGCGTGAATATAACAAAGCGTTAGAACATAGTTCTAGAACACATCCGTTAACTGAACAGAGCATTAGAACATATCTCTAGAACATAGCGATGAATAGAGCATAGCTCAAGAACATATTGTTAATAAAGCAAAGCGTTTTTGTGACTTTGGCACAAAAATACATTGTGGTTGTTCTAGCTTTTTTCGGTGGGGGGTGGGGCGGGGAAGCTATATTTTCGATGCCAGTTAGGGTGCTCAGCTCTTGCTCTAAGGAGGATATTTTATGGGTGAGCTGCTATACTCTCCATACCCCTCAAGGGGTAAATAGATAAAATTAATGTCTACAAAGAATTCTGATGCAAATGAGATGTTGCCATAACAGCCAACTTGCTTTTCTGACATCGCAGGATGACGAGGTCGTGAGCTATTTTTTCCAAACTACGGGTGAGACTTGAGATGTTCAAAAACATATATCCAGTGAACAGAACACAGTTATTCGCTATGATTTTGCACATTACTGTCTTGTACTGCATTTCTTCTCCTTCCCTCCAAATATGTTTGCTGTCGTGTGAGTTTTTAAGCGTGCATTTTTTTATATTTAAGTTCAAGCTGAGTGAATATCTGTTCGAACCTTCTACAAAGGATCATAGTCGGTGCTCAGAAAGTTTTGCCAAAGTGGCAAGACTTTCCGTTGCTTCGTTGTCTTCTTTCGAAAACTTACAACAGATGACACAACCTGAGATTTTGTACTTCCGTCAGCAAAAGGGCTGCTATGGTGCTATCTTGTGCTCCTCTACGCGTTGATAGCCAAACAAGGAGCTCTTCTGCAAAGGCCTGATTCTAGCAGTTAATGCAAAAAAAATTGCGTCCCAGAGATCCATTGCATGTGCGGTCTTTGCTTAAACGATTTAACAGTAAAACCTATGTTAAAAGTAAACCAAATAATCACTTTCTGCTCACACTCTCTTTTCATTTATTTATAAAATAGGATTAAATGGCAAGCAAAGCTTGAATATGTGAACACTCGTTTTCGACGTGTGTATGGTGTAAAACTGCCGTTAGTAAAGTGTTGTCTAATTTTCCCACGTGACATATTCACGTGCATGACGCAGGACTTCTCAGGCGCATCGGACGGTAAATCGGCACGTCTTGTGCCTCCCGCCACACCGCCCAACTTCCGCCTTCTCGCGCATGCGTTTTCCTTGTTTCCTCTCCGCTTGCTCCCACCAACACACACAACCTCTTCCCTTTCACGTGCATGCATCCGGACGTGCTGGCCTGTGCATGCCTACGCACGTTCGCTCATGCTTACGAATTATCGATCACCGAATCAATTGCTTGCACGCTGCGACCGTAGACTTCACGAGGGGCGTCTTGCGCTGAGTGCCCGGATGATGGACCCGCTTCGTCTGATATCCTATAAAAATCGAGCTAGATATGACCGCCAGGGTCTTTTGAATGGTTAAGTTTTTTTTGTCCGTTGGGTATCGTATTGCACAAATACTCCTTTATATTATGCATGCTTGGTGCATAGGAGATGCCTGTGCGGAATGCTAATAAAGCTTAAGCACTTTATGTCAGGGCATGCTGGGAAATTAAGCGTAATTTATCTCAGTTCCCAATGAACGATAAAACCAGTTGATCGGCACATGGAGCGATAGGCCGTTATTCTGATGAGCACCCTCCGCAGTGTTTCATGTCAAACGTGTCGTCAGTGGCAGCTTGTCTCGACCTCCCGCCGGGGTCAGCAGCCGTTAGGAAATGGGTCCCCTATCGGAGCGATGTCCTTGTCTCATTCAGATTATTGAGTCAATCACTCGGTCAAAGTATTTAATGATCATCCGAGATGCGGGAAGCGTTCCATGACATACTTCCCCACTCATTCCAAACAGAAGAAAAGGGAATCTATACGTTCACATCCTGAGTTCTATGTATATGGAGGTTAGAGTAACCTTTCTCCTTCCTCGCTCTTTGTGGCCAAAATGTGCTCCTGTCTCGAAGTGCTGGAGCGAGGTGTTAAAGCATGCAGTACTCCCTCTATGGTCCTCCTATGTGCACATACAGTTACAGCTGACTTACAATTCTGTAACATTGGACAGCCTGGCAAGTTTGCAAACTACATACAGAAGAAGGTGGAGACCTGGTTTTCTGTCTAAACATTCCAAGTGTCCAGAAGCCATTTTGAGGCAGTGTGCCAAAGCTTCAGGCACTTTTCCAATAGCCTTTCCCTTTCCCCAGGAAAGGGGGAAAAAACATACATTTTTGAAGTGTTCCTTGCATGCACCATTTTCTCATGAATTTGCATACATTTGTTCACACACACACACACACACACACACACACACACACACACACACACACACAGAGTGTAGCTTGTGTTCGTCTTTTATTTCCTTTTTGAGAAGTTAGGCATGAGGGAGGAAGCGATGGAAGCAAATGCTGTGGCAGATGTCCTCTTTGCTTCTGTCAATTGCGGGTTGTGTGCTGATGTGTCATGTGGGATTATACTGTTTGCTGGAATCTGCAAACGCGTCAAAAGCTGTTGAATGTAGCTGCAATACCAGTGCTTGCTTAGGATCTAAGCCGAAGGGCCAATAAGCCACCAGCTGATAATTGGGTTTTAAAATGTTTTTGCGACATTAAAAAACCTTTAAAGATTTTTCCTAGCTATTGTTTGTGTTTACTCGAAGAACAGTCCAATTTTCCTTCCCCCTACTCCCCTTTCTTAATTCTCAGTGTTGTCGTAACAGCTTTTTGTTCGCACATATCTTGCCAACTTCGGATAGTAACATTCCTGCAGCCACAGTCCAAACTATAGATGCACGAGTAAGAACTTTATAAGGCTTGGCACAACAAACATAGGTTAAATAGGTTATTGTGAAGAATAATACGGGAACAAATAAAAAGGCTTACAATTTTCATGATTTTATCAATATATATTTATATAACTGGCTTGTCAGCAAGTTATTTTTTTATAAGTAGCATTTGGGAATTTTTTCCAGGTTTCAAGGAATACTTTTTTTGTTAAATTGTCAGTGATCGGAAATTAATATTTCATACTCGTGTATAAAGTTAATCGTAAGAATTGTTTATTTGGCTAAAATGTGTTGCTGGATAGTATTTAACATCGATATTTTGCTTTTTTGATGCCTTTAGTGTACAGTAAATGCATGGAAACATTTTATCGCTGAAACGTGTGAAATCGTTCAACATTTGACAATAAATTAAGATAAGCAGGCTGACATGTTTACCTGTTGGCAATGCATCTTCATTCATACAATACAATACAATACATCTTTATTGTCTATGTCTGGTCACAACAGAGATAGAAATTTTCCTTTGTTGCTGGGAGCTCCCACAGTTAACTGGAGAAAAGGATACATAATAAACTGAAAAAAAAAACACTAAAGTGTCTACCACTAAACCTGAACCCAGCCTATACCATCACTGAACCACAACCTGATAGTCGTTCATAAAGTATTGCTACTCCTTAATAATGTAATAAAAGCGCATTTTGTGTCGTTTCCTCTTTCTTCATAGACAACTAGCTCCGACTCACCAGACGGCTTTTCATTTTAGGCCGACGCTAGTGTATTTGCTTAATAATATAAACAAGTTTAATAAACATACTTAATAGTACACAACAATATTACTGTTTTTCGGTGAACTTTATAACTCGTGACATTGGACCATTCCGTCAGTTTGCCCCCCCCCCCACCTCCATAAAACAAAAATCTGCATTCACGCCAGCGTTCTCCTTGAGGAGAGACACTTGATCCCATCACCAAGATTCTCCTCCAGTAAACCAGTTGTAAAGTACATGCTGGTGAAAGGTTACTGAATGTGTTACAACTGCCATTACTCGGTACCAGCCTCATTAAGTGGTGATAACCCAGGGGTTTTCTTTTGTCAGCATTTTTGGTGACGAAGATTTACCGAATAAAATAATATACAATTGTTGTTAAATCTCTATCATCATCATCATCCTCCACAAAAGTGAGGTGTCCGTTATCTTTCCCAGATTTTTCCACTCCATTCTTATACAGCAGCTTTCAGCCTGTCCGTCGTACTCCTGATACAAGAACAGGCATCCCCTACGTGGTAAGCAGAAAAAGCAAAGCCGAGCGAACCGAACAAAACGAGGGGAAGGCATTGACAGAGTTGCTACACTTGTACGATGGCAAGTGGCCATGCCCGCAAGCCTGCAAGCGGGTGCTTCACACCATGAAGGCTGTTCCCTGCTCGATTGATCGGTTTCCGATGGCCCACCGGCCTGTAGAAACGTGAACTTAAACAGTGTATCGCTTACACTGCATTAGGAAAGCTCATCAGACACAAGTGTGCAACCGTCATCACAGCGTCACGTGATCCGGTCATCTGACACCCACACGGTTACTCTGCGTTGCCATTTGAAGCTTACCTGAACGTCAGTGTAGGTAGGCCTATTCTGATGTTAAATCTACTGACACGACGAACTTTTGTCAGCATAAATGGCAGCTGTGCCAGCTTGTCACAATGAATAGAGGACGACGACACGGTAACGACAGAAAAGGGGGGTCGATGGTACAGTACGTGTCAGTCACGTTATGATATTGGGAAGGAGTCTGAGGGGGTCTGCTTCATCTGCTTGTAGCACCGGCCCAGGAAAACGATGAGACAGAACTTCGATACAATCATAAGCTCCTTATGAAACACAAAACCTTGGGCTTTACAAGATCGGTTGTCACAAGGCTGGGAACTGCCAAATCAATAGTTCGCCTGCATACTTTGTGTTTTTGCTGCAACATCTGTTGCGCTATGATACACAGATTTTGTGATTTTGAAGAGTAGTGGTCTTTCCCCCTCCCCCACCAACTAAAATGAGTTTTCCAACGTTAGATTCTTGTATGAAGCAAACATGTACCCTAGCTGCACATTAGCTCAAAATGAATCAGAACTTGCTCTATCTGTTTCTCCTATTTCTCCCTCTCTCCTGTTTTCCCACTCTGTCCCCACTCGAATTTTCTTTTGTCAAGCACGTACACAGAGGAAAACGTGGCGAATTATGCGCCCCTAACTATTGGCAGACGGACGAAGAAAAAGAAACAAATAATAATAATAATTCACAAACATCGCGAATAACAACAACAACAACAAAAATCACGAGAAGCGAAAAAGAAAAAAAAATGAATGGCGGAGATGGGAAGTGGTAGAAAAGGGCCTGGGGTTAGACGCATCTCTTTATGCCCTTGCTGGCTTTTATTGGTATACCAATGGAGTGCAAGAGGAACGGGTTTGCCTTTTTATTAGTTTGCTAGAATAGTCTGCGTTCAGGGTTAGCAGAATACAAGCCGACGCCGATGGTTTCCCTAGTAGCAGCATTTGGTCTAACATCTTTTGCCTGATCTTTGCCTCTCTTCAAAAGGAAGTAGCACCTGGCTCTTGCGGGCAACGGGAAAAAATGTCACAGGTCAAGACAGCAGGCAGAGCTATATATGTCAACCTGACCTACATAATTTCGATCTTTGCTCCACATATGTATCACTGACCTTTGTGTGTGTGTGTGTGTGTTACAAAATAGACTTTCACCCAAGTTTTGATGCATAGTTTGAGAGAGTCGATAGTTGCAGACTGAGCGAAATGGTACTTATAAAATGGTGTGCACTCGAGTAGGGATGATATCAAAGAAAACTGCTCGCTACTTCATGCTGGAAGCTTCTATGTCCGGCTGTTACGCATCGCGACAGATCAAAGTACAAACTTCTTTCCATTATAGAAGTCTTTGGGTCAAAGGTCTTCTCTAGATCGTTATCACGACTCGGAGGATTTTAATCTTTCCTAAGGTCGTAAAGGTTACGCACAAACACTTCTTTTTCATGAGTCGTCATAGATTGTCTTATAACAATAATTATTAAGCAAAAATGCAGATGCAGGCATTTTTAAGAGTGTAAAATTAAGTGGAAGTGTTTGGAGACCAAACTTTTTGCATACTCGTTTTTTTTTAAAAAATGGTAAATGTTATTATGCTATCGAGCATGACAATAGCATGAACTTCACATCGTTGTTGATTTTACTGACGATGTCGTTGTGGGCGTTGTCGACGTTATCAGCACGTTGATCAGCATACGAGAAAGATATACTGAAGGTGTGACAGCAAATGCCAGCCACACACATTTTTGGGTGTGTCAGAGTGCACTGAAAATTCCTGTGACTTTCTGATTCATGGGAGGGGTTCTTTGACTGAACATATCTTGGAAAGGAACTGGTGTACAAACGCTTTACTATCAAATGATGAAATCCAAGTAAAAATAACAAGAACAGTCACAGTTATTGCGGCTGGATTTTATGTTATCTTCTGTTTGGCCCTTAACTTTTTTTGTTGTATCACGGGTTGCATGTGCTTTGTGCTTCTGAAACTCTCGACAATTAAAAGCCTCTTAATCGATCCTTGCCAGTGGCAGCACATTAATAGGTGCAACCGGGGTTCCATCAAAACCTGGCCATCTCACTTATCAGTTTCACATCACGTGTTTGGTTTGGTTTGGTTGCTGAGAGAGATAATCGCAATCTCGTTGACCACACGATGGACGCTGGGATAGCATCGAGTAGTATGTGCAGTAACTTTACATATGTAATGTTTTGTACCTCCTGTTAAAATCCGAGAAATAAATAATTCATTGGCCAGAATCAAATTGTATGCCTTATTAAACTGAGTGCTGCAAGACTACACTTCGCAGCAGTATCAATCATCATCAGTCTTGATCGTGCCAGCGTGACATCTTTTGAAGTGTTGATAGCACTATACGTCGGAATAAGCTATTGAAAACAATTACAAATATTAAAATATTGTCTGGTTTGTGTCTCAGAGCGGTCTAAAAAGCTAAGTAGTGTTTGTTTAATTTGATTTCTGGCATTTACACTAGTATTTTACGGGAAACCGACTCGAGAAACCTATAGAGACAGACCCATAAATGGGTTTCAGCTAATAGAGTGTTTACCTAGACTAGTTGTATGAGGTACCATCTTGATGTTTGATTCCTTATTGTAAGGTAACTAGTGAATTCAGTGCCTTGGCAGCCGTAAACACACTTGATCAGCATGTTCACTTTATATTATGGAGAACTGGACTACCAAGATGGCGTCTTATGGCATCATTACCTTTTCAAATCACGTCGTGTGGAAACCCCTCTATATACAGAGTTAAAGGCTTACCTGAGTGCAAAGTTATTTGCAGATTATTGGGTTTAAGTCATTATAAGATTAATTTTCAGCATTTTAAAAAATCTGTTTCGTTCGGTAGGTGCGCCTTTCAGGCTCGCGCTAGCTCTCATTTGGGTTTTTGATAGAGGCCAAAACCTCATTTCCCTAACAGTCAGATGTAGATATACTGACTGGACAACGCCTTACTACCATACATCTCAAAGCAGTAGCACTGTCTGCAGCCTTTGGTGTCGTCGGCAGGGATAATTTCGGTCAGTCCCCATGATCAGCTTTTCTCAGAAATGTTCTGAACACATTTTCAACGCAGTTTTGTAACAAGCAAGTTCGTGCTATCTTCTGGTAACTTGCCAACAACTTTTGTGCATAATATCATGTTTGACTCTGATCAGCCTTTAATTACTACAAATTCCTGTAACTAAGCGCCTAAGTTCAAAAGGAGCTAGGTTTGTCTCCCACCAGTATTTCAGTTGTCAGAGCACCCCCACCCATTTCCGCAGCTGAAACCAAGGACAGATCGCTAATTTGTAGTTTAAACATTTTTTGGGCGATTGAAACTTCCTGTTGTTTTTTTTTTTCCTTATTCCTTAAAAGGAGTTAAATTATTTTGTGCAACTGGCAAAACAGAAAGCGGAATTAAGACACTTTGTTTTACAAATTTGTTTTGTTACAATGCACCGTTACACGAGGATGTTTCAGTTGTTAACAACTGCAGAAAAATATTAATTTCCGCTGTCATTGTCACTAGGGTGTTAAAATGAAATTGGGTGAGACAAAAGTATATGCCGTGACACACACATATATATATATATATAATGTGCTTGATTTGATTAATTAAAAGAAAAGTTTGAGCGATGATAGCGTGCATAGTGGGAATAAGAACTAAAGACATCGAAAATGTTGAAGCAGTCAGATATTCTGACAACAAACTACGTGCACTGTAAGTAATTTAAAGTGACAGTCTAAACTCTAAACGCTGTCGAGTTAGTTTTCCGCTACACTGCAGACGACGTATCATCATCAGCTGTTAGACCACATCGATGGTCAAAGGTCGGTTGCGACCTGAGACAATCTCTCTTGCCTCGACATTGAGGTATTCAGCAGGACGCGATCGAAGTACGTGCTTCGTTTCTACTTGTTTAGTTGTTGTTTTTTTTTAATGACCCAAATAAATTTGGAGCAGCGGATTTCAGAAGATAAATAGAGAATGATGGCGCGTCGGAATCACTTTTTTTCAGGATAGGGTTTGAACAAAAGGCATATATACTGTCGATTTTGTTCACGTCTTAACATTTATAAAACTCTGTTTATTTGTTATTAAAGTTTAAAAAGGTAAAATATTTATAAAGAAATGTATTTTAAATACTCCTTGAACTTGTGACTTCATTTTCCTCTCCGAGTTTCTTAGACCTCGTTTCGCTCTGCGCGCACGCACAACTGTGTGCACTCAAGCGGTCACACTCGCAACCACATTAATGCACGCGCCTAACGAAATATTATCTTTAAGATTGGTAGGTAAGTAGGTTCGAGGCTTTAACTTAAACCAGAGGCTTATATACTGACCCTTTTTTTCGAATTGGTGATTTTGATCAGATCTGATTGACATGCAGGCTGAAGACATTTATATGGTCGTCATGGTCGTACTAGGGATTGTCCTTTAAAAATTTTGAGTCATCTAGGAGGTTTTTAAATGTCTTAATGCTACTTTTTTATTTTAGATCGAGCTGATGCAGTTAACTTAAGCTTCTTTGCCCCTGCGCCCCTGCAGTTCCTGCGTACTTACTAAATGTCATCTTCACCTCTTAGAGCTGGTGCATGCTTGCTCACTTAAACCTCTGCCTCTCTTCTCACCTAGTGTGTGTATTGAGCATAGTCTACTTGCATACTTTGTATAGTGGAGGTCAGTCACCACCACCTTCTTTGAAAGTATTTGACCGTTAGCAGTCGGTTATTAGTGATAGAGGGGCGCCCGGTAGCGTAGTTGTTAAAACACTTGTCGCCACTGCAGTGAGAGGCCATGGATTCAGATCTTGTCTCGGGGCACGACCTGTATGAGACACTTGTTCGCAGGGCCGGCCGTCGGGGGTTTTCTCAGGGTACTCCATTTTCTCCCCATTCCTCTCCCCTTATAGTGCGAACTCACTTCTAGGTGGAAGCACTTTCCGATCAAAACTATACCAACCAACCAACAACCAACCAACCAACCAACCACTGATAGCTGCACTGCATGATTAAACTAAATGGATTGCATCTATCCTTTAGGTTCTTTTACACAGAAGTTATAAATTTGTACGTATTTTTCTTTACTGTTGAATGTGTACTTATATTTTCTGAGAAAAAGGCTTCTATTTATTATTATGATAAAGTTTGTGAGATAGTGGTATCATTCTAAGTTCATCAGAATTTGTAAGCAACATCATATTTATAGGTTCATAGAGGTTTAGTGACTTGGTGCTAACAAATTTGTGAATATTTTTCATGTCAGTAAGGTGTGTATGTTTACAGGTTTACTAGCGTTTATGAGGCTTTGTGAACCAACACAATGCTGGATTCAACTTTGCAGATGTTGCTTTTAGCAACTGTAGGAATCATCTGCAATGCCCAAGAACTAAGAGGTGAGCTCATAAGTCTTTCATAAGTGAATTTATGTGTGTGTGAGAGAGAGAGAGAGAAAAAAAAAGAGGAAGAGAGATGATTATTGCATGTCACTGAGTGCATTACTACCCAGACAGTCCCTCACAACTGGACTCCATCTACATTCTTTCTTCCTCTCTCTCTCTCTCATGCACCCACCAACCCACCTACACACACACACCATAGACACACACACACATCATATGTCACAGAGCTTGCTTCAACTAGTATGTAGTGTGGGATTTGAAGTCTATGATTCGGTATGCCAGTGTGTGTGTGTGTGTGTGAGTGGATGGGTCAGTAGGTGGGGTTAAGTTTGTCCATTTTTGTTCATGCATATTCATATATTTTTATATACAGTTGGAGAGTCCCAAGTCAGCAACCCATGTCACCATTTGGAAACATGCAGTGCCTGTCTCCGCACAGCAAATGTCTGTGCTTGGTGCACTTCTGAGGTATGCTGGACTTATGGAAGATATATATGTTAAAAATGAAAATATAAAACAAATATGAAAACACTTCTTTTAATTTTATTATTATTATTATTATTGTTTTGATGTTTTTGCATTAATGAATCTTTTCTGTTTGTTGGTTTTATCATTGGACATTTGCTTTTGATCAAAATTATATAGTTTTGTAACTTTGTTGCACTGGTTGGATTTGCTTGAGAATTTTGCATTTTTGCAGATGTTACAGTGCTATGAATGTGAAGCTTATTTTTATGTAGAACTGAGAATGTTGCAAATCATTTTTAATTTTCTGGCAGAGTATAAATTGTTTGTCCATGATTTTCTCACTAGTATAGAATTTTGGACTGAATTACTTCATAGATTCTACTAATGAACTAATATATTGATAAATAGATTAAAGTCCACTAAACCTGGACAATTCTTTTCTGAGTGTTTTGTTTTTATTCTTTAGAATTTTCCACGTACGTCTTCTCGATGTGACGTTTATGACAGACTGGTGGTCACTTGCCCAAATAATATTGTGTGGCTAAAAAGTGATTTAAATGTGACAAAGGTAAGCTATTTCAACACACACATTTCCTCTCATCCATCGTTGTCATCACAACTGCCACAAGCATAAGCACCTCACCTTCATCTCCACTACTATTGTCATCACCTTCCCATAATCATCATCTTGCATCCTTGCCACCGTCATCACCTTGCCATTATCATCATAAGTCATTAAAGCTCAACAAGCATGGTACTGCTGGATAACAAAATAGGAGTCTACATGACAGTAGGCATACTTCAAGGGTGCCCCCTATCACCTATGTTTTTAATATCTTCTTGGAGAACATCAAGCATAAAACTCTCCACGATCATCACACTTCTATTTCATCTGCGGATTTGCAACCTGTGCTTTGCAGATGACATAGATCTGTTAGCAGGCACTAATAAACAACTTCAAGATTTTACCATCAGACTGACAGACAGTTTGAATGCATATAGAATGGAGACCAGTACTGATAAGAGCACCAGTACTGATAAGAGCAAAGTCATGCTCATCGTCAATGGCAAAGCAGAGATCTACATGAAAGGGGTACAGTTCAAAGAGGTAAGCAGCTTTAAGTACTTGGGAGCCACCCTCTCCAAGCACTGTAGTTCCAAAACAGATGTCCACATCAGGATCACAACAGCAACAGTGACTAGGCTGAGCAGAGTCTGGCACAGACTGGACTGGTCATTCTGTGTAGGATCTTCTCACTATCACCCAAAACAGCGTGGGTGGCGAACCCTGTCAGCTGCCACATTTATCCATGTGCTTCCCCCATTGACAGGTACCAGTCAAGGCAATCAAGGGATGAATGGCTGATGACTAACTGCATTAATTCCCAAGTAGGTTAAAGCGGCAATGAGGATCTGAAGCTGAAACAAATTAAACAGTGATACTAACTACCATTCCTGATAATAATGTTGACAAGTAGAAATGGCCTCAGAAAAATAGATGCAATAATATCACATGTACTACTACAGATGCTGTAACCGGTAGTAGGGTAGTTTTAAAGGACAAAGGCCAAGAACAACCTGAAGGAACAGCACTATTACTACACTTCTTCTGCTATCAAGAAGGTTGTCAAAGTGCTGATAGTGTTGGAAGAAAACATCCTTCTTAACAGCATGACCTTGATTACAGAGTGACAATGTACGAGGAGGCGATAAAGATCAAGAGCCAATACAAGTCCAGCCTCAAGTTCTGGATATTACAGCCAGACCAAGTGAGCAACAAAAAATACCAGCACAAAACACACAAATTCTCAGTCTGCCTTTATCTTTATATTTTTGTTTGTTTTTTTAAACTGTTACTCCCACTTACCTTCATTGCATTTTTGCCTTCACACATTCACAAGACAGGTGCTAAGTGGATAAGTGCCTCTTAATTTTTTAAATCAAATTTTAGGTTAAAACTTATGCTAATCATGCTTGTTTTCAATAAGTACATTCTTTACAAAGTTATTCCTTGTTCCCTCTTTTATCCTTTTTCTTTTTATTATCAAATAAAGAACAAACTTAACTTCTTATTAATTTAACGCACTTACGTTTTGAAGCCTTAATGGATTAACAAGCTATTAGAAAAAAAGAAATATAAAAAAGAAGAAGTAAAGTTTCTCACAAAAGCTCATGTAACTTTTTCATTTATTTGCTTTTTCAGATGACCCAATCACCTTCAGTCTAACATTCCGCCAGGCTGAGAACTACCCGGTGGATCTGTACTTTCTGTTAGACTTGAGTTACACAATGGTGGAGCAGGAAGAGGCACAGAAAAATCTCATAGCTTTGGGCCGTGACATCCGTGAGTCAACAGGGTCTTCCTCTTGCAACCTTAGGAAATACATACGATGTTTGTCCAGTTCAATCTTTTGGTTGTTTTTTTTTTTTTTCAAGCCAGTCAAAGATGAAGGAATTCGTTTAATATATACGTTGGTATTTAGAAAGCAGCATAAATATCACCAAAGAACCAGCACAAAACTTGATTAATTAAAATTGCACAAGAATCAGTTATCAACTCTGGAATAAACATTAGTTACAATGCAGTATAAATTTAATTAAAGTAATCAATAAATAAAGACTGCATAACACAACATCAACAGCCAAGAACACTATTGCACATTCATGGCATATCCTCACCAACCAGACCCTCATGCAGTCACAGTTCTGACTTGCATACAATAATAATTTATTCACACATGCCAGTTGCTCAGAAGTCATATGGCTTAAATAACAAAGGAAAGCCTCCTCCTGTTGCTTCTGTGGGCAAGCACATAGAATCCTGTTGGGAACTGGTGGAACTCTCCTGATAGAACATGCATATAGTTCTTGTTGCGTGGAGTCAGATTGATCTCCTGTTAACTTCATATGCTCGTTGGCATTACCAGTCCACCATACATGATGATGATGATGATGATGATGTCCATTTGTAATGCGCAGGTATCCATTCGGAAGAATGCTCATTGCGCAGCAAAAACAAAATAAATATAAAAAAATAAGAAAAAAAAATAAAGTAAATAAATAGATAAACACCAGGAAAGTAAAAAATAAAGACACAAGTGTTGCTTGGTTGTTTAAGTTTAAGTCCGATGCTTTATAACAGATCATGATCTTTTGACTGCCCATTTTAGGATTGGCATGGAAAACTACCTGCTGTAATTTACAATCATTTTGTCTTTCATTGTACATCATACATAATGAGAGTACAGTAGATGCTGTGCATTTAGATTAATCAGAAATACCCTTCTTTGTGTGCAGCTCCTAGCTTGGAAAACATCACCAAAAACTTCAATCTGGGGTTCGGAACATTTGTGGACAAATTTGTGATGCCATACTCACCCTGGTCCGAGCAGCTGTAGGTTGCTATGTTTACATTCTTTGTTAAAGGCTAATCTGAGTGCTCAGTGAAAATTGTTGGAAACAGAGCATAAAGTATGGCAAAAACATATTACGCTGGTGTTTTATGATGATGATGCACATGAAATATTATATTAATGTTTTTAAACATCTGGATTTTTCAAGAAAAGAGGAAGTGACAAAAGAGCAGGATTTCTAAAAATAGTGTCGTCTGCATGAGCTGAACTCAGAGAGGAAATATGCAATCCTCGGTTTAAAAAAAAAAATAGACCAGGACACAATGAGCTGTTGCTGAATGTTCTTTTTGACACTCAGCTGGAGTTAGTTTGTATTCATTGTCATTGCCTAAATATATTGGCTACAAATGCCAGTGGATTAACTTTTTACAGAGAATAATAATAAAATGTAGACTGCAGAGACTGTGGGTGTTGCCCATTACATTTTGATCTGGAGAAAATTTACTTGCCAGTCTCTCTAGTGAATTAAGTTTGGACCATTTTATTTTTCTAACTTCAGTTGAAGCTTGGGGTTGATCATCTTCAACTTCTAAATAAAGTATTCCAAAATCAGCTGTTTCATTTTTGGGGCAAAAGAATCACTTCTTGAACATGACAACAACCTGAGCAATGCTTCTTCCTCTGACTCATAGACATGCATACATTTGCTGAACTGAGAAACACTCACTCATGGAAATACCGCTTACATGCAATGGAGCTCTCCAGTGTAGCAGGGGATTTTCTCCTGCTGTCCTATTAGCCGGTGGGAATGCCTATGTTTAAAGGCTTATGTCTTGAAAATTAAGCATAATTGTGTACTCATATTTTGGGAATCATTATTTTAAAATGAACTTAACCTGATCATAAAGAAAAAAATGTTGCTCATGGCTTAGCCTTTAAACTCAAAATGTAAGTATAGTAATAGCACAATTTTTTCTAAGTATAGAACTGTATTCCTTTCACAGTGATGCATTTATAAAACTATTTTGTGTTCAGAGACTTCTTAGATTTTCATGCTGTTTGTATTATGAGTCAATAATTTTCCAAAGCAGTTTGGATTTGTTCATAGAGTTTTCCTGCTTTGTTACTGGCAGGCTTAAGAATCGATGCCCTTTGCCTGACCAATCCTGTAGAAAGCCTCATGACTTCATTAACCAACTTCCTCTGTCCAAAGATGTTGCTAAATTTGCTGTGAGTATTGATTACTCTTTAAGTAATCATCTATTTTTCTGGGTCATTGCTGCAAATCATACTTTAATGAGAATACTCTGCCTGTGGTATTCATTACTGTTTTTGTAAATATTTTGGTGGTGTTAGCAATTTCTGTTACAACATGTGGGGTCTGTCCAGCAGTTTTAGATCCATGTAAAATGTAGACTGATTTATGATTTATAGAGATGGAGGTGATACTGGACTGGCTTTTCCTTATATTCCATTAAGTTTCTCAACTGACTGTTGTCTTGTATTTTGGATGTATTTACTGTCACTGGGGAGGCAGTGTAGCCTACTTGCTGTCAAGTGTGCTTGACTGCAGACCAGAAGGTTGCTGGTTTAAAGCCTGCTTTGCATTTGTGGTTGGTTAAATCACCCTGACCACCCAGCAGGTGCACTATAGAAATGGATACCTTATTTATCAGGGGAGGTAAAGATGATGGAAGGAGAAGGTTGGACTCTACCTTACATGACCTGCCCCAGATATGGTCAACTATGTTAACTTCCCCTAAAGCTTCTATGCATTTAGACACTTTACCTTTTTCCCCTTTTAAAAGAGCTATGTCCCTTTGCCTAACAGGCTGTGGGGTGAACTCTCCATTAGTTTTTGTGATGTGGATCGATGTGCTGTGAATTTGATATCAGTGATGGATCTTTATGTCAGCATTTTGTCCTGGCCCAGTTTTTCTGCTGCTTTATTTCAAAGATATTTGATTTTTTTTATTCTCCTTTTAAAAACAGACCTAATTACTGGACCTATTTTTCACTCTGGCTTACTTCATTCATATCAGTTAATTGCAGATGTTTTTCACAGTAGCAATGTCAGTGAATTTACAGATCTTCTTCTGTTGGCTATCATGTGACTGGTCAACATTCTCCTCATCTTACTAACTCTTGGTTTCTGCAGACTTTCCAAAATATGTCTCTGCCGCTTAATCTGTAGGGATTACCCTTTACTAATGGCTCTCAGTTAAAGTTTTTACATAAAGTTCTTCATTTTATATCATTGGCTGTGATTGTTGTGATTTACTGTGATGTTCACGGTGCAGTGAGCTTGCCTATTTGCTGGGATACTGTGCTATATAAAAGATCTTTATTATTACTACTGTAATTATCCTAAACATACATGCAGGTGGTTGGTGTTGTGGTAGGAATGTCATGTGCCTTAAGTGGAAACAAATGTCTGTGTGTGTCTTCATGTGTTTAAAATATATTAGTTTTTGTACAGCCAAAGATGGAGGAAGCAATCAAAGCTGTTTCCCAGAGTTTTGATGACTCAGAAGGTGGGATGGATGGTCTTATGCAAGCACTTGCTTGTGAGGTGAGGAAATGATCAATGACCAAAATAAGATTGTTGTGGCTGGGATGAATGCAAGCAAAATTGAAAATATTTTCAGTAGAAAATGGCGATGAACAGCAATCAAGTCCACAACATCTTTACAAAATATCAGGGTATTAATACCATTAAAAATAGGTTTATCATCTTTTAACTAATTCATTCATTTTTGTGTTTTCACACAACTATCCATTTACAAGTCTTCCACTTGGAAGCAGTAATTCGAGAAAGAGCATTTTGTCAGCATTGTATTCCTTTCTGGCATGTCTTTTTCCTTCAAATATAATTTTATCTTCCCTACTGCATTCATTTTTTTTAATCTTATTTTAATTTCAGAAAGACATTGCATGGCGAGAACGTAGCCGGCGAATTATTGTGTATTCTTCAAACTCTATTTTTCATGTGGCTGGAGATGGCTTGGTAACTTACACACATATATCTACATACTTATATATGTTTATGTATATATATATATAAGAAAAACAAAACATAAGCTTTTTTTTTAGTTTCACTTTCTACAAATTCAAAAGGAGTATCTTTCTACACTTTGTAGAAAAATATATTTGTATTTCATTAGCGTATTACACAATTTTTTGTAGAGGGAATAGACTGTTTTTGAGTTTATTGTTGGAAGGAATTAAAGAAGATATAAAGATTTACATTTAACCCAGAGAAGTGGATTTTATGTGTATGTGTGGATGGGTGGGAGGTTGTAAGTAGGTGTGAGTGTAGATGTGATTCTTTGTGTGTGTGTGTGATGAGTAAGCGTGAGAGACAGAGTGAAGAAGATATGGGTATAATGTATTCTTATTTTAGAAGGTTGTCTGTTTTAGCTTGGTGGGGCTACTAAAAGCTACGATGGAAACTGCCATTTGAATGCTGAGCAATCATATAATCCAGCTGAGAACATTTATGTAAGATCATCAGTTATGACAACTTAATTGTTGCTTACCTATAGACATACATTTCAATGCTGGAATGGATGAGGTGAAATTTACTAAAGTAAAATTTCATGCATGTGATAATAATGCATCTGCTGAAGAGCTATACTATCTTGCAGTGGTGAATATGTTTAATATTGATATCAATATTATGCATTATTATGCATTGACGTACTGAGTAACAAATAAATATGGAAATATCAAATAAGAGATTTTTGCTCAAAGTGATTTTCTGAACATTCTGTTTTTTTAATTACAGGACTATCCTTCAGTCAGCCAGATTGCAGCCAAACTGCGTGACAAGTCCACCAACATTATTTTTGCTGTGATGCCTGATGTTGTCTCTCATTACATGCGCCTGGAAAATTTTTTGCTTGGTTCCAGTGTTGGGACACTTGAATCTCAATCAGGAAACATCATCCAACTTATTCGTGACAACTATGATGTGAGTCAATCCTTGAAAAAAATGTCAGCAGAAAAAAATAGAATCTCTGTGTTATAATACCAGTTATATTCAAGTGACAGCCACAAGCTTGGCTACCTTAAGAGGAGTTCATGTGTGTGATATATATATATATAAGTAATAGTTTGACAATGTTTGTGTGTTTATGGTTGTGATTATTACCCATGATAATCCTGACTATTTCATCCTGACCAACTTTGTAGTGTGTTTGGGTCATCTATTTTGCTGTGGAGTGTGTTTGTAGTAATTTTTATTTTACCTGTTATAAAATATTACCAAGGGCTCATAATGAAAAAAGAAATCTTCTACACAGAGCAAATTGTAACTACTTAATTTCAGAAGGTACCCTCTGAAAGAAAATAAAAAAAGGGGAGTAAGCAATAGAGTTGTGTTTGACTGGCACCACTGCAATTTTTATTTAGCTTTCACAAAAAAATGACAAGGGAGTGGGGAAAAGTTTGCAATAAATACAGTAAATATTTTATTTTAATCTTTTTGGTAGAAATTGAGATCCAAAATAGAGTTTGTCCCAAGGAAGGCGGATGATGTGGAATTTACATTTAAATCTAAATGTCTTGGGTGAGTAGCTTTCATTCTCCTTTGTCCTTAGTCCTTTGTCCTTGTTTAGCTGGCTTGATAAAATATGTACCCCAACTTATTGCCCAAGGACAATAACAGCTTGGGTCATGTTGTGAAGGGGTATGAATAAATGTATGATTGGTAAATGTTGGTGTTGGTCTGTATGAGTGTAGGAAGTAAATAGCTGTGAAGGCTTTTTAACTGGGACAAAGAAAGTTGTATCCAGAAAAGGAATTCTTAGTCAGGTTATGAATTTCAGCCACAAACTTGTATATTGCAGTGATGTTCTAAGAGAGACAACTTCTTGCGATGGGCTGGAGATCAAAGACAAGGTTGACATAATTATAGACATTTTTAATTAAATGTGTATCTCAGTTGTATCTAGCATGTTCAGCAGGGATGCAATTAATAAGTAAGAGGTGGTTATAATTATTGAGCAGCTGGCCTGACACATAGAATAAGGTTTAACAAACAGAAACCAGCATCCTATTGCCATAGAATGGTATATTTCCCTGAGGAATTACCTTAGTCTTGCTGTCTGAAATTAAGAATCTGTGACATGAAAATAAAAAGTTCAAGTTTTAGTTTTCACTGTTGCTGGAAAATCAGACGTACAAAAAAGGTACATAAATGCATTATAAAGGTAATAAATATTATGTCATGACAGGTGACATTTGATGTCAAAATGATGGTGACCACTAAAGCATGTGAAGGCCGCACAGGGCTTGTTGAACGGGTAGTAGACATAGCAGCAGTTGGTCTGGCAGAAAAATTGACCATCAATCTAAAAATTGTCTGTGACTGTGATTGTGAAGGACCATCTATGGAGGTAAGTATTCTACCATTTAAATATATTGTGCCATCATAGACTGGTTTTGATGTTGACAAATCATGAATGTGATGGTATAAATCTTCAAATGTCCTTTTTTATTATTATTACTTATTTTATGGTTGATCTTATCCATTATAGTTGAATTTTGACATAGATGGAGGATTTGTAAATCTTAAATGTGTGAAGTCGATGGGTATAATGCATGTTCCATTCAGAACACAATGTGTATTTATGTCATTTATTTATGGATGTGTTTTTCAGGAACAAAACAGTGCCAAGTGTTCTAATGGTCAAGGTACTTTAGAATGTGGCATCTGCACCTGTAACCCTGGCCGCTATGGCCGTGAATGTGAATGTGATGAGGCAGAAGTCTCCAGTAAAGAGTCCTTGACCTTGTGCCGCGCAAAGTGAGTGGTGATGTTCTTGTCACATGATTAGTGACTACATTTTTGTAAAGAAAAAGGGGATACTGTTTATATGCAAGACAAAATCTCATAAGAAATGCAAAGGGATTTGTTTATGCAGATTTTTGCATGTGAATAAAGTTTTGGGTATTCTAGGGAAGGGGGGAAATAGAATACTTGTATAAGTTACTGTCATATTTTAACATTTTATATAATAAAGCCAAGGTTTCTTAAGCAAATATAGGGCACCTCTGATGGAGATTCATTAGTTCAGTCAAACTGAAAATGAATTTTTAGCCAGAATGACAGTCTTCTGTGTACGGGACATGGGGAATGTATCTGTGGAGAATGCAAGTGTTTCACACTGAGCCACGACAGTGGGCGTCGATACAGTGGACAGTACTGTGAGTGTGATGATTATAGCTGCCCTCGCAGTTCAGATGACAGCTCTTTGTGTGGTGGTGAGTGCCATATGGCTTTTCTCTTTCTTATTTATATTTTTACAGGCAGCACAATTTAAAGCGTTACATAAGTAGAGTATTTTCAAAACACTCTTTTTTCCCTTTTTCCTAATACATATCCACCTATTTTAAGGCAGTATTGACTGCTAACATATTCTGAATACCCTGCATTACAGGAGTCAACTTGCCTGAATGAATGATAATAATGAGAATCCATGCTGTTCAGGTCCAGGTCGTGGACGGTGTGTTTGTGGAAACTGTGAATGTCTAAACATCTGGTCGGGGCCTGCCTGTGACTGCTCCACAGACAACACAACATGCGTGGCTTCCAATGGGGTGAGCTGCTATGACTGTCAATTATTTTCTCTTGTGTAAAAAAAAAAGCTAATGTAAAGATTCCCTTATTCTCATGACCCTTATATTCTATATATATATATATATTAGGAAATTCTGTCCCTTTGCCTCACAGGCTGAAGGGATTGGCTCTCCTTGATTTTGTTTTTGTGTTGTGGTCATGCTTCGATTTAGATAAAAGTGTTGGACCTTCATGTTTACATGTGCGTCTGCTGCATTTTCTCCCCTCTTCTGTTGTGCAGCTGGTTTGTATATAATGTTATTGTGAAGTGCAAACTGTTTGGATCTATTAGCTGGATTCCACTACACCGTGCTTCACTCGCTTCGGCAATTACGTTAATGATCACCTTTTTTCAGTTTCATATGATACCATTTCTTAATATTCTCAAGATGTCTCAACATATTCTCAGTATTCTTCTGATGTTGCTAGTTCTTGTTCTTTGGAGTTGTTACCATTAAATCTGCAGTGATCGCCCTTTACTGCTGGAACGTGATTTTCTTCAGTGCATTGATTTGAGATTTGGCTGAGATATTTTGCTATATAAATTCTCACTTATTATTATTACATATACTGTATAAAAGAAGTGAACATAAGTGATTCACTGCGCTTAGGGCTCAGCATGTGGAAGGCATAGTCAACCCTTGCCTTCTGTTGTTTTTGACTCCCCTTGATAAATCAGGTACCCAGTGTGGGAAGCTGCTCTTTAGGTAGAAGGAGATGTCCAGCCAAGCAGGCCTCAAACCAGTTACCTTATGCTTCAGTTGATTGTGCTAACCATGAGACTGTGTAGCAGCTAGTAATTGTTGATGCTTGTGTCTGGCATCCTCCCCAGAGTTTATGTCCCTCATCAGTTGCTGTCTCCCCCAACTCCTGGCCATGTACTAGTCCTGTTCTAGCTCATGGATGAGTTTGACAGACTGGTGTAATGTGAAGACATTCCACATACCAGTGGCTGTTCCTTTTCTCAATTTCATATCTGCTTTGGTTCCAGTAGCACATTTTTGGCTATCCCCACCCTGGAGCCTGGGTGCAAAGTCTCTGTTCATCCAGGCCTTGACCAATTTGCCATGAAGTTTCTTCTTTGGTAAACATCCATCATCTTTTCTCTGGGTATAGACACTTGACTTTGCCCATCTTTTTTTTTTGAGTAGACCAGAGCTGATGGGTCGGCCTGGTCGCAAATGTTGGCACTACGGGCCCTGGCTGGTATATACATCGCAGAAAGCCTTCACCAGCTGGTGCTGTGTTAGCATGATGTTTTAATGTAAGGCTTACTCCTTAGGCTGTATCTTTATCTTTCCCAAGATTTCTCACAAAGTAATGGGACCGTTTACTCTTGGCTAGGGGGGTGGTAGCATGGGGAATGATGACATTCCCCAAGAGAATATGAGGTCTGTCCTATCCATTCCCCCACACAGGGACAAACATAAAAAGCTTGTGTTGCCCCTCCATGAAAAAAAGAGGGAGTGGAAGTGACAAGACTACCTCATGGCTTCTCAAACTAACTTGATTTGAAGACTTTATAAGGTCTGAAAAAGATTCACCTTTTTAATAAAATCAAAACCTTTTTCTCACCTAGAACGTATTTCACAGCATATTTTCAAACTAAGGTTTAAAGCATATTTCTATCCAATAGCAAAACTTTGAATGCTTTTGATTCCTGATCCTTTTGAGTCAAGTTGAGGAAGGATTGTCTAGCTAAGACTATTATTTAGATGCTTAAAAGCAGCATCTGCAGATGTTATCTGCCCCAGGCTCTTTCCACTTTCCCCCCAGAGTGCCAGTGGAATGTAGTGGAATTGCAAAATCATGGCCATACATAACCTGTTTGTTTTAGAGAAGATAAGATGTCTACAGTCTACACCTCCCCAGTCACCTTGGTTACTAAAGCACCAAATACTTGTCCCTGTTTCAGTTGGAGTGCAATAATGAAGGAGACTGTGAGTGTGGCCGCTGTCGGTGCAGTCCTGATTCCCAGTACATGGGTCCGACCTGCGAAGAATGTCCAGTAAGTTTTTGTTTGTTATCTGTATGATTTCACATGAAACTTATGTACTAGAATAAAAGTTATAGAACTGTAATACGCCATCTAGATGACACAACTACTTACATTTGTTGTAGCAGTTGTCACATAGCTGTAATATTACCTTCAAGTAAGTTTGTTATATTTGGTTTTTACTTTAGCCATAATGAAGAACTCTATAGGGACAGAAAATAATTAAAATTAGGAAGGCTTTTTTTCCTCCTTTCTATTTATATAATCCTACAAGATATTTTTGTGACAGACCTGCCCCAGTAGGTGTACACAGTATCGTGACTGTGCACAGTGCCATGGATTTAAGACAGGAAAGTATGGCCCAGAGGAATGCAAAGAAAAGTGCCCACGTGTCATCATTACAGATGAACTGGAAGGTATGGAGCTGTTTACTCACTTCATATGCAACACACATTCATTTAGAAACATGCACAAAAAAAAACACACACACACACGCACGGTCTTACATATGGTCTGCATCAGCTTGATCAGTCAGTTTTCAGAGTTTTGGGTCCAACCCATCGCAGAAATGATGAAATGATACACAGAATATTTCATTTGCTATATAATCAATGGTCATAAAATTAGTATTCTGTTGCTAGCAGTTTGGATTCAGGTACTCAGGTTACCATAAGTAGTTGGTTTAACTCCTTACATTTTATAATCATCTGACTGCTTTGTGTGAGCCATCCTGCTATCACCTGCTGTGCACCTGGCACTTGCATAAATCATGAACTGCCTTTTATTTCTATAGCTGGTTTAACTTTCTTTTATGCAGAGGAGGGAGGACGTATCCGCAAGTGCAACTTCCGTGACACCGATGAATGCCTGTTCTATTTCACCTATGAATATGATGAAAGCAACAATGTCATTGTCAAGGTGCAGAGAACTAAAGGTGAGTCTACACATGCTGTAGAAATGTGACAGTGTGGTTGTAAGCAACATAACCCTAAACCCTAATTTTACCCTTTAACTGTGAAGCGCATGCTTAAGTTTTAAATTTTGTTTGAATATTAGACTTGAAGCACACTGCTTACCTAATGTGAGAGGATCAATTCAAGTGTTACATTACGTGCACACACATACACTCTCGCAAGCAAACACTTCCAAATAAGTTGAGAGTTAAAAGTTGAGGATGAACATATCCACAATCCTATCGCAACTCTTTGTCAACTTCCCTAGTTGCCCAAGCTCCAAAGAGCTCAGAAAAATGCTACTCACATTATATTCCACAGGTTTAAAGCTAACCATATCATACCACATCTCTGCAATCTGCAGTAATTAAAGTTACTGGTCTTCTTATTGCATCAGATTTTAAACGTCTGCAGGTGCTCATTTTCCTTTTTTGGTCCTCATATTTGGAATGCCTTGCCCCTGTTAATAGGAATGTAACAGGTTTTCCCATCTGGACTGAAAACTTATCACTGTCAGAAATATCCGTCCTGTAACTTGTTTGACTATCCATTCTCTTTTCATTCATATAGCTACCTGTTCTTTCGTCTTCTTGATGTTGTTGACACTATGTCCGCTTATGCTGTGTTGTCCATCTCTGTGGGGGAGGGGGGAATGTGTGTGTGCTGATATTGTGATGCCCTCCTGTTTGTGTGTGTGTGTGTCCGTCTGCTGATATTGTGATGTCCACCTCTGCCATTTTTTCCTCTGTGTTTGTAAAGTGCATCAAGCTCATTTCATGTGGGTAAAGACTGTATAAATCATTGTATTATTAGTGTCAGTATACAAACCAAACACTTTAAATATAAATTTTTGCAAACATTTCAAATGTAGATGGCGGCAGTGACATTTGCTTTGTGCCAGTGTCACACTTCTAGTTTGTACTGGAACTGTGATCCATACAGTGTTGTGTTCTTTATGAAGCAGAACAGCTTAAACATCACACTGCAATGAAGAGCAGAAAAGTGTTAAAGTGATAAACTGTCATGACTCTGTGGACAGACTGCCCAAAGGAGGTCAACGTGGCCATGATTGTCGGGCTGGTGGTTGCTGGCATTGTGCTGATCCCTCTTCTAGCCCTCTGTATCTTCATCTTTATCCGGAATCGACGTGATGCTGCAGAATTTGCAGAATTTATGAGGGAGAAAGAGCGTGCCAAGTGGGAATCAGTGAGTAGTTTTCATTCTAAAATGTCTTGATGCCAGCTCTATTCTTATTATAGCTAGGGTTTCAAAAGATCAGGTGATTGCATAATAAACAGCAGTCATCTAGCGAGATGGGCTACATTTTCAGAATGAAATTTTTCATAAATACTCATTTTTACTTTTCACTCCACCCCTTCCTCCTCTTTCTGAGTGGAGGGTTAGGAGAAAAAGCATTTACATCAGAGTCTCAGAAATTTCGTTAACAGCGATATCAGCAAGTGTAATCATTGCCTGCTTTTGTAGCTCATGTAATGATGTCTCAGCTTGCATTGCAGAAGACTAGAGATATAAAACTGAATAATTGTTCTATTGAGGGAGCTAATCTCTCTTATTTGCTTTTTCTCCAGGGAGCTAATCCTATCTACAAAGATCCCAAATCAACATTCAAAAATCCTACTTACATGGGAGGGCAGTGAAACATCGTTTATCTGAGAAACCATTTGTGTGGATGTATGCCAGGTTGAGTGCATGTATATGGATGTGTGTGTTTGGCACTAGTGTGTATATGTGCACTGATTTTTATGTGAGTTCATGTGTATCATAAAATAACTTAATGGAATGGAGGCAAAATTTACCATTTGACAGTTTGTGCTTTTAATTATGTTTATTATTATTAATACTGGAAACCAACAAAATCCCTAAGTTTTTTTGGGTGTTTTGCTCTGTTGTGAAGCTTAATTACACTTAGGGAAGTAAGCAATTCACCATACTTTCAGTTATGGCCTTTGAGGGTGGCAACTGGGGCAACCGCCTCAGGCCCTGCGCCTGAGTGGGGGGACGTCCATGATAGGAGATTTTTGGGGTATGGTATATACAGTATATGGCCTACACTTGCGGCTCTCGGTCCCTGGGGGCCTTGCATATGACACTCGCCCAGGGCCCCACAGGGTCCCTCGTACTGATAAGGCCATTACTGTATCCATAAATTCTTTATTCATAGGAAGCACATTTTTTATATTTTTTTAAAGAATGGATTTTTGATATGTTTGACTGAGGTTGAGTGCAAAAAAATGTCCCATGCTTTGAAAGGAGACTGGAGTATCTATGCTTTTAAATGCTCGCATAAGATTTTTCAATAAACTTACTCACACATTTATGCTGTGTTGCAGCATCTTCCTTTCTACTGATACATCTGCATTTTGCTTAGCATTCCAGAAAAATAAAAGATAATTTTATGAATATATTTTAATATATTGTTTTCTGGCTTTTTTATTGATATCTAAACTCAACTTTTAACCATTGATGTAACCTGATGTGTTCATGGAAGGTGCTTGGCTAGGATAGATTGCCTTTATGTGTACATCATGACATTATTCAGGACAAATAGCTGGGAAATAATCTTTTGTTTTAGCTGATTTCATTGTTGTTGATCACTTGAAAATATTTACAAGAAGTTTGAATATTTGCTTGCTGTCTGTATCATTTCACTATCTTTAAAACAAACCAGCAAACAAAAAATGAATGGATGATTTATATGATAGAAAAGTATCTCCACAATGTGATGGGAAGTGGGGTGGTAGTAAATCAGGGTAACCAGACTAAACCCCCAATTGTAAGCCCTGTGAACAGGTACGACATCCAGAGAGATGACTGTGTACTCCAAGACAAAATCTCAGAACTTCCCAGTTCTCACTGCAGTGTTGGAATGAGTGTTTTTAATTGATTGGTTAATTTAAGCCAAAACCCTGGAACATCCCAGTAGCCAGCCTGTTATACAGTTGATTTTTTCTTTGCATCTGACTGGGTTTTTTTTTTCTTTGTTGGGTTTCCTAGTACTGTCAGATATACACTAAAAGCTTCTTGGGAAATTTTGCAAACAAAGTGAATGCCAGATGATTACTTATGGTGCTCAGGTAATATTTGTGAAATATTGTGTTAAATATTTGACAATGTCAGAATCCAGGACTGGTCCAATGTTTTTAAATAATGAAAAAATATGTTGCATCTTCACTTCTGATGAAGAATATAGCCCAAGTTTTGTTTTAGTTGTAGTTCATTATGTTTTCAGTGTTTGACTCACAAATGTGTTTGAAAATGTGAAAGAATATATGACATTCCCCTGTTAACAGTGTTATTACTTTGCGTGGATTTTGTTACTGTCTGAAAGGACAGGAGTGTCAAGAAGGTTCCTTGTTTGACTGTTTGCCAGAGTTTAACATAACGAGCATCTGAAATATTTACCAGACACATTTGAGAATATGTGTCCCATTACAACAGTAGGGATCCAATCACACCAGTATCTGGTTTCAACAACACGTGTCCAGTTAAAAAGTCCTTGATAGTTTTCTGTGTGTGTCTGTGTTTGCCAGACTTTTACATGACAATTATGCATCTAAAATACTTGCCAAACACTTTTGACAGTATGTATCAAGTTACAACAGTATAAGTTCAATTACATTGTGACCAGTTATTTTAGTGTGTATAGTTATATCTGTTTGTGTCCAGTTGCAACAATATACGTCTGATTAAGAAGGCCCTAGATAGTTTTCTGTTTTTACTGTGTCCTATTAACTTTCAAAACAAGATTTTCTTCAGAATTTTATTATGCGCTTTCATTGCGTAATCAAAAATTTAGTTCAGTTTGAGTTTCCCACCACAGAGAAAATTCTCCCACTCTCAAATGTATGCAAAATTCTGTTCCCATGGTTGATTGAGATCTGACATTATTTATATGATAATATGCATTTCATATGGTGATACAGAAAGGTTGTGACTTTGTAAGTTTCTTTCATAATATGCATTTACTTGAGGGTGTACATTTGCTAGATTATTTACTGTTACCCATTATAATGATGAGCATACCTGATGCAAGTTCCTGTAAGACTCACATCAGATATACAGATTCAAAACAAAAATACCTAGAAATGGAAATGGCTATGTAGTGTTTGAACATGTCAACATGTCTGGATATTGTACGACTGAGCATGACAGAACATGCAAGGGATAAGTACAGTATTTTTATGCATATCATTTTTATTGTAAATCATTTTTAATTGCGATTTTACTTGCTTACATCTCAGTCCTTAGAAAGCCATTTGAGAGATTAAGGCTTCATTTAAGGTGACTTTTATTTTCAGTGCTGTGCTTACATGATAAGTTCATGAACTTCAACATTTTAAATTCACACACTTAAAACACTTGTTACTCTTGCTTAATTCCGATTTTAATTTTTTAGATAACTTTCATGAATAGTTAAGAAATCTTTTACTGGCTTCTATACATTTTTATCGATCTTTTCTACAATATGGAGACTTAGTAGAATTGTCCAGGAGCATAACCAGCAGTAGGACACAATGTCCATAAAAGGTATCAAAGTGGCCAATTTTCAAAAAGGATATATAAAGATTTGATTTTAGATGCTTTTTGAATATACAAATAGATGATCTTTTCAGTACTTTTGTTCCAAAGAATGCTTGCATTTTTTAAGTCATATATGAATGCTTTAGTGTTACCTTTTCTACAACTTGTTGTTGGGGGGAGGTGCGCTCTATTTTTAAAAAAATATCCTGGTTTCCATGTTTGGATGCAAATTGTGTACTAAACAACCTTCAAATCTTACTTTTCTACAAGATGGTTTTTCATTCCATTAATTTTTTGTTTCAAGTTAGTGTACAAATTTTAAATACACCCTTTAAGTGATTTTGCATACAGCATGGGGAAAGGTCAATGAAAACATAATCACTATTTGTATTCTAAATATATTTACTTTCATAAATTTATCAAAAGCATCTCGTGCTAACCATGTCATATATGTTCTTTTGCATTTTATTGCTACAATGTGAGGTATGTGAGGCATAATTGATTCTTTGAGATTTTTATCATTATACAGTACCTTTGCTCTAAGCCTGTTTTCCACATTTATATACTTGTCATTGTAATAAATGCTTTATATATATATAAATATTTCTTAGACATTGCATACAAATTATGATGTAAAAATAAACTCATTTTTATGAAAACATCTCTGTGGTGCTCAAAGCCAAAATAGATGGAAAATGGCTGAAGAGGAAACCCCAGTTAGCCTAAACGAGTGTTTTTAGTGCCTTCTGACACCCACCTGGCCACTTAATGGCTCACACCATTACACTTCAGTTAAAAACCACTACAACCCCGAGCCCTAATTACAACAAAAATATTTGCTGCTATACGCAGAGCACATCAATTATCTTCTTTTATCAATGTACCTAACGACGAGAAAATTCATTAAAATTCATTTAGTTAATCAGTAACAACACATACACACGTTTGAAAGCACCCGCGCGCACATCTCTGAACTGAGCGGCCGCCTCTCGAACCATTAATGTAAAAGATTTTGACTTTATCCAAATGGCTTCACAGTTGACGCACAAAGGCTTTTTAACAAAGCAAAACCCGTTGACTCCCCACAACACCCATCGAAACATAGACTTACGTTCTTGTGTGTATTTACTCACTACATAGAAGATAAACAGCTAGGAGTATATTTTGATCCGAACGATCCCATGCATTTAAAAGCATATCACTTTCGTAACACGACTAAACCAACAGAGAAACTTTCAGTTGGTTTCCCTGACGACTGGGCACGCATCGGTTTTAACCTCTGGCAGTAGAACTCTTGTGTATTATGTACAGGATTAATGACAGGTACGTGTTACTCTAATAATTGATTGATGTGCATTATCATCGTAAATCACAATCCCTTGACTATATAGCTGGTATACCAGTTGACGCACGATTTATGTTTGTCTGCTGGTTCTGGTCATTGAGAACAACTTATAGATGATGCTGTGGTTGACAAGATTTGAGCAGTGGGTCGACTGTGTGGAACCACTCGGGCCTTTATGTCTCAATTTAAGCCAGCCAGTTCCTCCCTCTGTTCGTGCCACGTTATGAAGTAATGAAACTATATAGCAGTCCTATCATAACACAGAAATTGTTGTATTGTCGGAAGCCCACGGTCTCAAACAGGGGCCATATTTTCGTCCGGGGGTCAGTGTATGCTCCTCTTAACCTCAAACCGCCGGTTAGCTGGGCGGCCGCCAAGCGAGCAAGTACCCCGCGTTGACACCGTTTTGACCGAAAGTCAACTAGCAGCCACTTTATGTTTTGTTGTTGTTTATTTAGTTGGAAAGTGCTTCCACCTTGCGGTGATTTCGCACTATGGGGGAAAGGGAGGGGGGGAAACCGGAGTACCCGGAGAAAACCCCCGCCGCCCAGCCCTGCGAACAGGTGTCACATACAGAGAGTGTCCCGAGACGAGATCTGAACCCTTAGCCGCTCACTGACAAGCGAAATAGTCAGGGAAATCCCGTCACTGCGCATGCCCACATGACCACAACAGTCGGCCGTCTGCTATTTCATGCGTACATTAGCATGCAAAATTAGAGGCAAAGAAAAATTAACAAAAGAAAATTCAACATCGGCCTATCACTTAGGAAGTCTGTTTAACCAATAAAGAGGCTTGGATGCTTTTAGAAGAGATTTGTGACGATTTACGATAGGTTAAGTCATTATCTGTGAAAATATGAAGTGCCGAACACACGCTCAAGAACTGTATTTTTATTTCCAATTCTCGATTTTGTTGGTACAACTTTTCCTCATTCTCGTTATTCTTGGTGTGTCTCTCTGTCATTTGAATGTCTTCGGGATCGGTTACATTATTTTGAAGCAAGCCACGGTGGACGGCCAGCTTTGTGGCCCTTTGTCCCTCTTTTATGTTCCCCTTTCAAGTGAACCGTGGGAAATTCGCATTCGCAAATCAGAAAAACTCACGTGGGTGAGAGAGACGTGCATTACTTTGTTCAAAAATTAGTCTTTTTGTAGTTGATGTTTCCATGATTTTCAGTTTTTTTTATTTCGAATAACATTTGACAAGGAAGCACTATCAGTGTCGATGAGAGTAACTATAGCAAGCCTCTCAAACAGACCGAAAATAATCAATAGTTTGTGACAAGATAATTATACATTTTGAAAGGCACCCGTTGCATTAAATGAAAGGGCAAGACACACTTGCAATGTCGGTGTAACATTGTCTCCCCGATTTGCACGTTCTAAGTCCGCCTGTATGTCATCCACGATCTCAAGGATGTCATGATCGGTCTAAATCTTAATCGTTGATATAATGCTAGGCAGAACTCTAGGTCAGTCTAGGGGGTCTGACTAGGTCACGGCGGGCTATGCTATTTTGTAAGAGGGGAGAGCGGGTAGGATCGATATTTGAGAAGGGTGTGATGTTGGGCGTTGGTTGGTGTTGTGTGTGATTTATGAAGTAGGGTTTTGGATAGGGTTTAGGGGTAGAGGTAGGTTTAGGTCATATTGTAGTGAATTGAACAGAGGACAAATGTTTAGGACTGGTCGAGTGACGTTATGGTGATTGACATGGAGTTAAATTATTGGCTGGTTTTAGTCATGTGATATTTGGTGTGTGTGTGGGGGGGGGGGGGGATTTGTTGATTTCATATTAGCAGACGTTAGAAAGTCGAGAGGGTCGAAGATGGAGAGTGTGCATGGAAATTTTGGAAAAATTTGTGGTGCAATTTTGGATTTCAAAGAAAATTTGAGAGGTGCACAGCCTGGAAAGTACAGCAGAAAGAAGTTTAGAATGGATGGAGAAATGACAAGGTTGTTTGTTTTGAGTTTAGTGGAAGACTTAGTGATGTGATAGATTTACGCAATTTTCGGGGAGGACAAATTTTGTTTATTTTTGGATATTATTTCTCAGAAAAATTGGAGTAAGGATTCGAAGTAGATGGAGCAGACGACATCAGGAAAAATTTTGTTCGTTTCTGGATATTATTTCTCGGAATAATGAATTGGAGGAAGGATTCGAAGAAGATGAAGCAGACGATATCAGGGTAGTTTAGCGAGGAGAGAGAGAGAGCAGAAGATGAGTGACGTGCAGTTTAAAAAGTATTGAAGCCTTGCCTGTGAGCGGTCTAATAATTATTGCAACTTGGAAGTGTTTAGTTTTAGTAAGTAATTTAATTGATGTGCCTTTATTCGGCGTGTAGTATATTTTCACTTTGTTATTGGTTTGGCTGGACTGCCTAGTGGCAGAGCCTTTTTGCATCTGATCAATTTGACGTTTTTTGTGTAATAAGTGTGTGTCCGGGAAGGGACGTCCTGAACTGAAGCGATTTCGTGTTATTGTTTGGAAAGAGTGCGCAACAGAACTTAAAAGATGCCTTCCTTATTGTTTTGACGAGTTCTCTTTATACGGTAATTTTACCATTTGCCCTTGTGGTTTACGTCTTATTTATGGTTGAGTTCAGTAGACAGCTCGGGATGAAAGTGAACCAGTCTTGAAACTAATACAGATATTCAACAATCAAACATTTTTGAGTGAATGGTGTGTAATTACTAACCTGTAAATAATAACTGCTACTCTCACTCATATAGTTGATGCTAATATCAGTACCGATGTCGAAACGTTCATGAAAAGCTTTTATGTACTTGTGTAAACAGACCTCAACAAAAAGCAGTGAGAAGCCACTTGATAGAAAGGTCCATTATTTACTGAAACTGATGTGGATGTGGTACACAATACCATCTCTCACAGATTGTGCTCATGCGTTCATGGTTTTTTATATTAGATACTGATTTAGCATTTTTAAATTTTGACTGAAACATTTTGAAACATTAATGTGAATGCACAAACAAAAAAGAAAGGAAATGATGTTAAAAAATTGTATAGGTAACCGTTACAGTAAGACGATAACAATCAAGCCTGATTCTCATCGAGATTTTATTGTAAGCTACACAAAGAAAAAATAGTTTCATTAAATCTCTTGCTTGTATGCTGATCCTACTATCATGCAGCATGATAAACTATCGCTCGAAATGGCAATTCAATGCGTTTGTCATTTACTGAACAAGAACATTTCATATTTACTATATTAAAAACAAATACTTTAGTTGAAAGCAATGCTATGTTATGTACACACATTTTCCTCATTGAAATGCAGTGTCTAGAGAGGATTGCAAAATCTTCAGTTTCTTTCAAAGAGAAAACTAATACATTGTTTCATTGATGTCTTTCAGAAACAGCAGGTCTTTGAGAGGATTTGGGATTGGCAAAGCCTCAATCCTCCGTAAAATGCTCTTGCCATTGCTGACATTAATCAGCTGATTTCGAACAGCTTAACAGCTGAGAGCCAGGAGTGCCTGAGGATTGCTCGTGTGTTGCCGTATCCATGACGACAGGGAGGGCGTGGTAAGCGTGACAAGGAATGTATAAGGGCGTACAATGAACATCTGTGTAGTCAAGTGTGCCCCAGCCAGAAGGAGGAACTGGATCGTGGTCTCATGGTTTCTAAAACACCAGTAAAGTGATGTCATCCTCCTGCAGACAGAGTAAACACATAGATATGTAATCAGCTGTGCTTGATATTTCTACACCCAAATCATTGTCATTATATGGTATGTATAGATGTGTGTATGTGTTTGTGTATGTGTACCAGCATGGTATATGGAAGATGACTATGTTGAGAATATAATCCGTTACGAAACTTGCTCTGTGACCAGATCAATAAGTGAGATGTAACATCCATTCTGAATTAGGCTACAAAAATGCAACACTAGTTCATGTATGCCTTCATGCATCACTTGCTGTTCTCATAAATCTTAAAATGGGGTAATACGAAAAAATTAGCATAAAATTGAAATTTAGTTGAAACTTACATGTTATCGACGGCATTTACGTCCGACCCATGTTGTATAAATGGCATTTGTCACAGCCGGCTAAAATACTGTTCAAGAGAGGTGAATCACCAAGCCTGGTGCGAGCATTTACATCAGCACCGCCGATCACCAGAAGTTCACATGCTTCTGGAAGGCCAATACAACTCGCCATATGAAGTTGTGTCACCAACAGAGTTTCTGTGGTTTACGTCGACACCCAATTCACAGCCTTTCTTTATGACATCTACGCTCTTGCTCCTGACGGCAGCGTGGAGAAGATTGCGATACAAACAGACGAAATGAGGATCAGCTCCAGCTCTGAGCAAGCAGTCCACAAGCTGAAGGTCTCCACTGCTAGCAGCCATGAAAAGTGGAGTTGCTCCATCGTCAGCGGGCTGATTTAGCAAGTCCTTCAGACTTAGTGTTGGGCTTGTGTGGCTCTCCTCCCTTCCTGACTTGCAAGTCGTGCTGTTCTCTTTCTCTTCTACCACCAGTTGCTCTTCGTGAGGCTCATCCCAGCATGAAGATGGAATTGATGTATTTGTTGGTATTTCATCCAAATCTACGAGAAGATTATCATGTGGGAATTTCTCCTCATCCATGCCATCATGTAGTAACAGTCAAAAGCGAAGTGCATCATTTGAGTGCACGTGCAGAATGGGGGTGCTTTGCTCACATCCCTCAGGCACTTTGTAAGTCGCCTGCAAGACGCAGGCCCGCTCTGAAGGGATTTCTGCAGCCATTAACATTTATAAGAGTATCTGTGTTCGAACACCAGTTGCTCTCCATGAGGCTCATCCCAGCATGCAGATGGAATTGAATGTCTCCTCCACAAGGAACTTAAAAATTACCTTTTAAGCATGCAATGTGTAATGGTGCAAACATTGTCCTTTGAAAAATTGAAATGGTACTTTTCTTATATGGAGAGGCCTCCGATTGCACATCTACTAGGTGGGAATTTCTCCTCATCATGCCATCGTGTATTAACAGTCAAAAGCGGAGTACATCATTTGAGTGCACGTGCAGAGGGGGGTGCTGTGCCCACATCCCTCAGGCACTTTGTAAGTCGCCTGCAAGACGCAGGCCCGCTCTGAAAGGGATTTCTGCAGCTATTAACATTTACAAGAGTATATGTGTTGAACCTGCGAAGTTGATGCCTGTAACAAAATACGTTTAAAATATTTTATGTCACGGATCACCCGCATACACACTATGAGTCACCCTCTGACACGCGCATTCGTTAACTTAACACAATCAACAAATGACACATCTGGTGAAGAACGTCCCTCTGAGACAAATACTTATTAAACACAAAGTCACAAATTAATTACACAAAGAATATACAAAGTAATGCTCTAAACAAGGCAAAACATCAGTACTTTGACAAACAGTGAAATATGATAATTATTACATTATACGCTCACTGCTAGACATAGCAGGGAAATACCTCACTTAAATACATTAATACGCAATTAATTCATTAATACAAAAATGAATAAATGTCTTTGGAATTCAGTGCTCTCGGCACATATACGTATAAATACTTAATCTAACAACAGAGTCAGAATGGGTAGCCCACCCTAGGCCTAATCACCGCCTGTGGAAGGATAAAACACACAGTCTTCCTGCGCGTGCTTAAATTCTACCCACTCTAAAACTTGAGGTTCAAACATAAAGTCCTCCACTTAACCTTTTAAAGTTCAGGTTATTTTTAAATATTTAACAACTCCTACCGTAGGAGGTTTACAAGAAGGACACCCCGGTGCTTCACTCTACTTTAAGAAAGGTCTTACTTCGTTTGGGTTGTTCGTCTGGTGTAAAATCATCGGAATCCCATGCCTCTGCCTCACGTCAGTGGTCCTCCGGAAAGTACGGATATCGCCTGTAGGATATCGCACCACGCAAGTCAGTCATTCAGCCTCGCTGTATCGGATGATCCTCCCCACCTTGGAGATACGCGGACACCCTTTCACTCGTCTTTGCCGAACCACAGGCCGTCTATAGTCAGCTCCAGCCGTCAAAACCCGTAGTTTCCCACAGCCTTCCTCGCTCTCGGCGTAGTCCCCTTAGTCTACGTCAGGAAATTTCTCAGACGCCTGCCTCCAAATTCAGCAACTGTTCTCTCTGTACTGTGCTGGTAGTAGAACCACAGCCCTCGGCTTGAATACCAGTAAGTACGGTGACAACTCTTGTCACTAACCAGCGCTCTCTCTAGCGCCTCACGTCGACATACACTATGACGACTGGTAGGCTTGAATGACGACTGAACACCCGTCAGTGACAGCACACCGCAAGCAGCAACACACCAGGATTGCCGGAATATCGATTAACCAAATCGAGCATTATCCCACTTGCTATGGTCGGGTCTAATATACCCACCCTTGTTTACGTCGCCAAAAGGTGAGCCCATACACCTCACATAAAATACTAAAATATCTGAAACCTCAATTTTCTCATGATCCTCGCGTGACAGCGACAAAAAACAAACAAAACAAGACACCCTAACCACCTGGACAGATGGTGAGCTCTGCTCGGATCGCACGTGAAATAAAGTAAAAACCGAGACTTTCAATTTCTCGTGATTTCCAGCGTGGCAGTGTCAAACCAAAGCACACCTGTGTGTCGAACTTAAAACTACAATACAATACCCTACTGCCGTACCCCCTTGTACGCTACACACAAATATAGATAAAATATAGAAACAATATGAATTATACTGCATTGGCGTGGGAAGATGTTCGGCTTTGAGGGGGGAAAAACTCCCTGCTAAACGGCGTTCGCACATTATCTAAAAAAAAAAAAAAGGATCAGGTGGTAAATACAATAAGAGTATCTGTATTGAACCTGTGAAGTTGATGCCCCTAACAAAATACGTTTAAAATATTATTTTATAATCCAACATAAATGAACATTCAAACACATTCTGATTCATCTACAAAACCAATTAAAAACAAACAAACAAACAAATATAGATAAAATATAGAAATAATATGAATTATAGTTCGTCAAATGTGCAAGTAAACTTCTAAAAATCTAAATGGAGCGGAGTGTGGCATCATATATAAGAGCTTGTTTGTGTCGGCGGATGGTCATGATGCAAAATATCAGACGTTTGTCCAATCACCACCAAATATGAAATTCCTTCATCTACGGTTAGGTCGTAGGCTGTTAAATGACCAGGTTTTTCAGAGCATGTTTCTTTTTATGTTGATGCTACTGGGTGACTCGGAAGTGGAGGAGAGAAAGTGCGGTTACCCACATCTCAAGGTGTCAAAAATATTTTGTCCTTTTTCTTAAAGGCCGAACGTGTACTTGAGGAGGGACGAGAACAGACTTGAAGGCAGCTTTAGAGAAACCCAAACACGTCTGGTGTGATTAGTGCTAGAGACTATGTCACTCCTTCCTTTCCTGCGCTGGCATCAGTAACTACCCATCCTGACTACTTCTCATCTACAAAACTATATAATTCTTTAAACGACGCATTTTATGTGTGTATAAAATTAACATAAATGTGCCTGACGAGGAGGTAAGTCATGAGTCAGCGTGTGACCGGCTTGCCTGACGAGGAGTGGAGGCGCGAGTTAGATGCATGTTAATGTGAATACACAAACAAGAAAAAAAGAAAGAAATGATGTTAAAAATGTATTGGTAACCGTTACAGATAAGACTGATAACAACAACAATCAAGCCCGATTCTCATCGTGATTTTATTGTAAGCTACACAAAGAAAAAATAGTTTCATTAAATCTCTTGCTTGTATGCTGATTCTACCATCATGCAGCATGAGAAACTATCGCTCGAAATGGCGATTCAGAGCGTTTGTCATTTACAAGTACATTTCATATTTACTATCTTACAAACAAATACTTTAGTTGAAAGCAATGCTATTTTATGTACACAAATTTTCCTCCTAATTGGAATGCAGTGTCTAGAGAGGATTACACAATCTTCAGTTTCTTTCAAAGAGAAAACTAATACATTGTTTCATTGATGTCTTTCAGAAACAGCAGGTCTTTGAGAGGATTTGGGATTGGCAAAGCCTCAATCCTCCGTAAAATGCTCTTGCCATTGCTGACATTAATCAGCTGATTTCGAACAGCTAAACAGCTGAGAGCCAGGAGTGCCTGAGGATTGCTCGTGTGTTGCCGTATCCATGACGACAGGGAGGGCGTGGTAAGCGTGACAAGGAATTTATAAGGTTGTGCACTGAGCATCTGTGTAGTCAAGCGTGCCCCAGCCAGAAGGAGGAACTGGATTGTGGTCTCATGGTTTCTAAAACACCAGTAAAGTGATGTCATCCTCCTGCAGACAGAGTAAACACATAGATATGTAATCAACTGTGTGCTTGATATTTCTACACCCAAATCATTGTCATTATATCGTATGTATATATGTGTGTATGTATGCATGTGTGTGTGTGTTTGTGTATGTGTGTGCCAGCATGGTATATGGAAGATGACTATGTTGAGAATATAATCCGTTACGAAACTTGCTCTGACCAGATCAATAAGTGAGATGTAACATCCATTCTGAATTAGGCTACAAAAATGCAACACTAGTTCATGTATGCCTTCATACATCACTTGCTGTTCTCATAAATCTCAAAATGATGGGGTAATACGAAAAAATGAGCATTAAATTGAAATTTAGTTCAAACTTACATGTTATCGAAGGCATTTACGTCCGACCCATGTTGTATCAGGACTCTGGCATTTCTGTCACAGCCGGCTAAAATATTGTTCAAGAGAGGTGTATCACCAAGCCTGGTGCGAGCATTCAGATCAGCACCGCCGATCACCAGAAGTTCACATGCTTCTGGAAGGTTAATACGACTCGCCACATGAAAGGGGGGTGTCACCAAAAGAGTTTGTGTGGTTTATGTCGACACCCAATTCACAGCCTTTCTTTATGACATCTAGACTCTTGCTCCTGACGGCAGCGTGGAGAAAATTGCCAGACAAACAGACGAAATGAGGATCAGCTCCAGCTCTGAGCAAGTAGTCCACGAGCTGAAGGTCTCCACTGCTAGCAGCCATGAAAAATGGAGTTGCTCCATCGTCAGCGGGCTGATTTAGCAAGTCCTTCAGACTTAGTGTTGGGCTTGTGTGGCTCTCCTCCCTTCCTGACTTGCAAGTCGTGCTGTTCTCTTTCTCTTCTACCACCAGTTGCTTTCCTTGAGGCTCATCCCAGCATGAAGATGGAATTGATGTATTTGTTGATGTTTCATTCAAATAATCTACGAGAAGATTATCATGTGCGAATGTCTCCTCCACAAGGAACTTGACAAATTCAAAATTACCTTTTAAACATGCAATATGAAAAGGTGCAAATATTGTCCTTTGAAAAATTGTAATGGTACTTTTCTTATATGGAGAAGCTCCCGATTGCACCAGTATTTTTGCTATTGCAGTTCCTCTTGGCTGAGCAGCGCTCAAGGCCAGGCCCAGAGGAGTATTCCCGTAAGAGCTGACTCTGTTGAGATTGGCCCCGAAGTGGAGTAATACCTTCACCATTTCTTCATCGTCTTCTCGGATAGCCAGATGAATAAGTGACTCCAGGCTGTCTCCATACGGTTGATTAATACCTCTACGGTGATCTAACAACACATCTACTAGGTGGGGATTTTTCCTGATCCAGGCCATCATGTAGTAACAGTCAAAAGCGGAGTGCATCACTTGAGTGCACGTGCAGAGTGGAGGTGCTGTGCTCACATCCCTCAGGCACTTTCTGACACTTTGCAAGTCGCCTGCATGTATGCATTCACACAAGAGGCAGGCCCGCTCTGCAGGGATTTCTGCAGCCATTAAAATTTCTTACCCTTTCTCAAGAAATTTACTTGAGGGGTTTTATCAGGTGTGTGAAGTTGATGCCTGTAACAAAATACATTTAAAATATTTTTTATAATCTAACATAAATGAATATTCAAACACATTCATCTACAAAACTACAAAACCAATAAAACAAAAAAAAAACCCCACAAATATAGATAAAATATAGAAACAATATGAATTATAGTTCGTCAAATGCGCAAATAAACTTCTAAATGGAGCAGTGTGTGGCATCATATATATGAGCTTGTTTGTGTCGGCGGATGGTCATTATGCAAAATAGACGTTTGTCCAATCACCACCAAATATGAAATTCCTTCATCTACGGTTAGGTCGGAGGCTGTTAAATGACCAGGTTTTTCGTGAGCATGTTTCTTTTTATGTTGATGCTACTGGGTGACTCGGAGGTGGAGGAGAGTAAGTGCGGTTACCCACATCTCAAGGTGTCAAAAATATTTTGTCTTTTTTCTTAAAGGCCGAACGTATACTCGAGGAGGGACGAGAACAGACTTGAAGGCAGCTTTAGAGAAACCCAAACACGTCTGGTGTGATTAGTGCTAGAGACTATGTCACTCCTTCCTTTCCTGCGCTGGCATCAGTATCTACCCATCCTGACTACTTCTCTCATCTTCAAAACTATATAATTCTTTCAACGAGCACAAAAAATACATCAGTTCCATGAGCATAACTCCTAATCCACAAAATGCCAGTCCCATTTACTAACCCCTTCTTTCACTTTTTTCGTCTATTAAGTAGTCCGCCTGCTCGTCTTCATTTTGCAGATTTCTGCAGCTATCAGTCCTTCCTGTTTGTTCCATAATTCCTCAATATGTATTCTATGCTTGTCTTTTATTACGTGTGCTGCTTCTACTTCCCTGTTGTGTCTGCTGTCCATGTCTCGTTCTTGTATGAGAGAATGTTCCTTCACGAGCGTGATAATGCGCGATATAAATCACAAATTAACTCTACTGTGGCTGCCTGAAATTTGATATCCAAATGCTTTTATCGGCTCGCAGGAACGCATCCAAATAATCAAAGTCTTTGCTTTGCTCCTACGTACGAAGCAGATACTTATATCTTTACTTGATGTGAAATGTGTTCGGAAAGAATTTAAGAATCCACATGAAAATACTTTTTTTCTGACAATCCTCCAAACTGATTAATTTAATATCTTCGGTGTCCATATTTAGTTGTTATACTTGATGACAGCCCCTAATAACGAGAAAGTTCTATACACCAGAACCTTTTCCCTCACTACAGTGTGTTCCACGTGGCAAGTGCATTAACCTCAACATGTGAGTAATCAGCCGCGACATTTATTCAAGTTGATTTATTATAACGAGGATTAACATTCTATGAATTATATATGGTTTATATGAAAACGCTTCTTTCTTCGATGTTTAAAGCATGCTAGCATGCTATAATGAAACTTGTAATGGTGTGGCTCAAACTCAAGAAGACAAAATCAAGAGTTATGAATAAATCATCGACTTACCGGCTATAGCGGGTAGTACCGGGTATAGCGGGTAGTACAGGTGACTGGCTTGGTCCTGAACACTTTGGCAAAGATTCTTCCTTTGAAGTTCAGTTAGCGACTGCTGCTTGCCGCCATTGTTGTTGTTGTTTATTTAGTTGGAAAGTGCTTCCACCTTGCGGCGATTTCGCACTATGGGGGGAAAGAGAGGGGGGAGGAAACCGGAGTACCCGAAGAAAACCCCCGCCACCTAGTCCTGCGAACAGGTGTCGCTTGCCGCCATGTTTGTTGTTGTGTTGTTGTTTATTTAGTTGGAAAGTGCTTCCACCTTGCGGTGATTTCGCACTATGGGGGAAAGGGAGGGGGGAGGAAACCGGAGTACCCGGAGAAAACCCCCGCCGCCCAGCCCTGCGAACAGGTGTCACATACAGTGTCCCGAGACGAGATCTGAACCCTGAGCCGCTCATTGCAGTGGTGACAAGCGAGTGTTTTAACCACTACACTACCGGGGGCCCTTAGCTTGCCGCCACTGTCTCACTCTCCGTTATATACCCTGGCTTCTCCCACTCGTGGTCTAATGAAGAAGACGACCCGCCTACAAATGCCTCGCAATAGTGATGTAGCCACAGTCATGAGGTCCTTTGACAGGTACTTACTGGGGATCATGGCTCCGCCTCTCCAATCAGCCCAGTCTGTGTGTGACCCATCAGTCAATGGAGCATGATGAGTTACGTTCTTGGTGCGTAACATGTCTCTCAGGTGATGTGTCCCTCTTACCAGGTGTTCACAATCTACGGCTTGTTGCTGGAGTCATGATGGTAGGAGGAGTTGCCTGCGCTACAGTTTACTCACCGTAGTTTATGTATGTAACACAGTGCCGTCATCTTTACTGAAAGGGTCACAGCTCAAACTCTCGCTGACCTTTTTGTAAAGTCCTCTCCTTTCATTTAATTTCACACTGACTGACTGACTGACTGACTGACTGACTGACTGACTGACTGACTGACTGACTGACTGACTGACTGACTGACTGACTGACTGACTGACTGACTGACTCTCTCGTCTGGCCTGATTGATTGATTGGGCTTTCGGCCCATTTCAAGGCGGAATCCAGTCCTAATACAATGTATACAATGCAATATATAGAAAATGTAAGTTCCACACACAGTATACTGAGACAAATAATCAAATATAAGTTAAATTACGTATTTCGAATGCCTCATATATGTAGTCTGCGACATTGTTAACTATATAACTGCTGGTGTTTGCTAATAACATGGATAAACGAAAGGCAGATGGATATTGGTAGTACATTTTAGATAGATATTTCTTTCTCAGTAGACTATATCTGCATAAAAACATAACATGTATTTCAGACTCTATGATATCTGAACAAAAGCGACATGACAGGATGTTGGGATTATCACTTGGAACGATTACAAAAGCGCAAGCAAGCGATGCGGCTTTAGACATGAAACCCCGAGTCTAAAACGTATTAAAGCACTGCGGATTCCTCTATGTTGGACATCATTCAAATATGTACATAAAGAAAAATCTGATTTAAAGGATCTGTAAAAATAAAAGCGATCTACAACAGCATCCTTCATATACTTCCATGCCAGTCTTATACCAATTATCCATTAGCCTTTGTTTGAACACTCTCATAAACAGTTTCACATCTTCCACCATACTATCAACAGTCAAGCGACGTAAGCTGGTCTTCTTTGGCCATGTAACCCGGCACGACACCTTGTCGAAGACTATCCTTCAAGGCACCTTGGAGGGTGGCCGACGCCGCGGTGGTCAGAGAAAGAACTGGCTTACGAACGTCAAAGACTGGACTGGTCGTCCTGTACAGGACCTGCTGACTATTGCCCAAAATAGGCAAGAGTGGCGGGCCCTATCAGCTGCAGCGTCTATCCATGTGCTCCCCCCAACGCCAGGTGCCAGGCATGGGACGACTGACTGACTGATCTTCCACGCCCTGATTTTCCCACACAAACCCAAAACCATGTTTATACAGTAAAAATAATACATCAGACACCCAAGTTCTTATGTTTTGTAGATGCATACTAACATATGGTATGCTTTGTGCGTAATTCGATCTGCTGGCATTCTAAGAACCTGGAGCCAGTAGCGGATGCATTGAGTATACACATTAATAATAAGAGGGTATCTCCCAGTTTCTCCATATATCATAACATTAGAACTGACACTTAGAACTTCATTTTTCCACCTGATGCCTTTTCTTTTGCTTTAGTTTAAAAGAAAAAGATATCGAAAATAAATACCGACCAAGGCCGGGCCCCTCCATAGCCGCGGGTCTAGTTACCTCAGCTCTCCCTGCCCCTCCCTCTCGTCAGGCCTGGGTGATATGATGTGATGCTGATTGACTGTCGTCTTCTCGTGAAGCCGAAAGAAAGATGATGTAACCGGCTTAGTGGCAGAAAAAGTCCCGAGCGGTCTGCCTGCAGGTGGGTCCTCCACCTGTGCGCTGGTGGCGAAAACATTTGTGTAGTTGGCGCTAATTGTTACTCGTATCCGCGGTCTTTGACTTGGTCTTTTGCCGCTGGCACGAGTCGGCTGTCGTTGTTGGGACGAAGTGATCAAATCATGGCTGCGACGATTTGACAGGTGTGGAGGGAGGAGTGGTGAGAGCAGGTCAGCAAGACGACCTTTCCATGCCCCTTGCATTAGTTGTTAATTGAAATCGTTTATTATTTAGTAAGGTAATATAAACAGCAAACGTTAGGAAAAGTGCACACAACTAGAACACCTTTCTCTCTGAGTGCGGGATGCTGGACAAAAGGTGCACTGTGTGTGTAGGAGGGCGACTCTGTAAAAACTGTAATAAAAGTGTTGTTTCTTGATCATTGCATTTTAAATTATAAAACAAGTTCTTTTTCGTCATTAATATAAGTAGACATATGATGTTTTGGCTTTTAAGTGAAATTTACAGGTCGTAGACAAACTATCCCTTTGCACATTTCTTTGTAACTTCAGTTTTTTTTTAATCTGCTTTCTATCGAGAAGAGCTGTGTATAACTTTGATGGCAAGAGAAATGCCAGGTTGATGTCGCTGCTCAATGCGAACTGCACAATTTGTACTCCGCTTATCACCATTCAATATTAGGCTGATGCTATTTAACCGGCAAAATAGCATCTTTACAAATTTTTCTGCAAGAGATTTATGAATACATTGCATTTGCTTTTCTCTATTACAGATACGAGAAGGACAATGCAGGGTCAGGGCAGTGGTGTGTATATGCAGGTCAAGGATCATCGAGGTTCGGTGCTCGATCCTTACGTATTCAGCTCTATATGTTTCTAGCCTTATACGGCAATGTTTTCTCTTCCTGAGCTACTCTGTGTGACTGACAACCAGACCAGGCCATTCAGTGTTTCCATCAATGATTGTGTCTCACATTCTATGTACGTGAACAGGTGCTGAGTGGACTAAAGTGCTTTTCGAAATATTTTAACAACGTGAAATAAAATGAAAGGAGAGGACTGTACAAAAGAGTCAGCGAGAATTTGGGCCTTGACCCTTTCAGTAAAGATGACAGCAGTGTGTTACGCACGCTACGGTGAGTAAACAGTAGTGGGGAGGGCGCCACCTGTCCAATCAGACCTAAAGGCATGATGGTAAGAGGAGTTGCCTGTCAAAGGACCTAATGACTGTGGTTATGTCACTTTTGCGAGGCACCTTGTGGTCGTCTTGATTAGACCACAAGTGGGAAAGGCCAGGGAGGAGGGTGGAGACACGTGCCAGGGAATCTAATGGTATCTTATTGAAATCATATATAGCTCCTAAGATGTTGATCCTCGTTATAATTCACGAATTTCAATTAATATAACGACTGATTATAAATATATTGAGGTTTATGCACTTGCAACACACTGTAGCGAGGGAAAAGGTACTGGTGTATAGAATTTGTTAGCTATTAGGGGTTGGTATCAAGTATAAAACCTGAATATGGACACCGAAGATAGTAAATTTGTCAGTTTGGAGGATTGTCAGATAAACGTTTTTTCTATGTGGATTCTTAAATTCTTTCCGAACACATTTCACATCAAGTAAAGATATAAGTATATAAGTATCTGCTTCGTACGTAGGAGCAAAGCAAAGACTTTGATTATTTGGATGCGTTCCTGCGAGCCGATAAAAGCAGCTGGATATCAAATTTCAGGCAGTCACAGTAGATTTAATATGTGATTTATATCGCGCTTTATCACGCTCATGAAGGAGCATTCTCTCATACAAGAACGAGACATGGAAGTGTGTGGCATCATATATATGAGCTTGTTTGTGTCGGCGGATGGTCAGACACAACATGGAAGGAGAAGCAGCTGTGCAGACAAGTAATAAAAGACAAGCATAGAATACATATTGAGGAATTATGGAACAAGCAGGAAGGATTGATAGCTGCAGAAATCTGCAAAGGGATATGAGTAGGTGGGCTGCTTAATAGACGAAAAAAGTGAAAGAAAGGGTTAGAAAAAGGGACTGGCATTATGTGGATTAGGAGTAAAGTTCATGGAACTGATGTATTTTTTGTACATTTTTAAGGATTTATATAGTTTTCAAGTTAAGAAAAATAGTCAGGATGGGTAGTTACTGATGCCAATGCAGGGAAAGGAGAGGAGTGACATGGTCTCTAGCACTAATCACACTAGACGTGTTTAAGTCAGTCAGTCAGTCAGTCAGTCAGTCAGTCAGTCAGTCAGTCAGTCAGTCAGTCAGTCAGTCAGTCAGTCAGTCAGTCAGTCAGTCAGTCAGTCAGGATCTGCACTACCAGGGATTTGTACAGCTTGCACTTGGTAGTGATCCTTATCTTGTGGCTATGCCAGATCCTATCTAGTCTAGTCATTGCCGCTGTTGCTGTCGTGATCCTGATGCGATATCTAGCGTGGAGCTGCCGTCCTAGGAGAGGGTGGCTCCCAAGTATTTGAAGCTGTTTACCTCTTCAAGCTGTACCCTGTTCGTATTAATCTTTGCATTGCCGTTGCCATTGACCATAACTTTGCTCTTTCAGTACTGGTCTCCATTCCATATGCGTTTGAGCTGTCTGTCAGTTTGTTGGCCATTGTAGTTTCTTCCCCACCCTGTTTCACTTTGAGCAGCTCAGCTGGTAAATTATCAACGCCTGGGGACTTTCCTCCCTTCAAACTATGTACAGTTCTCTCGACTTATTTCCCTAGGACTGGTAGGTCTGCAGGTTCGCTGTCTCTAGCCTGAAAAGTGCACACAACTAGGATTTACAACACTCCACGAGATAAACAGTTTAGAGCTGTGTACACGTGAGTGATCAGTAAATGAGGCCAAAGATGTAAAAGATCAAACTATTCACATCCCTTCTATCGGCAAATGTCACCAGTCTACGCAAAAAAAACCTCGACATGTGAAAGAAACAAAGATTAAAGGCACTAAAACGTTTATATCTTTCATCCTAATAAATGTGTGATGTCTCAGTCATCACAGACTTAAGTACAATTGTTGGAGGTAGCAGTAGCTCTAGTAATGGTGAAATCTACACTTTACAGCATTTTAAAGTCTTAATTTATTTTTCTTCATTTTTGTTTAAGACTTTCACGTCACTGGATTTCGTGCAGCGTTTAGTGATAAGGACGTAGGGCACGACGTAGTAGAAGATGCGTGATTATGATCGCCTGGGGATGCCTAGGAGAGAATACACCAGCAATCTGGTGTATCCGTGTGATTTTAAGCGATACGCCTTAAAAGAAAAAGATATCGAAAATAATTACTGACCAAGGCCGGGCCCCCTCCGTAGCCGCAGGCCTGGGTACACCCCTCCCTCTCGTCAGGCCTGGGTGATATAATGTGATGCTGAGTGACTGTCGTCTCCCCGTGGAGCCGAAAGAAAGAGGATGTAACCAGCTTAGTGGCTGAAAAAGTCCCAAACGGTCTGCCAAGCTACTTCTATCATCGTTGATTGCTTGGTCTTTTGCGACTGGGACGAGTCAGCTGTCGATGTTGGGACACTGATCATTGATGCGACGAATTGACAGGCGGTGGGGGGGGGGAGAGGAGATTAGAGATGAGGTTCACCAAAAGACAGTGCATGGCCCGAGGCAGACGACCTTTCAGGGCACCATGCAGTAGTCTTTCATTGAAATGGTTTATAATGTTGTGTTGAATGACTGTCGCCACCTCGTGAAGAGGAAAGAAAGATGATCTAACCGGCTTAGCGACAGAAAAAGTGGTCTGCCTGCAGGTGGCTCTTCCACCTGTGAGCTGGTGGAGAAAGCATATGGCGTTAATTAGCTCTATTTGTCAGCAATGTTTTATCTTACTGAGGTACTCTGTGTGACTGGCAATCAGATCAGGCCATTCAGCGTTTAGTCCTTGAGAAAAATACACTTAAACTTACGACAAGGAGGAAAGTAATCATAATTTAAATAACAATAAACTGACACAATGCACTAAGGTATACAATTATAATAAATCCTTTTCAGGTGTTTCCATCAATGATTGTGTCTCATATTCTGTGAATAGAAACAGGTTCTGAGTGGACTATAGTGCTTTTCAAAATATTTTAACAACGCGAAATTAAATGAAAGGAGAGGACTTTACAAAAAGGTCAGCGAGAGTTTGGGCCTTGACCCTGTCAGTAAAGATAACAGCAGTGTGTTACATACATAAACTACGGGGAGTAAACAGTAGCAGGCAATTCCTCCTACCTCCTCCTATCATGCCTCCAGCAACAAGCCGTAGATTGGGAACGCCTGGTAAGAGGGACACATCACCTGAGAGACATGTTACGCACCAAGAACGTAACTCATCATGCTCCATTGACTGATGGGTCACACACAGACTGGACTGATTGGAGAGGCGGAGCCATGATCCCCAGTAAGTACCTGTCAAAGGACCTCATGACTGTGGCTACGTCACTATTGCGAGGCATTTGTGGGCGGGTCGTCTTCTTCATTAGACCACAAGTGGGAGAAGCCAGGGTATATAACGGAGAGTGAGACAGTGGCAGCAAGCAGCATTCGCTAACTGAACTTCAAATGAAGAATCTTTGCCACAGTGTTCAGGACCAAGCCAGTCACCTGTACTACCCGCTATACCCGGTGAGTCAATGATTTATTCATAACTCTTGATTTTGTCTTCTTGAGTTTGAGCCACACCATTACAAGTTTCATTAAAGCATGCTTTAAACATCGAAGAAAGAAGTGTTTTTATATAAACCATATATAATTCATAGAATGTTAATCCTCGTTATAATAAATGAACTTAAATTAATGTCAATGTAGTGAGGGAAAAGGTTCTGGTGTATAGAACTTTCTAGTTATTAGGCGTTGTCATCAAGTATAACAACTGAGTATGGACACCGAAGATATTAAATTAATCAGTTTAGAGGATTGTCAGAAAAAAGTATTTTCATGTGGATTCTTAAATTCTCTTAACACATTTCACATCAAGTAAAGATATAAGTATCTGCTTCGTACGTAGGAGCAAAGCAAAGACTTTATTTGGATGCGTTCCTGCGAGCCGATAAAAGCATTTGGATATCAAATTTCAGGCAGCCACAGTAGATTTAACGTGTGATTTATATCGCGCATTATCACGCTCGTGAAGGAACATTCTATCATACAAGAACGAGACACGGACAGCAGACACAACATGGAAGTAGAAGCAGCTGTGCAGACAAGTAATAAAAGACAAGCATAGAATACATATTGAGGAATTATGGAACAAACAGGAAGGACTGATAGCTGCAGAAATCTGCAAAAGAAAACGAGCAGGCGGACTACTCAACAGACGAAAAAAGTGAAAGAAAGGGTTAGTAAAAGGGACTAGCATTATGTGGATTAGGAGTTATGATCATGGAACTGATGTATTTTTTGTGCTCGTTTAAAGAATTATATAGTTTTGAAGATGAGAGAAGTAGTCAGGATGGGTAGTTACTGATGCCAGCGCAGGAAAGGAAGGAGTGACATAGTCTCTAGCACTAATCACACCAGACGTGTTTAGGTTTCACTAAAGCTGCCTTCAAGTCTGTTCTCGTCCCTCCTGAAGTACACGTTCGGTCTTTAAGAAAAAGGACAAAATATTTTTGACACCTTGCTATGTCGGTAACCGCACTTTCTCTCCTCCACCTCCGAGTCACCCAGTAGCATCAACATAAAAAGAAACATGCTCATGAAAAACCTGGTCATTTAACAGCCTCCGACCTAACCGTAGATGAAGGAATTTCATATTTGGTGGTGATTGGACAAACGTCTATTTTGCATCATGACCATCCGCCGACACAAACAATATATATGATGCCACACACTGCTCCATTTAGAAGTTTATTTGCGCATTTGACGAACTATAATTCATATTGTTTCTATATTTTATCTATATTTGTGTGTTTTTTTTGTTTTATTGGTTTTGTAGTTTTGTAGATGAATGTGTTTGAATATTCATTTATGTTGGATTATAAAACAATATTTTAAATGTATTTTGTTACAGGCATCAACTTCACACACCTGATAAAACCCCTCAAGTAAATTTCTTGAGAAAGGGTAAGAAATTTTAATGGCTGCAGAAATCCCTGCAGAGCGGGCCTGCCTCTTGTGTGAATGCATACATGCAGGCGACTTGCATAGTGTCAGAAAGTGCCTGAGGGATGTGAGCACAGCACCTCCACTCTGCACGTGCACTCAAGTGATGCACTCCGCTTTTGACTGTTACTACATGATGGCCTGGATTAGAAGAAATCCCCACCTAGTAGATGTGTTGTTAGATCACCGTAGAGGTATTAATCAACCGTATGGAGACAGCCTGGAGTCACTTATTCATCTGGCTATCCGAGAAGACGATGAAGAAATGGTGAAGGTATTACTCCACTTCGGGGCCAATCTCAACAGAGTCAGCTCTTACGGGAATACTCCTCTGGGCCTGGCCTTGAGCGCTGCTCAGCCAAGAGGAACTGCAATAGCAAAAATACTGGTGCAATCGGGAGCTTCTCCATATAAGAAAAGTACCATTACAATTTTTCAAAGGACAATATTTGCACCTTTACATATTGCATGTTTAAAAGGTAATGTTGAATTTGTCAAGTTCCTTGTGGAGGAGACATTCGCACATGATAATCTTCTCGTAGATTATTTGAATGAAACATCAACAAATACATCAATTTCATCTTCATGCTGGGATGAGCCTCACGGAGAGCAACTGGTGGTAGAAGAGAAAGAGAACAGCACGACTTGCAAGTCAGGAAGGGAGGAGAGCCACACAAGCCCAACACTAAGTCTGAAGGACTTGCTAAATCAGCCCGCTGACGATGGAGCAACTCCACTTTTCATGGCTGCTAGCAGTGGAGACCTTCAGCTCGTGGACTACTTGCTCAGAGCTGGAGCTGATCCTCATTTCGTCTGTTTGGCTGGCAACGTTCTCCACGCTGCCGTCAGGAGCAAGAGTCTAGATGTCATAAAGAAAGGCTGTGAATTGGGTGTCGACATAAACCACACAAACTCTTTTGGTGACACTCCCCTTCATGTGGCGAGTCGAATTAACCTTCCAGAAGCATGTGAACTTCTGTTGATCGGCGGTGCTGATCTGAATGCTCGCACCAGGCTTGGTGATACACCTCTCTTGAACAGTATTTTAGCCGGCTGTGACAGAAATGCCAGAGTCCTGATACAACATGGGTCGGACGTAAATGCCTTCGATAACATGTAAGTTTGAACTAAATTTCAATTTAATGCTCATTTTTTCGTATTACCCCATCATTTTGAGATTTATGTGAACAGCAAGTGATGCATGAAGGCATACATGAACAAGTGTTGCATTTTTGTAGCCTAATTCAGAATGGATGTTACATCTCACTTATTGATCTGGTCAGAGCAAGTTTCGTAACGGATTATATTCTCAACATAGTCATCTTCCATATACCATGCTGGCACACACATACACAAAACACATACACACATCTATACATACCATATAATGACAATGATTTGGGTGTAGAAATATCAAGCACAGCTGATTACATATCTATGTGTTTACTCTGTCTGCAGGAGGATGACATCACTTTACTGGTGTTTTAGAAACCATGAGACCACGATCCAGTTCCTCCTTCTGGCTGGGGCACGCTTGACTACACAGATGCTCAGTGCACACCCTTATACATTCCTTGTCACGCTTACCACGCCCTCCCTGTCGTCATGGATACGGCAACACACGAGCAATCCTCAGTCACTGCTAGCTCTCAGCTGTTTAGCTGTTCGAAATCAGCTGATTAATGTCAGCAATGGCAAGAGCATTTTACGGAGGATTGAGGCTTTGCCAATCCCAAATCCTCTCAAAGACCTGCTGTTTCTGAAAGACATCAATGAAACAATGTATTAGTTTTCTCTTTGAAAGAAACTGAAGATTTTGCAATCCTCTCTAGACACAGAATTTCAACGAGGAGGAAAATTTGTGTACATAAAATAGCATTGCTCTTAACTAAAGTATTTGTTTTTAAGATAGTAAATATGAAATGTACTTGTTCAGTAAATGACAAACACTTTGAATTGCCATTTCGAGCGATTTTTCTCATGCTGGATGATGGTAGAATCAGCATACAAGCAAGAGATTTAATGAAACTATTTTTCTTTGTGTAGCTTACAATAAAATTATGATGAGAATCAGGCTTGATTGTTGTTGTTACCTGTAACTGTTACTATACACTTTTTTTAAAGATGATCTTTAAAGATTCTTTCTTGTGTGTGTGTGTGTGTGCATCCAAGTTTGTCCAACCCTGTATGTATGTGCATGCACATGAATACCTGAGTGAGAAAGGAAGAAAGATATTAATGCTTTGTTTCATTTAAAGTTGATTATAAAGGCTCAAGTATAGGATTTCTCAATTGATCTGCATGCATCTAGAATTAAATTTTTTGTTTTAGTCAAAAATTAAACATGCCAAATCAGGATCTAATTTATAAAAACCATGAATGCATCTGCACATCCTGTGAGAGATAGATGGTACCACATCCACAGCGTCTGCAGTAATAATGGACCTTTCTATCAAGTGGGTTTTAAGGAGCTGTATGAGACATTAAAGCAAGTAATTAAGCAATGGATATAGTAAAATGTCCTAATTAAAAACCTATGTGTACCTAGTTGTTCAATGTGCATCTTGTAATTCCACAGAAACAAGATTTGCTTAATAGATGAAAGCATATGATGTATCACACTTTATATTCACCATCAAATATAAATTTACATTTTACACACACTAATGCTGAAATAGCCAGACACATTTAAAACAGCTTCCTTTAATCAACAGTCTAGATTTTCTGTTGTCTTTTTTTGAGATCAGTACAGATATTAGTACTATAGCTAGAAGGAAATAAGCTATATAAGTGAGATGAGCAGTTTTCATTTACAGGTTATTATTACACAGCATTCACTCATTTTAAAATGATTGTTGAACTTTATTAGGACATTTTGTCACAGTCTTCACAGACAATTATTGGAGGTATCAGTAACTCTAGTAGTTGTGCAGCCTACAATTTATAGCACTCTTTGAAGACTATAGCTATATTTTTTTTCTTGTGATGCCTTATTTTCTTTTGCTTTTGATTAAAAGAAAAAGATATCGAAAATAATTACTGACCAATGCCGTCTTCTTCACAGCCACGGCCCCGGGTACACCAACCTCTACCTCTCGTCAGGCCTGAATGGAAGCACCCCAAAACGTTCAAACAGATATCATATAGGTGTTGCAAATATAGTAGTAAGGAATATGGCACGCATTACCATGATACACACAAGGACGGACACACACACACACACAAGCACGGAGAAAGATAGGAAGTGGTGCACTAAATTACTGATTGTAAGGATCCGCGAAAATGCACCAAATGATTCACATATTTTCATCACACGCACGGTCGAACAAAACAAATATTGTAACTCATAAACACAGATCTGAAAGGAAAATATCTTTTGTTGAAATATAGTGACAAATATGAACTAATAAAATCAATAATTATCTTTTGATGGGGATTTTATTCTGGTCACAGAATCATGCGCCTCTTTGCACAGAGGAAAACAAATTTATGAATCCTCGGTCGGGCAGTCTGGAGTAGCCCAACTGGCGAATGACTGTTGTCCATCTCTTTTCGTCTTTGTAGATCTGCATCGTTTGGTGTCTACTATTTAACTGTCTTTCTGTTGAGCCATTTGCCATTTCTTTTTTTTTTTTTAATGGACCAATTTGTCAGCTATAGCGATGTCTGCGCCATCTTGCACTGCTTAGATTTGGGATTTGTAGATGATGATGATGATTTATATTGCGCAGGTATCCATTCAAAAGAATGCTCATTGCGCAGCAAAAACAGTAGAGGAAAGTAAAAAATAATAAAGACAGAAATGGTGCTAGGTTGTTTAATGTCTTCAGTAAACAAGTGCATGAGTCTTCAGTCTTTTCCGAAACGTGCATGGTTGCCGACTTAGATACACACCCGCTTTTTTGGTACCATATCCTTTCTCCATAAATTTGTTTTGTAACGTTTATGCAACTGCTGAGACACTCGTCTTTGACACACGCCCAAGCTGACAAAGTGCTCTTCAGTCAAACATATGTGAACACATGCACTTTAATAATCTTTGAGATCGTGTGCACTGTAACTTCGGTTCAAAGCACATCCTCAAACTGTTCTTTCCTGATAGCATATTGTCCTACTGCTTTGTTTGCAAGTTCTTCTGTCTTTTTATGTCTGTTTTGTGTCTGTATATAATGTTTGTTGACGTTTTTGGTTTTTTTTTCTCTCTTTGTAATTGTACATACATACGTGTGTGTGCTAATGTGCATTTTGTATCTATGTATTTGCATTGCTTTTGTAAAGCACATTCAGCCTACTGTTAAGGAAAAAAATATATATTTATATCCACAGGATCCTCACTGATTGGCCCAATATAGATTATGAGATGCACAAAATTGTTATATATTGTTAAATATATATAACATTCCAGGGGTTTACTTAAATTCAAAGTTTTGTTGCTGATGACTTGTAAAGTCAGGACAATTTGATCACACCAAGTGGTTACTGCGTCTCTATGGAGTCTGATCGCCCTCATATTCCTGGAGAAAATGCACATCTTTCATCCCAGGTATATAGGATTTCACCCAGTTGCTATATTTATTAATTTTTTATCTAAATTATAATCTTCTTATGTTGTAATTATACCTAGTTCTGAGAGTTTTGATAGGTCTTTGCCATAGAAGGGGAACCATTTTACAGCAGGAATTTGCCAGATTGAGACATGCTAGGCTGCTAGAATTTTCTTTATTTCTTTGTGTACAGTGAGAGAAATAGTGCAAGTCCTAATGAGTTTGTTTTCATGTTTCATTGTTTTTAGTTCTGATATGATGATGATGATGATGATGATGATGATGATGATGATGATGATGATTTCAATTTATAATGTGCAGGTATCCATTCAAAAGAATGCTCATTGCGCAGCAAAAACAGAAGAGAAGAAAAAAATAAAACAACAGGAAAGTAAAAAATAATAAAGACAGAAGTGGTGCTAGGTTGTTTCAATCCATCTTAAGTAAACAAATGAGTCTTCAAATGATCACTAAGTTTTCTGTCAGTATTTTTGTAACACACAAAAATGTAGAAAAAACATGATGAGCTGAATCAGCGAATGGTAGACTGTGTCCACCTGTATAACTTTTCTGTGCTAGGTCATGCAATTTGAATTGACACTTAACCTCTACCATGACTTCTACAATTCCAGACATTGAGCTAACTCAATGCTTCTTTGGTGACAAGAACTTATGTTACTGGAAGCAGAGCTTAAAGGATGACTGACTGGATTTTATCCAGCCAATCCACCCCAACTGGACCGAGCACAGACCGCAGTGGTTCTGGTAAGATTTTTTTTTCTCTCCCTGCTTCATTCTTGATGTCATTACAGATAAATGTTGACATAGTAAATATCAGATTTTTCTTTTACATAAACTACCTTTTTTAGAGTGACCAATACTGTCTCCTCAAATGGTTATGTTGCCCACAGAAATTTGATGACCGAATTCAGTAAGCTATGTCAAATTTAACCATGTCACACGCTTTTAACTTCCTACATTTATTTGGTGTCTTCCCCACCAGGAAAAATTATTTATAGAGCACATCTTCTCTCATGTGTAATGTCTCCTGCTTTTGGATCTGGGTACTTCTCCTTTTGGTACCACACCTATGGCCCAAGGATTGGTAAGTTGTCTATACTATTATTCATGACCAACAGTCCTTACGCTGGACTTGTTCTGGTACTAGGGGAAGACCAGTGGAAGTCGGTCAAGCTTACCACAAACAGTGATGTTGATTTTCAGGTAGCTGATGCTGTAATTGTTTTAATATTTATTGTGTTTAGTGAAAAACGCATCTATAGTAAGAATACTTGGTTCATGTGAAAGACAGGTAATTGGTTTCAGATATGAATAAACTTTAAAGTGACAAGGCAAACTGTTGAACAAAATGTCTGATCCAAGTGCTAAATTGTTTTTAAAAATGTTTAATTCATAAGATGTTAATTCAAAGCATAAAAATATCCTTTGAGTATATTCTAGCTCTCGTCGTGGATTTCAGACAGACATATGCCTCTACGTCTACTTGCCGGATGTTACATCTTTGACACTCATGAATCATTAATCCATTATCAGTGTACATTTACTGTTGGATACTTCCTGAAAACGCAAGGCGCATGAAACTGAACCCCAAGAGTGGTGTCGCTAACTTAAGCCGCTCGATCTGCAAAGGCAAGAGATGCCCTGTATCATCTAAGCCACTGCGCGTCGACAGTTTCTGTCCATCTAAAACCAAAAATAAACAGTGGCGTTGACCTCCGTATCCAATGCTTCTGCGGATTCAACCATGCAGCCATAGATCGAAAATAATCGAAGGAAAATTCCAGAAAGTTTCAGAAAGCAAAACTTTGTCAGTCTTGCGCCGATCACGACGCTAAATTCACGCTGAGCTGTGTTGGCATTATATACGTACCACCCGACGGGCTTCTGTAGCCTCCTTATTCAGCGGATGTTTTACCTCTGGGATCGTAACTATAATAATGCAGCGGCAAATATTCCCTGGGGTAAAGTAGCATAAAGCGACATCCCTGGTGTCTGGACGCCGAAAACATTAAATTTGTCCTTGATTGTCCCCTCGTTTTACGGTTTTACCCCATGGCAAGGACATGCCTTGGCTTCATGAATGCAGCCACTAATCGGATTGAACAGGCCGAGATTACCATATCCTTGTACTGAAAACGAAAGCAAGATGCACTGATCTTTCTGAAAGTTATAGGGCGACAATAATCAGCGCACATTATGTATCGGGGAGGGGGTGCGGGCATATAGAAAGGGATCCGTTTCGCTCGCACTTGTCTCTCTCTCTCTCACAATGAATTCCATGGATGCTCGTGCGGCTCAGCACATCCTTACTTACAGGAAGTTGACTTCCTTTTGTTGCTTGTTCATGGCCAGGGCGAAATGTCGATCGAGAAAGATGTGGGTACAACGTCAGTTCTAAAAGCCGATTCATGCAAGAAGTGCTTCGCCGAAACCTCGATCCAGCACGAAAAGAAGACATCACAAAAACGCCATTAGAACTCAGAACACACACGTCTTTTGTAGGTACAAATTTTAACGTCGATCTCTTTCACGTTGCACTTATTGGTCATCCACATCGATCATGTTACTAGTTTTGTTAACGATACTTTTTGTTACTGCAGCCTTAATTTTTTCCAGAAAGTGCTGCACCCATCTTTTGCCCTTTTAGGATCGTTGTTTCCAGTTTTGCGTTTCTTTGAGCATGTGAAAATGATCAACGCTTCATTGAAAACTGCATCCTCAGTCGTGCCTTGAAATACTATAAGCGTGCTCATCCAATGTCCGATGATATTTTAAAGTTGGCGGAACGAAATTTTCCGGTGCAGCTGTAATATATACGTAAATGTTTAAAAACGTAGTCACTTGACAGACATTTGTGTGTATGTACACATGGGCCGTGTGCATGTGTGATTGTGTGTGTGTGTGAGAGAGAGAGATCATGTTTCTAAAAAAAAACCATGATGATGTACTTTTCCTATTCTATTATTCTAGATAATTACAATTGAAACAAAATTAATGAGGGCTGATATTCAACATATAATATGCATTATGTTTAAATAAGTATGATGTGCATTGAGCAAGATTATGGAGATTTATTATGTCTTTCATGCTGATTGCCCAATGTTTACTTTTTATGTTCATGAGCATACCAAGGGTTTGCAAGTGACTTTTTATTCACAGTAGACAGAGGTGTGCCATGATGGAGCTACGTCATTTACTGGGGCTGGTGTTAATAACGTTTGGTGTATTCTGCCATGCAGAGGAGTTGAGAGGTGAGACGGCTAGAAGAAAAAGGAACATAGCTGATACTAGCATCACTCAGGGTAACTTGATTTGATCCCAAATGTAGCATTAAGACCTGTTACCATTCATGGTCTAACTATTTTTGCATACAATTCTGAGTAATGTTCATTCATTCATGCAGAATCCATATCACTTGAACCACCATTTAACTATCACAATTTTGGTGTTAATTTCTTTTGTGCTGGATTTTTAAAAATATGATTGGTGGGTCTCTGTGCGTGCATGCCCATATTATTGCATTCCCAAGTACAAGCATTTGTAATTGTTGATTTTTTAATATGCAGTTGCAGAGGCACAAACCAGTAACCCATGCATTGGTTTGGAAACATGTAGTGCCTGCCTTCGTACAGCAAATGCCTGTGCATGGTGCTCGTCACTGGTACATTCCTGTATTTTCCTCTAATAGTAAAGGGTCAAGGGTCTCACAGCCTAGTGGGAATACAAGGAGGGAATGCAAGTGTTCCACATTATGTAGGGTACAGCTTGTGGAAGATGGAACCCAATTCTCTCATTCCACTGCCTTTACTTTCCTTCATATAATCAGGTACCCTGTACCCACTTCTGTTAAATTACTTTCCTTGGTATAATCGGGTACCATGTAACCATTTCTGTCAAATTGTTGTTTGGGGTGCAAGGGGAGTGTTTCAACCATAGGCCCTAGCCTTGCACCACCAGTGTTCCACAGCCAAGCACAGTGACCACTATGCTATGGAACCTCTCCTTTCAGTAGCAGCTTGTTTCTTGTAATTAACAAAATTAAGACTTTAAAGCTCAAATCCTTGATATCCTAGAAGTCCTTGTGAAAGTCTTAATTTTAGGGTTTCCTGTCATGAAATGCAAGAGGTTTTCAGACCCTCAATTAATATTCCTTTCCCCAACAAAAAATATGTTGTTGACATAAATGAACAAATTGATCAGGATTTGCCATTGCATAGAAATGTGTGAAAATCGTATTAGAAAGCTGGTTAATCACAGAAACTTTCCCCAGGAGTCTGAAAAGGTAAACAATCTGGCATATGGGGTCTGAAATTATGTAAGAGTTTGGAGGTTTCATCAAGTAAGATATTTTGTAAAGGTTATAATATTTCATATGAAAGATGATATTTCAACATTATTTGTTATCAAATGTCATATGTATAAAAATATGACATAAAGAATAAAGATAACAATAATCATTAACAAATGTACATTTTTTCCTGCTGCTGATTGATATGGTCCTAATATTTCTATGCAGTAGAAAAACTGTAATTAATTTGTTCATGTATGCCAACAGCAAAGTTAAAATTTTTTACTTCTGTTGTTTACTTCTGCATCTAGAATTTTCCACGTACCTCTTCTCGTTGCAACATTTATGAGCAACTGCTGTCCACTTGCACAAACAGTACTGTGTGGCTAAAGAGCAGTGTAAAGATGACCAAGGTAAGTTACTCTGACCACCACATTTACTGCCAGCATGACATCATCAAAAGAAGTTTTGTCAGGAGGGTGGTAACAAGGTAGCTATAAAGCAGGCACAGACCACAGTGCAATAACCAAAACAAAACAAAATTCAAGTGAATTCAGATGTGTAAGATACAGTAGGAGACTGATTTTATTTCTCCTAGAAGCATGCACATAACATGCAGTTAACTAGCCCAGTTATGATGTCTCCCATAGTGGTAGTGGTGAGGAGTAATAATAAACATTCTCTTAGGGGTAGGGGCCCTTCTCAGTAGCGTGACGTTGGTTGCAGAATGACAATGTGCGAGGAGGTGATAAAGATCAGGAACCGATACAAGTCCAACCTCAAGTCCTGGATATTACAGCCAGACCAAGTGAGTGAAAACTACAAGTGAGAGATGCACAAAGTCTCACCCAATCCTTCCTTACCACTCACCCTCATACACACATTCAAATTCCTTCTCACATTCACAGCTAAACAATTGGCAGTCTGGTAGATATAAGCCATTTATTTTTTGGTAGTGCTTATTTACTAAATGTGCATACTTACAAATGTGTACATATTGCTATCAATTTTTAAAGCAAAACACTTAAAAAAATAATTGGAATACATTTTGAAAGGGGTTAAACTAACGTCTTGATACTTTATCAAATAAATATAAAAAAAATTCTTTATGTTATTATTTTATATGTACAAATTTCAAATTTTCAAGGATTAAACAGCTAAAGAAGAATGAAACAGAAATAGAAAGTCAGTTTCTAACAAAAGCTTTTGTAACTTTCTACATTTGGTTGTTTCCTCAGATGACCCAATCACCTTCAGTCTTACATTTCGCCAGGCTGAGAACTACCCGGTTGATTTGTACTTTTTATTGGACTTGAGTTACACCATGGTAGAGGTTGAGGAGGCCCAAAAGAATCTTATAGCTTTGGGCCGGGACATTCGTGAGTCAACAGGATTTTCCAATTGTAATCTTGTGAAATAGGATGATGCCCATATTTCATGCTTGGTGTCCTAAAAGTATGGCAATTGTGCTTCTTAAAAAGTCACTGGTTAATGTCAAAGGCTTTGTGACTAAAGCCAAAGATGTGGGCAGTTGTTGTCTCCTAACAAATTAGAATATCAGTGAGACTATAGGTGAAGAGTCAGGATTAGGTATTTGACACCACAATGTAGGTGATAGGGACTCAGGTCATGATGACAGATCCTGGTGAAAATAGCTGCAAGTGCCAGAAGGAGATGTGCTAAAAGATTCATAGGATGAAGAAAGCTGCCAGTTTCCACCTGTGAGAAAGAAAAAAACCTCCTACATTTGCATTTCATGATTGTGTTTAGGCTTATGAGGATGCTACAGCAGTTATTTTATAATTTGTAGAGATTTAGAGAGAGAAAGAATCGGAGTAATAGTACAAAGAAAATCAATTACAATTGCCCAGTGATTACACGTTAACCCGGCCTCTTAGTTCAGCATAAAAATATAACATTATGACGACTTGCTTACAACTGAAGACTGCGAAGACGACAGTGGGTGAAGTTATGTTTTTTATTATTGCTGCTCTGAGAATAACATTAGACCAAGAAACCTATACATTTTTGGAAAAGAGAAAACTTGAACTTTGCAATAATAAGTAATGAAAATTGCCTTGCCTGTGCTACCTGGCAAAGCCACGATCGTGGCCCATCATGCTAAGAAAACTGTGACATATGAACATACAGTTCCTTTTGTGTGGTATCAGAATGCATTATCTTATTGGTATGTATTACACTAGTGTTTTATCTTTTGACAGCCTATTAATTTTGGTATTGATCACAAAAACTCATTGCTCTAGTTTTTAATCTTTTTCTTTTAGTGTACATCAAGCATAATTACTATGACCATGCTCATGTAGTGTTATCACTAATGCAAAATTCTTTGTGTGCAGTTCCCAGCTTGGAGAACATCACCAAAAACTTTCATCTAGGGTTTGGAACATTTGTGGACAAATTTGTCATGCCATATGCAGCCTGGACTGATCAGATGTAGGTTACTGAACATCATTATAACCACCGCACCGTCATAATATGTAAAATGAATTTTCCCTGCACACAAATTTTAGAGTGACCAAAAACTTTCTCTTTGCATGGGGCATAGAAATTTGGGATTTTTGCATTAACAACACAGTTTGTATGATTTTATTCAGTGTTTAATGATTTTCTTCTCTTTGACTGGCAGGCTTCAAAATCGATGCCCTTTGAAAAATTCTGGACAGACTTGCAGAAAGCCTCATGACTTCATCAATCAACTACCCCTGTCGGAAGATGTGGCTAAGTTTGCTGTGAGTATTTACAAACTTTCTTTTAAAGGGCAAGGTAAGTTAAAGCACAAATTGTTCTTAAATGATAGACATTAATATTTCAAATATTTTATGATTTAAATTTATAGTTTTCAAAATATTTTTTACTTAAAATTGCAACACATGTAGTCCTCCCTATGATAATTCATATTAGGTGTGTATAATGGCTTTTTAGACAAGAATATGTAGAATTGCAATTTTCAGTATAAAAGTTCATCATACTAAACATGGAATTGCCGCACTTACAATGTTCATCCATGATCTTTCAAGTACTGTAATCTCTTCCAGTATTGAGTCACCATTTTTCTCAGTACTGAGCATATGGAACAAAGAGACAGCCATTACTTGTGCTGTATGTGAAACAGTTCATATGTGTTTATTCTTATACAGCCAAAGATGGAGGAAGCAATCAGAGCTGTTTCCCAGAGTTTTGATGACTCGGAAGGTGGAATGGATGGTCTTATGCAGACGCTTGCCTGTGAGGTGAGGAAAAGGATCATGAGAAATTTGTGATGACCGAAACAAAAGATCTGGAGTATCATAAAAGCAAGCAAATATATTATCAGTAGAAACTGGTGATGAAAGCCAGTAATCAAAGCCAGACAATTTTTACAAAGAATTGCTAAAGAATATAAGGTTTATCCTCTTTTTGCAAATCCAGTTAAGATCTGTCAAAATACTTTCTTTTAACCTGGATTTTTATAAGCCTTCAAATATTGTATTAAGAGAATGTATTAAGAGAAATATTGTGTTATTCAACAATATAATTCTTTGATTTATCATCCTGTTATGAACATGTGTTACCACCCCTGAACGTCGAAGTAACGAGGTTGTCGCCCTTGTACGAGTAGCGATTATCACCCCTGGTTTGAATGTTGAGAGGGGGCGTTGTTTAGAAATTGGAAGAAGAAGCAGACGTGAGAGTCTGGGAGAAAGAGGAATTTGGTACAGAGGTTGGAATTAATAGTACTGTGTGGATTAATATTAACTGTGTGAAGAAATAGCAACTGTGTGGATAAATAGTAACTGTGTGGATACATATTAACGGTGTAAAGAAATATTAACTGTATGGAGAAAGAGTAACTGTGTGGAGAAATATTAACTGTGTGGTTCCTCGATTTATTAATTTTCTCAACTGCTGTGTGATCTCTTGAGAAGATCGTAGAACTGTGTGGAGAAATATTATCTGTGTGGTTCCTCGATTTACTAATTTTCTCAACTGCTGTGTGATCTCTTGAGAAGATCGTAGAACTGTGTGGATTTACCTACTGTGGAATTTTATTGACTTGGTCATTTGTCTGCCGTTAGACTGTCGGAGTTATTTGGTGAATGTAGGCTGTCCGTATGATCAACGCCAGAGAGCAAGACTGAAAGAGGGGAACTGTTTGCCGTGTCGACCCTTTCCCCCCCCCAACAACAGAAGAAGAGAGAACTTGAAGGACTTTAATATAAACTGCTTAGATATATTTGTTTCGGTGCAAACTCAGTGTAGAATATTTGTGCTGAAGTTTTCTGTTGTTATTTAGTAAAGTATAGATTTACGTTCACCCGATTAATAGAAACGTTCGAGCCCATGTGCAGGTCTTTGTATTTTGTTGTGTGAAAGGACACGTGAAGAACGCTGTGAGGTCAGTGTGTGTTGTGTGTGACCTGTCCACACTTTCCGTGCGTTCCTGACATTTGGTGACCCCGACGTGATCTGTCGTGGGTTTGTTTCGTTTGGTACAGAGTCGGGTGAAAGTGTGTCTTCGATTCAGTGTTTGTGATTCCCCTGGGACTTAGTGGTAGAAGGTTGGCAGTTAATTATTTATCTTTGAGAATTTTGCAAAGCGGTTGTACTTATTTATATTTGCTCAGTGTTTAAGTGTTACATGTTGGGCGTGGTGCAGTTTCCCCGTCTCCAGCTTCACGGGTCTACGGGTGTGTAAAGTTCTACCCGTAGTAAGGAATTAGCCTCTGTTTCTACTTTGCCTCTCGTCTTTATTTTCCAAGCTCACTATTCTGTGTGAAAGTGTATGCAGAAACCGTAAGTGAGAGTGGATGTTCTCTATCCTGTAGTTATCTGTCTTGTTTTATTTTTATAAAAAAAAATAATTCTGGGCCTTGCGTGTTCACTTATTAATTTATGTGAAATCATTGGATGTTTGAATAAGTTGTCGCCCTTGGATTATTTTGATGTACTCGTACGGTACTTTAGGATTGTTAATAGATCTAGAAATCTGAGTGACTAGTTTTGAACAAGTTAAGACTGCTATTGATGTTATTTTGTAACCCAGTTGCATTCCTTGAAGATAATTTTGTTTTGCCTGATTGATGTTGACATGCCAGTAGCTTAGACTTATTGCAATTCTGGTTGTATTTTCTGCCTTATTAGAAGCTTTGATAGTAGGGTGCTCCCTTTTTGTAAACATAGTAGAGTAATTGTGTTGGAGAGGTGTTAACCATGGCTGAATCCGTTAGGGAGGTAGCCGACTTTATGAAAGAAGGACAACTGTTGGGATTGAAAGAAGAAGCCCTTACAAAGTATGTATTTCAGTGCATTGAAAGGCAGGACAGATATACAGAAAGATTAGCCAGAGAGAAAGAAGCAGAAAGATTAGCCAGAGAGAAAGAAGCAGAAAGATTAGCCAGAGAGAAAGAAGCAGAAAGATTAGCCAGAGAGAAAGAAGCAGAAAGATTAGCCAGAGAGAAAGAAGCAGAAAGATTAGCCAGAGAGAAAGAAGCAGAAAGATTAGCCAGAGAGAAAGAAGCAGAAAGATTAGCCATAAAGAAAAAGAAGCTGACAGGATAGCCAAAGAAAAAGAAGCTGACAGGATAGATAAAGAAAAAGAAGCTGAAAGGGCCGCAAGAGAAAGAGAGGCCGAGCGTCAGTTCGAATTAGAGAAACTACGTTTAGAGAGAGAGACCGATTCCAGCGCGACGAGGAGTAATGGGAACCAAACCCCAAAAGGACTCACACATAAACTCCCCGCCTTCAAAGAGGACGAAGACGATATCAACGCATTTTTGAATCGATTTGAGGCTCAGGCGCAGTCCCTTAAATGGACCAGAGATATCTGGCCATTACAAATCGCCACTTCTTTTCACGGAGAAGCCCTCCAGCTATATGATAACCTATGTGTACAGGGCCCCGTGGATTATGATGTGCTCAAAAGAGAACTATTACTCAAGTTTCAGTGCACCGCCGAAGGTTACAGAGAAAAATTTAGATCGGTGAAACCCCAATCTCAAGAGTCATTGCATTCTTTTCAAGCCCGACTAATCGGATTGTTCAACAGGTGGATCGACTTATCCAAAGTCCAAAAAACTTATGAAGGATTGCATGATCTGCTAGTCAGAGAACAAATACTGCAAAGTGTATCTAGAGATTTAGCCGTATTTCTGAGAGAAAGAGATTTTCAGAACGCTAATGAAATGATTGACAGTGCTGAACGTTATCGCCAAGCACACCCCCAGAAATCTCCGGCAAGACGAACAGAAACTATCATGTTCGCAAATGTGGGACAAGCCACTCCTCCTTCTTCACCGCCAGCTCGCCCAAAGCAGGACAGACACCAATTTACTTCTCCTCGATCTTCAAGACAACGAAATACTCCTCCCTACAGAAGGAATGAATCATGGAGGACTCCACCCCACTCCCCACCAATAAGAACAGTTCCGAAGGAAGCACCAACGACCATATATGATCGAAACAGCCCTTGTCATCCTGATCGTTGGAAACCACCACGACGTTGCTTCAACTGTGGAGGACTTGGACATATAGCGAAGGTTTGTCCAAGCTATAGACCCCAAGATAACACAAATGGAAATTGGAAAAATGAGAGCAACCCAACCCCAGCCAATGTTGCTATTATGTGTTCAGTCACCGACGAGGAGGAATTGGGTAAACTACATCTGTATCCAGGACGGATTAGGGGACAGCAAGTTAAGGTGCTACGCGACTCAGGTGCAACCATCTCCGGTATACGAGCCTCCTTGGTTCAACCACAGGACCGACTGAACGGGAAACAATCTTGTATTACCTTTGGTGGAAACGTTGAAACCTTCCCTCTAGCACGTGTTCCAGTAGAGACACCTTTCTTCAATGGAGACCTGAAATGTTGTGTCATCGAAAATCCAGTTGTCGATCTAATCATTGGAAACACGAGAGGTACAAAACGGGTGGTATTTGATGTACAAGAGAAAGAGTCAGAACCAACAGCAGCGGTTACCACACGCGCGCAATTCCAACGCCAGATGCAGGGACCTCAACCCATAACTCTACCACCAGTTCAATGGAATATAAAGAAGAACAACCGAATGGAATTACAGCAAAGCGATTCCTCACTAGAGACCATAACAGAAGATGCAGAAGGTCGTGAGTGTAGACTGCAGTTAGAGATCAGGGACAGAGAAATTGCTCAACTCAAGGCCGAGATGGATGTTAACCAAAAGAAAAGAGATCGATTAGCTGTACTGTGCCAACAACAGAAGTTGACCATTGGTGAGTTGAAAGAAAAGATTCATGAATTGGAGTTGAGACTACATCTGTTGTGATGACCTACTGAAAGCCTCAGCAGATATCAGAACCTTCAAGGAACGAGAGGAAAGACTCAGGAAAGATCTTGATAATACTATCACAAGATTGAATTGTCTGGAAGGAAACATCGAGGCAGAAAGAACAGCTCATCTGGAAACGAAATTCAACTCAGAAAGCTTAAAGCTTCGTGTTAGAGACCTGAAAGGATCTCTGGAAGTCGAGAAATTAAACAGTGTGGAGGCTAACCGAGCCGTGGAATGTTTGACAAAGCAAATGAGAGAACTCGAACAAAGACTTGGTGATAGGAGAGAAACTCAAAAGGAATATCTGGGATTGAAACGCCAGTTAGTAGAAGAGATAGCAGAGAAGAAGATAGTCATTGGCATCTTGTCAAAAGATCGTGAAATCCATCAGAAGAGTTTCACAGAACCTATAACAGGGCTGGGGACAGCCAAAAAAGAACCGGTATTTGTAGAGGACTCCAATGTAACACTCTTCAAGGAGTTACAATACCTACTGCTGAGCTTCGAGCTGGTAGGCAAGAACAAAAGGATGAAAATCACGAGAGTTCGCAAGAAAAGAAAAACAGCAACACCATCTGCTCTTGTAAAAAAAAAAAAAACTTTAAACACACTTTGATCGCCTATCGTCGTGAACTGGATACCACAGCAGAAGAGTTGTCTAAATCTATAAAGAAGTGCAAAAAAAAGTGAACAAGTAATCGATATATTCAAGGAAATGATTAAACCAGAAGACCTACTACATAAACATGCTAAAACAATACCCTCGACGTGCAGAAGTTCCATCAGCCCTCTTCACCTACAACACTGAGAACAGTTTCTTACCCGTCATATATGTGAGTAGAAAATTACTGGATAGAGAGAAGAGATACAGCACAGTAGAAAGAGAGTGTTTGGCCATAGTATGGTCTGTTCTGAAGCTGTCTAGATATTTGTATGGGAGACAGTTTACCCTACATACTGATCACAAGCCCCTATCGTTCCTCACATCTAATCCTTATAAGAATGCCAGAGTGATGCGGTGGGCTTTAGCCCTCCAGGAGTTTAAGTTTGATATTCAGCCGATTAAGGGGACCACTAATAAATTAGCCGATGCCTTATCAAGGGCTGAAATGGATCAAGAAATTCCATAGGGCTGTCAGATAATCTTTTCGTTAGAACGTAACAGTTCTATTATAGTTAGGCAAAAATGTGAACATTTTTTTTTGTAGGAGGGGAGGAATGTTATGAACATGTGTTATCACCCCTGAACGTCGAAGTAACGAGGTTGTCGCCCTTGATTGAATAGCGATTATGACCCCTGGTTTGAATGTGTATAGGGGGCGTTGTGTAGAAATTGGAAGAAGAAGCAGACGTGAGAGTCTAGGAGAAAGAGGAATTTGGTACAGAGGTTGGAATTAATAGTACTGTGTGGATTAATATTAACTGTGTGAAGAAATAGCAACTGTGTGGATAAATAGTAACTGTGTGGATACATATTAACGGTGTAAAGAAATATTAACTGTATGGAGAAAGAGTAACTGTGTGGAGAAATATTAACTGTGTGGTTCCTCGATTTATTAATTTTCTCAACTGCTGTGTGATCTCTTGAGAAGATCGTAGAACTGTGTGGAGAAATATTATCTGTGTGGTTCCTCGATTTACTAATTTTCTCAACTGCTGTGTGATCTCTTGAGAAGATCGTAGAACTGTGTGGATTTACCTACTGTGGAATTTTTATTGACTCGATCATTTGTCTGCCGTTAGACTGTCGGAGTTATTTGGTGAATGTAGGCTGTCCGTATGATCAACGCCAGAGAGCAAGACTGAAAGAGGGGAACTGTTTGCCGTGTCGACCTTTCCCCCCCCCCCAACAACAGAAGAAGAGAGAACTTGAAGGACTTTAATATAAACTGCTTGGATATATTTGTTTCGGTGCAAACTCAGTGTAGAATATTTGTGCTGAAGTTTTCTGTTGTTATTTAGTAAAGTATATATTTACGTTCACCCGATTAATAGAAACGTTCGAGCCCATGTGCAGGTCTTTGTATTTTGTTGTGTGAAAGGACACGTGAAGAACGCTGTGAGGTCAGTGTGTGTTGTGTGTGACCTGTCCACACTTTCCGTGCGTTCATGACAATATATACTTCAATACAGAGATAAAATAAAGAAAAGAGCAAATAGCGATCGAAAGATATAGGAAAGGAGAAGCAGAAAGAAAAAAAAATGTGAAAGATAAAATCATAGGTCCCTAGACGGTTGTAATTTTGTTCTAATGCCTGAGCGAATCTTCGTGCAAGATACTATTTCGCAAAATCCTGGGATGCCTTTTCATTCCGTTCTCAAAGTACACGTCGACAAACATCAGCATGCGCAGAAGTAGGTCAAATCGTAGACGTCACGATTGTATGTTGATACGTCAGTGTTGTGAAGGCCTCATCCAATAGGAGGGCCGGGATCATACTATGTGTCTACAAACGTGGCGTCTCAATTTGGATCATTGAGATACGCAATATGTATGAAAACTACTTACTGAAGTCACGCACAGAATTTTGAGTTAATAAAATCAAGTTCATTTCTTTTTAGATGATTAAGGGCCTGGCGACTTGAACATAAAGTACCTGTATTGGCGGGAGTAAAACAGCCGAGAACCATCGGAACCGAGGATATCCCCACTTACGACAGACATTATGATCGTCGATCTCCATAAAAAAGTCGTTGATTGCAAGCGCTCCCAGTGACCAAGAGTCTAAGGAAGAAAGGAGTGAGAAGTCTATTGAAAAATACTTTTGTATTTCAGATGCGACAGCTAATAATTGTGGTAGCGTTTATCAGTCCTACCAATATGTAAAGCTCAACGCATGCTATGACAAGAATACTATTTAACCAGAGTTTTCTGAAGTTTTATGCTATTTTATGAGACCTGAAGACAAGTAACTTTTCGGGGAGGTCATAGGTCACCATTCGCTTATCAGACGTAAGAGCACAGCGATGTAAGCATCAAAGCAGTCATCAGATATAAACCAAAAAAATTCTTGATCGTTCTATCACCACTTTTTATTAGTGCTGAAATTAAATAATAAATTAATGTAATTTAATGCTACATGTAACATTTCAATGTCGCAAGTAACATTTTAGTGCTACAAAAGTTAGTACGGTCTTAAGATGGACCATGTTGCACTTATTTAACTATTTAACTTCTTCATTTTATTTTGTCGGCCGCTTAGTTGATTTGTTTGCTTTAGTTTGGATGATGGTATTTCGATACGTTTGTTGTTTTGATTATACTTTTTAATGTTTTGCCTGCTTTTTGTTTAGACGGTGGAACATTACTTTTGCGCAGTAAAGCTGTCAATGTTTAGATCAGAATTTCGATCCTTATGGGATAGATAAGCAGAAGACTGAATTTTTTTTACCATGCCTATTTAGTCCCTTTTCCTTAATCACACTTTAACCTCGATCCCGCACGCTATGATAATCTATGTTAATTGACCCCCAAGATGCTGAGATTGACACTTTCATTCATAATGCATGACACTTGCTGAGTCCCTGGACCGACAAAGAGTAAAGTAGCTGTCTAATCTTCGGAGTATCTCTCGCTTCTCGATTGTGTCCAAGAATATTATTTTTAAAAAGGCGTCTCACTAAAAAAAGCTACCCAGGTTACCTCTATACCCACCATTTCTTCGCTGAGGTTGGCCATGACAGGGATGTTTTTGACCTTACACTGGTCTCCACTTGGCCAGGACTCTAAAAGAGAAGACATTCGGCAATAATATATGTTTGTTCTACCGAATATATTCTGGTGTAGACGTGCTTTATAAGAACGTTGAGATATCAAACACTACGAACAGTTTCGTTAACGACAGTTGCAAGTGATAATAACAGGTTACAGCTCTCCCTGTTAAAGTTAAAGCTCTGCCGATCGCTTCCTGTCATAGCTATGATAACAGATTTTCAACGACAGCGGTCTGTACTATAAGAGCTGTCCGGTCAGTACATGTGAACGTGTTCGGTGGCGGAGTGAATCACTGACATAGTGAGACAACAAACAACAGTAAGCGAAACCAAAAAAAAATGAACACGAATAAGCATTTGTTATGCATCAAAAACAATTATATTATTTTATTTTAAACAAAGAGTTACTGCTTAAAGAAGAATCCAAAATAAAGACAATTATATGAAGTGTCGGTTCGTGAATTATTAAAGAACATGTAATGTTCATCTCTGAGGAGGTAAGACTGACAAAGAAAAGGAAGACTTGGAGAATGAAAGAGCTGAACTCAGTGAAAGGAAGAAAAAGTAGAGAAAGAAAGAGGAAAGAAAAAAACGAAGAAAGAAGGTAGACCAGAAATAACGGAGGTAAAAGAGGATTAACTGAAAGAAGAAAGTGAACAAAAAAGATGGATTGAGAGAATGAAGTAGAAGGAAAAGCAGGAGTGGACAGAAACAACCAGAAAGGGAAGACAAGAAGAGAATGGTGCAGGGTGTAAAGTTACCTCTGATGAAGGCGCTGGCTCGGGCGCTGCCCAAGTGGTTTGTCGCCTGACACACGTACTCGCCAAAATCCTCCTTGCGCAACCTCCGCACTGTCAGAACGTGCTGGTTGCTGGGCAATGACGTCATGACGTAATTCTCGTCAGCTTGCAGGACGTCGCCGCCCCGTAGCCACGTCGTATTCACGTCCAGGTTGGGGGGAAGTTGACAGACTAGCTGCGCCGTCTCCCCGAAGTACTTGTAGAAGACTTGCTCATTGATGCTCACTTCCGGGAGAACTGAGCATGAAAGACAGAGAAGGAGCTGCCGTCGAGAGGGAACATTCACGCTTGACTAGCTAGTTAGCCATGTCAGCAACTAAGGCTAGACTAGAAGCAAAGACCGCGAATAAAGGATGCTAACATGAACACACGCACACGCACGCACGCACGCACGCACACGCACACGCACACGCACACACACACAATCCACTGCCTACTGAGTAGTAGAAAAATCCGAAAATATCCATGAATATTTAAGTTTACGTTCTGTTTTTGTTTATTCTTTTGTTTGTTTACGATCTCTACGCACGACGTCACAGACCATCGATGCCAAACCCTGCAGGAGAAGTTGCCTTCCTGTCCCTGTCTCTGTCTGCATGCGTGCACAGACTACTTACACGTCACGCGCACGGTGACGTAAGCACAAACAGTTGGTCCAAAGCCGTTGCGCACCAGACACTTGTAGACGCCGTTGTCGCTGGGCTGGACATCCAGGAGCCGCAGTTTCTCGCCCTGGCCAACTGAGGAACCATCATTACCTTGTAGGTGATACGGAGAAGACACAGCTTGCTCTTGTGCCAAGGGGACACCTTTACAGTTATCATTTAGGTTTGCCTCGTTTATTGACTAGATTTACTTTAGGTCGAGAAATATTGCTTAGAACAAAAAGGACCTTATTTCTCGTTTATTATCAAATGTTTTTGTTCTTATCTCTTATTTATCACTGAATACAAAGGTGAGATTGAAGAAGAAAGTCATTTTTACTTCTAGAACGAACACTCATTTAATTACCTGGTCTCCAACTATTTTCATCCTCCTGCTTTTCTCTCCTCATCCAGGTGACGGAAGGCTGCGGGTGGCCGCTTACCTGGCATTCCAGGAGCACCGACTCACCCTTCACCGCAGAGATGATCTCACTGGTCCTGGTAATCGTTGGCGGAACTAAAACCAGAGGTTGTATGTTGCATACCCAGTATGGTCAATCAGCTCCATGGGGTTCTTAAGCACATACGTCTTACACAGCAGGTATTCAAGAACGAATGATTATTAATAAGGTAATACTAAAAGATTAATACGAAAAAAACAATAAAGATGAAAAAGCATGGTGATCAGATTTCAAACAAGAAAAATGTCAAATAGCACAGAAAGAATAATAAATGATGGGAGTCCAACACATTAACAAAGCAGTTATAACTAAACAGTAAACAATGATCACAAGGCTGTCATAACACAATAGTAAACAATATAAAACAAGAGGAAAAGCAAGACAAGAAGGAATTATCTGCCTTTCTTTACTTTTCTTACAGCTTCTAATGAATCAATGCACGCGTGAAGCGTGTATGGCAGAAAATTGGTTAATCATGGCGCTGAGGGTTAATGGTGATCAGTGGTCAGCGTTTTAGTCACTCGCACGGATTTGAAATCAACAGGTGTCAGCACTCACACACCGCGATAAATACTACGAGAACTTTTTACACAGTAATAGGTGCTATCTCTAGTCTCTGACTCAGGCTACTCAGTAATCAAGACAGGTAAAAGAAATAAAAGAGTTAAAACAAAAACACCAGCTGTTTCACAAAGACGCAGGTTTTACGAAGTTTATTGACGAATGTTATGAACATGTGTTATCACCCCTGAACGTCGAAGTAACGAGGTTGTCGCCCTTGATTGAATAGCGATTATGACCCCTGGTTTGAATGTGTATAGGGGGCGTTGTTTAGAAATTGGAAGAGGAAGCAGACGTGAGAGTCTGGGAGAAAGAGGAATTTGGTACAGAGGTTGGAATTAATAGTACTGTGTGGATTAATATTAACTGTGTGAAGAAATAGCAACTGTGTGGATAAATAGTAACTATGTGGATACATATTAACGGTGTAAAGAAATATTAACTGTATGGAGAAAGAGTAACTGTGTGGAGAAATATTAACTGTGTGGTTCCTCGATTTATTAATTTTCTCAACTGCTGTGTGATCTCTTGAGAAGATCGTAGAACTGTGTGGAGAAATATTATCTGTGTGGTTCCTCGATTTACTAATTTTCTCAACTGCTGTGTGATCTCTTGAGAAGATCGTAGAACTGTGTGGATTTACCTACTGTGGAATTTTTATTGACTTGATCATTTGTCTGCCGTTAGACTGTCGGAGTTATTTGGTGAATGTAGGCTGTCCGTATGATCAACGCCAGAGAGCAAGACTGAAAGAGGGGAACTGTTTGCCGTGTCGACCCTTTCCCCCCCCAACAACAGAAGAAGAGAGAACTTGAAGGACTTTAATATAAACTGCTTAGATATATTTGTTTCGGTGCAAACTCAGTGTAGAATATTTGTGCTGAAGTTTTCTGTTGTTATTTAGTAAAGTATATATTTACGTTCACCTGATTAAAAGAAACGTTCGAGCCCATGTGCAGGTCTTTGTATTTTGTTGTGTGAAAGGACACGTGAAGAAGGCTGTGAGGTCAGTGTGTGTTGTGTGTGACCTGTCCACACTTTCCCTGCGTTCCTGACATTTGGTGACCCCGACGTGATCTGTCGTGGGTTTGTTTCGTTTGGTACAGAGTCGGGTGAAAGTGTGTCTTCGATTCAGTGTTTGTGATTCCCCTGGGACTTAGTGGTAGAAGGTTGGCAGTTAATTATTTATCTTTGAGAATTTTGCAAAGCGGTTGTACTTATTTATATTTGCTCAGTGTTTAAGTGTTACATGTTGGGCGTGGTGCAGTTTCCCCGTCTCCAGCTTCACGGGTCTACGGGTGTGTAAAGTTCTACCCGTAGTAAGGAATTAGCCTCTGTTTCTACTTTGCCTCTCGTCTTTATTTTCCAAGCTCACTATTCTGTGTGAAAGTGTATGCAGAAACCGAAAGTGAGAGTGGATGTTCTCTATCCTGTAGTTATCTGTCTTGTTTTATTTTTATAAAAAAAAAATAATTCTGGGCCTTGCGTGTTCACTTATTAATTTATGTGAAGTCATTGGATGTTTGAATAAGTTGTCGCCCCTGGATTATTTTGATGTACTCGTACGGTACTTTAGGATTGTTAATAGATCTAGAAATCTGAGTGACTAGTTTTGAACAAGTTAAGACTGCTATTGATGTTATTTTGTAACCCAGTTGCATTCCTTGAAGATAATTTTTTTTGCCTGATTGATGTTGACATGCCAGTAGCTTAGACTTATTGCAATTCTGGTTGTATTTTCTGCCTTATTAGAAGCTTAGATAGTAGGGTGCTCCCGTTTTGTAAACATAGTAGAGTAATTGTGTTGGAGAGGTGTTAACCATGGCTGAATCCGTTAGGGAGGTAGCCGACTTTATGAAAGAAGGACAACTGTTGGGATTGAAAGAAGAAGCCCTTACAAAGTATGTATTTCAGTGCATTGAAAGGCAGGACAGATATACAGAAAGATTAGCCAGAGAGAAAGAAGCAGAAAGATTAGCCAGAGAGAAAGAAGCAGAAAGATTAGCAGAAGCAGAAAGATTAGACAAAGAGAGAGAAGCAGATAGATTAGAAAAAGAAGCTGACAGGATAGCTAAAGAAAAAGAAGCTGAAAGGGCCGCAAGAGAAAGAGAGGCCGAGCGTCAGTTCGAATTAGAGAAACTACGTTTAGAGAGAGAGACCGATTCCAGCGCGACGAGGAGTAATGGGAACCAAACCCCAAAAGGACTCACACATAAACTCCCCGCCTTCAAAGAGGACGAAGACGATATCAACGCATTTTTGAATCGATTTGAGGCTCAGGCGCAGTCCCTTAAATGGACCAGAGATATCTGGCCATTACAAATCGCCACTTCTTTTCACGGAGAAGCCCTCCAGCTATATGATAACCTATGTGTACAGGGCCCCGTGGATTATGATGTGCTCAAAAGAGAACTATTACTCAAGTTTCAGTGCACCGCCGAAGGTTACAGAGAAAAATTTAGATCGGTGAAACCCCAATCTCAAGAGTCATTGCATTCTTTTCAAGCCCGACTAATCGGATTGTTCAACAGGTGGATCGACTTATCCAAAGTCCAAAAAACTTATGAAGGATTGCATGATCTGCTAGTCAGAGAACAAATACTGCAAAGTGTATCTAGAGATTTAGCCGTATTTCTGAGAGAAAGAGATTTTCAGAACGCTAATGAAATGATTGACAGTGCTGAACGTTATCGCCAAGCACACCCCCAGAAATCTCCGGCAAGACGAACAGAAACTATCATGTTCGCAAATGTGGGACAAGCCACTCCTCCTTCTTCACCGCCAGCTCGCCCAAAGCAGGACAGACACCAATTTACTTCTCCTCGATCTTCAAGACAACGAAATACTCCTCCCTACAGAAGGAATGAATCATGGAGGACTCCACCCCACTCCCCACAAATAAGAACAGTTCCGAAGGAAGCACCAACGACCATATATGATCGAAACAGCCCTTGTCATCCTGATCGTTGGAAACCACCACGACGTTGCTTCAACTGTGGAGGACTTGGACATATAGCCAAGGTTTGTCCAAGCTATAGACCCCAAGATAACACAAATGGAAATTGGAAAAATGAGAGCAACCCAACCCCAGCCAATGTTGCTATTATGTGTTCAGTCACCGACGAGGAAGAATTGGGTAAACTACATCTGTATCCAGGACGGATTAGGGGACAGCAAGTTAAGGTGCTACGCGACTCAGGTGCAACCATCTCCGGTATACGAGCCTCCTTGGTTCAACCACAGGATCGACTGAACGGGAAACAATCTTGTATTACCTTTGGTGGAAAGGTTGAAACCTTCCCTCTAGCACGTGTTCCAGTAGAGACACCTTTCTTCAGTGGAGACCTGAAATGTTGTGTCATCGAAAATCCAGTTGTCGACCTAATCATTGGAAACGTGAGAGGTACAAAACGGGTGGTATTTGATGTACAAGAGAAAGAGTCAGAACCAACAGCAGCGGTTACCACACGCGCGCAATTCCAACGCCAGATGCAGGGACCTCAACCCATAACTCTACCACCAGTTCAATGGAATATAAAGAAGAACAACCGAATGGAATTACAGCAAAGCGATTCCTCACTAGAGAACATAAAAGAAGATGCAGAAGGTCGTGAGGGTAGACTGCCGTTAGAGATCAGGGACAAAGAAATTGCTCAACTCAAGGCCGAGATGGATGTTAACCAAAAGAAAAGAGATCGATTGGCTGTACTGTGCCAACAACAGAAGTCGACCATTGGTGAGTTGAAAGAAAAGATTCATGAATTGGAGTTGAGACGTAAGCATCAGTGTGATGACCTACTGAAAGCCTCAGCAGATATCAGAACCTTCAAGGAACGAGAGGAAAGACTCAGGAAAGATCTTGATAATACTATCACAAGATTGAATTCTCTGGAAGGAAACACCGAGGCAGAAAGAACAGCTCATCTGGAAACGAAATTCAACTCAGAAAGCTTAAAGCTTCGTGTTAGAGACCTGGAAGGATCTCTGGAAGTCGAGAAATTAAACAGTGTGGAGGCTAACCGAGCCGTGGAATGTTTGACAAAGCAAATGAGAGAACTCGAACAAAGACTTGGTGATAGGAGAGAAACTCAAAAGGAATATCTGGGATTGAAACGCCAGTTAGTAGAAGACATAGCAGAGAAGAAGATACTCATTGGCATCTTGTCAAAAGATCGTGAAATCCATCAGAAGAGTTTCACAGAACCCATAACAGGGCTGGGGACAACCAAGAAAGAACAGGCATTTGTAGAGGACTCCAATGTAACACTTTTCAAGGAGTTACAATACCTACTCCTGAGCTTCGAGCTGGTAGGCAAGAACAAAAGGATGAAAATCACGAGAGTTCGCAAGAAAAGAAAAACAGCAACACCATCTGCTCTTGTAAAAAAAAAACTTTAAACACACTTTGATCGCCTATCGTCGTGAACCGGATACCACAGCAGAAGAGTTGTCTAAATCTATAAAGAAGTGCAAAAAAGTGAACAAGTAATCGATATATTCAAGGAAATGATTAAACCAGAAGACCTACTACATAAACATGCTAAAACAATACCCTCGACGTGCAGAAGTTCCATCAGCCCTCTTCACCTACAACATTGAGAACAGTTTCTTACCCGTCATATATGTGAGTAGAAAATTACTGGATAGAGAGAAGAGATACAGCACAGTAGAAAGAGAGTGTTTAGCCATAGTATGGTCTGTTCTGAAGCTGTCTAGATATTTGTATGGGAGACAGTTTACCCTACATACTGATCACAAGCCCCTATCGTTCCTCACATCTAATCCTTATAAGAATGCCAGAGTGATGCGGTGGGCTTTAGCCCTCCAGGAGTTTAAGTTTGATATTCAGCCGATTAAGGGGACCACTAATAAATTAGCCGATGCCTTATCAAGGGCTGAAATGGATCAAGAAATTCCATAGGGCTGTCAGATAATCTTTTCGTTAGAACGTAACAGTTCTATTATAGTTAGGCAAAAATGTGAACATTTTTTTTTGTAGGAGGGGAGGAATGTTATGAACATGTGTTATCACCCCTGAACGTCGAAGTAACGAGGTTGTCGCCCTTGATTGAATAGCGATTATGACCCCTGGTTTGAATGTGTATAGGGGGCGTTGTTTAGAAATTGGAAGAGGAAGCAGACGTGAGAGTCTGGGAGAAAGAGGAATTTGGTACAGAGGTTGGAATTAATAGTACTGTGTGGATTAATATTAACTGTGTGAAGAAATAGCAACTGTGTGGATAAATAGTAACTATGTGGATACATATTAACGGTGTAAAGAAATATTAACTGTATGGAGAAAGAGTAACTGTGTGGAGAAATATTAACTGTGTGGTTCCTCGATTTATTAATTTTCTCAACTGCTGTGTGATCTCTTGAGAAGATCGTAGAACTGTGTGGAGAAATATTATCTGTGTGGTTCCTCGATTTACTAATTTTCTCAACTGCTGTGTGATCTCTTGAGAAGATCGTAGAACTGTGTGGATTTACCTACTGTGGAATTTTTATTGACTTGATCATTTGTCTGCCGTTAGACTGTCGGAGTTATTTGGTGAATGTAGGCTGTCCGTATGATCAACGCCAGAGAGCAAGACTGAAAGAGGGGAACTGTTTGCCGTGTCGACCCTTTCCCCCCCCCCAACAACAGAAGAAGAGAGAACTTGAAGGACTTTAATATAAACTGCTTAGATATATTTGTTTCGGTGCAAACTCAGTGTAGAATATTTGTGCTGAAGTTTTCTGTTGTTATTTAGTAAAGTATATATTTACGTTCACCCGATTAATAGAAACGTTCGAGCCCATGTGCAGGTCTTTGTATTTTGTTGTGTGAAAGGACACGTGAAGAAGGCTGTGAGGTCAGTGTGTGTTGTGTGTCACCTGTCCACACTTTCCGTGCGTTCCTGACACGAACCTGGAGATGGCGAGGGTTAGAACGCAAGTCAGCAAGAATATAACAGAGAAACGTACTTTCAGAGATAAGACAAACTGATCGCAAGCACAATAACAAGAAAAAAAAAGAAAGAAAAATGACGCGGAGATTGACAAGGACTGAGCCAACGCCAATGACAATGACAATAAGGGTAATTTCAACAGCGCAAAACTCGTCAATAATACGAGACACAGAAACAAAATCAATCATTTATCAAATTAAAACAGCAAATGAAAATAACAAAACAGTTCATTATTCACTCGTTAGATGACAAATAATATCAACCAGTCATTTGTCCAAAGAAAACAAGGGAAGAGACATACGCATTGAACGGGATCTCGTGGTGTGGAGTTACCTGCCACAAAGAGGGCGAGCTTTGTTACGGGGTTGTTACCCGTGTAGCAGATGTAAACATCACTGTCACTGCTGGTGATGTCGTTGATGCGAAGGTTCCAGCGCCGGGGTTGCGTATGTAGCAGCGTGAACCGTAAGTCGTCAGTCTGACCGTTTATGCTGCTAGTTAGCACCCTGCGGGTTGTGTCCTGCACCCAATACACCTGCAAAAGGGGTAACGCATTTTTCGTTGAAATACAATTTATTTTATTATTTTCTTTTTTACTTTTTTGCTCACTTTTCCTCTGCAGTAATCTTGACAGGCCTTTCTTCCCATTTACCCAAACGTTGAAAAACTCATTCGAGACGTGTCTGCTTACCAGGGCAAGCACGCAGGCTCATTGAGAGTTTTACGTGTCTGCCGACAATGGCAGACCAACTTTTGTTAATTTTTTAGACGCATAAAATGCGTTGTTTTGGATAAAAAAATTAATGAATTCGATAGTTGATTCATTTTTCTATCGAGTGATCTTCTTTTTATGAAGTAGGTTTTACGTTTGACAGTAATTTTCTGCGTTTTCCCACGGTACCTGTCTTTGTTTGGAAAATGGATAGCAAATACCTGGGGTAGAAAGTTTGACCGGCAGCTTTGAAAATTTATATTTATTAACCTACAGAAAAGAAAAGCAACAGTAATACGCCGTTTTAAAGAGCATTTTTAAAACATTCACTTGGTGTAAATTTTAAGATACATAGGTTTAGTCTTTGAGTACTAAAATCAAATGAAAGATAACGACTGTACGTATTTTAGAAATTTTGAAGATGAGCTGTTGGAAATTAACAAAAAAATTATTTACACAATATATACAGACATAAAGTACCAAATAAACATATGTTTCATCAGAATATACATTAGAATTTTCAATTTTCTTACTATTTTCTTCTCCTTTGCGGTTGTTGAAGTACAAAACAATGTCAAAGTGAGTAACAACAACGTGCTTCGATTCAAAATGGCGCTCGACCTTCTCTTTTTTTCATTACAAATACACGTGATTCACTGCCAGTTCAAGGGAGAAAATCATGGTGGACGATTTCCTAACTGTTTCAGTAGTTTCCTCCCTTATTTTATTTTCAATTATGCTTGTAAAAACGTCTACTGTCACCACGAAAATGTTTTGGGATACACTCATTATCATGGCATTTTCTGTGAGAATACTATAAAAGTGTGTTTTTAAGCAAACACAAAGTAAAGCTGTTTCTTTTTTACACATTTTGATCTATCATTATCAATTTAATTTGTTCTTCTACCTCTTTTAGTTATTTGTTTATGATTTTTTTTAAAAAGGGCTAAAAAATTCTGTCCCAGGGGTCGAATTGCCTTCTTAGCCTTCGTCAAGGATTGTGCATCGCAAAGAATATTAACAAATGGCGACAATAAACAAGAAAGTGTGAATTTTTTTTTGTTGGGGTGAAGTGATGTGCTTACGTTGGCGACCTCGTCAGGTAGATCGTCGTCTCGCAGTGTGCAGTTAAGCAGTACAGTGGATCCCACTAGTGCCTCCACACTGTAGACAGCGGCTGTGTGAGGCCGCATCAGCCTTGACGTCACTGTAACAGACATGACCCCGTGAACCCCCGTGACCTCTTCTCGGTAAACGGCATCAGGGACGTATTGAAAAAGATTTTAACCGAGTTATCATTGATAACCCCCGGTGGGACCCCGGGGTATGCTTGCTTCGCGAGCATTGTAAGAATAGGGTGCCTGCTGTCCAGCCAGGCATGTCGTAAGAGGCGACTAAGGTGGAGACCTTACCTAGAGGTAAATTAGGTTGTGGTGGGGCTAACAACCCCAACATGTAAAAGAATATCCGGTACAGAAACCATAACCAGAGTACTCATTACGGATGGCGAAGGTAATGAAACACACCAGGTAACTGGACTTATGACGGACGACAGTCAAACCCGAGAGGGAGCTGGCGCCCCGATGGTGGATTTACTGAAGCCAAAGCAGAAAATTACAACTTGGACATCCTGGGAGTCAGCGAGGTCAGATGGACCGGCACGGGGAAAAGGAGACTAGCATTAGGACATACTATCCTGTTCTCAGGAAGATCAGACGATCAACACTCTGAAGGAGTAGCACTACTCCTCAATAGGAAAACTGAAAAGACACTGGTGGAATGGAAGCCTTATGGACCCAGGCTTCTGAAAGCAAGATTCCATTCAAAGTACACCAAGCTGACAGTGCTAGTTTGCTATGCACCAACAGAAGACCCCGAGGCAGAAGACAGGATGCTTTTTACGATCATCTCCAGGCAGCCACGGAGAGCATCCGAGTCCATGATTTGTTGCTCATCGCCGGCGATCTCAATGCCAAGGTGGTAAGTGACAACACCTGCAGGGAGCATATCATGGGCAAGCATGGAATTGGAACCATCAATGACAACGGAGAGAGACTGGCAGACTTTTGTGAAGAAAACAATCTACTGATTGGAGGCACACTCTTCCAGCACAAAGACATCCACAAGGCAACGTGGACATCACCAGACGGGATCACAAAGAACCAGATAGACCATGTAATAATCAACCGACGATGGAGAAGCTCACTTCAAGATGTCAGAGCCTACAGAGGAGCAGACGTTGCCAGTGACCACACTCTTGTGATAGCCGCAGTTTCTCTGAAGCTACGTCGATCGCGAGGAAAACAGGCAGGTCAGTAGAGAGTGGACTCCGGCAGACTGAAGGACCCAGCCACCAAACGGGCCTTTGTAGTGGAAGTTAAGAACATGTTCCAGGCACTAGGGGACCAACAGGAGATGAACTTAGAGGACTTCAATCGAGTCTTACAGGAAACAGGAGAGAAAATACTGGGCTTCCAACGAAAAAAGAAAGAACAGTGGATCAGAGAAGCGACATGGAAAAGGATAGAAGAGAGAAAGTCAACCAAGCAGAAAATCAACAACACCAGATCTTAACGTCTGAAGGAACAACACAGACAGTGATATACAGAAATAAATAAAGAGGTAAAGAGGATTATTAAAACCGACAAAAGGGACTACATAGAGAAACTGGAAGATGAAGCAGAAGAGGCAGCAGGAAAAAATGACCCGAAGGCACTGTATAAAATCAATAAACAGCTAAACAACAGGTTCAAAAACAATGAGGTACCAGTGAAAGACATGAACGGAAATGTTGTCCAGGGAGAGGCAAAAAAGCACCAGGGGCAGATGGAATACCAGCAGAGATGTTGAAAGCAGATGTGAATGTGACAGCTCCCATGTTGAGGCCTTATGTGCAAATAGCACGAAGAGGATTGAAGATGATGAAATCATTGATAACACTCTATTGCAGACAAATTAATGTCAATGTAGAATGCCTAGCAAAGTTTATTCTCAATCACATACTAAAGAGAAAAAATTTAATCGATATTATTATAATGGTATTTTAGTCGGAAACGTTTTTTTTTATATAATTGTTGTATGACTTCAATGAAATATCTACTAATTAAATAATCTCGCATACTCACTTACAAACGCAATGACTCATTGTCTTACTATACATATGATCTCAAAACTTTTATGATGGTTATAAACATAACAACTAAGACAACGTCGTGACAAGTTCTTGCGTGTTCAGGTTTAGTGAGCAATACAAAATTCATTAGTATTTACTTATATATATATATATCTAAGTAATTTATAACAATACACATTTCCTTAAAATCCTACGAAAACAGTAAAATAAAGTGTTTGACTGAGTAGAATGATATTTCGGTATTATCGGCTAACAATAAATACAAACTATGTTATGTGTGCCTCTGTTTACTCTTTACAGCCGGCCCTTGTACATACCGAGATGTTTTTCGATGAGTAATGGTGGGCAAAGACCTGAAGACCAACCTTCAGAGGTAGTTAAATGCATAGTGCCTGCAATTAAAATAAAATAAACAAAATGTTGTTCTCTAATTAACATCAACGTTCACAGTATAGGAAGGAGCACAGCTTTTAATATCTTGTTTCTGTGCCTGCGTTTGTGCGCGAGGGTGTTGGTGTTGGCCTTTATACGTGTGTAAATTTACATATGCATGTGTGTGTGTGTATCTAGAAAACAAACAAAAAAACCATTCTAGCAAGTTTACTGTATAGTTTGTAAGCCATAATTCGATCCTGTATGGTTATCGTAATTTTTTTTGCACTCCTACCGCCCCAAGCATGCCCCTCCTATACGCGGAGTCTCACTCACTCACTCACTCACTCACTCTGGATTTACCTATAAGATCTTTCACAGTCTCAATGTCTGCCAGAGGTACAGGTAGCAAATCCTCAAGCTGGCTCCACTCATGCCAGGGAATCGTCCAGTCACGTGACAGCACAGATACCTGAAACCGGTTTCTGCGACGACATTCCTCATCGGAGAGAACTCCGTCGAAGCAGGTTATTGCCAGTAGTTTCGGTCCATCTACTCGTTTCACTTTAAACAGCCCTGTGCATAAACACAGTTACAAAAGGCTGAAATCGTATGGACGCGGCATTTCCAATTTTTTTTATATTAAAGTTGATTATGTGTTCAGCGTTCTAGTGTTCAAAGCACTACATTTAAACTCCTCCTCCTCATCATCATCATCATCATGCTCACTTGTTTCTCCATGTCCTGAAAGAAGAAAAGCTCCGTCCTCTCCCGTTGGCTCCAGTGAGTAAACATGAGTTTTGATACACTCGGAACATGAGGGGCTGAGCACAAACATCAACAGACAAATAAACACTGCAGGCGTCCATGTAACCATAGCATTCTGATTCAGATTTACAAAAAAAGTATTATGATTTGAGATCAGTTTGAGACGAGGGCAAAGACGCTCGCACGCACTCAAACACATCCTCAAATTCCCTTCGTGCACGCATGCACACGCGCACACACACACGCACGCGCGTGTAGAATTATTTATAGCAATGTTGCATCTCAAAATAATCAGATCTACATGTGTGATTATAAATAATAATATTATATATTATCGCATTTTACCCCGCTATAAAAGAGTGCAAGCTTAAAATTGATTGATTGATTGATTGATTTTTGTTTTTGTTATTGTCAACAGGAGATGACCTTAGGGGACTTCAATCGAGTCTTACAGGAAACCGGAGAGAAAATACTGGGCTTCCAACGAAAAAAAAAGCACAGTGGATCAGAGAAGCGACATGGAAAAGGATAGAAGAGAGAAAGTCAACCAAGCAGAAAATCGACAACACCAGATCTGAACGTCTGAAAGAGCAACACAGACAAAGATATACAGAAATAAACAAAGAGGTAAAGAGGATGACCAAAACCGACAAAAGGACTACATAGAGAAACTGGAAGATGAAGCAGAAGAAGCAGCAGCAGGCAAAATGACCTAAAGACACTGTATAAAATCAATAAACAGCAAAACAACATGTTCAAAAACAATGAAGTGCAAGTGAAAGACATGAACGGAAATCTTGTCGAGGGAGAGGTATAAAAACTACAGCGCTGGAGGGAGCATTTTGAGTCGGTTCTGAACAGACCAGACCCCCCTCAGCTCGCAGACATCCAGCCAGCAGATACAGATCTTGACATCTGCACAGACCCGCCAAGCCTGGGAGAAGTGACATCAGCAATCCAGCAATGAAAAGTGGCAAAGCACCAGGGGCAGATGGAATACCAGCAGAGATGTTGAAAGCAGATGTGAATGTGACAGCTCCCATGTTGACTGAAATCTTTAGGCAAGTTTGGGAATCAGGACAGATCCCCGATGCGTGGAAGACAGGGCTCATCTTCAAGTTACCCAAGAAAGGAGATCTTGAAGACTGTAATAACTAGAGGGGTATAACACTTCTTTCCATCACCAGCAAGGTCTCCAGCAAGATTGTTTTGTCAAGACTGACAGCAACCGTTGAGAAAGACCTCCAGCCTCAGCAAGCAGGATTTCCCCCTGGGCGATCCTGCTCTGAACTAATTTTCACTCTGCGTCAGATTCTGGAGCAGAGCAATGAGTAAAACTCATCGCTGTACATCAACTTCATCGACCTGGAGAAGGCATTTGACAGCATCCACCGCGAGTCCTTATGGAAGATCCTGAGGCATTATGGAGTCCCTGCGAAACGTGCCCAGATCGTTGAAATGCTGTACAGTGACTTCGAATCTCAGGTGGTCTGTGACACGGAGCTCACAGCCCCCTTCAACGTCAGTACTGGGGTGAAGCAGGGCTGAATTATGGCGCCGTTCCTCTTCATCCTGGCCATGGACTGGATCATGAAGAATTCCACCGACAGAGAGAGGAGAGGGATCAAATGGACCATGACTATGACAGCAACAACAATGCTGGAAGACTTGGACTTTGCCGATGACATTGCCCTGTTGTCACACCTCCACCAAGACATGCAGGAGAAAAGAAATGCCTTCTCAGAAACAGCTGGAAACCTTGGCTTGAAGGTCAGCGCAAAGAAAACGAAAAGTATGAGAGTGAACGCCAGAGTCCAAGAAAACATCAAACTAAATGGAGAAGAGATTGAGGAAGTTGACAGTTTTACCTATCTTGGGTCCAAGATGTCAAACACCGGGAATGCGGAGGTGGAGATTCGAGCCCTACTGGCGAAAGCCAGCCAGGCCTTCGCCTCACTCAGGAGCACATGGAAGGCAAAAAACATCAGACAGAAGACCGAGCTGAGACTCTTCAAGTCAAATGTGATCAGCACCCTCCTATATGGATCAGAATCATGGAAGATGACCAAAAACATCGGAAAAAGGCGTGACGTTCAGCCTGGAGCGGGTTTCAGCCGATCGACATCAGTGGCGGGCTCTGTTTGAGACCTTATGTGCCAATAGCACGAAGAGGATTGATTGATTGATTGATTGATTGATTGATTGATTGATTATTGTTAGTCCTGTGAATGTCATACAGTTGACCTCCTATGGACATATATTAGGCATAATTATATTCCTTAGTTTGCATTTTACAAAGGCATTAGCATACATTTATTAAGAAGAGCTCACAGGCGGTATAACTCACCACCTGGCACTGAAAAGGGCGATGAGTGTCCCGTCTTTTCCCTGACGCATGTCCCATTTCTGCGATGTCCACGTTTCAGAGCCCCAGATGTAGGTGGTGTGGCCAACGTCATACCACGGACCCTGTAGCTGTTGGCAACATCATCAATTAAAAGCATAAAAATCTCGGGCTTTAGCAAGGATAGCCTGCCTCATTTCTTGAGTTTTGTTTAAGTTAAGCAATTACAGTTTAGTCGAGATTGTGACAGGTTTTCAGGCCCTTCTTGAAACATTAAGTTTGTTCAAAATGTTTACTCATCCCTTGTTCTCCAAGACAATAGGACTTGCGGGCACATCGGAAAACTGCTTGGTTAACGATGGCCTTTAGGGCGTTGAAAAGCTGGTTGTTCAAACCCGCCAAGGGACGTGAAGTAAAGTTTGATTTCAAAAAGTTAATGTATCTCCTTTAAATGGTTATCAAAGAGTCAACGTATTTTAGAGGTATAAATTAAAAAAAAGTTTACTTCACACCAAACTACTTTTGGTATCGCATCTGTAATACGCAAAAAGCAGTACAAGGCGTTGTTGTTTGTGTGTTGTTGTTTACCTTGATAAAGTCAGCATTTCTTTTCTGGTTTCTTTCCACGTCACCGGAAGTGAAGGCTGCGGCAGGCGACGCCATGAGGACTCCCCACATGCTCAAGACTAACAAGCACCAGTTTCGAGTCGTCGACATCGTTGCTTTGATAACAGTCAAGCCAAGCCACACCCGTGAGGAGATTCCTCCACTGAATGTCGAGTTTAATCTAATATCTGCAAAATCATACCCTTGTGTCTGAAACTATTTATAATGATATGCCTTAGAACATAACAAGACCAGTAATTAAACTAGAACGTGTAATAAGTCTAATAACAAAGTTTAATAAGAGTCAACTGTGCTAGACTCCATTGAAAGCCTTCGTAAAGTCGAAGAAGCTATGGTAGAAATTCATGGTGGAGATTTTTTTTGGGGGGATCAGGTATTGACTGCTAGAAGATGAGCTCAAGTGTGTTCCTGTCCGCTCTAAAGTCAGCCTGCATTTCCGCGAGAAGTTTCGCGGGATGAAGCGGCTTTGGATCCCCTTCAACATAACTCTGAGCGGATGACTAATAAGAGCTATCGTTTGATAATTCTGGCACTGCCTTTTATTTATTTGTAGGGTAAAGGAATAATAATAATAATAATAATAATAATAATAATAATAATAATAGTGAAGAGATAGAGAGCATGCTCTTAGCGCTTAAAACGAGGAAGAGACGTGGACAAAGTAGATACAGAACAAAGGGGACGAAAGAAAACGACAGTACTGACAAAACAGAAAACAAAAGGCATCAAGTAACAGGAACAGAGAAATATAGTGATTCTGCGAGAAAGAGGGGTAAAGTAGCAAGAGAGAAGGGGGTGGGGTTAAGAAGGACTAGCATTGTGGACTGTGTTAGGAGTAATGCTCAAGGAAGAGGTGCGTTTTCAGTGCAGATTTGAAAGATTCAGTTGTAGGAAGGTGGCGGATATGGAAAGGAAGAGAGTTCCATTGTTTTGCAGCACAGTAGCCAAAAGTCCTGTGACCATATGTTGTTGTTCTGGTGACAGGAACAGTTAGGGTACGGTCGTCAGACGAAGAGCGCAGTTGTCTGGACGGAGAGTAAGGGATGAGAAGTTCAGAGAAATAGTCAGGACAGGAGCCAGCAAAGAAATTAAAACACAGCACAGACAGTTTGTACTGAATGCGAGAACGGACATCGCTGATACAAGCTTCTAGAGAGCTAATAGCAGAGTGAGACTCAGCCGGCGGAGTGGAACAGTAAAGCTGCGTGTCATCAGCATAGGATTGATGAGAAACCTGGTGAGACCGGATGCATGATGAAAGGGGCTTAGTATACAGGATGAACAGAACTGGGCCAAGTACTGAGCCTTGGGGAACACCACAGAAAAGTTAAGCAGGGCGAGATATCTGACCATCAACTCAGACAGTGTGGGTCCTATCAGTGAGATAGGAGTTGAACCATGAGAGGGCAGGTCCAGAAATCCCGTAGAGGGTGTGGAGTCTGTGAAGAAGCAGAGAGTGGTCTATAGTGTCAAATGCAGCAGACAGTAGGGTTAATGGAGAGACATCGCCACTGTCAAGAGCAGATAATATGTCTGTTGTTACTTTAATAAGAGTGGTCTCGGTGCTGTGGAAAGGTCTATACGCCGACTGAGCTTGTGGGATAAGATAGTGATCTTGTAAGTATGCCCAGAGCTGTGTCAAACCTATTTTCTCTATGATCTTAGAGAGAAAAGACAAGTTGGAGACTGGGCGGTAGTTGTTTAGCACATTGACGTCAAGCGTGGATTTCTTAAGAAGTGGCCTCACCACCGCATTTTTGAACAAAGATGGGAAAACACCTGACGACAGGCTAACATTTACAATATGTGTGATGGCAGGAAGTAGAGTATCTAGGCACTCGAGCAGAAGGCTTGTGGGCATCGGATCTAACTCGCAAGTTGTTGGTTTAGCTTTTAGAATAACCGCTTTCACTAGTATGACCAGTGCTTGTGTCCATTCTTATTTTCTCATAGAAAATGGTGAATACTTTCACTGTCTCTGCTTCACATTATTTAAAGAACACGACGAGAAAGTTGTCTTCACCTGAAATCTTCCCTTCCTTCAGTTTACAAATAGCCAGTTTCACCTCTTCCTATAAGAGTTATAGGTCTGCAGGATCATTTTATGCCTTTATTTAAAAGTAGCGGTTTAAAAAATAAATCTTCTTATTCTCTGTCTTGATTTTTTTCTTTCCTTTCTTTTTTTATCTTCTGAATATTGTTTTAAAGCTTATATCTTTAAAAAGTTTAGAATTTGATGAGTTTCCTTTAAAATTATTGATAATTTTTCATTAAATCTTTTGTGTCTCTTTTAAATCTGAGTCTGTGTAATCAACGGACTTGTATTACTGGACTGCTTGCAGACGATTTTTGTCAGTGAAGTCATAGAACGAGGCTGGTTAGGAAACAGCTTCCGGTTTATTCACATTCATTGTTAAGGCTCGCCGAGACTAACAGCGGAGAACTTCGCAAGAGGCTCAGCGTTGGTCTCGGCAGACAGACAGCAGTCCACCCTATACACGTCCGTGATGTAATCAGTCCTACACACACTTTCCCCGCATGTCAACGACGAATTTCAAACACGCAGAGCCTTGACGAGCCCTCGCAGACGAAAGTGAAGGTAAGTGGAGACTGTTGATTTTCAGAAGTGAGAAAGGTGGAAGTCAGGAGAAAGTACAGTGTTTAATGAGCAGCATAAAGACGAGAACAACAAAGCTTGTGTATCGGATGGTAGAGCAATAATGTTAATCTTTAGTCATTCAGATATTGTTTTCGACCGGCCATTTTACATCTCCACACAGACAGATTCAACAGACTATCCAAGACATCTTTTTTACTTTAAAATGAAAGTTTCTAAAGTATCTTTTTTAAATCCGTTGAGTCTCTTCCTGTTGGTCTGGTGAATCCTTTATGGTTTTTTTAGTTTAAATTCAACGTGTCATTTTTTAATGTCTTATGTGACATCCTTTTCACCTCCCTCTTTATTATTTTTTATATTGATGGATCATTCCCGCTTCATCTTATTGATCCTTCGCAATGTGATGAGTCATTTAACTCACACTACATCTCCCATTGTATTTTCCCTTACATCTCACGTGCTTGTGCCATTCGCATCATTTACAGTTAAACAAATGTAGCACGGACTTCTGTGAACCACACAGAATACATCACACGCACGCACGCACGCACGCAGCACACACACACACACACACACACACACACACACACACACACACACACACACACAAAGACTCCTAGAAACATTTATTTGGATGATGAAGGCCCGACACTAATAAACACACAGGCATAGTCGATACACAGTCGTGGATGATGTTTTCATATCATACTAGAATTTGCAGATACAGAAATGGAGCATATAAACACGGATAAGAAATAATAATATACAGACATAACGATGCGGAAAAATACAAATACACACTGATATACGCGGAAAATAATTACTCACACAGAGTCAGAGAGAAACTTTCTGTGCACCCACACCGGTGACTGCATGTGTGGTTAAAGGTAAAAATCTTTTAAAGCTCCTGTTCCTAGAAAATTCAAACTTGTATGTACTTACCAAGGCCAGCCACCCGACTGTTGCTTGAGTCGAGAAAAAGCCTTGTTGTGCCTGAGTTACACAGAAGACAGAAGACAAACCTGTATTTTTCACCACCACTTCTCACTGGCAGTTCCTACAGAGCAGTGGTACACAGATCACACTTGTGTCAACGTCAACCTCACTGGCTGGGGGCAAGCAGGAACATAACCCACAGTCTGCAAACCAGGAATGAAGGCTTTATCAGAGGGATAAAAACAGTTACATACATCACTGTGCCTGAAAGAAAAATGCATTTTTTATACATACAAAATTATTCATCCCCCGCACCACCATCCCCGAGAGCGCGCAATTTTTTTTTTCTCTCTCTCTCATTCCCACATAGGAGATGCACAGACATACCAATACAAATTCATTAACCCATGCAAAACATACATTCACACGCAGACAAATGCGCGCACACACACTCACATATGTCATAATGTAAATATTTACGCACACACACACGCACGGACACAAAAGCACTGAGACACATAAGCACTTACACGCCTCGGCAAGTCTAGTCACAAATGGCGAAGTCCATGGCTGTTCTTCGCTGTCCTGCTAGTCTGATTTGACTCGTGGGGTCCTTTCTCGCCCTTTTATACTCGAATGTGGGATCAGCTCATGGAACTGGCAGCTCCCCTGCAGTTGCTGTCTCCGCACTCTGCGTACCACGTGACTCTTGTCCCTTATGCACGGAGTTATCGCGACCTTCATCATCTATGATAACACCATCACCGAAATGTTGATCAGGCTTTGTAAGATGCTTATAGTACAGGGGAGTATTAAAGTGCTTTTTCCCGAGTAAAAGATCCCACGTTCTTATGTAGAGCTGTATAATTTATATTTTCTGCCAATCGAATGATAGTAAATCACAAATCAGTGTAATGTGCTGGTAGAAACCAATATTTTTGTTAGAAGACTTACAGATGTGTCTGAGTAGTAAACATAATTATAGTTCTTTAGAAAACAGAATCAGTTTCCTATGTATGTTGTATTATTACCACACATTTCAATCTTTTCAGAGAGAAGTGTTGTGTGTAACACTTGCGTTTCTAAAGATGAATACTTTATATGTTTTACCAGCATGACACTTAGGTATCTAGAGAACCGAGGTATGTAATACTTTCGCTTCTAAAATGGTTGTCATGAGAGGTATCTGTATCTGTATTGGTGAAGGTTTCGTTTTATACTTGTATCTCTAGATGGCTCCAACAGTTTACTTGCATCAGCAAAAGTTCTGCTATACTTGTGTCTATAAGGGGGCGTGTTGTTTTATGTGCGGCTATAAAGAGGATTGATATCTTTATCACTAGCTACATGTGTGTGTATTATATTTGCCTCTTCTCACGGTCTCGCACATGGCCTCAGATGATGGAGGTTGTGCACACGTTAACGACCATCTCCGTCAGTCAGCTGGCCGACATTAGCTACAGCAGTCACCGTGACATTAGAGTCTGGTTGTGTGAACACATGAAGGGGTGAGCAAAAGTTCATCTAGTCTCGACACCAGATGATGCACAAACAAACACGAGTCTGGAAGTGTCCGCAGATAAGAAAAACACGGAGGTTAAATGCACTCATGAAGTACAACAACACTGGATTATTTAAAAAGTAAGATAACAGTTCTATCGATCTTAAGCTATACAAAAACTTAGTTAACTCTACACACATATATATATATATATAGTACTCCAATCTGAGTGAGATGCTGTGATTTTGATGTAGTTCTGCGGAAATTCTCTTACTTTCAAACACCTTGTACATTTTTGTTATTGCATTTTGATCACTTCGTGAAAGAGGAATAATGTCTGGTTTTTGTGCCAAATAGTGTTGCATATTTTTATAAATGCATGCAAAATAAATAGCGAAAATGGTTTACCACGCAACCCAAGCGAGTTTCGACCCGCGGCGTCAGACTACCACTACATTTGCGTGTTTAATCCCCACGCGTGATTTTTTTTTAATTGGTGTTTTACGCCGAGCCAGCAACTAAGGCTATATCACGGCAAGGCAGCCAGCCCTGTAAATAAATGCCACATGCAGAGAAAGAACAGCGTGCCCGAGACGAGAACTGAACCCAGGACAGCCAACCTTCACTGTATTGGTGACAGGCGCTAACCGTTGCGCCACCGGACCGCCCTCCACCCGCGTGAGACTAAAATCATCGTCAGCTATGTAAGACAACAAAACATTTAATTGTATACCAAACACCTGATGACTCTTGATTCGAAAAGTTCGCACAAACCGAATGTGAAAATTGGTGTTAGAAGATACTGAATTCCTGATGTCAGGTTTATTACCCAGACAATAACTCTCACACGCCAGGACATGCTGGGAAATAAAGGACGCGATAAAAACGGTTTGTGGTTCACTGCCAATGGCCGCCATGTATTGAGTGCGATCAATGTAACTCATTCTCGACGGAAGGCTAAGCGGCAGTTGGACACACTGGGACGGATTTATTTTTAGCCCTTTTTAGCCCCAAAATCATAAAAAAATAACTAAAAGGGGTAGAAGAACAATTTAAATTGATAATGATAGATCGAAATGTGTAGAAAAGAAACAGAGTACCTTGTGTTTGCTTAAAAACACACTTTTATAGTATTCCCAACAGAAAATGCCATGATAATGAGTGCATCCCCAAAATTTCCATGGTGAAAGATTAGACGTTTACACAAGCATAAGTGAAAATAACATAAGGGAGGAAACTACTGAAACAGTTGGGAAATCGTCCACCATGATTCTCTCCCTTGAACTGGCAGTGTATCACATGTATTCGTAATGTGAAAAAGAGGAAGGTCAAGTGCCATTTTTAAGAATCGAAGCACGTTGTTGTGTTTCACTTGACATGGATTTGTACTTCAACAACCGCAAAGGTGAAGAAAATGTTTCCTCCTCCATTATTTACACCGTTATGCTTGTTGGTAAGTACTCACAAATATTTCACTTTCTGCAAATCATTATGTGTGAGAAATGTTGTTGGTTAGAAAATTACATTGTATAGACGTTCGTCATTTTTGAAGTATATAGGTCCAGTATTCTCAAAACCTATATGTTTCAAGCCTCGCTTTTATTTCCAAAGTACTTGAAAAAGTTTTGCTGTCCCAGCTCCTGAACCATTTGTCCAGCTACAATCTACATGAATCACTTCAGTCAGCCTATCGTGAGAATCATTCTTTTGAGAGAGAATGGCTGCAAGTGTTAATTATGATTATCTGCTTGCAACATAGGTCATATCTTTTTTCTGTCAATGCTGGATCAGTCGGCTGCCTTTGCTATACTAGACCATTATTCTTCATCGCCTGTATGTTACTGTCGGTCTCTCGATCCTACCCGACTGATTGCACCGTGGTAGTTGTTGGCACCACATCTTCGCCCGCTCTTTTGAAGTATGGAGTACATCAAAGCTTTTAAATGTTCTGGGGCCTCTTTAACTCACTGTATGCATCCAACCACTTGATTCCATTATCCGTCACTTGTGCCTGAAGTATCTCATTTATTCTGACAATACACTCTAATGACACTCGTATTGTCTTCTGGAGGCGAAACAGACTATTCTATGCTCTTCATCCGTGAGGTTCACTGACTGTCAGTTGATTACAAGATCGTCTTGTCGTACAGTTGTCTTCACGGTCCTATCCCAGCGTACCTGTCTGAGCTACTGACACCTGACCACCTGAGTCACCCGGTCTGCTTGTGTTGCCCTCTTCTCTGTGGCACGCATCAGATGCTTCTTTTCCTTCTCATGCCCCACTATTTCAAAATTATCTGCCTCTTTCTCGTCAAACTACGATGGAAGCTTTTCATTTTGGCCTCAGTTCAATCTCTTTAAGACAGACCTTGCATGAGCAAGCGTGTTGTTCTGCTCGCTCCTTACTTCTTTATTCATGCACTTAGTTCATGTTTTCCAGGATGTCATGTTATTGGGTGATGTTTTGATATTTCTTTTATAGTTGATTGTTTGTCTTTTCATAGTCTTTACCAACCGCTAGACAAGGTTATAAACAACTCTGGTCGCCGTTTTTTCTGTTTACAGGATTTCTTCACCAGTATTTTTATTTGATATACTTGTTGGAGAATGTAGTACTATATTCAGTCAGTTATTATTCAGATAGTACCTTACTTTACCGGTCCTCACTTTATTCACTTTTCTTTCCAGTCGTTAGGTTGGCTTCTTTAGTTTCTCATTCTCATTATAATGTTTATAACGATTATTATTTGATTTGTAAAGCACCATTAGCTTGTTGGATATGGCGCTTTATAAATGAGGTTTAAGTGATCATTATTAAGAAACAAAAACCAAAAGAGTGACTGACAAAGTGTATTGTTGTGTCGGCGGTCGTATACAAATAAAGGTGTTGTTAATCAAAGGCAGTCTTCTTTCAACAGTCGGAGATCCAACACTAAAGCAACGTTGGCAAGAAACCTTTCAGAGGAATGAGCAAGTGAGACATCAGTCACTGGTCAGGCTGAAATGGGATTGTACTGGTTCATATCAAACCTCAGACAGGTACAATTCTGACGAATACATGTACATGGAGTATTGTCCCGACAATCTGTGTTCACAAACATGATTAGTGATGTAGAAACAATGTAGACACAAAATACACAAAACTTTACAAAAGACAAATCAAGCAATACTAACTGCATAGTGCTCTAAGGTATGACATTGCTCATACGAGTATATATTCATATATTCCTGTTTTTATTTTTTGTGATATAAAAGATGATATTATGTCAGACTGTTTTACATAGAAGTGGAGAATACATTATATTTACTATCTGTGATCATTGTGAACAGAAATAATAGAAAGCAGTGGCGTGGCGATAGAAAATGAATAAAAAAACGTTCAGGCAGTTTTGCTGATATCCATTCTAGAGTATGCAGGCTGTGTAACCCTTGGGGGTCACTAGCTGGGTGGTTTAACAGTGAAAGTGTTTATTTGAGCTTATGAGCTGACCCTATCACTGCCTAACATCGTGATTAACACGTGGCTAAGCTCCGCTTTGCTGTTTGCATGATGGGATCCAGCTCTTGCCATCAGGCACCCTCCCGCATGACTGGATCGAGCGTTTCTCGACACGAGGTACCTGCCAAGAAAACATGAACATTTGTAAGCAACACAAAGAACGAAGACAGTGTATAACAGACAGAAAAAACATTTGACTTCTGATTTATTATGTTTCGCGTTCTCGAATTCAGTGCTAATGGTCAGCAAAGTTTTCTTGGTCAGATGTACTTAATACCTTTTGTGTCAACCTACATGGGTCCCTGTATATCAGTGAAGGTAAGAGACAGCTTGGCTCACCTCTTTCATGTTGTGCGTAGACACGATGAACCTCTTACATTTAAGTAGGGCCTAGGGTGGCGCAATGACTCAAGGGGCTAAGATAGTGAGAATCGGATGTCGCTGGTTTGCGTCTCGTCTCCGAAATATTTCTTTTTGAATGTGACTCCTGTTTACAGGACTGACCGTCGGTGGTTTTTCTACGTGTACTCCGGTTTCCTCCATCCTTTGAGTGTTTTGTGCATGTGCGCTTGTGTATGAGATGACTAGTGCTCACACGCTTAGCATCCAAATGACTTCTCTACTTGCGGTTTGCATTGTAAATTGCATCAACCCTTATGTGAAAGTGTGATATTAGTGTCTTCATAATCGTACCAAGAAAGATTTACTTTTTTAATCTATGTGGCTGTTCCTTGATATGCTGGTGAAAAGTAATATTTCTCATAGTGAGTCTATTAGTTTAATTCCTTTTTATATAGAGGAAGGAATAATACATTAGTTGTTATTTGCAAACTAGTGATGGGTAACATTTTACTCATTTTAATGTGTTCAAATGCGAGAGCAAAAGCTTTTTTTTAATTAAAAAATAAGCTTCCCAAAGACAGTAATCGCCGAATACAACAAAGAAAAGACGAATGATTATGTTTGCAGATTTTACTCAAGCGACTACTGTGTTCACCTACCCTCATGCACAGTGTCCACTATGGTAACATGATGAAAGCAGCCCAGCTGGTCTATGGCGGCCTTCAGCTGCTGTCTAACCTCGGGGCTGGGGTTTGGCTCCCGGGACATCAACAGCAGCTTGGTGCCCAGTGGTGAGCACGATCCGTCCGGCCGCTCATCCACGCAGGTGAAAACTACGGCTGAGGTGTTGTGCTGAAAGTAGAGCAACTGCCACGGCCCTGGGGACAAGTTCAGGGGTAAACATGTACTTCTTACACTCCCAGTCCACCTTACACCCTCCACTCTGCCTTCACCAGCACTCACGCAGTATGAGAATCAGACACACCGACACCACATCCAAGACATCTGATACAGGCTTACGACCTGCACTACTCCATTGCTGATCAAGTAAGGTAAGTAACTTTAAATCATTGAAATTAGTTCAGTAAAAGGTGATATTTCTTTCTCTCTCTATATATATATATATATATATATGAACGCAAATAACTTCTTTGAGTTTTCAAGAATCATTAAATCCACAGAAAGTGCTCATTACGATACCTAATGGACAAAACCATAATGCTAACTTTCTCGTTTATGATATCAAATAGTCAAAGTCACGGTTATCTTCATCTTCATCATTATTTTTTCGTGTTTTCTGTCGTCACATTGTTGTTATGAAAGTAGTATTAGCACTAGCTTCAATTAAGTGGGAATGTAAGAAGACTACTCACCCCACAGCGAGACACCAGGAATCCTCAGCCTCCCAAGCATTTGGCCATTGGGGTTTCTATGGCAACGCGGCCTCATTGTTCCTTGTAATGGCCCTTTGCACTGGTTGCTGTCCCTGAAAATTATTATTATTATTGTTATTATTATTATTATTATTATTATTATTATTATATTTTGTACATATTCTTACATCAACGATACCCTATATTAACCCACAACTTGCACCATTCATTTCATTTCCCATCTACTAAATTTATTTGCCCTAATATTGCTACGTATTTTGTTACGCATATTCTGGGTCTTTGAAATATCACTAAATGAATATTCCATTGAGACGATACAAGCGTGAATTCCCCTTTAATATCTACCTGACAGGTCCCATTAAGTCTACTCAAGTCAAGTGCATAGTCAGCTGTTTTTCAGAGTTGCTAAGGACAGTCTTTTTAACAACTTGCTCATTACTGAAGGTGGAGTAGACTGTCATTTCTTCCAAATTTGCCTGTTCTGGGCATGTCCTAGTATTCAAATCTCTACATCAAACTACTCTTACTTTGTTTTTAGTTTTATGCTGTAACACTTTCTCATCTCGCGAAAGAATACCATCTTTAAGGTCTGCCACGAACAACTAAGCACTTTCCTCTGGTGCCACATAGCACAGTATCGATAGAATGTTTTTTGTCACAATTCATTATTTTTGTATCTATTTGTACACAAATGATTTGCAATTGTCAGTTATGAACAAACTATCTTTAAGCGTAACAGAAAGCCTACTAAAAACGAGTAACACTGGTGTCGGTGCTGTTGGGCTATTGACCCTTTTATTGTAAAATATTTTATAAATTATACTTTGATTCGTGAGCGCACGCACGCACGCACGCACGCACAAACACGCTTATCGAAAATTAGGCTTGCATTGCATAAACAAATCTGATGAAGACCCACCCTTCTGCAGCAAGAAACATGGACAGACGCTGTCCAGGAAGAGGTCTGTAGAATGTCAAGGACTTGTAGAGTTGAAGCATGGGATCTACACTGTGACCAGTCTCGTACCACAGTCCAGATATCTACAACAGTAAAGAAACTTGTATTTCTGCTATTTGAAGCTTCATATACGCAATATATCCGAAATAACATTCTTATTCGGACAAGTAGTTATGGCTACCTTTGGTAAATTCTTACAAAACTCATATAAAATATTTACCACTGGTCACATCTGCATGTGCTTAGCCAAATAAGTAAAATGATTCCTTGGAGGCATACCTCATCTGGCCTATGTCTCTTATGGGGTTGCTCGATCTCTCCAGTGTCTCTAAAGATTTTCTTGGTGTGTTTGGTGTCAATAAAGACTTGCTTGGTTTATTCTGACCTGAAGGGCATGCATCCGTCCTTTGAAGGCTTACCTGGTCTGGATGAATAATCTGCGCTGGAAGCAAGTCGACAGCACATGGTGACAGGGGTACAGAGCCACCCTGCAATAACGATCTCCTGCCACAGGCATCTGCACAGACGAGGAGACAGTGGCGATGTAAACGTCAGAGTCATGAAATAACTATGAAATTTTCAGTGCAGCAACTACATGATAACTTTAATAATCAGAGCAACAAGCACGAGTGTAACTGCACCTTACATTGTAACAAATGCAGAATCACTCTGTAGTTTTCAGGAAAACAACGACAGGATAACTGATGGTACAACATAACATATTTAGAGTAGGTGGGTAATCTCCAATGTCACAAATTAAATGTAAGTGGCGGAGTAATACAAACAAGAAACTTCATAATTATCATTATCATAACGATATTAACTGTGTAGATTATAAATTTATTAAAAGGGAGAAAATACCAAGGTACCTGTGTACCTGACAGCTAACGGTACATGTATCCCTGACGTACCTATCAAGGAAGGGTACCTGAGTTTCTGACAAACCAAACTACTAATCCAATGGTACATACGTTTCTGACTTACCTAATTTTTAGGGGCACCCGACGTACCTACTAGGACTGGGGTACCTATGTACCTGACCTACCTGATACAGTCAATGTCTGCATGCTGTTCGCAGACAGACAGACAGGCAACAGTGACGTCAGAAGACGATTGATGTTTTCGGGTGGAGGTCTTCTTGAGCGACTCAGCACATCCACCCGAACACCGTCCGGTTTGCAGGTTCCATCTTCAGCTTCTTTCATACACCAGTACAGCAGTGCCAAGGAGTTTTCAAACCGCAGAACTTTCATCGAACCTGTGAGAACACGGAGAAGATTATTCGTTTCAAGGTTCTTTTTAACAAGATACATTATTCAATTTACAAAAAAACTAATAATTTATTGCATCAAAATAATATTAAAGTTGTGACAGTGTCAGACTGGACAAGAAGCTTTCATAAGACCTGTAAACAATCATTCTCTAGCTACTGTATCTTTGTACTGGTATTGTAGGTTAGTCATCAACACGCTAGACTATCTGTTACATGGACACTTCATAAACGAATCATTTAAGAAAATAGGGGACACACGTGAGGCACACGTAAATTCAAACATTGAAAGGTTGAAGACATTTCATTCCACTCTTATTCATGTACACTTCCCCCCTCTCTTTATTTCCCGGGAAAAAGCGGAAAACTTTAAAGATTAGCCAGTGTTGAAAATCCTTACTCCATCGTAACATGAATGTCGAACCCATGGTACTGATGAAATCTCCGGTGTTACTACCCTTGCAAGCTGGTTTAATATAAACAGATTTCTCCACAGTGCAGGTTCTGTTCCTGGAAAACGTTAGAAAAAAACTGGTTGACTTTTTTACATTTTATTTATGCACTCGTGATTAAGAATCATTATGGACAAATAGAGAAGTCAAGTTTGAACTAGTTTTGCGATATATGATTTTGTGTCGTGTAATTGTTTCATTAGCAATGCAAACTTTAAAAGGTTAAAAAACATTAACACTTAAATTTTTAGCGCATTCGAATCACTTTGTTTTTTGAATGTAAAACAAAAGAAGTCCGCATGTGGAGTACGACTGACTTGGAGTGCATGTGAGTCGAGACCTGTTTATTACGCATGACAAAGATGTCCTCGAAGCTGGTGAGAGAGCCATTGACAGATGACATGAAGTGCTGATGTATGACAGAAAATATTGATAGCAGGTAATGACCAATGGCAGGGGGCACTGACCCCCGACATTACTCACTGAATGGTCCATCGCCACATTTTCAGGGTGTTGGCGTTGTTGCGGACGATTGAGACAATAAAGCTGCCAGGCTGTTTTTCCGTGCTGTAATCCAGGGTACGTACCCCGTACCAAGCACCCGTAAGCTGCGACAAGACAGGGACACAGATCGTGTGACTTAACATCAAAGGTCAATTAACCTTACCTCTACATCCTGCAATGTACGCTTACCGGGTTGTCATCTACACCAATGTTGCTACAATTAACTACTTACTAAATGGACGTATTCAACACTGAGGATATTAAAAGAGCATAAAGTACTTTCTACAACAGTCACCCGTTCCCCAAAACTTATCTTAGGGTGCGATTATAACTTCGTGATCATTATTTATTTGTTAGCAACGTCACCTTCTGGTCGTCAAAGTTCTCTACGACACTCATGTTGTTCAGCTGGCATGAGGATGTATCAAGAAGACCTGAAAACAGAAATAACATCAGAAGTAGAGTGTGTCAGACAGAAATGCAGGAATAACTTGGGTAGTGTGGTACAAAGTCGCGAATACTTGAAAAACGTCAAAATGAAACTTGCATTAATAGGACCGACAGACAAATAAAATAAAAAAATGAAGTTCGACACTAGTTCTCAAAGATATGAATTCTCTTTAAGCCAAGTTACATTGTCTAACGGTCTCTCGCGCAGAGGGAAAAGTTCGTGAAAGTCGATGAATGTCATCTTTTGTTTAATACAAAAACAAAGGGTATGGTATGTCACGAATAAAAAAGTATCTGTGTAGACACCTACCGTCTCTCTGGCTTCCTCCCGGCGTCGCATATAGACAGTTGACTGCCAACAAAGTAGACACCAGAGGGCAATAGACATGAGGATCGCAGGAGTTCATGGAAGTATAACAATCACACATAATGTTGGTAGCTTCTTTGAGTAATGCGTAAACATAAAGGACTGCCAACATGCCGGCTTGTACAACGCACAACAATGACAAAATTTTTATTTAAAAACCCCGAGGAAACAAGAGAGTAACGTCGACTCAATAAAATAAATAAAAATAAATCACAAAAAGGAAAAGAAAAAACACAGACTAATTAAAAATAAATAAGATAAATAATCAAATTATTAATTAATGATACGGCATTTTGTTAGCATGTGAATATTTGATGCGGAAAATATTGGTTAAAGTTTGTAAAATAAAAATTACAAGCCATAGGGACAAAATGTTAAACACCAGTAAAGACACAATAAAAGTAAGTTAACTTCAAACAAATTTGCATGTCTTATTCTGTCCTTCCCGTCTGCAGCCATCAACAAATGATGAATACAAAGAAACATTAAAGCAGAGGAGCTTAAAAGACCCTACAAACAGACGTACGAATAGGAAATTATAAAAAGGTTCTACCTATGTCTTTGGTGAGCTGCAGGTCACGACGGGAGAGACACACGGACGACATGAGAGCCTCCAGTTTCTCCTCCATTGTAGGGGTCAGCACGCGACTTCGTCCCAGGAGGGTGACCTCCGTCTTGTCCCGGGGGCACGTGCCGTTTTCCCTCTCGGCATAGCAGGCCAGGTGCATCAGGTAGTTGTTGTCAAAGTATAGGATGTAAAACGTAACTGGACATAAACATGGGAGGGTCTGGTTATAGCACGGCGGGGACTAGGTTCAAAGTTCACGGAGTTTAGTCGGCTTTGGAACGTGAACATAACAAAGGTTTGATGACCGACAAGTTTGGCTGTAAGTAGGGAAAAGCAATGTGTTATAGATGTAACCCTAAACGAGTCCCTCACACTAAACAGATGTTTGAGGTAATGCGTGTACTGACTGTGAGTGTCAGAGTAGGAAATGATTGATCACACATGGAATCATGTTCGAATGCCCTTTGTGCGTGTACTGACTGAAACTGAGCTGAAAAAACGATGACACACTCTATGGAAATATATTCTGAGGGCCCTAAATTGCGTGTACTGACTACACGTTGGAGCAGAGCACGGTCACTTACTCCAGGGGAAAATGTTGTGAGGTCCTTGAATGCGCGCCATGATGACGGCTTCTGGACCAGTAACTGACTTCTTCTTGGTATGACTCCGGACAGGACTTTGACACTGGTTGTCCCTGGGACGCCACAAAAGTTTATGTTATGTCACTGTAGTGTCACCCCGTGCATACACTTTGGCAACATTTCTCATTGTAGTGTAAACAAATTTTGACACTGTTTGTTCCTGTACTGCTATGTGTTTTGAAAAAGGTTAACTTTTCAGTACCCATTTCCGTCAGATGGGTGGAGTGAGAGAAGATTGCTGCGCTAATCGGGTATTGAACCAGCGCGCTTTTAGTTCGGACGCCAGCGCTCTAACCACTCGGCAACCCGCTTCCACAATGTTTAGAGGAACATTGGAACATTGTCATGGTTACCATAAAACATTTTTGACGTTAACTATGAGGTCAACTAGACCTAATTTCAGGACGACTCGTTTGGGAAACAAGGGAGGCTCTTTTTACACGAGTTTAAGGCGGCAAAGATGTTAATGGACCGCAACGTTTTAAACAGTATTAACTGATCCGGAGATGTTATAATAATAATAATAATAATAATAATAATAATATTGCGTTTCTGTGAAGACGCATTATTTTTTCATGAAAAGTATCACTTACTAACACTTACATTGTACCAGCAAAGACTCCTTCCAAGCGTTTGTTCAAAGGGTCAAACGTATAAAGACTGGTGGTAGATTCCATGTTGTTAAAGGTAAATCTTGTCCGAGCCACTTCGTACCACACACCGCTCATCTGAAGAACACAAAGAGACAGAAATTAAAATAAAAACATGAAATAATGAAGATAGTAACAGATAAATATAAACACTATGTTGATGGACTAGGAACAAGATTTTTGTGTTATACGTGTCTGTAAACGTATTTTACAAATTATTGTGTCGGCAACCTTCTTGAAAAACAAGGGATCGGATTCATTATATCGCTTGCTAGGTATTATTAGTTTGACAGAAAGCTACACTTAAGGGTCTACACCCAGCCCCAGGCCTCCATTTCACATTCAATCCTTAAAGTCCCCATACTTTAAGATGTTGCTCCGTTCTTGCCATTCCTTTTGTTGGTGTTTGGATTCTCTTAATACAGACAAATGAAGTTGTTTCAGGGGTAGAAAGAAACTGATATAACATCAATTGTTGTGTGGCTGGTGCATGTGTTAATTTACCTGCACTACAGTGAAGCGATTGTCAAGAGAAATGTCCTCCATTTTACACGACTGCTGGCTTTCCTCTGCAGCATCTTCTGTTGATGTCAGGTTGTGTGACATGAGTTTACTTGTTATAAACGTCATTGAAAACAGAGTACTACAACAGTTTTCTGATGATGAGGAGGAGGAGGAGGAAGAGGAAGAGGAGGAGGAGGAGGATTCGTAGGTAGAAAATATTCAAACTTTAAAAGAATGGAGAATAAGCGTAAGTGGATATTTTTGAATGAAAACCTTTTTTTTCACCTGCATAAACACAAATCGTAATTTTATATCATCAGCTTCATAAGCATAGATTTATGTATATTACAAGAGCTAATCACTCTCGTCATTCATTCATTCGTCCCTTGACTGGTATTGGTCGCTGGAGGAACCACATGGACAAGTGTGGCAGATGACAAAGCCTCTTGAGCAAAGGTGAGCAGGTCCTGCACAGAACGACAAGTCCACTTCTTTATCCATGTTGTTCGTTGGCCATCTCAGCGTTGACCTCCTTCTCAAGTACTTCGAAGAAAAATTCTTTCACACATCATCAACCTGGGTGACGTGGCCGAACATTACCACCTGACGCAGTAAACTGTTCTTGGTGTCCAACGAGTGTGGAAACATTGTGACCAAAATGTCATTGGTTTAATATTCTCTGTACTAAATCCGAAGCACTCTTCCTATAAAAGTTTTCCTTAAATGCCTGGATTTTCCTATTCACATCCGTAAATCATGATCAGTACTACAAGTGAATTGTATAGTAACCTGTCCATTCTAGCCATTGCCACTGATGCTGTCGCGAACCAAGTCGGATATTTGTCATGGAGCTAGCATCTGTAGAGAGGATGACTCCCATGTAGTCAGAGCTTGTTTCCTCTACGATATGTAACCCCTCCATAAAGATCTCTAGTTTCTGTTACCGACAATCATGTCTTTGGTCCTGTCAGTGCTGGTTTCCATTCCATTCGAACTTCACATCAGTCAGGTGATAAGTCTTGCGGTTGTCTGTTGGTGTTTGCTATCAGATCGGTGTCATCGGCAAGTTGGTAGCTACATATCGGCCTTTCACAGATAGAAAAGGTAGTACAATGGTCCTAGACCGTTTGCCAAACTTATGGTTTCCGAAAAGATGTTGAACAGTACAGGTGAAATGTTCTCCTACATTTAAAGGTTTCCACGATTACCTGAATTACCATTTAGGAAAGCCAAAGGTGATTATCCCTGGATATTTACCTCTGTTCATACTCACGGCTTTAACCATAATTGTAGGAATCTTGCACAGATCTGAAAAGTATGGTATTTTCGTGTTATTTTATGATAATAAAATGTTAAAAAGTCCAGTGAGCAATAATTACATAGAAATACAAACATCTCGCTAGTTCAGATTTGCCGAAAGACGAGCCTAAAATTGCAAGTTTCTTCGATTATTTGGACTTCTGCGCAGGACGTGAATGTGTGTGTGTGTGTGTGTGTGTGTGAGTGTGTGTGTGTGCACGTGCGCGCAGAAGGACAGATTTTTTGTTTCTAGAAGCTCTTTTTCATAAGTTACACTTCATTTGCACCTTGTATTTACTTAGCTACCACTTTTACACTAGAACGATGCACAACAAACAACTACGAGAGAAATGGACTGGATCCACACTTGCAAAGACACTAGAGACTCGTCAACCAAAGTCAAGTTTTGCAGAAAGGGATAATTTTAATTTTTTTCTTCCCGACAATTTCTTACTGATAAGAATTTTCTCAAAACAATTTCAACAACGAACATCGTGAAAATTTCATCATGACAACCATTTCATCACATGTTCTTCGTGACGATACTCTCATCAATTTCTCTACGAGTACAAATTTCACATTACTGATTCAAAAATAAATAATACTGTGTAGGTGCGAAAACGTGTTTCTCTTACCTGTAGCTACCACCTCTACCTCATTTTCCTCCACACAAACTCCAGGTAACATCGCTGAAAGCGTATCCAGCGTCTCGTCTGTCGCCACAGGTGTACGAGACAGGTGCTCCACCTGTAATGACGATCGCACACACAGGCCATCTTCTGTAACCTGTGCGCAGGTGTACAATAAAGCAGCGTTGTCATAGTCTGTCCAGATCACCTGCAGGATCACTGAAAACGAAACAACACAGGTAAGACAAGAAAAACGAAGTACACTTTTAACCGCCCATTGTAAGCAAAAGTCGGCAGAAGAAATCCCCCCCCCAAATATATATATCAACACACACTCTTGCATCTGTATACATCGCAAAATTTATTAAAGCTCACCCCGCTACCCGACACACCCTACACCTAAAAAACAACAAACAAAAAAAGTGGGTCAAAGGAAGACGCGAAGTCTACAGCTTGACAAAAAAAGCTTAATTAGAGGAAGTCAAGCGACTGATGTCGATGATGTCTTGGAATATAACACTAGGTATGCAAAATACAACAATCTCACCTGGATGTCCATCAAAACTAGTGAAAGTCCACCGGTCAGGGCGAGCAGTGGGCTGCAGCGCAATAACTTCTGCTGGTAAACACATTCTTTTGCTTTTCCTGAAACAATCATCACTCGTAACCTTTTCTCGGCGATAATACTACAAGAAAAGCAAGGACGAATAAAATTTAAAAGTAACTTTACAAGCAAGCCCTGACTCAACACGAAAGCTCACTCGCAACTGGCAAAATAAATAAATAAATAAATAAATAAATAAATAAATAAAAATACTTTACAAGTATATGAGAGAAATATGCAGCAGAACAGTGAAAAATCAAGAACAATACAAAGAAGATCGAGAAGAAGGAAGAGGATAAAATTGTAAGACTGATGTTGTTTGTAAGATCTAAAAGTAAAACAACAAAAAAATTGAGTTTAGTATTTTGTTACCTCTGCAACATGCCTAACAGATTAAATATTGCATCCTTCAAATGTGTCTGTATATACTTAGCCACTGAATAAAAAAGAATCTGCAGAAAAATCGAGCTTGCTTTTATTGTATGATTGATAATCAGGGAAATCTGAGATTGCTGTGTTTTGCGATTTTGATAATATGAGAAACTTGAGCTTGTTCTATTTGACATCTGTTTGTGTCCACTCACTCGTAGCCTGTGTAGGTGATCGACACATTACCGTCGGCGCCGATGACAAACTTTCTGACCACCGAGTCCCAGGTGGCGTTGCCCCACATGAACTTCGTCTGACGCACCGTGTGCCACGTGCCGGAGAACTGAAAACGAGGCACAAGTCAGACGCACGTAGGATCCGCTTTCCTACAGGCTCTGAATAATGGCGGAATGTGTCTGAGGAACTTTCTGCTTCACACTCAGGAACATTTTTTCTCATTTATTAGAGAAAATAAACAGAGTAGGGAGGCATTGTCTCCATCTTTCACACGCTCGTTTCTAGACACGTTGAACCATTTACATTCTGTGCCTTACTGTCAGCTGGATGTGAGATATTTTTCTTTTGTTTTTTTTTTTTACGAGACTGGAGTCGGAAAAATAGCTTACCAAGCATTCAATACATACTCCCCGTACTGTGGCATAGTAGTCTCTTCCATCCAATACAATAACCGTCATTAACGATAATTATCACAAGCACAAGGAAAGTTTACAGGTATTACATGTTATACAAACATTGTAATTATCACTTAAGCCTGAGGGACTGTACACGTTACATACGCACCTGCTGGATATCAAAGCTGTCCATATCTGAGATAAACTCCTGAGCACACTGTATGACTAGGAATGGCGAAGTCACTACAAAATTTCACAAGAGCCAAACAAGTTAACAAGGATTGTCATAAATTCTTTCTAATAAAATTAGACTACGCCTCATTAATATATGTAAAACGAATGTTCAGAGGGTCCTTGATATGTATATTACCATATTTTTGCTTGTGATAACGGTTACATGGTCCAGTAAAAAATTCGAATTAAAATACTTGAAAAGTGATTACATAGTAAGGAATGGTTTTATAGTTCTGGGGCCAGTTGCACAACACGTTTCTAAACCTTAAAACTAATCTAAAGAAGCAAAATCTATTCTTACTCATTTAGATGTATTGCAGAAGAACATACAAAAAATTTTACTGACAGGACGGAAAGTCAGACTTAGACAACTTTATCTTACTTAAAGCAGTTTTATGTTTAAAAATTCTAAAATTGTGGTGTGCACTTTAAACTGATTATCTAAATAGATGTAAGTCCTAAAAAGTGTTTAAAATTAGAAATGTGTTGTGCAACTGGCCCCTGATGAGCGAAATGAAAAGGAGAATGTCTTCAAACTTCAATCTTTACCTTTCCTGTTTTCATCTTTCATGGTACTGATGATGTCGTGTGGAATATCACAGAGTTCTAAAGTGTAAACACGCACACGCACACACACACACACACACACACACACACACACACACACACACACACACACACACACACACACACACACACACACATAAAATTCAGAAAATTAACAATCATCAATAGTAAAAAACAATGGCAGGAAATTAAAAATAAACATAACAATAAAAATATCACAGCCATGCATAAAACGCCTACGCACTCCCATTCACCCTCATGGACGCACGCACGCAGGTGAACACGCACACTAAGGCAGCGAGACAGGTGACCCACCAGAAGAGGTGCTGATGAAGTCGTCCCTGGAGACGCAGGTGTCGGCGATAAGAGCAAGGAGGTCAAAGGGTAGAGTATACATGACCTCCTCGCGTCGCCACCACACACTGACGTGCACGTGACGGTCATCGCACAGGTCGTTGGGCAGCACCTCGATGCACCAGTACATCACCGCCTGGTCATAGTCCGTCCACACCACCTTCAGCTGGGCTGAAACATTCACACGTGGTGTAGATATATTGTGAGTGAGTGAGTGAGTGAGTGAGTGAGTGAGTGAGTGAGTGAGTGAGTGAGTGAGTGAGTGAGTGAGTGAGTGAGTGAGCACCTTTTCCACCGAACGTGAAGCTCCCTGGCTTGCTTCCTGGATTCAGTCGGACGAGCTTCGTTGGCATACACGTGCGAGTAACTGGGCTGTTGGGACACAAAATAAAGGAAAGAGTACATCTATTCCTTAAGAGAAGGACGGTTTCTGATAAGTAAAGCTATTTTCTAAGCATTCGTAGAAAAATAAGTTCGAAAATATTTTTAGCATATTCTTGCTAGCTTGAGGCCTAACAACAGTCATGGGCTACTGAACTATCAAACAAATACGCACCTTTATTCATCTTTAGACATTACTACGTGAATGTAAATAAAACTTTACACAAAAAGACAAATTAATAGACGAAATCAAAACATACTAATGAGGAAGTAAACTTTATACCCAAACCTTATAATCAGGGAAAAAAATTAGTAGTGAACAAGTTACTTGCATGAAGACCCGGATATTGTAAATAATAAAAGTAAACATTCATAATAAGCATCAACATACATAGTAACAGTAATAATATAACAATAGTCATGATCAGTCTTTAAAAAAAATAAAATAGTATTGTTGTCATCAGTAGACCTACTTCAGGGAGGTGTTGAGCAAAAGAGTTGTGCCGTCGTCCCTGAAGACCACGTGGTAGGCAGGTGAGAGCAAAGTGTTTTTACCCCCAACAATCTGCGTGTCCCAGTGGCTATACCATGCCCCGGCAAACTGCGGGTACATAAAACATTTGTGTACTTCACAGTTCCTCGGTAGGCAGAAACTTAATGTTACCTCTTCACAATCACATTGAATTTACCGCTAAATCTCTCTCCACCATTTCCATGACGGAGTGACAAGGTATAGTTATTTGATCTGTTTCTGAATGATTTTTGACTGTGGATATGTGGTTGTCTTTACATTCTGTCTTGCTGTATATTTAGTATATATATATATATAAGTGGAATATTTTACCTATTTTGTTAATATAGAAATGGTTTATTTTTATTTCCTTTTAAAATTTTACTCTCTGTGTGTTCTTCAGATACAAGCCTGAAATCTTTGACATTTACAGAAGGAAGTCATTTTGACACCGCAGACATTTATGTTGTCAAAGATACAACTAAGAAAAAGGTGGAAGCTCGTGCTCATCGGGCTCAGCCACACTGTCATGAGGTCACGGATGTAACCTTTTCGTGCCCAGGTGAGAATGTTCCAGTCTGAGGGCTTGAGTGTACGGGATGTGGGGTAACCACCAGCTCAAGTATAGGGGATTAGACTAGCAATTTTTCACTAAACTAAGCCCAGTAAAAAGTGTTTGTTTCTGGATTTAGTGGAGTCAGGGGATTGTCAGTATACTAAACTGTGTGTCAGACCAACCTCTCTTGGGTCAAAGTTCTCCTGTACCGGGATATACCGCATCTGACACTGCACTTTCATGTAGTCTGAAATCGTAAAATACACGGTGCTTGAATGTAGATGCCGTCTGAAAGAAAAAAGTTAAGGGAAATACCAGGTTAGACATAAATTATAGAAGATGACATTCTGAATCTTTTCCACTTACAATTTCAGGTTTCAAATGAACCCTTTACTTTAAAACAGCTGCTCGACGGTTTTCTTAGGCAGCCATGTTTTGCAATCTTTCAAGATAGAAAAAATGAGCCTAATCCGTGATGCAGAAGGTTCATTGGATAAGAGATGTATTTTTTCTGACACGCAAGTCTTCTGCACTTTGCTCAGCTTTTTCTCGCAGTACAATTCGAGATTTTTGACGAAAGTGATTCAGAATGTCAATATCTATCATTTAAGTCTAATTTGTCTTTTTTCTTCAACTAATTATTAAATACACATAATGTGATTGTACAAATAACTCTGAAATTATGGAGTGAACAATACTTATATGTGCATGAGTTCTAGCTCAAAATGTACTCGTTACAAGCTTACTAAAGGAGTGAAGTAGATGCAAACTTGTAACATGCCAGCCAAGCTTATAATGTAGACTATAAACATATACATTTATTTGCTTGTGGTATAAATAAGGAATGATACGATTTTCACACAGCAGTTTGTACATATTCCAAAATAAAAAAGATTAACAGGATGAAAAAACAACAATTTGCATCAGTATAAATGAGAATCACCAGAGACTGGGATTGAGTAACTTTTATCTGGAACTGCTCTTGTAGATAATAAAAGTTGTTTTGTTTAAAACAAAGAAAGAGCTGGACTGTTTAAAGCATCATAATAAATATTACATGTCATGTATCATCAATTATTATTAACACATGTTATTTATGTTATTTTTTTCATATCTGAGTTATACAACTGAAGGAAAAATGTACATTCCCTGATGGACATCTCCGGCCAATGACCATAGAGTTCAAATTACAACAGATTGCTCAGCAGTCTATGAAAAACAAAAGCTATCGCAAAGCTCATTAGCTTAACATTTTGTCACTGGGATGAAGGGTTGGTCATATTTTAGGTTACCTCTACCGACAGGGTAATTTATTTACCTTCCTGCAGCTCTCCTGTCATGACATCTTGCAGCACGTCCGGCGGAATAGAGCAGGCCTCTGGACACAACGATACAGATAGTTTGAATAAAAACTTGGCTTGACATGTAGGATACTGTTAAGATATTTTATCAGACAACTCATTTGAAACTTCTCTTGAATGTAAATGCCTTTGTCCTCACCAACAGTAAAATGGTGGGTCAGATATTCAGATATTCAACCTCTGCCTTTCCACAGGTGGTTTCATTGCCATTTGACATCGACCATTTACAAAGTTGAACTAATAATACACATCTTCTCTTTCTTTAGTTTTGTAGTTTTAGTTAATATTTAACGTCTACCATTTACATAGCTTTTTACTACTACATATACCATTCACGAAGTTAGACAAGGTGTAGCAGTATAACGATAATTTAAACTGACAGGAATCTAGTCTTTAAAAAGACAACCCATTTATTACAATCGAGTAATAATACTAGCACATAGGAAGAATGCAATAAGGCAATATCATCTAAACTTAAAGGAACATCATTTGACAACAGCCTTGCGGCAGGGAACGTCACGTGACAATAAGACATCACATGGCAACGGCCTAGCAACTAGAAACGCAAGACGACAACGTCTTTGTAACAAGATGTCTAGTACAGAAAGTAAGACAAGAAGTAGTAACCAGAAATATTACATAAGAAAATTCTAGTAATAAAAACACCACATGGAGACATCGGAGATATCATGATAATAGCCTAGAAGTAGTAATATCATACACACCCCAGTAAAAACAAACATCCGGTGACAACTGCCCAAGAAAGGAAACATGGCAGCGATTTAGTAACAACAGTCATCCTCCGACAACAGCCTGGTAGCAAAAAAAACATCACACAAAACCGCTACAGTAAGGCTTTCTGGCAACAGCAGCAGAACCGTACCTTCTGAGAGCTGGCGCATGGATTCCGATGTCACGCATGCTTCCGCCGCCACGACGGTCATGTTGTGCTGCAGGTCTTCACTCAGCTCTACCTGCGCCCCGCGACGCGACAAAACAAAAAAGTTCCGCTTCTCGGGGTCACAGGTATCGTCCTTCAGGAAACTGTCGCAGATGAGGATGGCCGTGAGGTTGGGTTCCGAGAAGAGCACCTTCATCACACCTTAACGAACAGCAAGGGAAAACAACATTCCTGATGCAACTTGCAAACGTTTTTCATTCATCATCATTGGCATCATCTTTTTATTGCACATTTCCTTCCATTTGAGTAGCCGCAATGCTTTTTATAAACTTGTTATTTGCTTTAGACAGACAGACAGACAGACAGACAGACAGACAGACGCCGTGATTTTATGAATACGAACAGGCAAAGCGATGTCAATACAATGTATTCAATATGGAAGTTCACCATAAGGCAGAAGCACTTTTGCTTCCAAACAAATATTTAAGTGGATTCAATAAATATTAGAAAAAAAACCCAGGCAATGAGATTAAATTGTGAAGAAAAGAGTTCGAAACTTGAGCGTTTGGAAAAAATTCAGACTTACCGCCAGCTCCTGTCAAGAAAGTTGTGCCGTACGTTTGCTGTCTTTGTAGTGTCATAAGAGTAGCAGGTAAGCATTCGTCAGATTCTTCACTGTAAAAACACGCACACACACACACACACACACACACACACACACACACACACACACACACCCACCCACACACATATAGAAAAAATACACCTCTCTAGATAGGTAGATCAAGGTAAACAGCGACAATTTTACTATGATAAGTGAAAAGAATAGCCAGAAACAGATGACAATTTTACAGTCCACCTCATGTTGATAAATGAATGTGAAGTCATCTGCATTTCTACATAAAGCGTTGATGAACTAAACAAGTTTAAAAAAGGTAAAGGTCATCCAATAACCTGTTCAGGTCGTTGGGGAGTGAGGTGTTAGAGACCCCACTTTTCTCGGGGCCAGCTTTTACATGAGGGTGGTGCCAATCTCCTCTCCCTCGCTGCCTTACCTTCCCAGCCCTCTATGGAGTCAGGTACCCATTCCCGTCAGCTGGGTCGACTGGGGGAAGTATGCTGCGCTTATCGGGAATTGAACCAGCGCGCTCTCGGTTCGGACGCCAGCGCTCTAACCACTTGGCCATCCGCTTCCCCGCTGAACTACTTTACCTGGGACAAAAAGAGAAGCGCGCGCTAATTGTCTCCAATGCGGTGCTCACCTGTAGTAACGGTACAGGACGGAGATGTTACCGTCGGGTAGTTTGGTGAAATAAAATGTTGTCTGCACATAATGGCCTCTGTTTTGCCAGGATTTGGCTTGGAGTATGCTGGTCCAGTCTCCCACGATCTGTGACATGGAATCCATTTCAACCATGTATACAAACAGGTAAACACAGGATATTAATTCACAAACATCGTTCTACCTAGATCGTTTGTAGCAAACCTTCTACATATTATCCAGCAATGTGAAACAATTATACAATCACTGCATAGTATGGACTCTTTTAAATTGATGTATAACACGGTATTGTGTTACTCGCCTGGTACATGGTAATTCAATTTCTCACTCACCAGGTCGTCTGTGACGCCATGTTGCCCCTTAATGAGGTCCCTTCGGCACCCAATTGTAGAGTACTCTGAAACCGTTACAAATGGCTGTGAACGTTTATTTTCAGGAGTAACTAGCTAATCTTGGGCGTCCATACAATTTGAGAAACTCTCTGCATGTTTCTGTTTTGCGACTTATTAAAAGAATGTCAGTCCTTGTTAAACCGGTGTGTAATATAGTTCTCCGAAACCAAATCAATGTCATGCCACTCCTTACACAGTGAGCTTGAGAATATTCTAGGTACGTCTATAAAAAAAAACCGAAAGAATTTTTTACAAACGGACAGTAAAGGCTGATAACTCTTGCGCTGGCACACATTTCAAGAGAGGTAACCAACACGTGAAGTCAAGCGATGTGTCAGGACATACCTACGGGGATGCCGCTGACATAAGCAGCTGTAATGACATCAGTCGGAATGTTGCAGACATCTGCAAACAAAATCAAGTGTCATTAGGCTTGATTGGTGGCAGGTTAGAGCTGATATTCACAAAGTATTAGCTCAAATTCAAGAAGCAGGGCGCAAATGAATTTCCGCCGATTCTTACCTGTTGCAGCTGATGTAACAATCGGTTCATGGCAAAGAAAGCGTCGGGAATAGTGAGTGAGTGAGTGAGTGAGTGAGTGAGTGAGTGAGTGAGTGAGTGAGTGAGTGAGTGAGTGAGTGAGTGAGAAGTCGTGGCATTTATCTTATACTTGGCCAAGCAAAAGGTCAAGTGGTTTTGAAAACAATTACTAGTAAAACGATGTTTCACCTGTGAAGATGATGATTAGTAAATCGATCGATTTCTTTAAAAAAGGATAACAAAGGGATGAATCTGTTCAAAGTTGGAAGCAGAGAGCCGAGTTGTAAGAACACCGGTTTCAGATGTTGAAGGTGCGCAGTGGCTGGCTCAACATTCGCATACCCGTATGGCACCATCTTCCCAGTTGATAAAACAGTTGAATACATATCTGAATTCGTATAGGATTAGTGAATAAAAGGGAGAGAGAGAGGAGACTGACATCGCACTCACGAAAACATCTACTCCTTAAAAAGATGTCAAGCAGCCGAGAGATAACGGGACTGCCTGTTAATTTGGATGATATGGATGAAAAATATAAATTAATCAAGCTGTGGAGACGAGGTTTGAACTATCACATTAGAATCTAAAGATGGCGAGCACGAGTGGTCCATCACAACACATCATGTGAAGGCTGAACTTCGAGGCACTTTTATTAAACATGAAAACACCAGCCCTCGTGCACCCTGACCCCAGGTAACACCTGTCCGAGCCACACACGAGACACTTGTCCTGCCTTTGCACGCTGCTGCAGCATAATGACATTTGACGAAGTTCACGGCTTACCTCCCCTGGTCTCCTGCAGGGTGCTGACGTCGATGCACGGCACGTTGACATGACGTAGGATCTCCTGCCTGGTGACCTCATCGACGTGGGTGTGACGGGAGAGGAGCTCCAGTGACGTGCGATCAGGCAAGCACTCGGCATCATCATCATCCAGGGTGCACCAAAAGGTCAGCATGTGCTCGTCGTCTGCGTACAGGATCTTCATCACTTCTGTCAGTACACCCGGGGTAGGACACGCGATTAGAAGTTAGTATTCGGTTGGTCTCTAATCAAAAGACTGTTCTCTTCATTTAACCAAACAATTAAAAGATAGAAGCTCAATTCGTCTTGTCAACAATGGAATCAAGCAAATAAATAGTTCTATTTGTTTAATCAGAAATTGATATACATTTATGCTTACGTACAGTGTAAAGAAAAATGAAACTCGTTGCTTTGCTCTGGAATCAAATCATGTTATATATTCTAGTATAAGCTCTGCACACTCTCCTTTTATACTACTTGACAATTATCAACACATTTAAGTTTCTAGTTTGTCTGATAATATAATCATTACTTTTGTACACATTGCCAGTAATCATAAAACAACAATCAAGAAATTTACTCCATAAGCAGCAACCATAACTCTACCACTGAACTTACTCGTCTGGCCAGTGACCAACATACCTAACTACAATCAATAAGCTACGCATCTGCCTAGCAAATAAGACACAATCTTGATTTACTCACCTGGGAAGCTATCAAAAGTGGAGTAGTAATCCCCAGAACCCGAGGTCGACTCCAGCATTCCCGCCTCTGTAGGTTTACACATGTTCAATTCGCTGCTGCAAAAATAAACAAAAATATTACATAAACAAATGACACACAAATCACACGTTTCCTATGAGTCAGCATTTTGTGAAGGTAATGCCCATCATTTCCTCCTCGTTGGGTTACTTTCCTCAGAAATCTAAGGAATTAACTACATTCGACTGCACCACATGGGTATCGAACCGGCGCGACTAACCAGTCGGCTTTCTGGTTCCCATACTAACAAAGAGCACTTGCGACCCGCGGCACACATTCAATCTTTGTTACACTTACTCATGGCTTCGCCACAAGGTCAGTAGTCCCGTTAACTTTGGAATGACGAAGACGGACTCCGATTCTGGTGGCTGCTGCTCCCAGACGGATTGTGTCCGCCACAAGACATTCCACTTGCCAGTCAGCTGCACAAACATCCGTTCAACCTTAGTCGCCAGTTGAGAGAAGTTTGGGTCTAAATTACAAGAGGTATAGATAACAGTCCCCATAGACTAGAAACCTTAGGGGCAGAGATTTCATAGACAGTTACCCGTCTCTAAGGCACAGCAAGCAAAAGGCAGAACCACATCTCATTCCGAAGAGTGATAAATCAGGTATCAATCTTAAGGTGGGCAAGGGTGGGGGGAACATGATTTCAAAAGTAGACTCCAAGTATTATTTATTCAAGTTTAAATATCAGGATAGACAGATAAGAGTTGTGACTGTACGAAAAGACAGACTTTGCGGTATACACATGTATCATTTACCTTTGTCAAACCTTCAAGGTCTATATCTTTGATTCCTCTCAGGAGCTGACCATCGCAGGCAAAGGCAGGAATATCATAGGCTGTAAATGTTATCTAAGAATGTCAGTGTGTGATCATGACCAGACAGTGATTGGATGCAAGTCGATGTAACTGACTAGGATCAAAACTTACAAAAGTGATTAAAAACAATAAAATCATGGATATACCGAATCATAGAATACTTAAAAAAACTATAATAATAAAAATAACAATAATAAACATACCAGTAATTATATTTGTAGTAATGTTATACTCACAACAAAATGTCATCATTATCTACGTGGAGCAAGACTAAAACTGGTGCTATAAAATTTTTGAAAACAGCCAAATGTTTGGATTGTTTAATGTTATTGACATTCTTATTGACATTCGGTTAACGTATGGAAAGTTTACTACCAGAGCTTTATAAACTTTTTATTATATCAAGTGCATCTATTTTTTTTACTGTACGTTCGCAAACAAATTTTTTCTTTTTATTTATTTATTTATTATTTTTTGCATTCCTCTTTTCAATTGGTTTACATATTCTAAAGAGCTTTAAAAACTTTTGAGAACATCAAACAAACATATTGTCTGGACTTGTATTTCTTGTATTTATTCCTTGAATTTGTATTTTCTTTCCTTTCTGTCATGTGGTAAGTTGACAGTAAGAGATGCCCCCTCCGACCTGTAGGTGGGGTTAATGGTTAAGGGTGATGGTCTTCCTCTCGTCCGCACGGCTAATCGACTGGGTAAAGGTTGCTCAGTGTGTCTGGTCTTCCAATGGTATCCCTTGTTGTACGTGTGTGTTTGTTGGGGGATGTAAGAAGTAAAGAAACGAGAGCATCGCAGGCCACTTCTTGGCAGGACGTCGGTGCAAGCGAAGCACTTGGTTGACAGGCGATAGTCTTCAGCTTCAGTAGAGTTTTGTTTGTGACAGAGACTTGAGCCAGGAGGGCAAAGGCTTGGGAAAAGGTTTGGAAGCTTGGGTGATAAAACCTTATCACAAGGGGCAATTAAAGTGAGCGGATCGTCAGGACTGCGAACTGCTGTCGTCGTGAACATCGTGTGTGTGTGTGTGTGTGTGTGTGTGTGTGTGTTTGTGTGTGTGTCTTTATTTTCCAGGAATTCTAATGCATGTATCATGAGTGCATGCACGTACGTAAACACAAATGAGTAAACCGTGCTGATGGATGTCAAGATGGAGCAACGAGGTGTTACAGAGGACAAAAGTCAGAAGAAAAGAAAGAGGAACATAGTTTGACTTCAAGTTCATTAACCCACCTGAGGTTATTTCCCCTGATTCAACTACTTCTTGCACTCTAGCTGGAATTATACACAGTGGGTCTGTAACGAGAAAAAAATAAACATTTCTTTAGAAACTCGGGACTTTAATAATGTTCCACTCACTCATGAAGAGCTTCACTTCATCAGTCAAGACTCGAGGTTATCAGTAAAGCGTAGGAAAGATGTCATGGAAACAGGCACGCACGTGCAAGCATAAAAATAAACTTGTGGGGTCATATTTATCAGCTTTTCAGTGTCCAGCAAATAGCTACATCGGGGATTCTAACAGCTTTGTGGATTGTATGCAGCTGTAGATTTGTCTTATGGTACCCACCTTTGTCTATCAAATGAATTCAGAATCAACTTTGCTAACCGTACCCAGCTACTGTAATTTCAGACGTTAGGTGGTTGGGTGTCAGGCGTTCAGGTGTAGGTTGTCTGTGCTGCAGTCGTCGCTCACCTTTAGCTGTGCGTTTGACGTGCTGCAGGTCCACGCAGACGTTGACGATGTGTTGCTGCAGCAGGTGAAGTTTGTCGTCTGAGACGCTGGTGTAGACGTCTCGCGTGAGGATCTCCACCAGCAGCGAGCTCGTGCTGCATTGGTCGTTCTGCAGGAAACGGTGACACCAGTAGACTACCGCCACCTCATCGTCCATGTACAGGACCTTGAAGGCCCCTGAACACAGAACGAGGGCAAACGTGTGGAGACTGAGACTCGCGATCAGGACCAGCATGCTACTTGTCATGAATACTTCGTCACCTACACAAGATATCGTCAGCTAAGGTAAAGGTCATCCCCTAACCTTTTCAGGTCGCTAGGGGGTGAAGTGTTAGAGACCTCACTTTTCTTAGGGCCAGCTGTATGTGAAGGCGGTGCCCATCTCCTTTTCCTCGCTGCTTTACCTTCCGTAACCACCTATGGAGTCAGGTTATATTACAACCCACTCAGTTTTTTCCGGTAGATTTTACATTTGAAATCTGACAGCACGCTTACCTTTGTTGGAATGATAGACGAATGTGTAGTCGCCAGGTGTACTTTCTTGGAACAGCTGCAGCACTTCCGTGGGCGGACAGCGCTTCCATTCAGTGCTAACAGACAAATAAATAAACAAACAAAACTGTGGCGAGCTTGTTAAAGCTTTGTAACTTAGAATACTTAATCCGGGAGTTTCTAAAGCGCTCCCTAGATAGGGCTACTACCAGCCCATGGCAATGACCTCAGATAAGTCTATGTTTTTTTTTTCTTTAACGAATTTTTGAGACGATTGTTTACCAATTGTTAACGTATTCAGGTCTCAACAAAGCTCAGTTTATTACAGAAGACAAAAGAAGGGTATTAATAATCATGTTTAATTTATCGTAAGAATAAAACATACACTGATGTTTAAGTCACCAATCACTGTTGGGAAAACTTTAGGCTATTTATAACATCATTATACTTAATGCTTCTCTCAAAAATCATTTTAATTTCTAGCATCGTCGGGTGCCTACCTGTTGTAATATCGTATCATGAGCTGAAGTCGGCCATCAGGAGTTTTGACCACTTGTGTTATCTTGGAAAATTCGCTGACGTCACGGATGTCAAAGGTTGTCCTGTGGATTGTGTGCCACCGACCTATGAACTGAACGCGCAAAGCAGGTACAGTTTGCTATGTGTGCCAAGAAGGAGGTGAGGCAAAACGCTGGACACAAAATTCAGTGTCAAAAATTACAATATAATGTTAACAAAGAATATAAGGAGGGAAATCAACGAAATTAACATCGTCTTGAAAGATGAGAGAGCGCAAATGCTGGGAGAATGGGAAGAAATTAGCCATCAAGTCTATTAGGTAATTTCTCGATGAAAGAGTATGATGATCAGGTGTGGAGGAGAAGATTACTAAATATAATGGGCAGTAACTGGACATGGATCCTTACACCTGGGAAAGACAGACATCAAAGTGACCTACCTGCTCTTCGCTGAAACCGTCAGCGATGTCAACGAGATCGCGCCTACAGCCTATGGAAACTGTGTCTAAAAATAAAATAAAGTGTCTTTATATATAAATATATATACACACATATATATATATTATTTAACCTCTTATTCTTTTGTACATAATTTACCATCTTAATCTACCTGATTTAATGTCCTCCGAGATGATACCAGATACTACTGTTTCCGGAATGCTGCAGTTCCCTGAAAAAACATCATAAACATTTATTTAATTGTTAATAAGATTTCTATAAATTGGTTTGATACATTACAAGCCAGATATTGTACTAATCTGCAATGTTTTTTTATAATTTTCTGTGTTTTTATGGTGGGGGATAATTAAGCGTGCATAAGACAGAGGACCTAGCAAGACAGCGAACACTGCTCACCACTCCCTGTACGCTGGACCTTAGCAATGTCGACACAGGCATTGGCCACAGGCTGCTTGAGGACCATCAAACGTTCTCTGGAGACGGTGGCGCCACGACTGAAGACCTCCACGAGCTGTGAGTTAGGTTTGCACGTGCCGTCACTCAGCACGACCAGACACGTGATCAGCACCAGTGAGTCAGAGTCGGCGAAGAGAAAAGCGGAGTAGGCTGTACATAATAACATCAATACATGCATTCATAAATACAGTATATGCAGGCGTTACATACATTACATAATCCATCATACGGTTGATAAATACCTATGTACATACGTACACACATAGACACCTATATTGAGACCCATTCATAATATACTATCATGTGTATATTACGCAAGCATATATTCACAACTTTTTATATATTTATATATGAACATTCACACACATTTATATATTATACATACATACATACATACATTCGGAAGAAATATTTAAGCAATGTTTGAATAAATAAATACTTTTATGTATACATGTATATATCTGCATGCATACGTATATACAAGCATACATGAGCACAGCGTGTTTATATACAAACCACATGCACAGTCATAATCTATAGGTATGTACATGCGCGAGTATACGCACGGATATGTACATGCAAACATTTACACAAATACAACTTATATCTCTATATATAGACAGACATGAATATATTCGTATCCTCATACACAATTACGTACACAACTACCCACTTACATGCGCAATGACATAGATCCTTCATGAACCTCAGTTTATATATATATATATACAAAGAGACAGCCACGAGACGACATAGCTGACAGTCTATTAGCTAGAGAACACATTAAGGGCTCCTCCACACCTGTGGGGTCACGAAAGCCGTATCTGTATCTGCCTGTAGACCTCGATGAGTGCAACAAGTCGACATTCACGGGACCACACAGGTCAGAGGTCATGCTGCAGCACAAAATTATGATAAAATTATTATATCATTATAATTACCCAAACGTAAAGACTCTGTCTGGATATCGGTGCGTAGAAACGGAAATATCTTTAACAAGAGCTGAGCTGAAGAAAATGATTTTTTTTAAGTTCTAACATCGAAATTTGTGTCCAGGAAAAAAAAGAAACGAAGATTGATGAAGAGGCAGAGGAAAAGAGAAAAAACAGCTGTACTTTTAAATGCCAGACTTATAAGCGGCATAAAAAATATACATGCGACCGAACCGAGGAGTTTTACACGGCCAACATAGCACTTGCCTAGCCATCGGGTAGTCGAGGTCCCTAAAACCCTTACAGCCAATCAGTGAAGAAGAGGAAAGTTACTAGGAGACTTTTCCACCAAACTTCTACCTCTTACTCGTCGGGTAGCGGAATTCTTTTTCCCACATGAGATGTGGGGGGGGGGGCGGAAATTCAGCCAATCGGAGTGCCGGTCTATGTTATTTTGTCAGAGGTTTGGGGTTAGGGTTTGGGGTAGGGTTAGGGTTGAGAGAGGGAGAAAGAAAGAGAGTAAGGAGAGAGAAATGCACTGAAGGGAAGTCTTGAGACCATCGAATATGACAGAGGCTTTAGAAACCACGAAGGGACTGACAAAAAGGTGGAAAACTAAACTAAAGAAATGAACGAGAGAAAATCAGAGACAACACGAGCGAACTCACCGAGTCTGGAAAAAGTCGATGTGAGTATGAAACACAAAAAAGCGGGCCAGGCTTACTTGTAAGTGCGGAAGAATATCAAGACGTCGCCACCCGACACTAAGATGCGCACGGAACTCCTGTAGGGGGCGCTGTTGTTGTCGGGTCTGGCTGCTGCCACCAGATGCCAAGTACCAGTCACACCACTGACTTCAAAGTCTGGCGGAACTTGCAGACGATCCACCGGACATGAAGGTTCTAGCGACCAGAAAGTCATTCGCTTTTCTTTCTTTACAATTAAACATGTGACTGTCGACTTGATCTTCATTTATTTAACAGCCTCGTAAATAGTTTGAAATCACAGACTCGAGTCAGGCACAATTATTTCTGAAATTTGATGTTATATAACTATACAGACCTTCAATATGTCCTGTGTAGCCGTTTTTCTTCAGGAACTCAGGCGAGACTTTACATAGGCCTGTCCAGATAAAAGAGTATTTTAAGGTCTTCAAAGCCTTTATCTGTGATTAAATAAGAAGGAACCTGTTAACTGCGGTTTAGTTCACCCGTTTGCAAGTTTGTATTAAAAAAACAGTCCTTGGTCCTCTGTCTTTATTGTTAACTCTTGTAGTTTCCTGACTTTTAATTCATTATTTTTGTGTGTCTGTAGTCTTTTTTGTTAATTCATTAACTCATTATTCTATTTTTTGCTTGCTGTCATGTCACATGCACGACATTATAATTATTTCTTTGTTTAGCAGACAATAAGCTTTCATTTATTTTGCAACATTACTTCAGCACACCAGCTAAATAAACTCGCGCACACGCATACACATCGTGCACACGCCTGCTCTGTGTATCCCCGTATTTAAGCAACCGTCCTTACCTGGAACGGCATCGATGAGACTGGAAACAGGAGCACAGGCCTTCGCAACGTAGGTGTATAGCATCGACAGAACCTCTTCAGGGATGGCCTGGTCACGTGACACAATCTCCACGTGCACTTGGTCGCGAGGGCATTCCTTATCAGCGTCCAAGCTGAGGCAGACGTATATCACGGCGTGGGTGTAGTCTGTGTAAACTACCTTGTACCGGCCTGCACAGTCACGAGTACGTCACTTCATTAGGTAACGGCCTGCTCAGTCACCAATATGTCACATCCGGTCACACTCACGAGAATGTCACATCAAGTAACACACGATACAGTCACGAGTGTGTCACATCAAGTCAAATACAACACAGTCACAAGTATTCACATCAAGTCACGACACAGTCAGGAGTATGTCACATCAGGTTAAAATACGACACAGTCAGGAGTATGTCACATCAGGTTAAAATACGACTCAGTCAGGAGTATGTCACACCAGGTCACTTATGACACAGTCAGCAGTATGTCACATCAGGTCACTTATGAATCAGTCAGCAGTATGTCACATCAGGTCACAGCTTGTCACATCCGGCGCAGTCACGAGCATGTCACGTCGTTATGTCTCATCCTGCGCAGCTAAGAGAATGTCATTTCATCAAGTCACTTCCTGCACAATCTGTGTCGAATCTGTATTAGTGTGCGTGTGTGAGCGCCTGAAACAGGTACAGAACGTGCACCGCTCACCGCTCGGTAAAAGGTAATCCCCAGGTGTGTCTAAACTTGTCTTGAGGAATATTCCGGGCTCCAGACATGTCTCCGTTTGGGATCTGACATCATAAACAGTATCGCAGCATATGGAACCACCTTCTCTCTCTAAAATGGATTTTTACTTAGATACGCACAAACACATGCACGTACACACGTACACATGGGTGCACACACACTCGTTTACACAAACCTACTCACACGCACGCGCATGAAAATATTACAAAAGCACAGCCATGCGCTCACCACACAAAAGCAGAAATATGTTAACGATGATCGATAATTACCAGTGATTTAATAACAAAGCAACTAAAGTACAATGAGAAAGAGAAGAGAAGAAAAATAAAAAGCACATTTTTGGAATCACTATGCATAAAAGAGGTAAGAAACACCAAGGTCAGGTTTGTACATAGATAAGTCTACATACGAATGGAAATGGAAGACCCAGGGACCATTTAATTAGGTGTATCGGTGTACAAACGTGACGTCACGATTTGGACATTAAAGATGAGCAAGTGGTATGAAAACTATTTACCGAAAATCAGGAAAATGAATATTTCACAAATGAAATAAAATTTATATTTGTTCTGACGATGATTTAAGGTCTGGCGATGTGAACAAGAAGTACCTGTATCCTCGGTAGTAAGACAGAAGAGAACCGCTGAAGCTGACAAACAAGCCAGTAACAACCGACCGGTAAGTATTCTCTTTCTGCAGATAATTCGTTGTCTGCACGCGCTCCCAGTTACCGAGATACTAAGGAGGAGAAATATAAACAAAAAATATCAGTGGAACGACGAAGTCATAAGATATAAACTCAATTTTAGAAAAATATCAAGCTTACGCTGTGAATACTTCTTGATCTGTGCTGAAACTTTATATTACAATTATTGTGATTCAATGCTGGTATCAATACTGTCTTGCTAAAGCTGATGTGATACCACCAAGGTTTATGCCGCAGTTAATGTGGTTTGAGGATCGGCTATGTTTCCCATTTTGTATTGTTTTATATTATTCGGCTGGTTTTGTTTTGTTTTGTTTTTATTTCACAAAATTTTATTTATTTGGCTGGTTTTGTTTGGTTTGCATGATCTGGTTTGGTTTGGCTTAGTTTTTTTAACGTTTTTTTGTGGGGAGACACAGTTACTGTTGCACAGTAAAACTAATAATGTTTATTGTGGTTTTGACCGTTGGGCAAAAGGAAAAAAAGCAAAGTACCATACTAGCTGTTTTCATTTCAGAAAACCAACTCCTGTTCCCCACACCATGCCAACTCCTCTAAAATTAACCCTCAAGATGTTGTAAATGATATTTTCATTCAGAATGAATGACCCCTACTGAGTTCTTTCGGGGTACCTCTCTTTTCTCGATCATATTCAAGATTTTAAAAATAAATTTCTCAATAAAGAAGCTACCCAGGTAACCTCTTCACTCACCTTTTCCTCGCTAAAGTTGGCCATGACAGGGATGTTTCTGACCTTACATTGGTCTCCACTTGGCCAAGACTCTAAAAGACAATACGTTAGGCAATAATGTATGTTCGTTCTACCGAATGTCTTGTGTAGATGTGCCATGTAAGTAGATTAAAGACCAACCAGGATGGTTCGCGTTTTTTGCAGATGCCGATACATATAAGCGATATAGATAAGATAACACTTTATTTGTCCCAGAGAGCAATTTCGTATAAAACTACCCTGTCATTTTTCATCAGATAATTAATTAATATGTAACAAAGAATGTCATTCACACCTGCAAGGTGGAGTGAGAGAAAACATTGATAAGAGAAAGAGGTGAAATGAGCGACAGAAGGAGAAAGAAAGAAAGAAAGAAAGAAAGAAAGAAAGAAAGAAAGAAAGAAAGAAAGAAAGAAAGAAAGAAAGAAAGAAACAAACAAAATGACAAAAACAGTGGGAAGACAAAGACGGAGGAAGGAGGAAGAGGACAGTGCAGGATGTGAGGTTACCTCTGATGTAGGCGCTGGCACGAGCGCTACCCAGGTGGTTTGTCGCCTGACACACGTACTCGCCGAAATCTTTCTTGCGCAACCGCCGCACCTTCAAGATGTGCCGGTTGCTGGGCAACAACGTCAGGACGTAATTTTCGTCCGCTCGCAGTACGTCGCCGCCCCGTAGCCACGTCACCTGTGCGTCCAGATTGGTGGGTAGTCGGCAAACTAGCTGCGCCTCCTCACCGAAATACTTGTAGATGACGGGTTCCTTAAGGATCACCTCCGGGGGAACTGAAAATGAATAACAGGTTGACCGTGGAGAGGAAAACACGACGAAATTAGAAACCAAGACGTTGATAAAGGATTCTAACAGCAAACAGACAGAGAGACAATCTTTCACATTGGCCAACGAGACTGCAAAGTTTTTGATACAATGTACTAAAATCTTACAAAGTTATTAAGAGTCTCCCTCTTCTTGTTTTTCATCTTTGTGTGTAAATGAGCATGCGCGCACAGTCTACTCACAGAGTACGTGTACTGTGACGTTGGCACGAACAGTCGATCCAAAGCCGTTGTGCACCAGACACATGTAGACCCCGTTATCACTGGGCTGGACATCCATAAGTCGCAGTTGTTCTCCCTGGCCAACTGAGGAATCATCATTCCATTGTATGTAATACTTACAGAAGGGGACACAACTTCGTCTGTCAAGGCTTAGGACACACAGGGGTAGAGCTAGCCTAGGGAAAAAGTGGATACCCTACTAAAGCTATAACGCCCGAACCCGAAACCCGCACATCCTAGGGTTCGATTCCCGTTGATCCTCCTTTGGACCGAGACGTGAAATGGGTACGTGATTCCGGGGTAGATTAGGTAAGGAGAGATGGGTATCGTTCTTGTTTGAGATGACTCTTCAATAAATCAAGTCTCTACAGACTCTAACACCATCACTATCCAACGGACGTAAGGTCAAAAGGTTACTATTAACTTTTCTAATGTTGTTTCTAATTATTTTCTAATTTTAAATGTATATTTTTCTAAAGTGTGCTTTGCTTACCGCCTAGCTGCTGTTCTAAAAAGTTTTAGAAAAAATGTATTTAGTTTGTAGTACCAAATGTACTTAACTTAATGTTTATAATGAACAGTTCTTTCTTTATATCATGTTATATTGGTGTGCTTTCATTTTTGATTAAAGAAGGAAAATATTTAAACGTTTGGAACAGCAACCAAAACAACGAACGATCAGGTTACAGACAAGGTAAGCTACCGGTTTCCAAGATCTCCTCTTGATCCTCCTGCCCTAGCCTCTTCATCCAGGTGACGGAAGGCTGCGGGTGGCCGCTCACTTGGCATTCGAGGAGCACCGACTCACCTTTCACCGCAGAGATAGTCTCCCTGGTCTTGGTGATCGCTGGCGGAACTAAAAACAGAGGTTGTAGGTCGCATGCAGGACTATGGCAATAACCTCCGTATACTTTACATGAAACTGAACACCACACAGCTCTTCAACAATAAACTCTATGAAAACATCGCCAGGCATCTATTCCCTTAAAACAACAAATAAAAGTAGCAACTCACTTCCTCATCCACTCATTATATTACAAATGCCCAGACCAACCACAGATACCGAGAATATCAACCATTCATCCACTTCTAGGACAAGCAAGGTACAAAGACAAACATTGAATTGCATCTCGTGGTCTGGAGTTACCTGCCGCGAAGAGGGCGAGCTTTGTTACGGGGCTGCTACCCACGTAGCAGATGTAAACATCATTGTCACTGTTGGTGATGTCGTTGATGCGGAGGCTCCAGCGCCGGGGTTGCGTATGTCGCGCCGTGAACCGGAAGTCGTTAGTCTGACGTTCTAAGTTGCTCGTCAGCGCTCTGCGTTTTGTGTCCTGTACCCAATATACCTGCAAAGCGGAAGCGCTCTATTTCCTTGGAAACAAACTACAATGCTGGTAACAAAAAAAAAAAACTAATAATAACAATAAAAGTGCAAATTAAATAATGAAAAAATATCTTCAAAGAGGAACTTCCATTCAGCGCTTGATACTACAACTGGGTTAATCTGTAGAAGCTGACGGAACAGAAAGATTGGTAACGATCAAAAGTAATCAAGAAGGGAGAGACTTGTCAAGAGAAAGAAACGGCTGAGAGTTAGAGAGCAGTCAGTAGTAGATTGTGTTAGGAGTAGTCCTCACCAATATGTGTTTTAATGCACTTTTAAACGACTCATTGGTGGGTAAGTGACGAATATAAACGGGAAGAGAGTTCCACTAATTTGTTGCACCATAGCTAAAACGTAAGAGATCATAAAAACATATTATTTTATTGTTCTAGTGACAGGAGAAGGATGCGTGCGCTAGTGAGAAAAGAAGCGAAAGGCTCTAGTTAAGATGAAGAGGAAATGAAGTTCGGAGAAGTAGTGGTAATCATGACCCTTCACCTGGGGTTAAAAATGATGATAGGTAAAAGACTAGCAAAGGAAACCGGCGTCAATGTCTTCTTGCAAGGATTTCTTCAAGCTTTTTCCAACACTACATTTTGTCGTTTGTTTGTTTGTTTGTTTTTGTTCACTTTCTGTAATCTTGACAGGCCTTTCTTAGCATCGGCCATAACGTCAAATATTTAAGAACGGCGACAATAAAAAAAAAGTGTGTTGATCTTTTTTCTTTTTTTTTTGGGGGGGGGGGAGGTGATGTGCTTACGTAGGCGACCTCGTCAGGGGGGTCGTCATCTCGCAGTGTGCAGTTCAGCAGTACAGTGGATCCCACTAGTGCCCCCATACTGTAGACGGCCGCTGTGTGAGGCCGCACCAGCCTTGACGTCACTGTAACAGACGTGACCCCGTGAACCCTCGTGACCTCCTCTCGTTAAGCGTTTCATTAGTCGAGTTATTACTGACCGCATTCCATTGCGAACAAACATTTGATATAGATCCAAAACAACTGACAACAGTCATTTTCAATCACTTACTCATTATTTATAAAGGTTAAAATAAAAAGTGGTCTCAAGAACTGTTTAATACTATCGTATTTTAACGGCTGATATTCAGCTTCATTTGTTTGTTTTTTTTTATAATTATAACCATGTCTTCAATCAAACCCATGACACTAGTACCACAAAACAAACATTGTATCCACACTAACTCATTTACTTTGATAAGTGATGTGAACAATTATTTCCTTTAAACCATTTATGATCTAAGGTACAGAACATAATTATCAAAACATAACTACCAAGACAACGTTGTTATTACAAGTATTTATATCGTAGTGACTATGTGTTCGTATCCTAGCAAGCTAAATTAGGAATCTAAATTTCAAAATTGTTTTGTATGTTGATAAAATATCTTAGCATACTTTACTGCAATACCTTTTTAACTGCGTTTCTGTTGAGCTGATTAAAGTGATATTTCGGTATTATCGACTACAAAAAGATTACATAATACACACACATATATATATATATATATATTTATGTATATATATATGTGTGTGTGCTTCTGTTAACGTCAGTGTACTTACCAAGATTTTCCTCGATAAATAATGGCAGGCAGGGATCTGAAGACAAACCGTGTGGAGCAGTTAGTATTGCGTTGATAATTAAAAAAAATCAACAAAATGTTATTTCGAAATTTTCGTGATTTTCGAAATAGAAATCATTGATAGCAGTCAAGGATGTGTGTATTTTGTGTGTGCGTGTGTGCTGTGTGTGTGAGAGAGAGAAGGAGAAAAAGAAAGATAACAATGGTAACATAATAAACGAAAAAATTCTCATTAGTTTGTTTCCCATTTGCTCTGTAATCCTTTTCTTCGCGCTGTCGGAGAAATTCAGCACTGGGTGGTTACCGTACCCTCATTTCGTTCCCAAGCCCACCCAACCTATGCGATTGCTTGCTTGCTCTCTCTCTCTCTCTCTCTCACACACACACACACACACACACACAGAGAAATACACATGCATGCTCTTTACACAACTGGTAATTGTATGTTTAAAACTTTTTAAATGTAGGGCTTCACTTAACTATTTCTGTGGTGCAACTGGTTAATCCGTCCGGTTCATTGGCATAAAGATATTTTTATGGATGCCAACAAAGTCAAATAGTAAATACCATAAAAACGTTAATTTATCGAAGCGCACGATTACCTTCAAGTTCCATTGTTGTATCAAAGTCTGTCAGAGGTACAGGAAGCACATCCACAAGATGCTCCCAGTCATCCAAGGTCATGATCCTGTCACGTGACAGCACAGAGACCTGAAACCGGTTTCTGCGACGACATTCCTCATGGGAGAGAACTCCGTCGAAGCAGATTATCGCCAGTAGTTTCGATCCAGCTACTCGTCTCATTTCAAACAGCACTGCACATCAAAACAGTTACAGAGAGCTGTAATCACATGCACTCAATATTTCAAAAGCTTTAAACAAAAAACTTAATGATCTGTTTATTAGCGTTTCAGTGTTTTGGGTTCGTGTGATGAGTTGTGTACATTTAAAGTAAATGATAGTAATCGTCATTATTGTCATTATCATTATCCTGCTCACTTGTTTCTCCATGTCCTGAGAGCAGAAAAGCTCTGTCCTGTCCCGCTGGCTCCAGTGAGTAAACATGAGTTTTGATACACTCGGAACATGAGGGGCTGAGCACAAACATCAACAGACAAATAAACACTGCAGACGTCCATGTGACCATAGCATTCTGATTCAGACTTGCAAACAAATAGTATTGGGTTCTGAGATCAGATTACAATAAACATACGCGCGCAGCAACACTCAGACAGGTAACACACACACACACACACACACACACATGCTAAACTAGAAGATTTATATTGTTAAATAAAGTATAGCAATGCTATATCTAAATTAATCACATGCATTTCTATTATTATGAATATATAGAATTAGAATTATGAAAACACATTAATAGTCGAAACACACATCGTATGCGGAAGATGTTTTACAAAAAGGTCTCAACCTGTTCGCTGTCGAGTCCAACACACACTAACCACCGAGCAACAAAATCATTTAAAGCCCGGACACACACTTGGCGGTGATAGACAATATTACAGTCCGTATTAGAGGTAATATCATCATTACTAACCCCCTCATACAGTTCCTTACCCAACTAGAAAAGAATGCGCAATGCAACGCGCATGCAATTTAAGCGCGCGCGCGCGCGCACACACACACACACACACACACACACACACACACACACACACACACACACACACAGAACGAAGAAAACAGTTTATAGAGGCGTTAGCATTAACTCATTAATAATATCTCACTGCAGAATAACTCACCACTTGGCACTAAAAAGAATGATAGCCGTCCCGTCTGTTCCCTGAAGCATGTCCCATTTCTGTGATGTCCATGTTTGCGAGCCCCAGATGTAGGTGGTGCGGCCAACATCATACCACGGGCCCCGCATCTGTTGGCAACATCATTGGCATCAGCCACAAAACATCAATGAAAAGTAGAGATATATGAGGCTTTCGCAAAGAGGCTGAAGGTCTGACAGGCTACCTCTGAGAAAAATTGTTGTCGAGCGTGGGACCAAGAATAAAAAAGGTGTTTGTGAATGTCACAGGAAGCCAACTGTTTTTGTGCGAATGTTGGCGACAGCTGGAACTGTGGTCAGCATGTGAAGACTTGCTTGCTATGGAACTTCAAGGGTTAATCTTGGTTACTTTGCTCGGTTAACAATGGCTTCTCTCACGTTTGGCTAATAATGAAAGATTGTTGACTCAATGTCAGGTATCATTGTTATTTGCTATATCGTTTGATATTAAGATTAAATTTTAGAAGGATTAATGTGGTAGAATGAAAGAGTAAATGACGTCAGTTGTTAGGAAGACGTGTATGGGTGATGTAAAAAAGTGAAGGAAATGACGTGAGAGAAGGAGCGCGAGGAGGAGTGAGTAGTCAGTTAGGAGAAGAAAGAGTTTGAGGAAGAGAAAACAGAGCGTAGGGTATGGATTAGAAAGAAGAGTTTGTGGAGCAGGGCGAGTAGGAAATATTTAGAGCGAATTCGTTGAGTAGGGCTTTAGGCATTCTTTTAGATATTCAGAAAGGAAAGACTCAAATGGTAGGGATTTCGTTATTTTAAAGTAATCTAGATGTAAGAATCGGTTAATAACTGACTTTTTCATTTGTGTATTTTTTCTTGTTTTCTTCTTTTTTATTCATAATTAGTAAAGTAGATAGATTCGTTAGGCAAGTCATATTTTAATTTGCGCGGTGGTCGTGACACTCAAGGTCACCCAGGGACGAAAGTAGATTTTGTGAAAAGTGTTTTTACATGGTTATTAAATGGTAAAATATTTTACATACATTAGAAGTATACATTTCAACAATAAAATGTAAACGTAAAAGAGTATGCTAAATGATACGTGTGTATATATATATATATAGATACTAAACGACTGTAAGTGACAGGTACTTGTCTGCTGAATGCTACAAGTTGTCCAAGACACTGATCTATATCTTTGTTACTGATGTCATTGGCGGGTCACGTGATAACACAGACACAACTCCAGACTCACGTTGGAGTCACACACACAGATCGTGTGTAAGCCGGGGTTCTAGAAATTATCTGCTTTTGCTTTGCTTCTTTGCTATTGCTGTACCTGTGAGGTGGCTGTGCCTCAGGTGCGTGTCCCGTTGGCTACTGACTAGCTGACAGTCAGCATTAGTGTAGCTAACAAAATCAAACAATTACCAAAAGCGAGACAAGCCACTGAAATTAAATATGAAATAAATAAATAAATAAATAAATTCAGAATAAGAAAATGGAAAGTATTCTTACATAAAATAGGTTAGGACATCATATGTCTATCTTTTTCATGTTGGTTAGAGAAAAAAACGTGTTTTGAAGTTACTGTTTACTTGTGGCAGTGATGTGCAGCTAATGTGAGTGTACTGTACACGCAATGTGCGTAGACTGTACAGGTAATGTGCGTAGACTGTGCAGGTAATGTGAGTATACTGTGCAGGTAATGTGCGTAGACTGTGCAGGTAATGTGCAAGTTTTGGGCAACTGCTGGGCAAAGGACTGTGTAAGTGTCCGTGTGTGTGTGTTCGTGTATTCTTTGTTTGTTGTTTTGTTTTTGTTGTTGTTTACCATGATGACGTGTCCCTTGTTGTTTCGCGCTCTACCAGAAGTGAAGGCTGCGTCAGGCGACGCCATGACGATTCCCCACATGCTGGAGACAAGCGACACGGTTACCATGACAATCAACACCTGTTGCCAGCACCGACCTCGAATCGTCGACATCGTGGCCTCACTTTGGTAAAGTCAAGCCGAGCTACACCCGAGTGCAGATTCCTCCGCCGACTGACGAGTTCACTCTTATGTCTGCAAGACAAAACCGTACCTTGAGTCTCAAATTGTCTTATAGCCTAACAAGTCTTAAAATAAATAAAAAAATCTAGCAACTGGAATGTGTAGAAAAGTAATTTTAATAATGAGAACGGTTTCTAATAATAGAAGCTACTAAGTTTGATAATAGTGTTTAATGTCTAATAATAGAGACTAATAGTGTCTAATAAGTCATACGGTATGGGATCACTATTGTGTCCATGTTGGTCTATTTGCTAGTTACTCAACCCCAGTGTTTCGAACCATGCACCATCATCTCGTGGACATGTTCGCTTTTCATGATAATTGTCTGGCCAGTAAACCTGTGCTTGTTCTTTGCTCCTACTTGCACGTTAAAGCACGCGCCATGGTATTGCATATTTATTGTATTTTATTAGTCGAATGTATTTTTTATACTTAATTTCTTACTTTCATTTTTATTACCTGTGTATTTTTTTAAGACTGTGTCTCGGTGGCTGAGTCTGTCGTGTGTATCACAGCATGTCATTTTTTGTTAGTCTCATAAATATTATTTCTTTATCATTGATGAGAGTGTGACCTGCTTAGGTTTTGATGCTGCGCAAGAAAAATGTTCAATTAAATTAAAGATAATTGACTCTTATAAGTCTGTTAACAACAATAGTCTTAACTGTTTAATGACTTAGCGTAATATGTGATTTTAATGTATTTTTAAGAGGGCTTTTAATTAACATGAACTAGGGGAGGAAATGGAGTCCAACGTGCATAATTTTCTTGCTGCTTTTGTTCTCCTCATGCGTTATTTCTCTCCATGCCAACGCCTGTGCATTCTTCTTAAATCTCGTGTCTTTTTTTCTCAATCAACTCTCTTTTTACTGTCGTGATTCTTACCTTCAAATCGGATCTCTCTCTCTCTCTCTTTATTACTAATCTCGGTTTTTTTTTCTCTTTTCAGTTTCTTTAAATATGTTGAGTCTCATTTTCAAACCTTTAAGAATCTTTCTTCAAATTTTTTTATTTCTTTATTTAAATCTGTCGGGTCTCTTCCTGCAAATCTGCTGATTCTGTCCTTTACAATTTTCATTTTATTTTCTATCGAATGTGTCATCTTTTTTCACGTCTTATGTGATGTCCCTTTTTAACTCATTCATTAAGTTTCATAAAATCAATGGGTCATTTCCGCTGGTTCTTATAAAATTTTCCCTTAATGAGGAATTTGACATTTCATTTATACCCATCCAGATATCCTTCCCTTTAATTATGTCTTCCCCACCTTGTGTGTCGACCACATGTACCACAGACATCTGTGAAACACGAACCCCACAGACTGGAACTGAGATAAGCAGAGAGAGAGAGAGAGACACACACACAAACACCCACATAGATGATGGATACATAGACGCTAGTACACGGATTCACACAAACAGACGCGGACATGGAACACAGATACACAGACGTGGGTGAAGAATACAAAGACACGCATACGTGCATACATACAGACAAACATCCATGTGGAAAACGTATGCACAGACACAGAAGCACGGAATAAAAATGGTCACACATAGAAATGAATCATACTTAAACATGCATGGAATATTGATAAATAAAAACACAGAATGTAGAATATGAATACACACACACACACCATGTATACATGTGTATACCGACACCACATGTATCATGATGTATATTCACAGACATGCAAACATGCAATGTGGATACAGAAACATCGATACGTGGAGAATAAATACACACATACAGACATCAAGCAGCTCAAAACTCGTTACTCAGACACACAGGAAGCTCTGTAGGGGAAATATTATGAAGCTGAAATTTCAGAAAGAATTTGTCTGTGTGCCTGCTTCAGTTAAAAAAATTTTTTCTGGTATGGCAGTCCGTGCCAGAACTAAACTCTTTTTTTCTAGCACATTCAACATTTTCATGTACTTACCAAGGTCGACCATGCAACTGCTGTCTGAGTCCAGGAAAAGATTTGTTGCGGGAGATTTACACAGAGCACAGACCTGTCTCACCCGACCAGTTCTCACTCGCAGTGGAGTCAGAGGAGTGGTACACAGATCCCTCTGGTGTGAAAGCAAACCTCTGCTGTCTGGGGGGGGGGGCAGGCAGGAGTGAAAACCCACAGTCTGCTACCCAGGTGTACCGCTAGGGGACTTTCTGACCCGCACGAGGAATGCGTTGTCTCTAACACTATGTCAGAGGGAGGAAAACATCCACAGACATTGCTGTTCCTGACAGGAAAATGTTACATATATACATTAATAAAACTGATCCGTTCACAAGAGCGCGCGCAGTCATATTTCAAACGCGAACTCACACACAAACGCATACATATAAACAGACATATATACACTTTCTCTATCTCGCGCGCACACACACACACACACATGCACACACAACACGCATGAAACATACGATAAAACAGACACACATTGACACAAATACATTTACTCTTGTAGAAACATGTATTTGCACACTCACATACGCCATAATACAAACACTCACACACGCATGCACACACACACACACACACACACACACACACACACACACACAAGCACAGATACACGTGAGTTTTTATACACGTATTCAAACCCCTTAAGAAATCCTCAAGACCATGTCTGTCCTTCAGTGTCGTACAAGTCTGATCTGGTTCAAGGAGAGTTTTGTCTGTGTTTTTTTAAGCTGACAGTAGAGCTGGCTAGCTGGAACTGGCATCTATGATGTCACCTGATCTTGTTTACCACGTGACTCTTGTCTCGTATGCACGGGTTATCGCGATACTCGTCGTCTCCGATTATACCATCGTCAAATGGCTTGGTGCTTAAGAAGAGTTCTAAGGGCATCTTTACAAACAACGATGTGTTAGTGGGGACAAGATTGTAGCAGCGTTTCCTGGGAGGTAGCTGTACTTGCTGAGACGTCAGCTGATGATAAATTGCGAGGTCCGAAGATTAGAAAAGCTGAAATTACCGATGACAAACAGCAACGACGCCTAATGGTCACACATGATATCCTCTGGTGTGAAATAAATCGAGGTTGAGGTTACTCTAGCACGCGCTATAAGGTCACATAAAGTTATGTGACGTCAGTCTTTGATGTGGATAAACTGTTGCACGTTACAAATGGGTAGTTGTGACGTCAGACTTTGATGCCGATGAACTGTTGAACGCTACAAATCGGTAGCTGAGCTGTAAGTGATTGAAACGATCTCTACCTGAGGTAACGGTGTAACGTCTACGTCCTATGAACTCTAATGCCGATGATGGACAGTTGTTTCAGCCCATAAATAACCCGACAATGTAAGGTGACATCACGTGGCTATGACGTCATTTGTTATAGGGTGATGGGGAAATTACGTCAAGCGGCGAGGTTCAATCTCCTTTTACTTCTGAACACGTGCGCATACTTGCACACATGGATTCTGTTGAGGCCCACAACCGTTTGCACGTGTCAGGACCTAGCAGGCGCGTGCCTCAGGGATCAGAGTAAAGCTCACTTGACACGAAGGGTGTGCTAGTTGCAAGACACACGCCTTTTTGTAGAAAAAAAACGATGGCTGTGTTGTGCAACGTTTTAAGGTGCCTGCTGCCTTCAGCTCACGTTTCACACCGAACCCTGAAAACATCTTTTGGTTTTCATCTGTGTACCAGGTTTACAAGTTCTGTGAGGAGAAAAGGTGACTATAGCTTTTAGGAACTGCTTTCTTATAGTGGGGGTTTTGCGACGCCATAACAAAATGGCTTACCTGTAGGCGGAGCAATGCAAAATAGTGACGTCACTATTACGTCACTCATCGTCTGCTCTCTCTGTCCTCGCTTAACTCCCTGGTATCGTCTGCTTCATCTTCTTCGAATCCTTCCTCCAATTATTCCGAGAAATAATATCCAGAAATGAACAAACTTTTTCCTGACTTCGCCTTCCCCATCTTCTTCGAATCCTTCCTCCACATTCACGTAAAACCCAAAAAAACAAAGTCTTCCACTAAACTCAACACAAACAACCTTGTCACTTCTCCGTAAATTCTAAACTTCTTTCTGCTGTACTTTCCAGACTCTGCACCTCTCAACTTTTCCTTGAAATCCACAATTGCACCACAAATTTTCCCAAAATTTCCATGCACACTCGCTATCTTCAATCCTCTCGACTTTCTATCGTCTGCTAACATGAAATGAAATCAACAAACTTCCCCCCGCACCAAATATCACATGACTAAAACCAGCCAATAATTTCACAACTCCATGTCAGTCACCATAACGTCACTCGACTAGTCCTAAACATTTCTCCTCTGCTCAATTCACTACAATATAACCTACCCCTACCCCTACCCTACCCCACAGCCATAAACCTCATCATAACCCTAACCCAAACCCTAAACCTACTTCATAAATCACACACAACACCAACCAACGCCCAACCTCACACCCCTCTCAAAAATCGATCCTACCCGCTCTCCCCTCCCATAAAATAGCATAGCCCGCCGTGACCTACTATATGAAAGTTCTGCCTAGCTTTTATTATCAGTTCTTAAAAGTTTCTGAATATATAAATTATTAAAATATACATTCATCCTGGGTGGTGGGCTTAATTTTCGGGCTTAGTCTGTGAACTTTCCTGACCAGAAAATTATTTATGATTCAGCAACAATGAGCAGACGCGTCAGTATAACCACAAGCTTCTGAGTATCAATAGCACGCATGAGAGAAAGCCATGGATTTGCTTTTTTAGAGCTGTGATTTTTTTCTTAACCTATTTTCTTGCCTGAGAAGTTGTAATTTCCGTCAGTAGAACTGTTGATTGTGTTGGCTGAATATTTGCATGAGCGGAACAGAAAACGTGTTTTTGCTTAATCAGCGGAAAAAGTACAATCTATACAGCGCGACGGTATACTGGTAGAATGGTAGATCAGTTAAATATCACCCATCTGTTCATAGTGCTATTTATTAATGATATTGTCTAAAGGAATGAGAAAAATTACTAATTTTTACCAGAAGTAATATTTTAGGTTGCGCAGCATGGAGATCTGATTGAACGGGGCACATCTGGAGGAGGTGAGAACATTTCCAAGGGCGGTAACTGTGCGCTAACATACGTCTCGGGATCACGGCAGCAACATCGTCGATGATCAGGCTCAACAAAATTTGGGATAGTAGAAGTGTCAGCTTCCGCACCAAAATTCAGGCTGTACAAGTTTCTGTCTGTGCCAACCATGCTGAACGGTTGCGAGACGTGGAACTTGCTCAGAATTGGAGTGACTGATCGAGGCGTTCAAAATAAAGTTTTTCAGGAGACTCCTTTTGGATCCCTGTAAGGGAGCAGAAGACTAACAACTTCATCAGCAGCCTAATCACCTGCTTGGTGGGTCACCACGAGCCTCTGCTCACTACCAAGCAGTGTGGTAGTGGTTGGTGTGGTGTGGTCATGTCGTCCGATGTGATACTTTGCCGAAGACCGTTCTGCAAGGCGGTCGACGCCGTGGCAAGCAAAAGAAAAGCTGATTGACTAAGGTGAAGAAGTAGACCGGCTGTCCACTAGGGGAACCTTTTCACGCAGGTTCAAGACTGGCCTCTCCGGCGTATGTTTAACTCTGTTGCATTCCAGCAAGTCTCTTATACGACTGATACCTCCGGTACCAATCAAGGGATGAGAAGAGTGGTCAGGTGAAACGATAAGGCGACCTGCAGCAGTGGCCCCATCTCTCACAGACGCGCCATCGTGTTAGACGGCCTACTTGACGAGGACGTCTGTCTGTCATATAAAATGGTCAGACAAGTTCATAGCGATATGTGTTGAACTGCTGTATGTTTTGACTTTTGAAGTCCAAAGTTTTGAATTCCCTATGGGCAGATTTATTTGAATTTTGAATTCCCTTTGGGAGGATATATGTTAAAATCCCTCTTGACACCACCTGAGCTTCCTCTCTCAACACCCAAAGCATCGATCTCATCTAAAAATATAATGGATGGAGCTACAGCTCTTGCTTTGCGGAAAACCTTACACACAGCTCTTTCTGATTTCTTAGCCCATTTGGTAAAGAGTTCTGGACCCTTGAGCCAGAAAATTCAGTCCACACTCAGTGGTCAATGCCTTAGCTATCATGGCTTTAGAACATCATGGAGATCCATACAGGAGCACACCACGGGATGGTGAGATTTCAAGGCGTGTAAATGATTCAGGATGTTGCAAGAGACATTGTACTGCCTGCTGCAGCTTAAATTTGATTTCTGCTTGTCCTGCAATATGTTCTCATTTCACCTGTGGAACTTCAAGCTACACCTCTCTCATGGAACTGGGGGAAATCTGCTTAGCAGCTTGCATCAGATCTTCACATGTTTAAACATGTATCGTTCTTTCCTGTTGCTTAAAATGTTTTAAAGCACTTACTAAAGCTTTCTTTAAAGGAGCTGTCAAGTCTTCGCCTACAAAATCATGGGCTTCATCTGAAACGGTCCTTAGATCAGCTTCTGATATGTTGTGTGGAACATAGTACAGATGTGTCTTTAATATCTGCAGCCTCTCTCCAGCAGAAGGCAAACTAGTTTCAATTTCATAATCCAGGTGGCGAGCTCTTCTTAAGGAAGGAACAATGATGTCAGATTTACTGGTTATACCAAGAACATGACACGCGTCTTTGGGCTCTTTATTTCGAAGTCCATCTGAAAGGTGAGCAAAGTGGTCACAACCCGCTTTTCTAAATCGAAATGACTGTTGTCTGGAGGAGGACACAGTCTGTCTAGTTCATCAATGATAATCAAACTAAGGGATCTTATTGCTGCTAACTGAATGATGTCTTTCAGCTTTTTTCTGTTTCTCTATAGAACTTGCTCTGGACATCAGTGTTACAAGATATGTAGACAAGAGACAACGACATTTCAATGGGTTTCGTTTTTTGTTTTGTTTTTTGTTTTGCTAACATAGTTTTTACTGTCCATTGAAGCTCAAAGAGCAAAATTTCTGGTGGTGTAGGATCACCATAATGTGCCAGAAGATCAGATCTTTTTAGGGAAACTTGAAAAATTTGTGAAATGGCTTAATCTGTTTGTGCAGTTAACCAATGCAGTCAAATATTATCCTTTTCTCAGAGTTGTCACAACCACGTGACGTTCGACTCTCTCACTCTCTCTTTCAATCACACGCACGGGTCAGACAAATATGTATTCTTACGCACAAAAGAATAAAAAGACTTGCCTGTGCAGTTCTACCTACGTTTACTAGAAAAAGAAAATAAAAAACAAATATAACACAGATATAACAAAAGAGAATTCCTAACTTCTTTCTAACAACTATTCACACTGTTTCCTTTCTCATTCCTTTTTCCTCCAACGATTCTCCTCAAACGATTCTTCTCTCCAACGTTTCTTTCTCTCCACCCATTCTTCTTCCGTCTCCGTTATTTTCTCAAGATTATCTCTAGTCTACTCTTATTTTACTCCTCTGACGATTCTCCTCCTCAAACGATTCTTCTTCTTCAACAGCTCTTTCTCTTAAACGTTTCTCTATCTCTAGTCTTCTCTTATTTTACGTCATATTTATATTACTTGAGAGTTTTTGGTCCCAAAACATTTTAAATAAGAATACTTTTTCTCGCCTTAGTTGCTGACACGGCGTAAAACACAAACAATAAATATAAACTCTTATTTTACTCCTCTAACGATTCTCCTTCAGCCTCTTCTCCATTGTTTCCCAAGATTCTCTACACACGTCACATATTTTTTTTCATCATCCATACGCATTCAGACAAACTGACGTCATTCACGCTCTTTCGTTCTGCCACGCGGGATGAGACCTTCGACCTCACCTAGATCTGTGACAAGTTGTCGATTTTGAAATTGAAATTGATCCTTTGAAATGTGAAAGCGCAATTTGTTTTTGAGCAGTCACTTTCACAAATATGGCTAAATCCATTTCTGATTTATTTCCTGACCGATGAATAATTGGTGTTTGGAAATACTCGGCTCTTTCTAAACATTTCTCAGGAGTTTGAAGTTGAGGTGATGGCATAGTGTTTGCAGATAAATTAAGATCTGAGTTTTTTTAATGGTGTGGATAATGTTGAAACCTCCAGAATATCTTCAGTATCTGAGACCTCAGAAATATTTAGCGCCGATAAATCTTGACACAAAAACACTTTCATCTTTTGCTAACAGCTTCACTTCAAGGCAGTATGTAATTGGAAGTTTCGCTTGTAATTTCTAGATGTAGTAAGAGCATGAGAGTGCAAAATACTACGCTGTGTAAACTGTACCTTGCATGATGTACTTTCCTTCCATTTTCAGCCTTTCATCTTTCAGGAAAATATCATGTCCTTGTTTCAGTTTCAGCCTCTTCAGCTGTCCTTCCAGCATCCTGGCATCTTACTTTTAACCAAGATGTTTGTTACCGATTTGTCTGAGAAGAGCATCCACCCTTCACTACATGAAATGCTGCAGCGGTATATTCCCCTTTTCAGGAAACTAGACCTTCTATCATAAGACTCATGCAAGTTAAACAAAAACAAAAAAAAATAATAATAAACTCCATATCTGGGTCAAGGCACTGCAAATTCACTACTCTAATGTCTTGTCTGCGCATTGCAGACTTCATTAATTTTAAAAGTTTATTGAGTTTTCTGTGAGATATTTGCATAAATCGTCTGCACGCTCGTTAGTTTGAGGAAAATATTTCTTGCAAAAGCCATGCATAAGCATATAAACGATTTGTTCGCCTTCATCATCATCATCTCTCTCATTCTCCCTCTGCTTCTTCAAGTAAAATGATTACGGTTTCCGTAGCGGTTACAAAAAGCATTTTTTTTTCGTCATGGTTGTTTGCCATATTGCTTGATACCCATAACCTTCTGTACAGAGGACGTCCAGCTGCAAGCCAGGTGCGGGTGGTCAGGCTAGGTAAAGAGATAAGGGTGGTACACAACGATACCCAGCGAAATGCTTCACGCGCAAGCTTTCAAACATTGCAGCAGTAGAATTGTATAGGTTTTCGGGAGGAGAATGATATTGGAGTAGCTGCATTGTAAGTGTATTGTACGGCAAGAAACATATTTTTCTGAAAAGTAGTATACAAGCGTATGATGGAAGATATCAGTAAACAGGATCACATTTTTGTATGAAACAGAAATATACTGTATGTGTGCGTCCTTTCCACACATTTCAATCTTTTTTCGAGAGATTGAGATTTGATCATTTATTGACTCCACCATTGGGTTCCTGTCAAGGGGTAAGTCATCAATATTTGAAGTAAATACATTGAGAAAGGTGCTGTCTATGACACTTGCATCTCTGAAGATAAGTACTTGAATTGTATGTTATGCTTGCACCTCTAAATATAGGAGTGATGTGTGAAATACTTGTTGGGTAGCGAGCTGTGGTATACTTTCGTCTCTAGAAGTGTTACAAAATAAAATAAAATAAAATAAAATAAAGGAGTAAAGCTGCTCAATATTTTATCTACAGAGTAGTGCTGTGTTTTACACACGCAGCTGTAACGAGCTGAATGTGTACTTGCCTTTCGTTAAAAACAAAAAAAACCGAATGTGGATTTAGATTACATGTCTAAGAAATTATGTTATACAGATTGTCTGTAAAGGGAAATGTTGCTGTATTATTTCTGTCTTTGAAGAACGAATGTATTGTGTTATACGTTCATCGATAAAGAGCTCCGTGTTCACGTGCATCTCTAGATAAAAGTGATTCAAATTTTACTTGCGTCTGTAAAGAGGAGAGTTGTTTCAGTCCAGTCTCTAGAGGGGAATGGAACTTTCATCTTTAGAGGTGTGTACTGGGTGTTATCTTGGCATCTCATCTCGCCCTCGCACATAGCTTAAGACAATGGCGGTGAGCCAGACCTTCACAGACCAACTGCCGTAGTCAGATGTCGGCGTGACTCGTGAGTCTTGTTGTGTAAACATATTAGGACTGGAGTAAGCAAAGGTTCATGCTGTCTCGACACCACAAAATTCACAAATAAACACTGGCCTGTTAACATTTGTAGATGACAAAGCGAGGTCATATACACTATAGTAAACAACAGAGAGCTTCGCAAACATTAAGAAACGAGAGTGTTATCGTTTTTAGCTGTAAAATAAAAGTAGTAAGTCGACATGTAGCCCTATTCTGAGATGTAGCTTACGTACACTAACATATACTTCTACTGCTGAGTTTGTACTAAGTGTTAGTCGTACTAACACATCTTCTACATTGTAAGCACAGAGTTGTGTACTTGTAATACAAATGAACAGTCTTGACGAACATTTGCTGTAAGAAAAAAATTACATGAAAAGCTTTAAGAAATGTCATGGTAAATTTAGCGAAAACAACATGAAAAAATAGAAACAATGAAATACAATCTACAAGATTTTTTTTCTTAAAATTCGCGCTGGCTGTTAAAATAACCCTGGCAGCACAGAATGCCGAAAACACATGGCTTCCATTGTGAAGTATTATAAGGGCCATATGTCTGCGCCATCCTTTTCCGCTATTTGTGTGTGTGTGTGTGTGTTCGCGTGCGCGCGCGCGTGTGTGTATGTGTGTGTGCGTGTGTGTATATGTGTGTGCGTGCGTGTGTTGATAGATTTTTTTGGGGGGTCTACGTTTCCAGGGGACACAACTCAGAATTTTGGCGTGTGTTGCAACATTAGGTGGTTGACTCCCTTGAAAAATAGTTGCATGAGGAATTCGTCTTAATGAAAACCACCACTTTTTCCACATCACCAGTCGCACACTACATTCGTTACAATATTCATACCTAAGTGCAAATACATGTACACGGACACACGTAACAAACCATACAGCAGATTTGCGAGAAGAAAAAACAGATATATAAATTACATAAATTATTAAGTTATTAATCCATTAGAATAGTTAATAGTTTAATTATCAATCATCCAAATTACTAACCAACCAGCTATCTATAATGTATTTTCGAAATGGCAGACAAACTCGTGTGCTGTGGGTTTAAAGACACAGTGGCACTACTTACAAAGTACCTAAAATACTGTAATACTGCTATGCCTTTGAAAGTAGAGCACCTGTTGTAATCATTTTTATTAAAGTTTCTCATACTTGCGAGTAAATATACTTGCATAATCGTAAAATATAAACCCTGACGAAAAAGTGTGTCTGCTGTATGGAGAATATCACACGTGTGCGCAGTAATTGATGACGAAGCCGTCAAGAGAACCCTAATCGAGTTAGTAGCCTACCTCTTGCATCCGAGCCTTGTACCGCTTGGGGAAAAAAAGCAAATGCCGCAAGAATGTGCATCTCGCGAGTGTTGACAATTTAGAAGGTCTTTGTGTGGCTCAACAAGTTCTGGGGAAATCCCAAACTTCGCCTGCAGTGGGCAATGAACATAGAAAAGCTAGAGAGGCAGGAAAAAGTGTTGATACCCAGAGACCACGATACCCTTTGTTCACAATATTTCCCCAAAGATTTCTTGAGGTACAGTCTCGTACTTACAAGAAAAATGGAATTTTCAGTTTACCACATCTTGAACTGGTCCCTGTTCTGACATTATTTGGTCAGACAAAATATCCACAAACACAAACACACACAAAATGCCAACAAACACATTCACAGGCATCCCTCACTATCTAGCTCTCTCTTTCCCCTTAAGGCGGCCGCCGAACAAAAAAGCATATGATCACAATAATAACAGAAATCGAACCCTCTGGAATGTGTACATATCTTGCGTCTGTGTCTGAAACTCTGGGAATGGCGCCAAGCATGTGTTTTAAAAGCTACTTTTCTCAGGAAAAAAATTTCAATATCTCATTATGATACTTCGCAAAAAAATCCAAGCAGCATGCACTTACAATCTAAACATAGCTGCAGCTGCTGTCACAGCAGCTGCAGCTATGTTTAGATTGCAAGTGCATGCTGCTGTCGTCTGGAAACTGCAGAAGACTATTCTGCTCCCTATCGCCATGTATGAAATGCAGGGGTCACATGCGGTGCTCGTGAAAACAAATGAAGTCTGTGAGAGGAACCAGCGACCCCCATTACGCAAGGAGACGTCCGGGTTCGAAATCAGGTTAACGCATTATATAGTGCCTTCAACTAAAAAAAAAACAAGTCCTTTGAAACAAATGTTTGCATAGCGAAGGGGGATATAATGCTTTCACGAATTGGATCAAATGTAAACACGTGGGACGTGTAAATGTTTATAGAGGTATAAAAGTACAGCAGTTGGAGAGTCTCCATATTTGTCTGGCGAGAGCTAGAGTTGTTCTTAACTTTATTATGTGGTATTAGGAAGTTGGGTTTTTTTTTATTTTTTGCAGCTTGGCGGAAGCTCGCCCAGGAAACATGCAGCTGCAAATACTAGGATACCCTATAAAAAAACTGAATGGAACAGAGGGTGCAACTGCGTTCCTGGAGGCCATGTTCAGGGGTAATGGGTGCGATCCCGTTGAACAAATAGGGAGTTCATCTGAGCAGATTGCGCAGTTATGTATAGTTCATGAACCTGCTGATAGGGAGAGGTTTTTTTGTTTCCTTTTTTTCTTTCTTTTTTATGTCGGTTAAAATGAAGATTTGCTGGAAAGGCTCATTGCATCTTGCGCGCCCTCGAAAGAACATATGTTCCTAATAGTGTTACTGGTAAGGTTATTAGGACACTGTGCACATAATAAATGCAACCGACAGAAGATGGACTAATTTGGCTAGGATTTCAAACTTCTCATATTCGCTGGAACGGACAACGAGTCTTATGAATTTGTTGGCGCAAACACGTCTGCTGCACAGGTCCATTAGAACTGGTGCCCTGCTAACATGCTGACCTGACATGACAGTGGTGAGCAGCATGCTCAGAAGGAAAGGTAAAGATGATGGACTTGAGTAGACGGCATCAGTAAAGATGTCAAACAGCCTTGTAGGTGAGAACCTAAGTGGCTTACCGTGTCTAAGGCATGACAAGTTCAAGTCCATCATCTTTACCTTTCTTTCTGAGCCTGCTGCTCACCACTGTCTAGTGGAGAGGGAAGCTTTCCAGTCACAAGCCCGGAAGATTCTCGAAGCATGACCTTCTGCTCTAAAATCAGACGAACTATCAAGTATGGCTTCTCACTTTCTATAAATGGTTTAGCAATATCTCAGCTCCGTAGTTTCATGTGGAGCACCAGCTTGTTCGAGGTTTTCACGGGTCTGTGACCCTGTCCTCTCAGCAGTTACTCTAATGTGCATGATCTCACGACCACTAAACTAATTTTTTACCTGTCATCTCTAACAAGTAACATCACACTTTTACGTATGCATGTAAACAAAAAAGACACGACTATGTGTCACAATGTCCGGACAAGTTTCCGAAAAAATGTCTTTCCTTTCACTGTTTACAATGGCCATGCAATCATTTCTCACCTTTTGATGTCAACAAGGGATTTTTCTTCAGGTTTCTATTGGTTTTCACGAGACGAAACAGAGCTTTGAAGGTTTCTAGTCTTTCAGGGAGAGTGCATGGACCCTAAAGGTCTGATGTCAGGAGACTATCTATTCTTTCAGGACCTGCCATAGAGACAGTCTCGACTTTCGGGGCCTGCTGTGGGGACAGTGTCTAGACTCTAAGGACCTGCCGCAGTGAGGGATTAACCTGGGCATAAATGAATACCTGGGTGATTCTCCACGCTTAGTTGCACCTGCTTGAGTGACACATGCGACTCAGTGACCAAAGGTGTCGCTTGCCGCGACAATGGCTTTAATAATAATAATAATAAAACCGAGGTTTGTGCGGTGTCGAGGAGACTGACTCCAGTAACTGTGATATTTCTGCACCTAACCGTGACACTTGCACCAGGGTCACCAGGGTCACCTCAACTTTCAAGACAGCAGACAGAGTGTCACCACCAGAAAGAAAACTAGAGTTTTCAGAATAGGGACAATGTCACATTACTGGTCTATATGATCAAGTGGTAGGCAGGTTAGAAAAGAAAGATAGAAAGTCAAGAGAGGAAAGCGAAGGATTAGGTAAAATAAACAGAAAAGAATGAAGGAACAAAAACGGAAGGACATGGAAATGAACGGGAAGAGTACAGAGAAGGAAGGAAGAAAACTGAACGAGGAAAAAGGAAACAGAATAAAATAAAACTTTAATGCAAAACAAATCTGTGGATTAGAATAGAAGAAATGTATCCACTAGAACAGAAAAGGTATGTCAATTAGAATTAAAGAAACATTTCAACAAGAATAGTTTTTAAAAAAATCTGTCAAATATTATAGGACAAATCTGTTAGCGAGAATAGAAAAAATATTTCAAACAGAATAGACAAGAAAAACTGTTAACAACATTTAGGAGCTGGAATTACTCCAAGGGGAAAACATAAAATCATCGAAAAAAACAAGTCGCCATTTCCCCCCAAAAGTAAGATTGCTCTTCATGGTCGAGTCAAGCGCGGCATCCAGTCAGTCTTACATAAAAACAAGAGTAATGTAAGAATGACAGACATGTTGTGTTACAGACTGGGTTCGTAATGGGGCGCGATGATGGCTCCTTTGTTGTTTATTTTTCACGAGAGTGATTCCCAGCAGGAACGTACTCGACAGAAAGAAAGAAAACAAAATCCGTGCGCCACATAAAGCGACGTACAAATGCAAAGCAATCTCAGAAAAAGCGAAGCAGATGTGGCTAAAGACCGAGAAGAGAAAGGAGGAGCAGGGAGGAGGACCTGCGCCCTTGGCCTAATCGTCTTCAAGCAAAAAAAAAAAAATAAAAAAAAATAAGTCAGGCAGAGACATATGCTGCGCATGCATGGGCTTCGAGAGGCTATTTGTAGCAACAAGTATTTAAGCAGCGATGAAGGAAAAGCAGTGTTGAGGGGTTAGAAGGTGTGGGGGTGAGGCAGGGGTAGAGTATAGGGAGGACCTCTCTCTCTCTCTTTATCTCGCCCGTTCCAAACGACCTGCGTTGTTATAGCTTAGCTTGACTATAACTTGCTGTGTGTTTGAAAGAGAGAGGGACTCAGAGGGCGTTCTGGTTTTCTCGCGTGGGATAACTGGTTGAGTGGCTCGGAAATCCGGTTCTCTCATCTCCGTTAAGATTTGGTCTGGGACTTCGCGAAATAACAGCTTCATCCACAAACCGAGTTTGTCGCAGGACGAATTTGAGGGGAGGTATAAAATGTTTCCCCACCATTGTTGTAACGTTTAAAGCTTCTTTCTGGCTTCAGTTACATGGAAGTAAGTTTTTTTTTCATTCCTTGCACATCTTCATTGCCACACTGTACCAAAGCTTCTGTAAGCTGTTTTCGACTTGTTAGAAAAGGGAGTGAGATTTCAGACGATTTATACTGAGCAATTTATATTGGGATATATATATATATATATGTGTGTTACTTTTAGTACTATTCATATTCTTCACCCACCCTCCTTCACCAGTCCATACGCAGTTGTAAACTTTCGGATGTAGGTATACAAAAAATGAAATAAGGCTTCCTTCGGGGAAAAACAAGGTTTTTTTTTGTAACCCAAATTTCTAAGATTACAAATATAATAGCAGCGATTATATTTACATTTAATACACGCTGAATTAAACTGTTACCATCAATATTTTATTGCTTTTGTAGGAAACTATTTATTAGCAGGCTTATTAATTTGCTTGGGAGAATGTATTCTGCAAACTATCATCTCTACAAGATCACTCCCTAGAAATAAATCATAGTCGGTGTTGCGTGGTGTACAAATAAAAATACAAAACATCTTTGTATGTGTGTAAATATGTTGCATTTGATATCCCATGTGAACCATAGCGATGATGACCTTTTCGTGGTGTCGGTAACTGCCCATACTTCATAGCTGATTTTTTTTGTCCTTACCAAAGTCCCATAGACGAACAGGCCATCCTAACCCAGATACGGGTGTAACGATAAACTAGAATGCCGACTCACATCGAGGTTTTGGCTGCAGTGTGAGTACATTGATATACATGTACACATGGCACCGTCTACTAGAATTTACCCCTCCTCGCCTAGCTCTCTTACAAGCCGAAAATCGAGGGTAAATATCTAACAACTGAAGTTTCTTACTATTAACTTTCAGCGATGAACAAGCTACTGCAGGTAGTACACCGAAAACAGTTTTTTTATGATATACTCAGATTAATTAGAAAGGCAGTGAATTTGCAAATCCAAATCGACTGCTTTTCCTCCTTCAAACAAACAAATTAAGCAAACTATTTGGTTTCATGGATTCATTTATTAAAAGAAAATATATGACACAACGTAATGTGAATGGCGATTAAGAACTTCAATCTTAAATTATTTTGTCACTTACAGCTTGTTTAGTTAATTATAGTACTTGTTTATTTGCTTACAGCTACACATCAAGCACCAAGCTGTGTTGCAAAAATAAAAAATAAAAACAAACGAAAACAATAGTTAATTAGTTAGTTAAATAAATAGTTAATTAAAAAATAGTTAATTAGCTGGTCAGGTAGTATTGTTGTCCCACAAAGCTGTTTCAACCCACGTACTAAAAAAATCAGACGAAGTTGTGTCCTAGTCTATTTATTAAAATAATGTAGGTCAAATGACAAACTGGAAGTAAGAGAAACGCACTGGAAGGGATCCATCGTGCTTAGGGCAGAGCCTGACTCTTCTTTCTACAGGCTTTTACCATCTCTGATACATCAGGTACCACTCACTATAGCGGGGAGAATTTAGATGCCACAATTAGCTACTCCAAACTCTGTTGATTGATATAACGATACCGAGAATACCAATCATGTGTACACCTCGTGTAACTAAACACACACGCACATATGCATGCACACACACAAACACATATTTTTCGGGTGAATATAACAACGGGAGAGAAAGAGTGATTAGGTTTATTTGATATTAACGCATTAGCCGTGAGATTACAGATGATCCCTCTTCTCACGTGACGGGGAGACTCCCCACACATATAAGTCAGCAGCGAACTGTATTCCATGCCCCGCTTTAAACTTGTTTCGCTGTCAGGTTCGGGCGCCCTCTAGATTACATTTTATTGCTGTCAGCTCTTTTGCACGTTTGATGAAGGACGTTAACTGCTGTCACTTTACAAGAAAAGGACATTTTTGATTCAACAAAAACTCCATCGACAATATAAATTCTCATGTCGTTGCGATGCAAGGTACCGAGGACACTGTTGTGAGCAGCTCATCGTATCTGCCTACGAAGTCGGTTTGTGGCCAAGAAAACAACCAGCGACCTTACAATCCTGATACGTATCGTGCGTGTAGAGATGTATCGTTAGAGCCTTTTCGGTAGAGTGGATTTTTTTCCCTTCTTCCTCTCTTAAGTGAACGGGCGCGAACTCACACCGGTAAAAAGTATCACATGTCGTCTGTGTACACAAACATTGCCCGCGCCCCCGGAGTAACGAGTTGTCCCTAGACATTTTAAGGCCTAAAAGTTCAGCGCTATTTCCAAGTGCGTAAGATTTTTTTCTCCCCTCTCTTTCTCCCGCTCTTTCGCTTCATCGGTGTCGGTGGCAATGGCGTTGTTGGATTCGTGTTGTCGGCTGTTGTTGCTGTTCGTGTTGGGGACATGGGTAACGGCTTCAGAGCAAAGGTGAGCAAAAGGTTGAGCTTTTATGTTCGTTAAAGCTTTGGTACTCAATAGCTGGTCAGTTTGCTTGCGAGGAAAAAAAAAACAAAGGTTGAAAGGTCGGTGTGAAACCGTATCGCCCTTAAAAGATTTTGTCAGTGGCCGCAAACCAGCTGGTTTGTCGAGCAGTGTGGTAGGCACGACATGACTTGGCCAGACCAAATTATGCCCTCGTCGACGTTTCGTTCAAGTGTGCAAATATGCAGCACAGGGCCCCGGGTACTCGACACGAAAAAAAAAAAAATGAGGCTACACAAACTTGCGGTTATGTCGGCTTGGGTTGGGTGGGGAGAACGGGAGGGCTGTGAGAGTGTTGTCAATGTGATGATAACAGTGTTAACCCGGTGTATTGGAGAATTTTCTAGTCATCATGTCTGACCTTGAGTGAACGAAAATCTTCTTTCTCTTCTTTTTTTTATCACCTTCCTCTTTCTTTTCTTCTTTTTGATTATTCACTGGTTCTGCTATCAATTACCACATCTACTGTGAGTACTTTTACCATTATTTGGTACTTATCAATCACTACTGATGCTACCACTAACTACTTCTATTATCACTATGTCTACTATTAAAATTGTTACCATTGCTGTAGCTGTTGTTGTTGTTGGTGGTGGTGCTGCCACTGTTACTGCAGTTTTTCTTCATCTTTCTGTCATCCTTGAGTTTTCGTTTTCATTCTTCTATTATTTTTCATTTTCGCTCATTCACTCTTGCGTTTATTCTTTCAAACTTTCAACAGCGCTATCGTGCGTTAATATTATCATCACCTCTAATCATACTTCTCATCCTCTTTGTCCTCTTCCTCATCATCACAGCATTATTATTATCAGCAGCATTCGTCTTGTAGCGATGCGTAGCGCCGATAAGAAAAGCTAAGAATATCGTTTTAAATCAGTGTATTATTACTGAATGTAAGAATGAGATGACTGGTGTACACACTTGATCTTGTGTTCGTTCTCTCCATTCTTATGGCAGTTCACTCGACACATGCCCTGTTGTCCGACTGTCACACAGCGGGGGATTCGTTCTCTCTGTTGCAATATTAACCTATTAATCGTCATCTTCCCCCCTCCCTATCGTTTTCAATTTGTTTTTCATCTTTCATTCCTGCTCCATTCTGTTTGTTCTAATCTCCCCCTTCATTAGGATCATTATTCTACGTTTCTATCACTTCTTCAAGTTCCTGTAGTACGTCTATCCTGTAGGATATCAATGTGTTCTATTTCTTCATCTTCATGGGGCACACTACTCCATTACTGATTGATTATGTTAACTTGATTTATCTGCCCAATACATTATTTTCTCTTCTGATGTCTTTTTATACTTTGTTTTGCTGCCAATAACAAATTTCTGTGGCAACATATGTTGCTATAAAAAATTTGTTTGATCGTTTTTCTCTTTCACCTTATTTCCGGTAATGGTTCACTGAGTACAGTTCTTGCCCCATAAATGTTACGTCACTAGGGGCACAGAGTCAGTTTTGTTGCACTGAGAGGCGGTCCGGTGGCGCAACGGTTAGCGCCTGTCACCAATACAGTGAAGGTTGGCTGTCCTGGGTTCAGTTCTCGTCTCGGGCAAGCTGTTCTTTCTCTGCACGTGGCATCTGTTTACAGGGCTGGCTGCCTTGCCGTGATATAGCCTTAGTTGCTGGCTCGGCGTAAAACACCAATTAAAAAAAATTGTGACACTGAGCACAGATCCATTCTCTCTTGCAGCGGAGACCCCCTGTTCTTCATCACCTCACCTAGTGTCATCAGGCTAGAGACGGAGGAAACAGTCACCATCACCACCTTCGGTGCCAAGGACGTCTCCGTCTTCAGGGTCTACCTGGAGGATTACCCAGACCGGAAACGAAGGTTCTCCGAGCGCATTTTGTCGGTGGAGAAGGGTGAGAGCTTTTTATTCTGTAATCAAAACTCAACAAGAATATCATTTATCCACCGTTCGCTTCAGGCGAATTTCAGGCGTTCGCTCGCTAAAATATTGTCGTGTGACACATAATATACTGTAGTAATAAAAAACGGTAGATAAAATTTATTACACCATTAGGTTGACTACACCTAAGTGTCGACACGATTAGCTCAACCAGCGCAGTTTAACAAGTGGGTTTCTAGTGGAATGAATGAAAGTGCTTTTATATCTTGGCATTGTATTTCCGCGATGAGGCCTCGAGAGGGCAACTCTCATGCTAACAGCACATTTTAACCTTTGCTCTTCTTCAATTTAGAGATGCGCTAGTTCGTGAGCAGCACCGTCATGGCTGACTTCCCACATAAATGACATGCCACTAACCCCTCCTAGTAATATACATAACATAAAATTTAAAAAGTAAATCAAGTGGACATGTTTATCACACCTACTCTAAATAACAATTAACGGTTTCACTGTTGTAAGTTAAGTGCGTCGTTTCAGTTTATTTAACGAGGATCTAATTGCTGGTGATCGACTGACTGACTAAACAAATAGATGAATGAATCGATAGATGAATGTATGAAGGAATAAAGAAATGAATTAATGAAAAAAATGAATTAATGAAAAATGAAGGAAATAAAGTAAAATGATTAAATGAATAGGTAAATAAAAAAAATTAATGAATAGACTAATTGATTAAGAACAAAAGTGATTCGTTAAATAATTACAAAGTTAGTGAGTAAAAGACTACATGAATAAAGTAATGAAAGAAAGTATTAATGAAAGAACGAACGGGCGAATCCTTGAATTAACACATGTATAAATTATCAAATGTTTTATCAAAGGAACAGACTGCCCCCACGAATCTTAATTTTTGGCTATTTTGAAATATTAGCATATTAGGAAATGTCAACCTGTCATTTATCCACTCTCAAAGTGATTTTTCATAAGAACATCTAGAAATATGTAAATTTTGTTAATAAACACAGTCACTGATTTTAAATCCTCCTTTTTTTGTTCAGAATTCGTGATTTTTTTTAGTTTCTTTTTTGGTTACTTCAAATCCTTATAACTTTATATTAAGATGTGATGTAGACTTGAAATTTCGTTAAGTTTTTCTTTATACATTTTTAAACATTTATTCCAAGGCGTTTAAAAAAAATTAGTAGTTGAATAGTTATACTGTTTCACAAAATGTCTTAAATTTTAACACAGTTTTACAAAATAATTCATAAAAAAATAACTAAGTTGATTTTGGTAATTTACCTTGGTAAGATTGTAGACTTTTCATTTAGTTAACTATATACACAAGAATTTGGAGCCTTCTCGCAAAATTCACGGAGTTATAAAGCTTTTTAAAATGTTTGTGTTGGAGCCATTTTGGATCGTTTCCATGGCAACTGATAGTGTGACAAGTTGAAATAAAAAATTAGCGATATCTTTTTTTTCGGGCAGTGTCGGGCTTTAGCGAATGAGTATATGAAGAAAAGAATGGCTAAGCTGCCGTGTAGATGTATAAATAAATGCGATGCATTACCAATAAAGCGACCAGGCGAAAGAACATGCAAATGAACTCCCATGTCTTCCTATGTGCCAGACTTCAAGTATGGCCCAAAGAGAAGTTAATAAATAAAAAGACCTGAGGTGAGCGTTAAGCTGATTGTGATCAGTCACGCGTGTCTATGAATGACATAGTTGTATTAGTGAACAGAGACAGGCAGTCTACCACCGCCTAGTCTCCTTCATTCTTTCATTTGCCACTGGTTGGCGACCTAGCCTGCCTCCCCCCACCCCACCCCCAGCTTCACCCCCGTCTTTATCTAAAACCTTCCCTTCAAATGTCGTCTTAGGCAATTTTCTTCCCCTTCCACCTCCTTTATCTCCGCTTTTTCCCATTCGAGTTTGTTGGAGACTACTTCACTCTTGTCAACTCCATGTCATGTCTTCTCAATGGTCGACGAAAATGTCTCGAATGCGCGAGATGATAAGCTTTCGAGAATTGATGTCTCGCACCCAGCGGTTCTCGTCGATGTAAATGTCTCGATGAGGCGAGATAATGTTTTGTTAGTAGTGTATTTCTATGTAGTCAGTCATTCATATCCATGTTCTGTGATACTATGGTGCTACGGTCATGCTATTTTGTTTCATTTTGATGAGCATGATGACGGTCATCAGATCTATCTTGTTTCTGAAGATGATTGATGTTATGTTCGTGTTATCAAACTCCAAAAGTAACGCTTATTACCGGTGTTTTGCAATTTTGAAATCCCTAACAAAGTGATATCGTATCTGGTTTCTAATCGTTTGTGGTATTTATTGTTAATGTCAATCAATGATAATAATTGTTATTTCACCATTTTTTGGTTTCAAGAATGACATTTTGTTTTGGGATTAGTTTCGTGTCGCTTTTAAGCCATATTATCTAAGAAGAACATTTTACAGTTCAATACAATAAATTTATTGTCTACCTCTGTTCACAACAGATACAGAAATTTTCCGAGATCGCACTGGTTCAATTCCCGATAAGCGCAGCATACTTTCCCCAATCGACCCAGCTGACGGGAAGGGGTACCTGACTCCAGAGAGGGTTGGGGACCTTTACCTTTTTTTTTTTTTACCTCTTTAGAGGGTGGTATTTGGAAATAGTAATGCAATGTGTGAGAGGGATTTGACAGCCATAACCTAGTATATAGGTGTTTTTTTGTAGAAATCCAATAATCTTGCTAGCAATATTTACCACCTTCATTAGGCAAGCCTTATCTTTGATGGATAGAACGCCGAACCACACTAACAGATTATATGTGAGAATACTTTCGATCAGGCTGCTATGTTTAATATAACTGTCACCGAAATTCCTTACTTGCCTTTGATGTATCGTTGGTGTTGATGAGTTTTCCTGGAGACTATGTTAGGTTTTTCCTGGAAGGATAGTTTATTACCCAGAACTATGCCAAGGTACCTAAAACGTTGCCCCTGCTCTACCGTCTCATTGCCATTGGTTGATTTTTCCTTTAAGGACCAATTCTTTAGTTCAAGAGACATTAAACACCTCAAAAGTTTCTTCAAACCTCGAATGTATTTTCTTAATTTCAAGAAAATAGCTTACCAGTGAATCCTCATTCTTGAGCCGAGCAGCCAGCACCATAACTTCTAAAAACTTGATCAAGGATAAAGTAGAATTGAAATGATATGTCCGAACTTTACTAGTACCTACATAGAGGAGTATTAGGGATAAAAACCTCTGTGAGACTCTCGTGTTGATGATTAAAGTGTTGTAAAGTGTGCCTACCAACCTGATCCTCTGCGGCCTGTTTCGTAGAAGCTCCCTCGTCCAGAGCACTAGGGATGTGTTAACGTTTAGTGCTACAAGACTTTGAAAGAGCACGTGAAGCTGAATGATACTGAACGGCGATGAAAAGTCCATGAATAGAATACGAGCGAGTGTACCAGTGGTGTCTGGATGAATTGCTACCACATCATAGAAGGTCAGATCCATCGAAAAGGACCTCAAGAACAGAGGCCTATCACTCGAAACAGCCCCCAGAACAGCAGCAGACAGAACCAGATGGAGGTCCCTAGCTGTTGTCTCACGTGCCAGACGGCACAATGATGATGATGATGATGATGATGATGATGATGATGATGATGATGATGATGATGATGATGATGATGTAGAAGGTCAAGCAGGCATCATTTACTCCCGTTTCTGCTTTGTGCGCACCTGTAAATATCTAGTGTATCATTAATGACATTGGTTAATTGATTGCACACAACCTTCTACATGTATTTAGCAAGAATAGGGATCATCCTACTAGTCTGAAGTCTTTTAAGTCTTTGGCATATAAAGTGTTGGAACTGGAATAATAATTGAGGTCGTGCACGACCTACGAGAGAATCGAGAGTTCAGGAACAAATGAGAGATAAACGTGTGATCTTTGGACTTGGCTGCTGGACTCAGGACCTGAGCGCTCGTCTTCTCAGATCGTCCGGTCCCGGAACTTTGAAGGGATTAATCTTGGAGAGACAAGATGTTACAGCATTCTCATATACTAAAGAAGCACATGGTGACAGGAAAGAACAAAATACCTCGCAGTCACAAGAAAAGTCACGTAGGTCGAACCTGGCAAAAACAAACAAACAAACAAACAAACAAACAAACAAACAAAAAAACAAACTTGTTTAAGTGATCAGTAAAGCCCACAGAAGCACACCCTATCTCCTCTCATGTTGTCATGCAACCCATCATTTTATTTATCCCCAGCCAAGCCTCACGCGCGCTCCCTCTTTCTAGTTTCTTCTCCACCTTATTTTTACATTCAATTTTCGCGAGCTTGCTTTTATGTTGCTTCTGTTTTGAAAAACAGGCAAAGTTAAAAGGCAAAATACGCAAATAAAGAAATAAAGAGTCTCAAGCAATATCTAGATAAAAAAATGTCAACAAATAGACACGAAGGCAACATAGCATACAAGTATAGCTGCAAATCTCGCAGTCAAAGAAGAGGGACAAAGACTGTATTGAGCACTGACTCGGAAGTTGTGAGTAAATATTTTTGTAGTAGAAAACAGTGAGCGCCATAGTAGTTCTCAAAATTCATGGAACAGGACACTGGCTCTCTCTCTCTTTCTCTCTCTCTCACACACACACACACAAAGGTATCATCTAAATATCGATTCAAAGGTGGTAACAACGTGCCCCAGTCATTTATTATTTAATAATACCGTAATGACGTCATGAGGGTGTAACGATGATTGTTGCAGACGAGGTTGCCAATGTCAGCGTAATAATAACTGCCGATGATCTTATCGGTATCGCCTCCCTTGAGGGCGAGAGCTCCTACGTGTACCTGGCCTCCGAGGGTCTCGGATCCGAGACGACTGCGAGGTCGGAGGTGATCTTGCCCCTGAACCTCAGCCCTGGCTACATCTTCATCCAGACGGATAAACCCATCTACACTCCGGACCAGACTGGTGAGTGGTAAACCGGGAAACACGTGCTCTGTCAAGACGTTTGGCAAACAGATGTTTACATGTGTAGACACTGGTAACTTGTTTGTTTGTTATTTGTTCTTCTGTTTTTTTCTGTTTTCTTTCTTTGTTTCTTCGTCTTTATTCCTCTCTTTGTCTCTTTCTCTTTTATTTTTTCCTGTCTTTAACGTTCGTTCCTTTATTTTAGTATGTGTTTTAGTTATATGTTCATTTATCATTCCTAATTCTTTTTCTTTGGTTTTATTCGTTTTTTTCGCCTTTTTCTTTCTTCTGTCTAGTGCATCTCTGTATTCTCTTTCAATACCCTGATTCTTTCTTTCTTTCCTTTTTTTGTAAACACTTCCTCGCAGACCAGTGCTTATTTTAATGCTTGCATTCCAAGTATTTAATGAACTTCGCACTGCGGTGTTCTGACATGCCGAGTACATGCAACATGTTTGAGGAGTTAGCTGACATTTTCAGCTTTGACCCCCTGACCCTTGCAAGGAGAAGGGACAGAACTAGAAGCCCGCTTTACCTGCATTTCTTTGTTCCTTTTAGAGGTGTTAAGAAAAAGAAACCGACTTGACCAGTAAGTCCTCCTTTTCTTGCAGAAATATGTTCTAGAAAGAACCAAATAAACTGCCCTCTAACAGCTGTCAGACTAGTTTCGCACAAGTTTTATTTCAAACGCAGTAAGAGTCAAGTTGTACAGCTTCAATCTGCTCTCAACGAACTAGAAACGACAAAAGAAGGAAAGAGCAGCGAAGGAGAGAAAAAAAACCGGCCCTGATTTATGTCTGTCGTAAAGTAACAACACCTTCCGCTCAGCTTAAATGTAAAATCCTCCCCGACCCCTAAGGGTTTTGAGGTCTAAAATAGAAAACTAGTTGTCGCGAAACCTACAATATTTTCAAATGTTTATGAGGATTTTAACCTTAAAGGAGGACAATCGTATTTTCCTAAGATCTGTAGGGTTTGCTTGAGCGATGAATACAATATTTTGCAGTGTTTGTGGAGTTTTAGATTGCAGCCAGCAGGATAATCAGACAATGTATTGTACCTGACCTGCAGAAGGAACCATCAGTAGGTTGCAGTGTTTTTTTAAATTATTATTTTAAACCATACTTGCACTATTTTGCAGTTTTTATGAGAGTTATCGCACTGAACGAAGCTTTCAAACCAGCAAACTGGCCTGTACAGGTGGACATTCTGGTAGGTCATTAACAGTTTCACCAGGTAAAAAAGTCGAATATCGTTGCAGCGAGTTCTGATAAATTCTTTTACTAATGTAACCAAAATATTTTTCATACCTTTTGTTTTTGTTCCAGAAAAAGTGTTCGTTCCTTATGTTAGATTTTTTTATGTTTATTTCTCCTTCTTTATGTATTCGCCTTTATTTTTTATTATTTTTTTCTCTCCTATTTCTGTTTGTTTTCTCCTTTACCATTATTCATATTTCTCAGAATCCCAAAGGACTTTCGATGAGCAGACGACGCTGGGACGGTCGTGACATAATGTTCAAGGACAGCTTGCGTATCCCTGACAACCCCGTGTATGGAAACTGGACAGTTCAAGCAAAATTCACGAATGGGGTTGGTTATGTCAAAGAATACTTGATGCCAGTCCCCTCGCTTGCTTAACTGATATTAACCAACAATTTAGTAAGGCGGGGAGATTACTTACTAAGAAAAAATAACGGTATTCCTTTACGACTGTGTATGAAAAATATTCATTTCTGTACAATTGCTAAATTCTTTTACGCATAACCATAGTAAGCCCAATAATTGTTGTGATGTATTGTGTACATCTGCGTGCAATTCGGTACATTCGGACTGAACATCGTGTGAGATTAAAAAAAAGACTGTTTTTCTGTTGACAGCTGCAAACATTGGCTAATGTGAGATTTGAGGTGACAGAATATGGTGAGTGTCACACACACACACACAATCACAAACACACGCATAGACAAATACACAATCACAAGCACAAAGGCACAAACACAGAATCACACACACACACACACTCTCTCTCTCTCTCTTTCTCTTGCTTTTTTGCCATCTTTCGCTTCTAATCTTTTACTCGAGAAACCAATATTATTTTCTTTTGCAATAAAATATGTTCATTGCTTTCTTCAACTCCCCATTTCTCATTTTCGTGCACACTCCTCTCCTAGACACAGTCAAAAACTTATGTACATCTTTATGCTGAGAATCATAACAATAGAAACTCACCCTCTTGTACCTCAAATATACGAGAATGGAAACTTACCTGGTAGGCAGAGTACCTACATACCTCCCTGAAGATGTTTCTATAAACTCATTTACGTGAAGGTGCACACTGGATGTGATAGCACTCGTAGATATAAAAAACATGTATTAATAGTGTGGTTTTGTTGTGGCAAAATTATATGTATATATATATATATCGAGTTAGTCGACTGACGTTTTCTGTGTGGATTATCAGTTCTTCCAACATTTGGTGTTACCATGACGACCTCGGACGATCATAAAATCGTCTTACCTGGACACCAGCACTTCAGCACCACTGTCACGGCCAGGTAAGCGCCATATTAGGAGTTATAACTGATGATGATGATGATGATGATGATGATGATGATGATGATGATGATGATGATGATGATGAAGGAAAATAATGTCGAAACATAGAGAGCATTGGGGCCAACCTGTGTATTATTTTCCTGTTTGTTCCCAACTCACTGTCAGGGTGCATCGTTGTCTCATATCGTTGACTAGCCCACCAAGTAACCCCTCCCCCCCCATTGTCTCAGGTACGTCTTCGGGAAACCAGTGAAAGGTCACGCGACCCTCACTTTTGGTCTCATCTGGCACGGCCATGTGTTCAGTCTGGGCAAGAAGAGGAACATGGAGGTATTGTTCTCTGGATGTTTGTGACAGCCTCTCCGTCACACCGGTTGTTATGGCATATCACTTTCTTTTTGATTCAGCTTTTCTGCTCATATTGTCTAAACAGCAACTCTCATCATAAAGGTTTGACGCGGGATGTAGAAACACTCGAACAGGTGCACACAGGGTCAGAAAATTTTATCCACCTCTTTTTGCACACACAGAGAGAAAGAGAGTGTGTGTATTTCCGCACAAACATTCAGACACTCGACTCATTTACTACACGAATACCATACAAAACGAAAGAAAAGGAAGAGAGAAGACAGGCGAAGAAAGAGTGCGAGATCAGAATTGAAAGACGGAGGAGAGAGAGTGAAGGGTGAATGCCTGTAGTATAATCACTTACTGACTAGTTAGGAACTCCTAATCATGTAAAGAAAATTAACCTTTGCGGCATGACAACCGCTAATAATTAGGAGCTAGGAGGTCTGAAAACATAAATAAGTTGAGGTAGGAGTTTTCACTGAGAAGGCATTTTAAATAAACTTGGTATCAGATGTGGAATTTCGTTGTCACTTATTCTCAAACTTTAATGAAATACTTATGTATAAATCACAAGAGTAGACACATATGCGATAAATATTGACAAATAAATATTGCTGTTTACTATTTTCCTTCAATTTATGAATAAGACTTTCGATATTTTTATCGGGAGTAATGGGTCTGACAAGCATTTTAACTGAGTGTCTGAAAATCCCTGTATTTTCCCTAACCCCTCCCTTGTGTATTATCGATGGGAAACCATGAATCTATGACCAGCTTACAGCAGGTGGTGGTAAAATACCATATTTTATCATATTTGCATAACACCCCTTCGTAAAAGGGCGGCCCGGTGGCGCAACGGTTAACGCCTATCACCAATACAGTGAAGGTTGGCTGTCCTGGGTTCAGTTCTCGTCTCGGGCACGCTGTTCTTTCTCTGTGTGTGGCATCTGTTTACAGGACTGGCTGATTTGCCGTGATATAGCCTTAGTTGCTGGCTCGGCGTAAAACACCAAATAAAAAAAAGCCTTCGTAAAGGCTTTAATTGACCAGCTCAGTACAGTGATCAATCTAAAAGTAGCTATTTACCAAACATGTAGTGTTCATATGAAAAGGAAGCTTTTTTTAGATGTGAAACTTCTTAAAATTAAAAAAATTGTCCACCCCTCTGTTCCAAATTCTGTTCATTGGACAAATCCAATTACTTTTTTGTAATATTTAGCTTCTTGTGTGATCCTTTTAATGTACGCAATAGCAGCTTGTACTTGATGTCCCGACATGAATATGGACCCCTCTTGTTGGCTGCTTAGCTCAACGACACGGGGCAAGTGGTTGTGACTATTCCTGTCTCGGAGCTGCGACTGCCGGTGGAGAGCGTGTGGTTCCCGAATGGTGGCAGGTTGCATCTGGAGGCCGCTGTCACGGAGTTCGCTTCGGGTAAAGTCGCTCGAGCTCGGGACACGTCGGTCGTCTTCGCCGAGTCGCTGCACGTGATCAAGTTCACGCGCTCCATGCGTCACTTCCGCCCGGGACTAACATACAGCCTACGCGTAAGACTGTGCTTTCTTAAAGGCAACTGTAGCAGCTTGAAAATGTAGCACAAATCCATTCACGGACAAAATAACTCACACACACACACACACACACACTGTAATAGGACGAACGCACACACACACTTACCTTGCATACGCACGACGCATATTACACACATACACCACACTCGACGAGCCCCCGTAGGTAAGGATGGAGGTGAAGAGATTTCTAGTTGATTTTTGGAAGATGAAGAACTCGCTGCTCTCTTTTTTATCTGGCCCTAACCATCTTGTTTCTTCTTCCTTTTTACGTCATTCTTTTTCCAAAATTACGACGAACAAATGACGCACACAAGACGTCAAACACAAGACACCATTCACACACGACACAATACAAGACCTAACCCTAACTCATCACACACACACACACACACACACACACACACACACACACACACACACACACACACACACACACAGCAATGTCTTCAGTTAAGAAATAAAAATTACGTGTCATTAATTTCAAAAGATAAATTTGATTGGTCGGTACATTTGCTTCCAGACTGGCTACTTGTCTAATTCCTGTTGTTCCATTTATATTATCTGGTTGTCCTGACAACGGCACTAGTTTACAGTTATTGTATAGCGGTTATCTGTTACTGCGGAACTTACCTTGAGTTAATGCGATGTTTATCCATAACTTCCTTCAGGTCGATGTAATCAAAGCCAATGGTGAAGCCAGCAGTAACCTCGCCTTACTTGTCACATGCGAAGGAGAGACAGAAGACAAAGCACATCCGTTATCACCTCTGACGTCACCGAATGAAAACAACGTTTACTGGACCGACAGCAGCGGTCATCTTGTCGTCGACTACTTCATTGCTTCCGACATCAATCGTCTTCTTTTCAAAGTGAGCCGAAAGGACAGTCAATGGTTGACGGACAAAAGTTTTTCTCTTTTTTTTTATTTCTTTTTTCGAGAGTTAGGAGACACTTCTTAAATCCAAGAATAAAGATTGACTTATTTCATCTCCCAGTACAGAAAAAGATTTTTACAGTTTATTTTTTCCCCCGCAGTCTCTAAGTCACGCACCTAATTCCGTTTGGGGATGATATTCAATGATGGCATGCGACTTACGCTATTTTTTTTTAAATCAGTCGGTTCCTCCTGTCATGTACATTTACCGACATTTTTTACATCTTACGTGTTGTCTCCTGTTGTCTCCTACTCTATCCTACTGTCGCCTATTTTTTCACATACTGTTAGCAATTGTGTCACGTTGTCACCTTCTTGGAGCTACTGTCGTCTACTGTTACCTACTGTCACCTACTTTCGCATCCGTTACCTGTTGTCGTCTATTGTCAACGACACTCATCTACAGTCCCCCCCCCCCACCGTCGCACGATGTTAACTAATCTCACCCATTGTCACTGTCGCAGGTTACAGTCCAAGGAGAGAAGGGTGACCCAAACCTGTCAACAACAGTCCGTTTTGGCGCCCTGCCCTTCAAGTCGCCTTCTGGAACATTCTTACAGGTGACCGCGGAACCTACCTTGGCTGTAAGTAGTGAACTGTAACTTTAGCACGAATACATCTTACTTAGGAGCGGAAGGTAGACACATGAACGTTAATATGTGAGTTTGAATGCTAGTTATAAGAAAAATTGTTATTGTTAGGATACTACATCAAAAAAGAAAAGACGAGGACAGGTATAAAAAAATCAATGAGAGGGAAAATAAAGCATGAGGGTTTGTGAAACGGAGGGAAGTAAAAGTGGAGAAAAAGGACAAAAAAATGTGGGAGAATACACAGACAGCGACGTGTGATGAGTTAGAACAGAACAGATTTTATTGATCAGGCCATTCGGTCCATTTCAAAAGGTGAATAGTTTAAAAGTATTTTCAGGTATTATGCATAGCTACAAACTCATACATAGCTACAAACTCATACATAGCTACAAACTCTCCTACACAGCTACAAACTCTTATACATAGATACAAACACACATACATAGCTACAAACTCTTATACATAGATGCAAACTCTCATACACAGCTACAAACTCTCCTACACAGCTACAAACTCTTATACATAGATGCAAACTCTCATACATAGCTACAAACTCTTATACATAGATACAAACGCTCATACACAGCTACAAACTCTTATACATAGATAAAAACTCTCCTACATAGCTACAAACTATTACACATAGATACAAACTCTCATACACAGCTACAAACTCTTATACATAGATACAAACTCTCATACATAGCTACAAACTCTTATACATAGCTACAAACTCGTACACACAGCTACAAACTCTCATACATAGCTACAAACTCTTATACGTAGATACAAACTCTCCTACACAGCTACAAACTCTTATACATAGATACAAACTCTCATACACAGCTACAAACTCTCATACATAGCTACAACCTGTTGACAATTACATCGACAGCTCTGTCTCACAATTCAGTAATACAATACTCTCATTCAAAAAAAAAAAGCTCCATTATAATTTGAATTGCCTTAAAAACAAATAACGATAAGTAAAACAGAATTTTGACGTTTGTGTTGCTAAGATAGAACAACTAGATGGCCATCTATGGAACTTAATCGATGTGAATTTCTCTCGAATGCTATTGTATGCTGGACAAATAAAAAGGAAATGTAATTCTGTCTCTTAAATATCGGGACAGATTGGGCAGTTACGATCCCTACCTACGGGGTTACCATGTCTTAGAGGCATGCGATTTTATGGGTGAGACGTCTAATCTAAATTTAGTCAGGATGCTTCAAACACCAGCATTCGATGAGCTAAATAAATGTACACTGACTGAGAAAGAAGATTTAAAAGATCGATACAATTCAAAATGTTCTTTAGGCATAATTTCCGCTGGCCAATCTTGTAGATAACAATCCTAAAGCCTCTTTTTTTGAAAAGCAAAACTCAAATTGTGTCTCCAACCCTTTGGCTCTGCCAGACATGTCCAAACCCATAACGAAATAACAGAAAACACTCTGAAGAGGCCCTCATCATTTTGCTTTGATTATGGGGATGTAATAACATATTATAGGCTTCGTTAGGTAATCTACTTCCAGGCATGCATAAGTAACCAATACTTACTAGTTTTTACAAATATGTTGATGTATAAGGGGTATCTTCACGTCTCACCATAAGCTAATCTGTTGGGAGTTTGTACTGGGATTCGTAGGAAACGTTTTAGAGCAAAAAGATGAAATATTTTCAATATGATTCAAAGTAGTTATTGGGCCCCATACTTCCAGAGCCACCGAGAGCTAGCACGGGCCCCAGGACAGACGACTTTCCAGGCCCCTTGTAATTGTAATAGTAAATTATTTCCCCAAAATATAATAATATTTTTTAAATTCGATTGTCAATATCCATATTTCATTAAGTAACGAAATATACTGTACATCACTACTTGAACATAGAATTGTTTACACGTGAGTGGTTAGTAAATGAGGAGAGATGATGACCAAGGCCGGGCCTCCTTCACAGTCGCCGGCCCGGGTACACCAGACCCCCTGCCCCCCCCCCCACTCTCGTCAGGCCTGCATACTTCAGCGACATGCCATTATGCGTTGAATCTGCACATCAAACAGTTTAAAAAATACATCTGGGGAGTGTTCACATACCCTCCCAAGCAACCTAAGTATTGCACTTAGTCCCCCTTTTTTTGCTTTACTAGCCATCTCATTTAGAGTGTAAGAACAAACAGACGAGTGGATAAATAGAAACCAAGATATTTGCACAACAATAGATAAGACCTGATCATCATACAACCATTTCTCATTACGAAATAAAACAATATTAGATTTATTTAAAGTAATTACACTCCTGTTAGGAGTTGAAAGTAGAGAGTTTCATAAGAAAGGACATTGCTACTCGTCCTTTTTTTCTCTCTCTCATCTTTATCAGCATCAGAAAATGTCACAACTCGGTGCAGGTGATTACATTACAGTTACCGCCCATTATACGTCTTCAAGTGACCTACACGTCCTCAACTTATTGGTAAGTAATAGTGTGTGTGTGTGTGTGTGTGTGTGCGCGCGCGTGTGTGTGCGTGTACATTTGCTTTATTGTGTTTGTGTATCTGATGGGGGGGGGTATGTGCTTGTATGTGTGCTTGTGTATTTGTGTGTTTGTGTGTTTGTTTGCTTGTGTGTGGGACGTGTGTGTTTGTGTGTTTCGTTGTGTCAATCTCCTTGAACCCATCTTCGGTGATGTGGATAGGCATTATTATCATTCATTTTATTTTCGCGCCTACGTACAAGATAGTCCTAGTTCGACTTCAGACCTCACCCTCTGTTCCCATGCCCCCCTGTTGAAGGTGCTGAGCCGAGGTCACGTGGTGTGGCAGACTCGCACACACATCCTCGGAGCCAACTCGACCTACTTCTACTTCCCCGTCACACGCCGCATGTTGCCTGCCGCCCGCATCCTCGTCTTCAGCATCCTGGGGCAAGAGCGCGATTCAGAGGTCGTTTCCGACTCCGTTTGGGTCGACCTGAAGAAGGACTGTTACGGGGAGGTCAGTGAGTGTAGTGGTCGAATTTCAGTAGAAATGACATCGTCTTCTGCGCAGATTTGTATGAGTTGTCTTTTCACTCTCTTTCACTCTTTCTCTCTCTCTCACACACACGCACTTGAAAAGTCTATTGGCGTTTGAGACCTTTCACAGCTTGTTTGGTCGACAGGTCACACTGGGACTCTCAGAAGACAGCCCTCCCCTCTTCCGACCCGGCGACGTCTGCGCGCTCACCGTCACCGGACTTCCGCACATGCGCGTGGGCGTGCTGGCTGTGGACATGTCTGTCTACCATCTGAGTCAGAAGACTTTCACGCGGTCTTCCGTGCGTTTGTCATTTCCTTTCTACCTCACTCGCAGCCCCCGCCCTCTCCTCTCTCCCTTTTCCCCCCACCCACCTTTTTTTCATCTGTCTTCTAGTTTCCTTTTTCTGCTTAATAGAATGTATCATTATTGTTTTTCATTTTCATTGTTCTTATTTTTTCGAATTGAAGCAGACAGTAGCTTAAAGTGAGCAACTGCAAAATGTTTAAATTTTCAAAATTTTAAAATTTTAAAGAATTTTTTTCTACATGTCTCTGTACACCATCACATAAAAATCTCAGCCCAGAAGCAACTAAAGGGTTTCGTTATTTTCCAGTCAACTATTCTTTGTAGCAGCACAAACGTAGTTTTTATTGTTGTTGTTGATAAAGTTTGCTGGGATGTTACCTTGGGAAACGGGATTACATTGCGAAGGGGTAAACCTGTGGTTTGTTCGTGTTCTGTTACCGTGTGTTTACTGTCATCTCAGGTGTTTGACGAGCTGCTGAAGCATGATCAAGGCTGTGGGTACGGTGGTGGAGACAGCTCTGCTTCTGTGTTCCAGGTCAGTGACTTGCTGCAGTGTCTCGCTCTCCTTTGTCGCCGGCTGATCGAGGACTTCTTTGAAAACTCTAGCTCTAGCTCTGGCTCTAACTCTAGCTCTAGCTCTTGGCCTAGTGTGCGAAATTCAGTAGGCATTTTGGCCGAGTGCTGTGTGTTATGCAGTTATCACACAGTGACCTGGTCCCAATTTTCGACAGTAAAATGGAGGTAGGATAGGAGAGTTCCTGTGTATAAAGAGGTTTCCATTGTTACATTTTGGGGCGCACGATAGTTTAGTGGTTAAAACACTGCAGGGAGCAACTCAGGGTTCAGATCTCGTCTTGGGACACTCTGTATGTGACACCTGTCCGCAGGGCTGGGCGTCGGGGTTTTTCTCCAGGTACTCCGGTTTCCTCCCCCTTCCCTCCCCCCTCTAGTGCGAAATCACCTGGCACTTATGAAAAAAAATGAAATTAAAAAAAAATTATCGACGGATTAGCAAAAATACTAAAGTCAAGATTGCCCCAGAAGCCGTCTTTTTAAATTACATTTTAGCGGATGCATTTAATTATTCGATAATAAATTGTATATATTAACATTCCTTACTGTGAATTGCAATGACTTCAGGTATGTAGCAGGCATTTCACAGGTGTCATCGGATGCTGTCAATACTCAAAATGCGTTATAGTAAAAACTCAATAACAACATGGTGTAGGTACTACATCTGTTGATACAACTGTGTTACATTCAAGATATAGTTATTAAGTACAGTAGAGACTTCAAGCATGCTGCCTTACTCATGGGACTGAAGATATAAATCAGTGGCATATATTTCCTAGGGTAAACTCGTCTTAGCTACGGAGACGAGAAGTTTCTTCTTGATTTCTCAATTTCTCCAAAGACTTACCATCGCTTCATGAATATGGCCGCGTGAAGAGCAACTCCGTGGATAGTTATGTACTTTCTCTTGGTCTAATAAGGGCTTCATTGTGTTAATGTTTTGGTTTAGAGTGTATAAACTTTACTGTATGACTGAAATTGTAATAATAGTACAAATAAACTGCTAGTATTTCTTAGTGCGTGTATAGAGTTGTATCCTGTTCGTGGCAGCGATCTGCGCGCCTTTTTAATGAGAGGTAATGGGGCCAGTTGCACAACACATTTCTAATTTTAAACACGTTTAGGCCGTAAATCTTTTTAGATAATCAGTTTAAAGTGCACACCACAATTTAAGAATTTTTAAAACTAAAACTGCTTTAAGTCAGATAAAGTTGATTAAGCCTGACTTTCCGTCCTGTCAGTAAAATTTTTTGGTATGTTTTTTCTGCAATGCATCAAAATGGCAGAGAAGAGATTTTGTTTCTTTAGAACAGTTTTAAGGTTTAGAAACGTGTTGTGCAACTAGCCCCATAACTGTGTCAGACATATACTGAAAATAACTGTCGTGTGCTCCTTAACCTACACTGACCCTCTCACACGTTGAACCTTCAATTACACCATGGACTATGTTAGACTGCAACTGGATATTGTACTACTTCTAAAGATATATTTTACAAAAGAATATCCCCAAAACGTTTCTTTCTTTCTTTCTTTTTTTGTGTGCAAATATCAGATTGATTTTATGGTTTGGAATGCAGCTAGCGTAATCGCTTGAAACTTGAAAATGATTGTGTATTTTGACACAAGAAATTCATTGTATAGTTTGGAACATATAATTGCTTGCATACCTTGAACCACGGATCTTGAAGTGTGTTATCGGAACACAGAATTGATGGGATAGTTTCAAACATAGAACTGATTGTTCGCTTCGAAAAGTGAATAGGAGTGTGTTCCACATGTTAGGTCCTATAAGTCAGAGATAGGTACTGTGGCAGAGTGCTCTCTAAACAATGTAATGCGAGTCTTAGGCAGAAATAAGATAACGCGGTCTTTCCAGGTCTTTCGAGAAGCGCAGGTGTGTGGATGGTGAGTAAACATCGAGCACTGAGCTGTACTAGTGGGGAGAGGTTGGACTATCAGAGACATGAGAGTTTATGATCTACTTAAGTGTTAACAGGGAGACGGCCGGTAGTGTGCTTGTTTGTGTGACATGTAGAGGAGAAAACTGTAGTCTCTTCCTTTATGAAGCGTGTGCGTGTGTCCTTCTTTAGAGTGCGCCCGCGTGTGTGTGTGTGTGCGTGCGCGCGCGCGTATATTATTGTGTGTGTGTGTGTGTGTGTGTGAGAGAGAGAGAGAGATGGATAGAGAACGTGCGTATGCGCACGCGTCATACCGAACTTCAGCTCGTGTTCACGGTGTCCACAGAACGCCGGGCTGGCGGTTATGACCAACGCTGGACTGTCCACCAATGGTCGAGCTGGAGGGGTCTGCAGCGCTAAAGCTGTTCGTCGACGGCGACGCCAAGGTAGTCATCATTGTTTTACTCACACACACACACACACACACACACACACACACACACACACACACACACACACACACACATTTTCTATGAATAAAGGTGTTTAGGCTGAGGCTGGAATGACGATCCCTGGCTAACACTGTTTAGCCACAGCTGTGGATCCTATACAAAACGGAGACCTGTAGATCATCAAGCGTCTTCCCTGATTGAAACTGTTTATGTCCATAGCTACCCCTGAGGTGGCACGCATCATGTTGCCCGCTTATACCTTGCTCATGATTAAGACTAGTACTGGACTTACTTCTTGCCCACAGAGTAGTAATGTTAACATGCAACGGAACGAAACAAGGGGGCTTTCTTCCTTCCTTGACACGGTGAGCCACTCACAGCTCACTTCGACCACTACGCTCTTGCCCATCGTGTGTTTCTCTCATAAAAGAGTAACCCAAGTTATTTAAAGCAAGATTGAGAGCATGCATCCTCCTCTCTCACTGTCTGCCTTGTCTGGTTGTGCAGCTAGCCCCTTGAACGACGTGTGCTGTACAGAAGGTTTCAAGATGGAGCTGACCGATGCCAGACTCTGTTACGCTGCTGCTAAGGAAGTCAAGAGGTTAACTGGACTGAGTGAGTGCGCTCAGTACTTTTTTCGCTGTTGCCTTGACCGGAACAGAACGGATGTCTACAGCAACAGTACACGTGGCAGTAAGTATGAACACCAAAGCAACCTCCCCGCAAGTGACCCGAGCTTTAATAATGGGCTCACGTGAATGATTATTAATTTTTAGTTAGCATAACGGCTGCTGAAACGGATCACATATTTAAAATTTTTTTCAATCGTTGAAACCAGTTATTTCCCTTACCTTAGGAGGTCTGGTGTTGCACCGGTAAAGAGTTTGTGTCAAAAACAATGAGATTTGTTTGTGGGGGGTTCTCTCCTCTCTGACTTCCCTAATTTTCTCTAGATGTAGGACATTTTTATAAGGACCGACTACTTCCTTGTGATCTGGCTTCAGATCCTGGTTCGGCGTAAAGCATTTACAATCATTCAACTTTATTTCAACCATCCTCCTCTCTCTCTCGTTATCTCTCTTACTTTCTGTCTGTCTGTCTGTCTGTCTGTCTGTCTGTCTGTCTGTCTGTTTTTCCCCTGTCTTTTTTCCTCTTTTCACATCTAGGGTGATAAGGTTAAATAAGTATCTGTATATTTGTATGGTTGTCCACTGCTTCGTTAAAATGCCCTAATTGCAATTGTGAAGAGACTGAGTTACATTGTGTGTTCGTGTGTCAAAATACAAAGATCTACGACAGATGTACATTCCTGAAAAATTATATAAGTATCCTTCTCAGTTTCGTTTATCTATTTTATTTGCAAGCAATTGTTTAAAATTAATCCAAAATGTTGCCTACTAGATGTGTAAAGCACTACAGATTAGGGAGAACAAATAACTTGCAAACTACTGATATTGTTAAATAACACATTTATGGATTAGTAATGTTAATGAAGTAAGGACATTGTATTTATGTATTTTAAACTTTCATTTCGATTCCCCCCTACACCTACTCCCCCAGCATCGGTTATGGCACGAGCCTACTGAAATAAAGAAATTGTCATTGTATGATTGTCTGTAAACTTGTATGCGCGAAGGTTACTTCAGGAATTCCGGGTAGTATTTGGCAAGGTGTTGGTGTGTCTGTTTGAGGAATTCAGGGTAGCAGAGGAGAGCTGAGCAGCTCGCTTGAGGTGTCATTGGGCTACGATGGTCAACCTGCTCCAGATGACAGCATCCCCCTCCGCTCCAACTTCCCAGAAAGCTGGCTGTTTGATGACTATACTCTTGGGTGAGAAGCACACCATTTCTTATTTTGTTTGCATGTCTGTTTGTCTTTCTTTCTGAATTTACCTGTCTATATCTGTCTGTCTGTGTCTCTGTGAGATGGGATGGTGGTGGTGATTGTGTGTGTGTGTGTGATACTAGACCGAGCACATGGCACTACTGCTGACCAGCTTTCAGTGTTGACCCTTTTTATTCGCAGACCGAGCGGGAGACTAGATGTGGATTTTGCTTTGCCACACTCCGTCACTACCTGGGTCTTCCAGGCCCTGGGCGTGTCCAGCGAGAGCGGCCTGTGTGTAGCCCCGCCCACTAACCTTACGACCTTCACCACCTTCTTCCTGCACGTGGACCTCCCCTACTCCGCGGTGCGCCTGGAGCAGCTGGAGGTGCGCGTCACCGTCTACAACTACCTGCCTCGCCTCTTAGAGGTAAGTGCACCGCAACCCACCAGCGTATAGTGTTTTACGTTAGTTTACCTCCGAGGTATCTTTGCCACCGCTTCATAGTGTTAAACATTTTAGCCGTGTGCACATCGCTTGGTAAAGAAAAATACAGTCTGCACACCGCTTGGGAAGGAAGGAAGCAGTTTATACACCGCTTAGTAGGGAAAAAAGGCAGCCTCAACACCGTTACACATCACTTGATAAGCAAGGAGACAAGACATTTGCCGCCGATTTCCTCAATTTGCCCCGGGGAAAAGACTTTCTTCATGACTTTGGCCTCGGACATGTTGTAAGATCCAGCGCCCTGTGGATACGCCCTACGACGTCTTCGAGGTGTTTTTTCAAGTGTCCTCTCCATGCCTTTACATAAAGCGCCCTCTCTATATTTTTGATCCACAGTGCCTTTATATATACATATACTATCTACAGTATCTTTTAGAAATTTTTATATCCAGGAACCTCCGGTGTTCTTAGTTCCTGCGTTCTCTAGGTGTCTTTACCATCAGCATTGTCTTGACGTCTTACCTATAGAAACTTTTAGACTGATTTATTTACAGCGCTCTCTAGAAGCTTAGTAATAGCGCCTTGTATGTGTCTTCAGTATCAGCATCCTCTCGATGTCTTTCCATACATAGTCTTCTATATGTCTTTAAATTATACCCCCCCCTAGAATGTCCCTATAGTGCCCTCTATATTTTGCTACCTATAGTGCCTATAGCGTCCTTTAGATGTTTTTACCTATATTCCCTGTAAAATTTCAATATATTGCTCTCTATATTTCTCTACCTATAACGTCTACTAGATAGATATATTTACATATAGCGTCTTCTAGATATCTTTACCTAAAGTCCCCTCTAGATAGTTTTACCTATAGGCATTGTGAAGGTCTTTACCCAGAGCGCCTTCAGGATGTCTTTACTAACGCCATCAGGGTAAGTTTTCTAGATCACTATTTCTTTACTTTAAGCTTATGTTAGACTTATTTTAAAATTGTATCTTTATCAGTAGTGCCCTCTAGATGACATGGGTTTGTTTCCAGCAGCACACACACTCGATGAACCTTTACTCATTTACTTTCCTGCGTGCTTGCATTTCTTTTCTGTTTCTACTTTACGTATTCAAAACAAATTGCATATAATCATGCTTTCAGAATTATAAATACAATGCCTTAGCTGACAGAACTGTTTGGCCGGTGGCTTGTTGGTCTGCAGGTGGACGTGTGGATGCAGAGTGTAGAGGGCATCTGCTACTCTGGCGAGCCTGGGCAGGACTCAGAGAAGTTGCAGATCAGTGTTCAGCCGCACGACGCCGCCTCTGTGTACTTTCCCATTGTACCGCTCGAGCTGGGCAAGTTCCCCATCCGGGTCTTCGCCAAGTCCAGGAAGGCCTGGGCCAAGGATGCCGTGCAGAAGATTCTCCGAGTGGAGGTTAGTATGGCTAAAGGCAGCTCACTCTTGCCAGAAGGGAAGTAGGATGATCGGGGGGTTGAGCAGAACGTGGTGGACAATTCACGATGAGGATAGGATTAGATGACAGATTTTATATGCATTTATTTATGCAAAGTGCGATGCCAGGCTCATAATACCTGTCTGATATGTTTTGTCAGGGAGAGGGTCTTGAAAAAATTCATACAGTCTCAGTGTTGCTGGACCCTACAGGAAAACGATTCTACCGAGAAAAGCGCGACAATCACACCTTTTCGCTCACCAGTAAGTGATGTCCTTGTAAAGGGCTGGCAGTAAACCCGCGCGTTTAAGCATGTGTGTATGAGAGAGAGAGTTGGGAGAAAGATAGGAAAGAGCATGGCCAAAGATAAATGTACATAGACATGTAGATAAATTACACTAAAACACCAATAACACAGAGACTAAAATTAACAGTTCTTTGAACAGTCACATTTTAAAAGTGAAAGTTGAAGAGAGCGATAGAAGAACATCAATATGCCAAGGTCCTTACAAACAAATCATCACTGTTGCAGACAAAGTCATGGCAGACGAACACAAGCAAGAAGTGGAGCTCGACCTTGACCTGCCTTCAGAAGTCATTCCAGATACAGAGAGTTGTACAGTTAGTGCCATGGGTAACATCCATCCTTTCACTACTTGTCTTTAAATATCGGTCCAGGAGAATGATTTGTTTACTAACTTCTTTCGCACTGCTAACCGAATAACTTTCTGTTTTTCTCTGTGTTTGTAGGCGATCTGCTAGGACCCACTGTGAGAGGTGTTGTTGATGGTGTGGAGGAGATTCTGCGCATGCCCACTGGCTGCGGAGAGCAGAACCTCATCTACCTGGGGCCAAACGTCTACGTCATGCGGTACCTGAAGGCCACAGGCCGCCTTTCATCAACGGCCGAGAAAAAAGCCAGAGCCTTCGTCCGGCAGGGTAAAGGGAACTATTATTAACAACCAGATAAGGGACGACAAGGACTGGTACTGTCTCTTGTCACCATCTTTATATTTATCGATGAATAGAGTTCTCTACGTTTACGACTGGCTGACTATCAAATTAGTAAACCTCACTAAATATTTATGTTTGTTACAGTATAGATCGGAAGTCTGGTGTGGATTCTTTAAATATTTAAGACGAAACTGGATTTAAGTTGAAAGGTCTAATATATTTACAAGCATTTTTGAGTGAGCAAAGGTTTGCAGGTATAATTATGCATAAAGAAATGACTGTTATCACCGTGTTACTGGCCGTCTGACATCTCACAGGGTTGATGCGTCAGATGACGTTCAGGAAGGATGATGGGTCATTCGGCACGTGGCCGCACGCGCCTTCCAGCACCTGGTCAGTACCTTTGTCGTCCATCTGTATAACATGACGGCCCCACTCCTTACTGAATTTTTTTTTTTTTTTTTTTGCCTGCGACCACAGTGGGCCCACCAACCTTTCTTCCTTTCCACCTTTATTAACGTTCTTCTTCATCCTTCTTCGCCATTCGTCTCGAAGAATTATTGTGGTGTCATCATCTGAGCTGACGATTAGGCGTTTATAACCACAGTATTGTTTCGTCTTTCATTTATTATCACCATACAAATCCATCTTTCTTGAGATTACCTTCTGTTATATTAGAAGCCCCCTTGTTATGTTACATGGCATTGGTTAGATTAGATTAGCTAGATGTCTACTTACATTGAGGCCTCTGTTTCTGTCTGTTTCCCGCGATAATTATAGTTATCGCGGAGATCCTACTTATCTCATCCAACCAACTCCATGTAACATATCATGTACTTTAATTTCATGTAGTTATATGGTTCATGTTTATCGTTATGAGATTGCCTTTACCCCTTTTGTGTAATCATGACACCAATTGCAGGATGAGCCCACTGAGACTTCTGTTCATTTAAATACCTTTAGCTGCTCTCTATTTCATCAAATATTTTGCGTTTCTTTAAAGTCCCTATACATCTTACAAAAATGCCGTATGATGCCTCGTGTTTCTTAATTGTCTTGTCTCTGTTAAAATTAACTCTAGTTGTCTAGATGTTCCGTTTTTAATTGACATTAACTTACTACCCTACCGATGACCTATTGTTTTTTCTAACTGACAGGCTAACGGCGTTTGCGATGAAGGTGCTGTGCCAGACGAGCCACTTCGTCGAGGTCGACATCAACGCCACCTGCTCCAGCCTCAACTGGCTGCGCACGCGCCAAAACACAGACGGGTCGTTTGTTGAGGACGTGTGGGTGACTCACCGTGAGATGCTGGTGAAGGGCTGACTTTCGCAAAATTTAGTTTCGCACTCTTACATTTTTTTTTTCTTGCACATGGTGACATCCCTTTGCGTGCTTTGAGTTTATGTGAGAGGCGCTAGGATGTACGGGCTGCCACATGCAGCTGCTGCTCCCATCAACATCTGGGCGTTGCTGGACAAGGGGGGGGGGAGTGGTGGTTAATAAAACAAAATGGCGCCATCTTTAAGAATTTTATAGATCGTTATTTCACGAACGAAGTTTACATCTCAATTGGGGTCTTTCTCCTGAGCGCACGAGCACAGATATACTAAAATACACACATTCACACATGCACGCACACACACACACACTGACATCAGAGTTTTTACCTTGTGTCCTTCAATAACCGCTATAGACGCCCGGATTTTTTTTTTTTTTTTTTTTTTGCAAAAGTACATCTTTCTTTTGTACACGCATGCACACCCCTCCTCTCTTTGTTTCACACACACACACACACACACACACACACACACACACACACAAACACACACACACACACACTTCGTAGGTTTTCTTTCGAACTGCGATTTTACATTTCAGTAGGCATATCTTTTCAGTTATCTTCAATATTGCCATGTTTTAATAATCTACAATATTATCGTCCTCCAATAATTTTCTATCGGATAAAAACACGTGTTAGGACTCTGTGTATGTAAGAAGGTTGTGTGTGCAGGTGACACGTGTAATTTCTGTGTCCTGTGTTGTGTTCCCTCAGAATAAACTTAAGTATCCTTTGCTTTTCTAGGGTGGGGTCAACGGCGACATCTCAGTCACAGCCTTTGTCTTGATTGCCATGCTGGAGTGTCCGTGTCCTGATCAGGTAAATATTAACTCGGGTGTCGAGTGCAAACTCATAATAATCCGCATCCTCTGCCCCGAACCTGTATGTAGACGATAGTCTCATCTTTTCACATATTTGGTCATATCTGTCAGGTGAGATCCCCAATGGTTGACAGTGCAGTAAGGTATCTGGAACATCACTTGGAGAGGAGGTACAGACCACTGACCACTGCCATTACAGCATACGCCCTGGCACTGGCAGGTAGCACCAGGGCCAAAGACTTCAACACCAAGTTACTGGACATGGCCCTCGTCACGCCACAAGGTACATTCTTAACGATGCTGACGATAATACTATTTGTGTCACGAAAATTCCTAGCATCACATAATTAGGTCGACAGAAAGAAAAAGTGATTTCGCTGAAAATTCTCAGCCCTGTGATCTCTGTCCCCTCCCCCCCCCCAACAACCCCACAACCGTTGCACTTGAAAGTAACAAAGACCCCACAGGTGTCACGTGATGTTCCTGTCGTTCCTCCCGCAGGTCTGAAGTACTGGGGCTTTGCCACTGACGACGACTTCGAGGGGGAGCAGGACAAGCCGTACTGGTACGTCAAGAAGCCCGGCGCCCTCGCCGTCGAGACGACGGCCTACGCGCTACTCACGCAGCTGACGCTCAACGACGTGACGGCCAGCAACCCCATCGTCTCCTGGCTCCTGCAGCAGCGCGAGGAGCACGGCTCCTTCGTCTCCACGCAGGTAGGTGGGTCTGGTGACGTGTGTAGGTGGCTGAACCAGGTGGCGTGTACAGGTGGTGGATACAGGTGACCCATATAATCTACAGTTGACCAAAGTGGTGTGTACAAAGTGGGTGAGACAGATGGGTTGTACAGATAGAGGAACCGGCTCTTTGAAGGGTATGAAAATTCCACGCATGTCACCGCAGAAAATACCCTAAAGCAGCTTGGTACTATGAATATGCTTTAGCTGGGAAAGGTATTTGACTCAGATAAGTGTTTTTTCTAGGAAACTCACCCATAATAGTCAACTAACGCATAGATTTCTTTTACTTTAACAGTTAAATAAACCTTTATTTATTTATTTATTTATTTATTCTCTTGGTTTAATTTACTTTTTCATTTAGTCAAATAGAAAAGAACTTCTGCTTATTTATTTTTTATATAATTTAAATATTTTTGTAGATTATTAGCTACTTTTTATTATTTAACTCTTTAGTTTTTTTTTTCTTGCTTGTGCATTTTCAGCTACTACTTTATTTATATACTTATTAGCTTTTATTGAATATTAATTTAAAGTCTTTGACTGTATTATCATTCAGTAAATTTTATTTATTTACTATTTTATTTATTTATTTATTTCTTACAGGACACTGTGATCGCCCTGCAGGCTCTGTCAGAGTACAGCATCAAGTCGTTTTCCGCCGTGTTAGACATGACCTGTCACCTGCGCTCTGAGGTAGACGAGAAATTTCAGAAAACATTTTCCTTGACCCGGGAGGACGCCTTAGTTCTCAAGTCAGTGCCGGAGGTACGTCAGGGAACCGCCAGTTGATGAGTGAGTGGGGTGCAGGGTACTAGTCAATCCACCTGACCGTCTTCAGTCCGTTTGGCAGACGCACATCATAATACCTACAACGACATAAATACTCGTTTCAAATAATTTCAACATCAGCAACTGTCAACGGCAACAAGAGAAGGCTCAAACCATAATTTCTATTCCATACATTTATACTCTGAGAAAAAAAAATAGGTAAGAAGGATGATTTATTTGCGTGTCCCGAAATTTCTATATCCAATGTCGGCTTCATACAAGGGTGTGACAGAAGTATTTGTTTGCTCATCCTACTGTGTCTACAGGTACCAACTGGTGGCAAGCTGCACTTCGAGGCCTCGGGGACAGGTGTCGGTGTGATGCATGTGGATGTCCGCTTTAATGTTCCGCACGATGACCAGGTGTGTCGCTTTGAGCTGTTTATTGTCAGCCGCCAGCTGTCCAGCATGCTGCAGCAATTCTTCTGGCAACATAAACAGTGAGTGCGGGTCCCCCGTGTTTAGTTTGCAAGTTTTTCATGTGAATATTTGCTGGATAACCGCGACCCATTGATAATTGATCGGTCTTAATTAAAGGTGCGAGAGAAGTTTTTATTTGCTTGTTTGTTTTGCTTGTTTATGTTCGGTGTGTGTGTGTGTGTGTGTGTGGTCCCCACATATTTTCGAGTGGATATCTTGGGGACCGATCCCGGTGCCTGGCGGAGCGTGTCCCATTATAGTAGATCACGTGGAAGTGTTACCCAGCAGAGAATATCAATCTTGTCTTCATTTATTAAGTAAGCCTATAAACTAACAAGGGAGGCAATTTAACGCCAGGTAAAATAGTTGCAGCCAGGAAGGGAGAAGTATTGTTATCATTGCCATCTTGTTGTAGTCACCAGCGATGTGAGCCGTGCTCACAAGACTGCGATGGCGATGAGGCTGACGACACGGAGGTGGAACAGGTCACCTTCCCCGCCATTATTCCTCGCATCAGAGACAAGCTGAGGCTCAACGCCACCGACGAGAGAGGGCGCCACGGAGCGAACCCGTCACCTGGGGGAAGCACTCTCCCACCCAAACAACCCAACCACACGAGCGGCAGCGCCATCTCGCGGGTCGGCTACCATACTATCTCCCGCTCGCGCATCGGTCGACCCCGCAGGTCCGCCATCATCGCCTCCAGTGCACGGGTCCTGTGCATGGAGGTATGTGTCAGGTGGGTGCCAGGTGCAAATGTCCTGCCAGGTAAGAGATGTGAGACAGGTTAGTAGCGTTTGTCAGAAGAGAAGTGTATAGCAGGAAAAAAAGTCTAAGTGCGAGAAGTAATTTCATATGACATGCATGTCGGGAGTGTAAGTGTGTGTGTGTGTGTGTGGGTGTGTGTGTGTGTTTCGACTGAGACAAAGCGGGAGATAAATAAACGCTGCTTTTGTCTAATAAGTATTGTGTGTCAGGTGCGCAGTGTGTGGTTTAAAGGTGAGAAGCATGGGTCAGATAAAAGGTGTTTAAGAGAAGGGAAAGGTGAGTGACTATTGTAAACTATGGTGAATGTGCGTCTATACGTGTTCTGTACTCAAAAGCTCTCACGTATTATGTCACAGGGGTGACCAGACACTTAATCCCCGACACTTAATCCCCTAGACATTGAATCCCCAGACACTTAATCCTCAAAAATGCCCCCAATGTTATAAATGTTGAAGTTAAGTATTATTTTAATTGTCAAACTTAGTTTGATGTTTACATGAAAATAATTATTTGAATTTGAATTAAATTTTTCATTTACTTCATAATTAAATTTTTCATTCACTTCATAATTTCTTGAGTTGAAATTTCATTTGAGGATTAAGTGTCTGGGTATTAAATGTCTAGGGGATTAAGTGTCCGGGACTAAGTGTTGGGGATTAAGTGTCTGGGATTCTGTCACAGGTACAAAGGAGTCCGCGAGACTGGAATGTCAGTTCTAGATGTCGGCTTATTCACAGGTTACCAGCCAATCATAGACGACCTGGAGAAGGTAAGTCACCGTTAATCAAGTTTGTGTGACCTCACTATTGACAAATTATTTGGTGCTGTTCAATAATATGCTTGCACTACATTTTTTTATCATATTATAAAATATATTATTAATTTATTCGTTATTATTTATTTGTTTTGAGTGACTAAAGACAAGGAGACAAAGACAACTGTAAATCATAGAAACAAGCATTTGCCTTTGTTTGTCTTAGGCTCGAGTAGTGTGGAGAAAGTTTGAGGAACCATAAAAAAATTGTTTAATTTATTTTTTGTTTGTTTCGCTTGCAGCTGAAGGCAAAGGGAAAGATCGACCATTATGAGATATCACAGCGCTCTGTCATCTTCTACCTGAGTGAGGTACGTCATCACGCGTGCTGGGGTGGTCGCAGTCGTTGACGGAGCGGCTGGTGTTGGTTGGTGTGGAGAAGGAATAATGCTTCTTGGGAACTGATAAATCTATTATTTTAAAGGCATGAGGGTTTCTTTCCCCAAACGATTAGAAGACAGACTTCAGAAGGATACTGCACTTAATAATGGTGCGTGCGATATCGCCCTGTTAGTACGGTATTCCTGGCAGACTGATAGCATGTCAAGTCACGTGACATGACAACATCCTTTCTGTTGCTTGTAAATTGATAACCAGGTGGTTTACTGTCGCAGCGGCTTTCTTCTAAATCTAGTGCGATTGTTAGAATTGAACACAGCGAAAGTTTTGAGGCTAATTAAACAAAATAATTTATTGTTTACCTACAGATTTCCCACTTGACAAAGCAGTGTGTGAAGTTTCGTGCTAAGCAAAATCATGTAGTGGAAAACCTACAGCCAGCGAAAGTTCAAGTTTACGACTACTACAATCCTGGTAAGAACTTGTCGGGGTTTCGTGACGAAATAAGAACTCTCCTGTCCTGCGACGACGACGACGACGACGATGACGATGATGATGATGATGTCTACAATACCCAGCAGACGTTCAAATCTTCACCGTCAACACTAAAGACAGACAGCAGTCGTGTTACCTTTAGATACACACCTTGATATTAAGTAGTGCGTACGGGTATATAGAATCATCATCATCGTCATCATTGTCATCATCATTGTCTACAACGTCCTGCTGGGTGTCTTGGCAATGTTGATGTCCCACTAACTTCATTTGCAGATGAACGGTGTGCACGTTTCTACAAGTCCGAGAACGCCAGCGGCAGTCTGGCCAACTTCTGTGACGACCAGAAGCGCATCTGCCAGTGTCTGGAGGGTCAGAATCCTATTTTCCACTTTCTATTTTCGGTTTTTTTTTTCTCAATAATCTGTTTCAACATTCACCGTGTTGTTCTCTATTAGTTTGGTTGCTCCATTTGCTTCTATGTCTCCAACTTAAGTTAAAAAGAATTTGTATAGCTCACTTTCTTTTCAGCTACATTCATCCCAGTCTCTCTGTATGTCTGAGCTTTTCTTGTCTTATGAGATCCTATATATATATATATATCATTTTTTCTAATATTCTCAGTTCCTGTTTTAAAAGCTGTTATTTAACAATATTTCTATTGGTTTGTCTGTCCGAAAATGCATGTATACTTGACTTGGCTGTAAGAGGAAGAGAGAGAGAGGGAGCATGAGGTTGGGAAATGGAGAACGGGGATTTGAGCGGTGAAAATGAAATATGAAAAATGAAAAGATACTGACAGGTAAATCAATTTTGTGTCCCATGTACTTTCCTTTAAGGTCGCTGCGGTAATTGCGAAGACACCTGGCAAGATAAAGACTGGCAGGACTATTTCAACTTTGCTTGCAACAATGCTACCAACGGTGAGATGGCGCAAAACAGAAGCGAAGAACTCTCCACCATGGTCCATGTTAAAATTTCTATTAATATGTGACACACACACACACACACACACACACACACACGTATTATCGTTTTCTAATATAAATGCCGAATTTTACATGCATACCATCTTAGCTCTCAATCTTGGAACATTTTATTTGTCGTATATGAGTTATTAGGAAGCCAAATACCCGAATCCTTACAGTATCGGCGTCAGGGTCACAGATGCACGCACCTGCCGGCTTGATACGTGTAGAGCACCATAGTTTCCGCAGTTGACTCACCTGTGGAATGGGTGACTCACTCTTTGACAAAGAATGAAGGTAAGACAGCAAGGGAGAGGAGAGGTGGCCGTCGTTTTCTTAAAAATGCTGGGCCCGAGAATACTGTGGTTTCTGACAACTCCTACCACTCTTTTTCGCATCTTGTCAGTAAGATCTTTTTGTTTCGAAAGATAGATGTTCCTTAACCGTATTTAGGTCGTTAGGGTCGGGCTGACCTGTTAGAGATATAGTTTTCTCGGGTACCAGCATTTCATTTCGGGCCTCCTCATCTCATCTCTTTCTATAAATAACCTTCACCAACCTCAGTAGAGTCAGGAACCCATTCTTGACATCTGGATCAAGCGTCCACAAATTACTCCAACTCTACCAGATAAAAGAACTCACACATGAGCTCAAACTATGCAGACGAAGCTTTGGGGGACTGGGAGAGGCCAGATGGCCAGAAACTGATGAAAGCATCAAGCTTTAGTACAGTGTCGAGGAAGGAACCATGGAGTAGGCGTCCTTGTCTGTAGGCAATTGGTCGGATCAGTCATCAGTGGCACACTCATGTCTGCCAGGCTGATCGCATCTTTGGAAATCTTACACTGTCACCTTTATCCAAGTTTGCACTCCGACCACCATGCACGAAGAAAACGAAGTGGAAACAAATCTGTGAACAGTTGGCAAGAACCCTAAGGTGAAAAGAACCTTAAAGTAATGCCGAAGGAAGATATCCTCGTCGTGCTCGGCGACTGGAACGCCAAGATCGGGTCAACATTCATCATCAAAACATTTAGGGACAGAACTTCGGACATGCGAGTGTTTACGAGATGAAGATCAGCACCGAGGACAGCAAAGCCCTGGTCAACATCACTGCGCACGACAAAGCAGAGATCGACATGAACGTCGTACACCTCAAATAGGTGAACACCTTTACATACCTGGGTGATACACTTTCCAAAGACGGCAGCTGTGCGGCAAATATCCTCGGCAAAATCTCATTATCAACAGCAGCAATGGCCAAGTTGAACAGGATCTGGCAATCCAACAGAATACGTTTTACTGTTAAGTACAGGCTGCAGTACCCATCTTGTTGTACGCTTGTGAGACGTGAATCACCCTCGTGGGAAGCCAGGAAACCCTCTTCGTAACAGTTAAACGAACGCAAGCTAGTTTGGCTCGGTCATGTAGTCCGACATAAAATCGTTCTGCAGGACACCGTGGAAGGAGGTCGCAGACGAAATGTACTGAAGATGAACTGACTGGCAAATGTGAAGGAGTGGACTGGTCGCTCACGTAGGACCGGCATCGGCTGCCACACATGCTTATCTGGTGATCAACTAGTCCTAGTCAAGGGATGATGATGATGATGATGATGATGATGATGATGATGATGATGATGATGATGATGTCTAATTGTACACACTGCTTTATATAAATGTGTGTATCTAACGGTAACACGACTGCTGTCTGTCCTTAGTGTTGACGGTGAAGATTGTTGACCGTGATCTTGAAAAGCCAGGATTTGAACGTCTGCTGGGTGTTGTGGACACCACATTCTATCAGCGTGAGTAGCCTTTAACACTGAATGTATAGGTTTCTAAGTAATCTGTCTGAGGGTACGAGTCCTGTTACTGACACTTGCAGTATCAAAGGCATGAGAATGTTCATCAGGGCATCTTATATGTGTCGGAGAGGGCACCTGAGGACAGACCGAGGGGAGAGGGGTAACAGGATAGACCATCTTCCTCATGTCTTCGATACCATAAATATCATCTTGGTCTTATTCTGTTTTCTTTGCGTGTTTACTTTATGTGTTTTCTGTTTTCACTTTTTAAGTAGAATTCTAGAGGAATTACTACTATCTGTCTAACATCAAAATTATAAGAAAAATAATGCAGCAAAATTAAGGCAAATAAATGAGAACACACTCGCATCAACACACACACACACACACCAAGAAATTACGAGTGTATGCACACACACACACACACACACAGGTGAACCGGAGTTTAACTCCTAACTATCCCAGGAAACAGGAGAACCGGGTGTTAGTCAATAGTCTAGGGCTCACTCGGAGAAGCTCGTGATAAGAAAAGCGATGAATGTTAAACTACAATGTTAATTTGGGGATTGGTCTGTGTATCTGTTGTGTGCCACGTGACAGCGGGCCGTCAAAAGGTCAACAAAGGCGACAAGGTGGTGCTGCTGAAGAGAAACTCGTGTGTGTGTCCGCGGATGACACCGGACACCCGCTACCTGCTGATGCTGCAACCCCCCAAGCGCTTCAAAGACGTGGAGGGCAACCAGGTGTAGGTATTCTTGTCAAGTCACAGCTGTCCTGTTATGTAATCGTCTGTAGCTGCCATTCACAACTGATTTATACGACGTGGTATTCAACACATCTCATACAAACATAGCCACAGTCATCAACTGACATGATATTCACACCAAAGGTGTTAATTAATAGCATCATTTATCTAACCGTATGTCACAATGACAATGACAATGACCAGCTTTATTTTTTCCCATTGGGCAATTTGAATATGGGAATGTGCTCGAGTTCAACACTGAATGAAAAATTGAAAAAATGAGAAGGAAAAAGAAGTGGGGAAGTAACATGTATCATATAAATATATATAGATAAAAAAAAGTTTCAAGGAAATCAGGTATGCACCTACAACATCACACACGCACACACACACACGCACGCACGCACGCACGCACACACACACACACACACACACACACACACACACACACACACCACTGACAGCTCATCTAAGATTGAGCAGCTGGATTGCAGATGGCACAAATGATTTCAGGTGTCTGTTACTCTTACATATGGACATGGCAGTAGCTCATTGACGACACAATATTCTCTGAGTGTCTTACAGGCTCTATAATGATACCGTCTTTGCTAAATACACAACACAAAGGTCCTCTAAAGATAAATTGCTTCCTGTACCGATCACATGCAAAAGTAGTCTTCTGGACATGCAAGTTCCAGATATTCCGTAGTGATACAGTATTTTTAATTGCCAACAGCTGTTCTCATCTGGCTTAGTATTGTGAACTACACGACAAATCTTTGAGATGCCCAAAACAGTTGTCATTCAGTGATGTAATCTTCTCTACTTACTAGGCGGTTCGGTGGCGCAGCAGTTAGCGCCTGTCACCAATACAGTGAAGGTTGGCTGTCCTAGGTTCAGTTCTCGTCTCGGGCACGCTGTTCTTTTTCTGCATGTGGCATCTGTTTACAGGGCTGGCTGCCTTGCCGTGATATAGCCTTAGTTGCTGGCTCGGCGTAAAACACCAATTAAAAAAAATTCTTTACTTACTATTAATACTTGCCTAAATTGACAGCCTCTGTGTTCCAATCCTGCAAACTCAGAGAAGAATTTTTTTTTTTTAATAGTTACAAGAGCTGACCACGTAACCGACCTGTGTGCAGGTATGTCTTTTTGCTGGACAAGAAGGCGTTAGTCCTCGAGTGGCCCAACCCCGGTGCCAAGGGTCTCAGCAACGCTTTGCGCCAGCAGACTCGCAAGGTGAACCGCGCCACGCGCCGCCTCTCGCGCCGAGGATGTCAAGTCCAAGTTCAAGGCCAAACAGGCAAGGGCAAGGACAAGGTTAAGGGCAAGAGCAAGCCCCGAGAGACGACGAAGCGTAAAAGAAAAGGTCTGAGGGCCCAGCTACGACGAAAGGGAAGAAGTGGCCGGGAGTGAGAGAGGGGGGAGCAAACATCTTGTCGCGCCGATGGAAGGAAGATGGACACCGGAAGTCGTTATTTCCTTTCGGGAGGGGTAAGGGAGGGATGAACCGGTGCGTTTTGGAAAAGAAAAAAAAAACGTTTTTAAAATTCTATCCCGTGTGCCATGGGCTAAGTCTCGCGTGAACAATATATATATATACCACCTGTTTCACCTGTGATCAGGCGTCCCAGTCCTTATATACCTGTCTTTTCTGTGATCATCTTTCAACATCTTTCGAGGGTTCGTTTTTAATCGGTGTTGTCCACGTCGGGTGAAAGGATCCAAAAGAAACCCCAGCTGCCACAAGCAGACTGGCTTGTGATACAAAGAGCTGAGGGTTGGGCAGAAGCTTTGGGTCTGTGCTACGGAACTCTTGTAGTTTATGTTGTTGTTATCCCTTACATAGTAGGACAATGTGATTGGTTCTGTCCTTTTATTTCAAAAAATCGGTCAAGTTTCTTACTCTTTATATAACACGTCTAAGATTCTCCGATCTCAAATATCAAATGGTCGAAAATAATGCTGTATAATTGTTTACTCCTGTGAAATCGCTGTATTCTTCCTAAATGCGTGCTGCTGTTAGACCGTTGGACCACTCTCAGACCACCATGTTGTTACATTGCTTGATTACTCACTGCTACTTTATAAACTCGTTCTTTTCAACCTTCACTCTAATATTTTATTGAAAATGTATTTTGTCGGTCAATTAACTCCTTGCCTTCTCTGTCTCTCTGAATCTTTCTGGATACCTCTACTTCCTCTTTCTCTTGTGTGTCACTAGCTTGTCGCTGCTGGACTTGTGCTTACTGTCACTAAAAGAGCTAAGTGATTTTTGTTTCTTCTAGAGCGGTTATTTGTTTACTGTGTATTTCAAAGACCAGTACAATAGTTTAATTTGCATTGTTTCCAAACACGTTTTTTGTTGTTCTTTGCTAATACAACAATAAAGAGTTATATTTTATCTACAGCAAATTATTGACTGGAATAATTGGTATGAGAGAAAGATAATATTTGACTTCCAAACTTACCTTCTACGAAGATATATATTTTTGTTTACTTGTATTTTTTCGGATTTGGGTGAGTATCCGGATCGCACGATTTAAACAAACGGATTTCCACCTGAGGCTTCATGTTTAACCATATAAACTCTCGCCGCTGCTGTTTCTTCTAACGACTTTGAGACCTGCTTACCCATCATTATGGTAATTAAACAGCGAGCTAAGAGCAGGGGCGATCCGGTGGCGCAACGGTTCGCGCCTGTCACCAATACAGTGAAGGTTGGCTGTCCTGGGTTCAGTTCTCGTCTCGGGCACGCTGTTCTTTTTCTGCATGTGGCATCTGTTTACAGGGCTGGCTGCCTTGCCGTGATATAGCCTTAGTTGCTGGCTTGGCGTAAAACACCAATTTAAAAAAAAAGCTAAGCTAAGAGCATGGACCTATTTATTCACCTGATGCTGTAATTAGCTGCCATACCTGTCAGCAGATAATTACTTCCCTACAACAGCTGTTTTATATTAACTGTTAGTGTATCCATCTGCTCGCTTTCTCTTCCTCACTCTTTGTGTGTGTGTGAAGAGTACGTACAAAGAATATTTGCACGGACATGACCCCCTTTAAGGTAAGAACTCATCTCAGTAATAATCATCATACAGTCAATACAACCAAGTATCTGCTCCATCAGGAGCAATGGAGCAGATCAGTTGCACATAACTAAAAGCCTTTACAGTGACTAAAAAGGGTGTCCTATTACAACCGTTTTCATTACATCTGATCTATTGTTTCTTATGTATTGTTTAGACATTAGTCAATAATAATAATATCCAAATAAACGTGATTCATCAAGTGCTTTATGACAATCACAAAGGAACATGTTCTCGGCGCTTAAGACAACTAGGAGACATGGAGAGAATAGGAAGGACGGACAGAGATACAACTACGCAGAAGAGTAATAAAAGACACAAAGAGGAATCGCGGAAACAAACAGTAAAGATTGAGAGGGTCATAAATTTGCAGAAGATGAACAGGCAAAGTAACCAATTGACTATTATCACGAATATCGACAAATATGCTTATTAGTGTCAGTAGTGATACTCGTGGAATAGATCCGTTTTCAGTGCGTGTTGAAAGGATTTGATGGTGGGTAGATGGCGGTTATGGCAGGGAAGAGAGTTTCACTGTTGTGCAGCACAGTAACTAAAATCCGGTGACCATATGTTGTTGTTGTGGTGACAGGTATAGTTACCTTACGATCGTTAAACAAAGAGAGGAGTAGTGTGGCTGGGATGTAGGGGAAGAGAACTTGAGAGAAATAGTCAGGGCAGGAGCCTGCAAAGAAGTTCGAAAACAGCCGTGACATGTTTGTAGTGAAATAAAATATAAAATAATTATCTGTACATAATATAAACAGACCAAGCATGATAGACTGCACAAATGGAGACACAGAGAAAAGCAGGCGCAGGATCACACACAATATATTATACGTAATGAAGTAGAGACAGATGACTGGCCACACATAACGGCTTGCGGAGTGAACTCCTGACGACTGTTGCCGTCACGTGACTACTACGTCAGTCGCCCGCAAACATAAAAGGCGGTGATGTGCGGTAAGGACATCAGTTGACGCCCGAGTCAGCACCTGTCAAGTTCGTTACTCACGTTTGACCAGTCGAGAAATGGCGAGAATAACCACCATGCGTGTCGTCTGCCTTCTGCTGCTTCTCGTCCAGACTTCTCTGGTGCAGGGCAGTTGCTATGCGGGCGAGTCTTACTTCGATGGTGAGTAGTGGTCACAGCATGTACTTGGCACTTGACGTCTAAGTTATCTTCACGTCAGTCGCACTTCTGTAATAGTGTCTTGTACTAGTAACACGATTTGTTATTAACATATCAATATCACAATAATCGCTATCTTTCTTACATCACACTTACCATGAACCTGATGTCTACCCGATTAACCACGCAGACTTCTGACATTTCAGAGGGGAAGAGAAGCACGTACTGCATAGCAGGCACCACCAGGATTGAGGAGAATAGTTGGTACCTCACCCCTGACTGCTTCAACTGCACCTGTTCAGTCCGCGGGATGTCTTGCTGCGGGTGAGAAGCATTTGTATGTGTAGCCGCCTATTGCACACCTTGACAGTTGGGCACAGAAATAAATAGCAAAATAAATCTTTGTATCTCTCTCACTCCCATTCTCTCTCTCTCTCACACACACACACACACACACACACACACACACACACACAAATATAGTATGATCAGATTACTGTTCGCGGCAAAACAAAACCTATGAGGTGATTACATGTGCCTCATGTGTTGTTCTTATGCGTGGTGTTTGGCAAAGTTGAACACATGTAGATTGCAGACAGGTGTAAACTGGATTACTCACCCATCGTCACAGTGTAGATTTCAGACAGGTGTTAAATGGATTACTCACCCATAGTCACATGTAGATTACCAGACAGGTGTTAACTGGATTACTCACCCATAGTCACGTGTAGATTGCAGACAGGTGTTAACTGGATTACTCACCCATAGTCACGTGTAGATTGCAGACATGTGTTAACTGGATTACTCACCCATAGTCACAAGTAGATTGCAGACAGGTGATAACTGGATTACTCACCCATAGTCACGTGTAGATTGCAGACAGGTGATAACTGGATTACTCACCCATCGTCACATGTAGATTACCAGACAGGTGTTAACTGAATTACTCACCCATAGTTATCCTCCACTGAGGGCAATATGAGATAATAAGCACTCATAAAGACCAGCAGGACCTGGTGGCTTTTTATCTGACTTTTTCCATCAGTCAAGTTACATCTCTTGTTTGATATAGTGAAGAGTTTGCACAGAGCTGAGCAAGCTAATTTTTTCATTGCGTAGCAAAAGCAATCCCAGGGGAATGGTTAATTATTTAGAAACATTTTCGTAGAATCAAAGCTAATAGAAATATTGTAGTTGGATTTGTACTGTCCAACACACAAAGATGTATGTAATTTCAAAATATTTGTTTAAACTGACGCACAGTCACACACAAAAGAAACAAATAAACTCGTGGGAATTTGCCATGATTAGTTGGTGTCTGTCTCAAACAGAAGGACTTAGGTTTTACACTTCACTCTCTTTACTGATTCCTTGCTTACTTTGTTGCCCTGATCTTGTCTGTCACTGTGATTTATTTACTTTGTTTTCAGTGTCGGCATTCAAGCAGGATCGATCAAGGCACCGAAGGGCATTAAAATCCAGCTGGTCCCTCCCTGTGACTATGCCTTCGTGGCCGTGTGAAAGTAAAGGTCCCTTGCCATGTTGTATGCAGGGACATCACAACAATTCCTTTTCTTTATTTTCTACAGCTTACCTCCCTTGCTGAGAGCAGCGATGATGGTTAACATTCCAGAAAAAGAAAATCTCCCCATTCTGTTAACTAGCAACTATTTATAGGATTTACTTGACAAACCTGTTTATGTTCTTACGGACTTTGAATCAGGTTTAGTCTCCTTGGTGTTCTACACTCGTCATTTGATCACGTGATCTTAACTGCACCTGAAGCCACCTGTACTGAAGTATCCAAATAAAATGATGCCATTGCTTACTGTTCATTGAGAGTTGAGATGTGTTAGTTGGCGGGGTGTTCTTTTAGGAAACAGAACATCTACACATTCCATCTGTTGGTCAATAAGCAGATGAATGGGTGTGCTTTCTAGCCACGTACGCCACTCGACCAGAGTTGTAAAAACAATATGAGACAGAAAGACAGACACATGAAGGGTTCATGGAATACAGCTGGAGAAACGATGTGGTTACTTTGGATACGCGTACGATATCTGTTTACAGCATCTGGTGGACAAAGAGTTGCACGATCTCCTCCCGTTATCTTGGGGATCGTTAAGCGGCTTTAATTAGACCTTGCTTGGAAAGAGGGTGTAGCCGTAGGGGGGAGATGGATGTTTTCGTTCAGCCAGCAACTACGGCTACATCACGTCAATGAAGCCAGTCCTGTAAACAGATACCACCTGCTGAGATAAGAGCATCGTGTCCGAGACTAGATCGGAACCTCAGACGGCCACCCTCCCTGGACTGGTGACAGGCGCGACTTGTTCAGTCACCTGACCACCATATTGTTTGGACAAGCAGAAACAGATTTAATTTAGGAGACCATGCATTGCACATTGCACAGCTACAGACTAAACTCCTCCGAAATAGAAAACATCTGCCTTAACAAAATGAGATGCATTGATGTACAAGTGTAAACAATAACTTGTGATGTAAACAGATCCTCCTGTCCGTCGCTAGGGGCCCGCGACAATTACAGAACAAGAGGTGTCCCCGAAGGCAAGCATCAAAATAATGTTGGTCCTAGAAAAAGCAATTCTCATGCTGTGACAATGACAATGACCAACTTTATTTGTCCCAGTGGGCAATTTGAATATGGGAATGTGCTCTAGTTCAAAAGTGAAAAAAGTAATAAATAAATTAAAAATTGAAAAATGAAGAAAAAAAAGAAAGAAGTGGGCAAGTAGCGTATATAATACACATATATAGAGATCAACACAAAAAAAATTACAACAAGGAAATCAACTATGCACCTACAACATCACACACACACACACACACACACACGCACACACACACACACACACACACACACACACACACACACACACACACACACACACACACACACACACACACACATATCGTTGACAATTCATCTAACTGTTGTGATTCCTACGAACTATTTATAGCACTTAACTGACAAACCTGTAACTGCTCATACGGGACGTTGAATCAGATTTAGTCTCCTTGGTATTCAAGGCTCGTCATTTAATCACGTGACTGTGGCTGTTGTGATTGCTCTACTAACCTAATTCAAAGAAATATTACACAAGACACATTACCCATATCATGCACCAAGCTACACATCCTTGCTCTCGCATAGACACTTATACCTTATATCAAAAACATGTAACTTGCACTTCGAGAAGGCAGGTGTCAGCAAATAAACTTATGCCTTTAAATAGATTAATTAACAAAACGTTGATTGACGTGGTGTAGGGTTAACTGAGGCTGGTAGAATAGGATGTACAAAATAACTGACGTGAGAGAGAGAGAGAGAGAGCAGTTAGTTGGTGGTTGGGAAGAAGAAAAGAAGGTTAGGACGAGAAACAAGGACAGTAGAGTAGGAACTGAAAAGAAGAATTATATAGAACGATTAGTTGAGTAGGGCTTTAGGTCTTCTATTAGGAACAGCAAGGAAGGACTCGAAGGGTCGGAATTATATTCTTTTAAATTAGATGTCAGAATCGGTTATAAAAGGACTTTCTAATTTCAGTAAGTTTTTTTGTTTTTTTTTTATTTGTGATTAGTAACGTAGATAAATTCGTTAGACAAATCATTCTTTTCTTTTAATTTGTGTTAAAGAACACGAACTTGTCAGGCTCCGTGAATGTGTTGAAAGAAGTTAGTGAGCGATACACTTCGCGGTGTCGTCAGATACATCCATATGCCAAACAAGTTCTCCTTAGAATGAAGGAGTTTGAAGAGGACAAGACCAGATGACTATTTTGTCAGTGACGGATTAAAAGATTTGTGCTACAGCACAACAAAAATATGAGGTGGCTCTCCCCGCGAAGCTCCGTTTACATCACAAATTATTGTTTACACTTATACATTAATGCATCTCATTTTGTTATGGAGGATGTTTCCTATTTCTGAGTATTGTAGGATGTAGTTGTGCACGGTGCAGTGCCTAAATTAAATCACAGCGTTTCCGCTTCCTAAAAAAAGATGTCGGTCGAGTGAGGGAACAAGTAGCGCCTGTCGCATGTAGTATCTGTTGGCAGGACTGGCTACTTTGCTGTGATGTAGCCATAGTTGCTGGCTTCACGTAAAACACCAATTTCTCTCACACCCCTCTTCTCTCCAAGAAAGGATTAATCAAAGCCGCTTAACGATTCCTCGGGTAACTGGAGGAAGTCATGCACCTCTCCGTCCACCAGATTCTGTAAACAGTCATCGGACGCGTATGCTAACTAATCACAGTGTTTTCCAAGCTGTATTCCATGAACCCTTCATGTGTCTGTCTTGCTGTCTGTTCGTCTCATATTGTTTTTACAACTCTGGTCGAGTGGCGTACGTGGCTAGAAAGCACACCCATTCATCTGTTTATTCACCAACAGGTGAAATGTGTAGATGTTCTGTTTCTTAAAAGTTAAATGTAAAACCCCATACGTTTAAAAAAATCCACCTGTGTACCATACGCTAACTCTACACGTGCAGCCTGTGTTTCACCTGTGATCAGGTTTCTCAATCCTCACATACCTGTCTTTTCAGTGCTCATCTTTTTATATCAGCTTTCGTCTGTTTGTGTTTTACGATGGTCTTCTCATCGGATGAAAGAATTCGTAAAGAAAACCATCGCTTCAGCTGATGTCAGGCACCCTCCCACCTCCCCATTTTGAACAATTGTTATAGGGCTAAAGCAGTTCTAGTTCTCTGATATGCAACTCCTGTGGTTTGACATCATGTTTTATATAATAATAATAATAATAATAATAATAATAATAATAATAATAATAATAATAATAATAATAATAATAATAAATGCAAAAATTTGTAAAGCACATACTAAAACTTCTAAGGAGCATGCTCCATGCTCTGAAAAATAATAGCGATAAAAACAATAAAAATAATATATATCATTAAATATACCATTATATACCATTAAATATACAGTACCTTAAATAGAAAGATGACAAGGTGGTCATTTCTTCTCTTACAGTCACTCAAGTTTCTTTTGCTACTTGACACTGACACTTTGAGGTTCTCGGAGCTCAAATATAAAACCACCGACATCAATGTTGCAGAATTCTTTGCTCTTGTCGGAGTATTTATCTACAAATGTGGGCTGCTGTTAGATCGTTGGACCACTCTCAAGCCAGCATGTTGTCATTTAATTTGATTCTTCATTGATTCTAGATTAATCTGTTATTGTCAGTTTTGGTTTAGAAGACCTCCGGCCAGTCAGTACAAATTGTTGAAAATTGTTCGTTAGTTGATCTTTCATTGGTACTAAACATGATTTTGTTGTTCTTTGTTAAAACAACAATACGATTATATTTATCGGTAACAAATTATTGACTGGAATATTTCGTGTGAGAGCAGAAGAAAGAGAGCATTGAGAAAGAGAGAGAGTTGCCTGTATCTCTCCAGTCGACGTATTAAATCTTTGCGCAGGATGAGACACACATATTCGCTCACTCACACACACACACCACACCCACACCCATCCATACCCACCACACACACACCCACCCACACACACACACCCACCCACCCACACACACACCCACACACACACACACACACATGCATTTGTTAACCAAAAGGAGCCGACTATGCTAACGGTTCATTCCCTTTAGAACAATGAACAAGTTGAAACAAGTTATTTTATTGTCTTTCTTTAAAAAAAACTGTTGACTGGAATATTTGTGGGGAGAGCGAAAGAAGCACTCAATGTGTGTGGTAAGGCGGAAGATGAAGGAGAAAAACAGTAATAACTATAATTTGCGTGTGTTAATCAACTAAATTTGATTCCCCAGCTTTATTTTACAAAGCTTGTATCTATCCCTTTGCATGTCAAGTTCTTTTTCCTTCTTCTTTCTCTGCTTTACTCACTCTCTCTTTCTCTGAATAGCTGCCGTTAAATGTGGTGTGCTCCTTAAAATCGATCCCATCCATTTATCATGTTTTTTAGACACGCAGAACGTGGAAATTTCCTGTTTTGTGAACAACCACACATTCAGATTTTTCAGAAATGAACCGATATTTAAAACGTGAATTTCCAATAAAGCTCAACAACAGCCGCATTTTCGTTGTATTTTTTATTACCTGTAGTTCCAGGTATGATCAAACAGAAAAACCTAAAGACTTTACTGGTTTGGCAGCTAGACGCTTTAAATAGTTCTTTGTCTTAGGGAATTAACTTGCATCCCTGTGATGGACCCTCACGTCAGCGCAGCACCCAACAGGGGAGGTAAGGTGTAGACAATAATAAGGGAAGTAGAGTGGTGTCCCTTTGTGTCAGGAGGTCTCTACTCTGACTCTGGCACAATGATGAAGTCACAGGGAGGAACCAATTGCACTTTATAACCCTTAGGTAGCTTCATCCTTCCTGCTTTAATGCCAACACTGAAAACAATAGAAAACAAAAAAAATCCCAAGATAACCTGCGATGCAAAGAACAAGTGTTTACTGTGTGTTTCTATATGTGCGTACGTATGCGTGCTTGTTTAAGTGTGTGTGTGTGTTTGCATGCGTGTGTTTGTGTGTGTGTGTGTGTGTGTGTGTGAGAGAGAGAGAGTGAGAGAGAGAGAGGGGGGATCCTGCTTCATGTGTTAGAATGTGAGTTTTCACTCTTGCGGTTTGGCTGTAGGTATTTGATGCTTGTGTGCGAAACCAATTGTCACCGCAGTTCATTCATTCCACATTCCAGCATTTATTTGTATGTTGCTAGAGTATGAGCACTGTCTTCCAGAGAAGTTAGGTAGGATGGTAACTCTAGCTGTCTGCTAAAATCCCTTTAAAATACTACTAATTTGAAAGCCAACTATAGCGTCTTTCCATCCGACCTTTCCATGTTAAAGTCTAGCGGTGAACTAATGTACTAACATTTTAAAAAGATCACAGCTGATTAACAAGATGTCAAACCAAACTGTCTTCGTTCTCCACTTGCATTAGTACTTTTGCCTGGGGATTACTAAGATACCTTCTAGCTTGTGTGTTGACTACCTGTTTATGGGAAATTTTGAGTGTGTGTGCGTGTGTGTGCGGGCATGCGTGTACTAGAGAGAAAATACAAAGCAAGTGTTGAAGACTCTTCCTTTTGACGAAGCTAACAAAGAGCGAGAGATAAAAAAGGAGAGAGGGGCGGGAGTAGGGTATTGAAGAAATGAACTTAAATGACCTGCTTAGTTGATTGGCTAACGAGTGCGATAAAAGACATAACAGTTTTAAAAGAGACTTTAGGTAGACTGAAATGCAAACTCGTTAAAGACCAACCTGAATAATTTGCTTTTTTTGCAGATAACGGTAGATATAAGTGATATAAAACTAACCTGTAAATTGTAGCCTCCAAAACCCATCCGTTAATTAATTATCTGCTACGATTCGCACCTGCGATGAACGAGCGTCGCTAACAGTGTACTACGTCACACTAGTGCACCATTCACAACACTGGCAGCCGTCAGCACCGAACAGAGCGAGAGAGAGAGAGAGTGAGCGACAGTTGGGATCATTCGGACGTTGAAGTCTGTATTTCTCGTGGTTCTAACAAACTGCTACTTTAGCACGACAAATGCAGATTTTCAACGTCCGAATAATCCCAACTGTCGCTCATTCTCTCTCTGTTTGGTGTTGACGACTGCCAATGTTGTGAATGGTGCACTAATGTGACGTAGTACACTGTTAACGCGCTCGTTGATCGCAGGTGCGAATCGCGTACTTTGCTAGCTGATAATTAACTAACTGATGTGTTTTGGAGGCTGAAATTTACAGGTTATGCTTATATCGCCTATATCTACTGATATCTGGAAAAAACAAAAAACGCAAACCATTCAGGTTGGTCTTTAACATTTACAGCCAAGATACGTACATCGATATTGCGCCATACTGAGAGAGGAAGCGCAGATATGAATTAGCCTCTGTGTGTGTGTTTGTGTGTGTGTGTGTGTGTGTGTGTGTGTGTTAGGGTATGTGAGACATTGAGAGAGAGAGCTGTTTCGGCTGTATGTGTACGATAGATTGGTGACTGAAGTGTCATACTCACCCGCAGCAGGACATGGAGCCCACTCGGCAGGTGCAGTTGTAGCAGTCGGGGGTGAGGTACCACTCATTCGCCTCAATCCTGGTGGCCTCATCGACCATGCAGTAGGTGCTGCTAGTCAACTCTGAGAAAGCAGAATTCAGTGCGATTACTCCACGGGTAAACCGCATATTGATCTTGTAATGAGATATTTTAATATTAGAATAAAAAATTAATATACATGTAACATAGAACTGTTACCGGACTACATGTGACGAAGCAAATGGTGTGCAAGTGAGTGACGTGCTGCTACCAGAACTCACGTGAGTAACAACTGCCCTGAACGGACGAGGTCTGGACAAGAAGCAGCAGGAGGCAGACGACCCTCAGCCCAGTCATTCTGGCGGTTTGAGTGATGAGAAGAGTCCTGGTGTCGTGCAGCCAATGCGCCTGTGACTCCTGCAGCTTCCTCACACAAACAGCCTTTTATGTAGACGGGGGTAAACTGCTCAGCACAGGAGGCGCAGCATGCGGTTAAATGCTGCATCCGTAAAGCGATCTGTTTGCTGGTTGATTAATTATGACATACTGTACTACTAGAGATTATTATGTACAATTAACACAACTGACATTTGAGGAAGCGTAGCTCTGTAATTTCTGTTTATGTTTCGTGTGTCGATATATGCATGTTGTCTTATATGTATATGCGTGCGTTTGTGTGTATGTGTGTGTGTGTGTGTGTGTGTGTGTGTGTGTGTGTGTGTTCAGACATTCTTTCATGCTAATGTAGGCGTAAGCTGTGCGTGTGCGCGTGTCACAGACGGGTGACACGGAGTGCAAGTGGAGGAATGAGTCAACACAAGGCAGGCAGGTTAGACCGGACCTGTGAAATGACTAAACAAATAGTTTAGAAATTCTAGAAGGGCACAGGGAGAGATACAATTAACCGTCAAGCGCCACACCTCCCAGGGAGACACAGCAAACGGCACGAAACGACGTGCGGGCGAGTGGAAGCTGCATCTTCCAAGCAAGGGGAGGTGTACACCTTATTCTAATGTTTAGTGTCTTTATGGAGATTCCGCTTATTAGTTTCTTTTATAACATATTAATTAATAGGCGCAGCAACGAACACCTGGAGGAGATGACTACCGCGAAGTCTTCGTCAAACGAGCGAGTTTTGGCGGCTTTGAACCTAAGAGTCAGAACTAAAGGGACAAGAGGAGGCGGTCACCAGTCTCCAAGAGGCGGCACCTTAGTGCAATGTTTGTCCACTAGAAGCAGCGTCTTTTCTTAAATATTTAATGGGAAATATATATTAGTGATTTAGGGAACATCAGTTCCCAGTGACTGCAGCTAAGTGTGTAGAGAATAGAACATCTTGTGTGACAGTGACAGTTAAAGTGTGAGTATTATTCTTCAAATCTGAATGACTTGCGAGTGGGAACAAATAAACAAACAAACAAACCCTATAATAAAGTATGCATAGAAGTGCGATGTAGCAATAAGGAGTAATTTTGAATGTAAATGAGTTGAGGTATTGTTTCTTTTACTATTATTGTGTTTTTTCACGCATTTCTGTGTATACCTGTGAATATTTAAAACATATACGGAGCCTGCAAGTGACAGAGATACTGTGGTTGTCTTTACTCAGAACAAAAAAAAGAACGATCTAATGTTGAACAGAATCTGGCTTTTATGGTGATTGTAAAACTAACCTGATGATCGTACTACAAGAATTCGGCTATGTTTCAATGATTCTAAAACTAACACATGCAACTGTAAGCACGTCCATGTCATTGGTGGGTGGCCTCATAAGAAAATAATAGCGATGTGTTCAATGTGTGAGTTATCCTGATCAGCCTGAAAAATAGGAAAACACTTGTCCTCGTACGTCCTCGATTCCAGAATTGATGACTGTAGGCCGCTAGCATTTATCATGTATGTGTGGTGTTCTTTGTGTAAAGCACTTTGAGTTCATCTTAATGGTGGAGAAAGGTGCTATAGAAATCATCATCATCATCATCATCATCATCATCATCATCATCATCATCATCATCATCATCATCATCATCATCATTATTATTATTTACAAGCGACTGCATTAGTGTTCGACGAGCACTTGCGTCGGAGACAGTGCGGTCTGTCATGTTTCTATGCCAACAAGCATTTTTCAACGTCTATGAACAGTTAACGGAACCGACTCAACGAAAATGGTAAAACAAGCAGTAATTTAACATCGCACAGATATGTAAGCAGGTGACGGGTCACTTAATCCCCGACACTTAATCCTCTAGACTTTTAATCCCGAAGCACTTAATCCTCAAAAATGCCCCCAAATCGCGATACAACACTCAAAATGGCTCCAAACTAAAGAGAAATGACCTTTTAACTCTTTGAAGTCGTGGCTGCTAGAAGCCTGTAGATAAAAAAAAAAAAGATTGGTTGCGGTGTAAACTGGTAAAGCCACTCAACTGGCTCTGCTGAGTTTATGCCTCTACTGAGTACTGAGTTAGTAAGAATGGTAAAATGTCAGGTATCGTTGTTATTTTATGTTCTTTTAAATGTTCCGGACGTTTTCTCTTTGTTTTATTTATTTGTCGAATGAAAAAGGAGGAACACCATATAGATAAACGTATCCAGATGAAGACATTTTGGGTGACCTGCATGTGTGTGCACTTGCGTGCTTAATAAGGGTAATTCACAAATCTATCTTACAAAAAATTACAAAAATATGCATTTACAAATATACTCCTGGAGATTTCTATGACTGTAATGATCCCCAACGACATATTAAAAACAGTAACGCTAAAAAAATAATAAAAACTTTAGGGAGCCAATTAGTAGTTTAAGTTGGTCAAAGGGAAATAAGCCATGTATCCCCTAATTATAACTCTTATTAGTTCTCTCCCTTATGATATAGTTTCAACACTGACAAACGACATCGACAAGAAGAAAATAATCACGCAACGTGGCCCAGACAATGATAATGAGAGACATCGGAAGAAAAGAACTAACAAAGAAACACAAAGCTACACCGCGACTCTTTCTGGGACAAACAACCTTCCCTTATTATTGTCTACACCTTACCTCCCTTGTTGGGTGCTGCGCTGACGTAAGGATACTTTTTTTTGGTATGTTTGTTTGTTTGTTTGTTGTTGTTGTTGTTGCTGATTTTTTTTTTTTTGCTTTTTTGTTTAGTTACTGAAAAGAAAAAAAATGCAGCACAAGTGATGATACTTCGAGAAAAGAAGGTAAACACTTCCTTTTTTCAGTGATTCTGTGTGATTACGCTAAGACGATGTCATTGCCATAGAAGGTTCGAAGCTTGTAAGGAGCAACACATTTATTATGTTATTATGTTATTATGTTTTAAGAGTGTCCACTGCCCGCTCAAAGAATAGTTTTATAAATAAGTCTGTTGCCCTTCTTAATAAGTGATGCAGGGGCCTGTGAGTTGTGGGCCTGTGCGTGATTTTGTGAAGATTGTTTTTGGTGATGTGTATATTTTAGGATGTGTGTGAATTGTTTATTGTTGTGGTCAAGTTTTTAGTATAAGCCAGCTGTTACACTACGTCTCGTAATTTCTCCCTGTTGAGACAATAAAGTTGAATTGAATTGAATTGAATTGAATTGAATTTTCCGCTAGCAGCTTGGAGTGGGAGTTTGAGGACTGAGGAAAGGCAATTAATCGAAGGAGAGGATATGAACACGGGGTTACCCGTACCCCACATTTTTTAGGGTGCATGGAAGTCCGCTCTTGTACAGATCATCTGGATGGCCATAACATTTACAAGTGGTTATTCTGCTTTCGGTTGCGAGCTCAAGACTGCAGGTAAGAAGATTAGAAGATGCTACATCAGATGGACAATCTTTGTTTGCACAAAGATTTGCCTCAATCCTAACATCCCGCATGTCGGGTCTGTGTGGTGACGAAGAACCATCCATGAGTGGTGAGAGAGAAAGAGAGATCGACGAAGAGATCTGTGCACCTCCACCTCTTCAGTGCTGAACCATCTTCTTGTCGCGAGAGTCGGTTGAATGTCGCAGTTAAGTGGGAAATGGGTTCAGTGCTTAGCATCTAAGTTAAAGGATAAGTGTTGTTTTAACCCACGTGTATCTGAATTAGCAGGAGGAAAATAAAGCTGGATGAATGGAAAATTAGGCATGCTGGACTAACATTCACAATGGGTAAATAACGTGTGGATTCGATTGTTTATCTTATTTAACATGTCTAAGAACTATGTGTCTTGCGTGATATTCTGGGGATTGGGGGAGGGGCCTTAAGTTGGAAGAGGTAAGGGACGCTTGGAGCTGAAGAGATCTTCATTAATACACAATTTAGTGTTAGTGCATCGCTTGCAAACATGTCGGTAAAGATAGCGGAGCACATGAAAGAGAAATTAGCCAGAAATGCTGTACTTGATTACAGCACCTCCTTCCAAGGTTCACAACAGGGACCCCTTTGTCATTTTGCTGAACATTTTCTGACCCCTCACCTGATAAACACTAACTAGTCCGCCGTTACTGTCATCTGTCATGCAATCAGCTTAATATTGTAGACTGTTGTTTATATTTCAGACTATTGTTTATATTTTAGACTGTTGTTTATATTTCAGAATGTTGTTTATATTTTAGACTGTTGTTTATATTTCAGATTGTTGTTTACATTTTAAACTGTTGTTTATATTTCAGAATGTTGTTTATATTTTAGACTGTTGTTTATCTTTCAGAATGTTGTTTATATTTTAAACTGTTTTTCCGGATGGTGGCGCACTTTTCTATTACTTCTCCACACTATTACCAGCATTCTACATGGTCACTCACGCAAAGGACTTCCTCCTCATTACCGTTCCTTATAATGCTGCTAGAAACCATTTTTCATGCTTTTTTTAGGCTGTGATTTGAAATAACCTGCTTATGTGTTTATGTCCTTTTTTCAAAATTATTTTATTCACTCTGTCGTCTTAAAATGTACTTACACGTATGTAAACATTAGGCTATCAAAAGATACTATCAATATTTGTACATATGATATGTGTGGGGCAGAGAGAAAGGTTGTGTGTGTGTGTGTGTGTGTGTGTGTGTGTGTGTGTGTGTGTGTGTGTGTTCGCGCACGCAAGCGCTCGTGCAGATGCTGACTTGAAATCTGATACATCGTTTTGTCGACCCAACAAGACAGAAAAAATTAAGATTTATTACATTTCGGCATTTATTTACATGTAGTTACAGGGATTTTGAAGCCGTGAACATGTTCGTCCAGAAGATGCTATAAATAGCTACCGTTGATGAAGCGTGGAATTGTATTGAGGCAACCCTATCGTGATGCTGCACCTTTCAAGGGAGCTACTGCGTGAAATGAAGGGGATGAGTGGGAATCCTTGTCATGTCACCTCGTGTGACTTTTACTTCGTTTCCTCCACGAGCCTAAAGCCACAGGGTGGAATCGACTCAAGATTAGAGTCGGGTGGTGCGTCAGCCACCCCTGCTTGAACGCCAACTCTGAAACAAACACACACACACACACACACACACACACACACACACACACACACAGAGAAAATGACCAAAACCATGGAAAACTTTCGAAGACAACTTAAAGAGCAAGTTGAGGCGGACAAAGAGCGAACATTTGCAGCAAATTCAACAAATTCGCAGCGTTATGGAAGTGACGGCAAGTGAAACAAAGGACTTTAATGCTTTTGACCAAAAAAAGGTGATTTTTCGACTCCTTTTATATCTACGTGAGCGTTTATTTAAAACAGTAAATACCTTTAAGCGATCATTTTACGTCAAGAAAACATTCATTAGCAGTCAAGAAAAAAGTACTTTGAATAATATTACATAATATATATTACATGATCAAAACCATGATGATTAAAGCAAGGACCTAAACTAAACAGACACAAACACAAGCAAAGTAAAATATTCGTAACTTTAATGATTGTAACGAAGTCGTTTGTATTGGTATTTTTCGTATTTTGTTTGGTAAGTACATGTAATAATACGTGTAGTGTGAGAGAGTGTGTGTGTGTGTCTGTGTGTGTGTGAGAGAGAGAGTGTGTGTGTGTGTATAGTATGTATGTGTGTGTGAGAGAGAGAGAGTGTGTGTGTGAGAGAGAGAGAGAGTGTGTATGTATGTGTGTGAGAGAGAGTGTGCGTAGTATGTATGTGTGTGTGTGAGAGTGTGTGTGTATGTATGTGTGTGAGAGAGAGAGTGTGTAGTATAGATGTGTGTGTGTGTGTGTGTGAAAAAGTAAATGAAAGTGAGAAAATTAATATAAAAGAAAAGCCGCCTTGCGCCCTACTGTTTGATGTTATTCGTTGTGGGGAAAGAGCGACAAGAACAACTCACCCGCAGCAGGACATGGATGTCTCACCGCACGAACAGTTGTAGCAAGAAGAGGTGACGTACCACTCATCTACCTCCAGTCTAACGCTGTCGTCTGCCATACAGTATGTACTTCCGGTCGCCTCTGAAGTACAGAAATAAGCGGGTTCTTTTAGGTAAAGCGCATTTAAGATATCAAGAGAGAGTGAGAGAGAGAGTGTGTGTGTGTGTGTGTGTGTGTGTGTGTGTGTGTGTTCATGTGACGAAAACCTGAACAAGACGCAGAAACCAGTTACCAGTAGAATACACTACGCCGTCGCTAACATCGACCTGCTAACATCAGCAACAACCATGTTTTAATTCAGTGTTACAGGAAAGAATTACAGGCTGTTATCTATTCTTACCTTAGTCACGGACCTTCATCTACTGGATAAGTGTCTCAGTTTTATATCCGGTGTAAGTCTCGGCTTTCCTTATCAGCCCGCCCGTGTTTCCGGTTCCGGTTTGCTGTTGCGAAGAGACACGGACCTTCATTGGTCAGTGGTTTGCAGACGTAAATGGATTCGAAAAAAATGGACAGGTGCAAATTTTTGCATTGTTGGATGTCATACCAATAAAGCGAGATGTCGTTTTCCTCAACAAAAGTAAACATCTATCCTCGTCGCCATCATAGCTTACAATAGCAACCGACCTTAGCAACGGGGGACTTCCCTATTGTCGTCTGCTAGTAAATGGCGTTGTCGTGAACTCAGTGCTACCACGGACCGTCATAGGTGGCATTTATTAAATTAATTCTTAAAGTGTAGGCTTTTTGTAACAGAATAATCTATATAATTGTGTCCGAAAAATCAAAAACAATGCTTTTTTAAAAAAATTGTTAGTGGTAGAGCAAGTCAATAGCATCTGTTGTGACGATGTTTTTATATGATAAAATTGACGATAAACCCACATGCGTTTTCTATAAACAACCAAAATACATTTTACAGAAAATACTACTGTTGATTTTGCAATCAGTCTTCTTTAACAAGGTTCTTATGACAGAAAAGCTTAATTACTTCTAAAATTTCTTCGACGTCAGGAAAACCCGCCATTTTGAAATCGGAAACGGAAGTGAAAACCTAACATTGTAGAGTTTGTTACAACTGGTCACTCCTATGATAGCGCACGGAGGCAGCGAATGCGAGACACTCATCCAGTAGATGAAGGTCCGTGCTTTAGTGAAGACGACATCGCAAATACTACTGAAACCCAAACATTCAAAACTGGGCACTTGATATCAAAAACCAGGATCTTCCTGCTGAATCTTCCTTCAAGATAAAAACTTAGGACTGATATCAGTCTCCAGAACTCACCGTCGAAGTAGGGACGCTCCATGTAGCAACTGCCTTGGACCGATGTGGCCTGGACCAGAAGCAGCAGCAGGCAGGCGACAGTCAGGATGGTCATTCTCGTAAAATCTCGCTGGCGAGACGTGAACTGTAAAAGGGAGGAGACCTGGTATCGTGCAAGCAGCAGGGCCCAGTGTGTGCAGGTCTTGATGAACAGAAGGCAGCTACTGTCACCTCCACACACTACAGCCTTTTATGAGGACGATATTAGTTGCTGAGTGGAGGCGACGTGGCGAGGGGTTAAAGGTTACACTAGTTAAGGGATCTGCTGCTGGAAAATTAACCATGACATGCTGTGGTACTCAACATTAGCATATACAATTAACACACCAATTAGACATTTGAGGAAGGTTAACGCAGTAATTTGTCTGTATGTCTTGTGTGTGGAAATAGGCATGATTTCGTGTGTGTGTGTGTGTGTGTGTGTGTGTGTGTGTGTGTGTGTGTCGGTGTGTGTGTGTCGGTGTGTGTGTGGGTGTGTAGTCGCTTGTAGTGAGAGGAACGAGAGGAGTTAGAAATATTAGAAAAGAGAGAAGGGACATAGAGAAGAAAAACTACTGGAAAAATAAATGATAGAAAAGAAAAAAGAGAGAAGAAATAAATAGTTAAAAAGAAGACAGACAAAAATAGGAAAAGAAACATATTAGAGAAAGACGCGATAAGTTATGAAAAAATAGGAAGGAGAGAGAGAGATGGAGAAAAAAATCGAATGGAGAAATATTACAGAAAGACAGAAAAAGACGAAGGAGAAAGATGAGAGAAATAATGGAGGTAATGGGAGAGAAAAAGGGATTTAAAAAAGGGGATTTGAGAGAAGAGAGCAGGAATTAGAGAAAAGAGGCAGAAGTGAGAGGAAACAGTCAGAAGTTAGTAAAGAAAGAAACACATGAGAGAGAGGACAGATGAAAGACAACAAAAACAGAAGAGAGAAAGGAAAGAGGCTGGTAGTAAGAAAGAAGGAGGAAGAGAAATTAAAAGAAAGAGACAGAGAGAAAAGTGTGAGAGAATGTAAGAAGAGAGAAGAAGACAAAGAGATAGCGAGAATGAAGGAAGACTAAACAGGCAGGAAGTAAAGTGGTTGTGTCCCTTGCCATCGCGCAGCCTGTGACTACGAGAGTCTGTACAAGTCCTCGGATGTACGTGGCACGAACGTGTAGTCACATGGTGGCGCCATCTGGATTTTATAACCAGGGGGGGGGAGAGGGGTGATGGTAAAAGCTTGAACTCCAACACACACACACACACACACACACACACACACACACACACACACACGCATAGTCTAAAACCATTAGTAAAGAAGCGAGGGTGAAATATTTAAGACGCCAACTTTTGATCTTTTTTTGAGCGTTTTTCTTGTCTTGGAAATTGATAAAAAAAAAATATTTGATGTACTCTCTTGTCCGTTGCAGCAAACTTGTATAAAACTGCAATAAAGATCGGTGGTTGTAATGGATTTTAACCGTGGTGTAATAGTGTGAGTTTTAAAGGGATGGGTTATCAGAAGGTGCTAAAGACACTCGTTTAGGGATTTCACGATTTTTCCCTGCATCATTGTCTCTCTCTCTCTCTCGTTGGTTTTTGGCTGAACAAGTGAGTGTGCGTCAGCGGTTGCCTGTATGAAGTGAGCGGGTAATAATATAAATCACGAATATAGAGCATCTGCCCGTTTAAAAGTGAGTTCAAACAAAAGCGCAAACTAAAACGAAATACAGCAGTTCGGCTGCAAAATCAAAAATGTGGGGGGGATTGGTGTTTTATGCCGAGCCAGTAACTAAGGCTATATCACGACAAGGCAGCCAGCCCTGTAAACAGATGCCACATGTAGAGAAAAAACAGCATGCTCGAGACGAGAGCTGAACCCAGGACAGCCAACCCTCACTGTATTGGTGACAGGTGCTAACCGTTGCCCCACCTGGCCGCCCGCAAAATCAATAGGGAGCGTGTGGGAGGGAGAGATGATGGAAAAAAGGAGACAACTGCTACAGGTGATCAAGAATGGGTGAATCTTAAGGTGAGTGAGTTCTGCCCAAAGGTGGTGATGGTATGATACTATGCTATGATCCCATGGGGTTATTTTGCTCTACAGGGCGGTCCAGTGGCACAACGGTTAGCGCCTGTCACCAATACAGTGAAGGTTGGCGGTCCTGGGTTCAGTTCTCGTCTCGGGCACGCTGCTCTTTCTCTACATGGGGCATCTGTTTACAGAGCTGGCTGCCTTGCCGTGATATAGCCTTAGTTGCTAGCTCGGCGTTAAACACCAATTTAAAAAAAAATATTTTACTCTACAGCCAGGTGTGCGAGATCCTGCAGGCCAGCAATCGTTCTTATCATAGAGTTTACACCGCGGTGAAAAGGTCTGCTTACCTGCATAAAGATTAAAATAGGGCTGACATAGTTTCATTCTACTCTCCTGCATCTATCATTATAATGAGTACTGCCTTTCTTCGGTAATCTTTGTCTGCCTGACAGTCCTCCGTTTAGGTTTGGTGAGAGGCAGACAGAATGCGTGGATTAATGTAAATTTACAATACCACTCACGAGCGCTCGCATCCCTCCCCGCCAACACACATTGCCACTGTCTCATTTAATATAAGATTATGCTTGAAATGATGTAAATGCAGTCGAAGACAAATGCCCATCTCATATTTTTCGTACAATATATAAAGAGATTTAAAGACATTTAATTTTTTTATTCCAGTTGGTTTTGTCATAAAAGATGGCTTTAAATAACAAATGTTTTCTCTGCAGAGTTAACTAAGTAAAGCTCATTTTAAATATGATATAATTTGACAGGGTAACATATGGGAGATAGAAAGTGGAAATTACTAAACGACATAATAAGGTGAGAGAGAGAGAGTGGAGATGACTACACAAGAAAAGAGAGAGTGTGTGAGAGAGAGAGAGAATGTCGAAATAACTAAACAAGTAAAATATGTGTGTGTGTGTGTGTGTGAGAGAGAGAGAGAGAGAGAGAGTGGAAATGACTACCGTAACCAACAAAATAAAGAAAGTGTGAGAGAGAAATGTGGATGACTAAGCAAGAAAATAAAGTGTGAGAGAGAGAGAGAGGAACTGACAGATCGAGCATATAGCGGGAGGGGGAGAGAATGGAGAAATACTAGGAGACGAAAGTAGAGACAGAAGAAAGAAGAGAGAAATACTCAAGTAGACGTGAGAGAAAAGAATCAGAAGTGAGAGAACAGAGAAATACTGGAGAGAAAGAGGAAAGAAGAAAGGCACAAAAAAAGAAGAGAAAAAGAGAGGCTTGAGCGAGAAATAGGAAGAAAGAGGAATATAAAGGTAAAAGAGAAAAGTGTGAGAGAAGGTAAGAAGAGATTAGCAGAGAGATAATGAATAGAGATGAAGAAAGGAGTATGTGCACGCGTGCAGACAGCGATATTTTGAAAACACTCACAACTCACACTATTAGCACTTAAAAGTTTTAATTAATAGTTAACACTATTCTCTCTGTTGCTTATGCACAAAAACATTTTATTTTGAGAGTTTAATCCATGTAGCTACTATGATCACCGGATCATGTGATCAAATAACAAGCCGAGAGCCGAAATCTATGTGCATCCGATTCTATAAACATCTATAATTCTCTACAAGTGAGGTCATTCTCTTGGAGAGGCATCACTTCTGCAAAGGGAGACTAACATAAGCAGGAAGTAAAGTGGTAGTGTCCCTTGGCATCACGTAGCCAGTGATCATCAGAACCTGTAGAAGTCCTCGGATGTACGTGGCACGAACGTGTAGCCACATGGTAGCACCATCTGGACTTTGTAACCAGGCGGGGGAGGGCCGATGGCTTCAGCTCGAACTCCAACTCTGAAAGACAGAGAGAAAGAAAAGGAGAGAGAGAGAAAAAAAAACAGTGTGGATAAAAACAATGAGAAAAGAGGCGGAAGTAAAAAAAATTAAAGCCAGACACTGCCCCCCCCCCAAATCTTAATTTTTGGCCATTTTGAGATATAAGCATATTAGGAAATGTCAACATGTCATTTATCCACTCTCAAAGTGATTTTTCATAAGAACATCTAGAAATATGTAAATTTTGTTAATAAACACAGTCACTGATTTTAAAATCCTCCTTGTTTTGTTCAGAATTCGTGTTTTATTTTAGTTTCTTGTTTTGGTTACTTCAGATCCTTATAACTTTATATTCAGATGTGATATAAACTTGGAATTTGGTTGAAACTTTCTTTATACATATTTAAACAATTTGACCCGGGCATTTAAACAACTATTTAGTAGTTTAGTAGTTATACTGTTTTACATCAAACTTTCTTAAATTTTAACACACTGTTTTACAAAAAAATTCATAAAAAAATAAGTAAGTTGATTTTGGCAATTTCCCAGGGTCATTTTGTAGATCTTCCCTTTAAGTAACTATATACAAACTAATTTTGAGCCCACTCGCAAATTTCACGGAGTTATAAGCTTTCTAAAATGTTTGTTTTGGCGCCATTTTGGATCGTTTCCATGGCAACTGAGAGTGTGAAGTGTACTAAAAGCGTTTTTTGAACTTCCATTCAAGGGCAAAACAGTTGATATAAAAAAAATTAGCCATATCTTGTAAAACGTAAACTTTTGTTTTTCGGGCAGTGTCGGGGAAGACGCCACCTACCCAGGGACAGACAACACTTGATGTCGAGAAATGAGCTTTTTTTGTTTGATTACTCGATAAACTTTCTCTGAACACATTTGTGTCGATTTCTTTGCGTTTGGAGAGGCGACAAGCTGCCTTATACAGACGTAGTACTCACCCGCAACAATTCAGCATCTTCTCATGGCACGTGCAGTTGAAGCAGTCGGGGGTAACAATCCATTGGTTGACCTCCAGTACGCGGTTCTCCGCCATGCAGTATGTCTTCCCTGTCGACTCTGGCACACACACACACACACACACACACACACACACACACACACACAAAGATAAGCAATAAAATGATGATGATGATGATGATGATGATGATGATGATGATGATGATGATGATGATGATGATGATGATGATGTGTATCTGACTGCATATGAACAACCTTTAAGACTGACTGAGAAGGGTAAGTAGTGATTCCAGTATGCCCCCTCTACGGGCTAGTACGTCTATGCACCCTCTTTCATTCTCTCTCTCTCTCGCACGCGCGCGTACACACACACACACACACACACACACACACACACAAATACACTCACTGGCTACAAATTCGTTCTCGCACATATTGTCTGTGTTGTGTTTTATTTTATTTTATTTTTTTTTGCGAGATCCGGCTCTGACTATTTCTCTGAACTTCTCTTCCATACATCACTCCGCACTTCTTATGATGACAGTATGCTAGCTATTCCTGTCACCAGAACAACAACACATGGTCACAGGAGTTGTATTAACTGTGTAGCAAAACAGGGGAAATCTTCCCCCTTCCGTGTCCACCCCCTGCCCAGCATCCTACTTCTAACAACATTAAATTCACACAATGCTAGTATGAGCGCGAGCATGCCTTACTAAACCCTGCGTTTATTATTATTATAATTATTATTATAATTATTATTATTATTATTATCATCGGTCTACGAGAAGATGGAGAGAGTAGCACGGACGCCTTGGAGCTGCTATAAATTTCACGTGGGTATGACTTAAAACTCACCATCAACGAAATTTCGGTCCGTGAAGCATGCACCCAGGACCGGGGCGGGCAGGACAAGAAACAACAGGAGGCAGACGACACTCAGGCCGGTCATTCTCGCGATTTCTCCTGGCGGGACGAGAACGACAGTTAGTTAGATGCAGCTTCAACTATACAAGTGAGCAGCAGAGCAGTCTACTGATGTCGTGAAGAGCGACTTGGTTACTGCTGGGACCTCCGCCCGCCACCGCCTTTTACAGCAGCCCACGGCGCTGATGGTGTGGACGAGGAATCCAGCCATGCGTCCGGCCATCTGTTCCTTGATAAGGACATATGACGGATTGCAGCCCTGGAGGTTATATGTGCCGTAAATGAACAAGTTTGTTCGGAATCTTTATTGGTGTATGAAGACATTGCGTGTGCGCTTTATACGGATATTTATGTGTTTTTGCTTTTTTAATACTTGTTTTTGTAGTTTTACGTATTTTTGTGTTTTTGTTTACGTACAAGAACCCTAGCGTCTTCAGGTGCAGGCATACGGTCGATAATACCGAGTCTCTTAATTTTGCACAGACACACACAAACCCCAAAACACGCATACACTCACGTGAGCGCGCGCGCGCACACACACACACACAGAAAGAGATACACATACTGATATATATATATAACCACACACGACCACACAAACATACACGCAATCAATCAATCCTCTTCGTGCTAGTTGCACATAAGGCCTCAACCAGAGCCCGCCACTGATATCGATCGGCTGAAACCCGCTCCTTTCACCCAGGCCTGACGAGAGGGGGGGGGACAGGGGGGTCTGGTGTACCCGGGCCCGCGGTTGTGAAGGGGGCCCGGCCTTGGTCAGTGCATTATTTTCTTCTTTTTCTCCTTTTCTTTTTCTTTTAAAGAAATGTCTGAGGACAGAACACCCAAGCATTACACACGCAGACGTTGAGTTTCAAGTCTGTAGTATACAAATTCGGGGTAGACGGGCCTGGGGTGAGAAGTGTAGTCAGAGTTATCATAGTCTCGCTGGACAAGCCTGGAGGCGGAAGGCCACTGGACACTGAAGATTTTATCGCGTGTGAACCGTCTAGAAGAACGTTCGTGCATTGAGATTGCTGGTTACATGTGGCACTACGGGGTGGGGGGGGGGCCCTGCAAGCAAATCGGAATTCACAGTGAAGAGGCAGGTACGTTACTGATGTGGCCACTCTGTGAACCGAAAGGATGGGGGCCCACCCCTGGCGTTGCAGCCTTAAGGGAAAGATATCAAGGCTGCTTTTTTTCGTAGTTAATAAACAACACTGAGACTTTCTTTAACCGTTTCTCCCCCACCAAACAAACAAATACATTAGTCTACACAGTAGATCTTTGATACAATGAGACTATATCATCCTGTAATACTATCGCAGCCAGCAAAACAGAACACATTATTGCAAAAACATTTTAAAAACTGCTGTCCCGCAAATAGGCTGATAAATTGATCACGGGGGTGTCACTGGAAGTTTGGAGCTGGAGGAGGATGATAAAGAGGAGGTTAGCATGAGAAAGATAATTTAAGTTTAGACACGGTGTTCGTGGGGTAGGTGGATGGGAGGTAGGAGGAAAGTTATGTCACCGGAAAGGGGACCCACGGCGATGTACCAGCATCGCCCTGCAATGATAAATCGGCCGGCTGGTCATTACCTTTCCTTCCAGTCTCCGACCTTCTTTTGCTCTTTGCCGATGGGCCGCAATGCATTGTTGCTGACAACACAAGAAGGAAAGGTGGGGGGGGGAGAGAAGATAGTCTCGATAGACTCGACGGGATGGAATTTCATGGGAATTAAATGGTCAAGGTTTAGAGCAATTGGAGGTGTAGACTGACATTTTTATGAGATAGTTAGACGAGTCAGCAGTAAAGTCGTGTGTTTGACCATCCCTTTCAATCGGCCGGAGTCCTTGGACCAAAGAAAGCTTGGACAGTTGGACCTTAGAGAAAGCTAGATATACACTTAGTCTAACATCTTTTCACACCACACTCTCCTGTCTGTCGCACGCTGTCTTCTAGACTCAAAAAGCCGAGATACGCTGCACTTTGTTTGTTTGATGAGTACAGTAATTTTTTTATGCTTTTTAAAAAGACAACAGATGCGCTCTGCTGTTCGTAGCAGCAAACACTTTTTTTTTAAAGAGGGTATTAACGAATCTGTCGAGCTTTTGACATCGCTGTTGACCTAACAGGCCTTCCTTACTCTGGATATGTTTTCTATGGAGCGGGGTACTACACGTTTGATCCTTTAACATCATTTTTCCTCATTTACTATAACCACTCACGTGTAGACAATGTTATGTCAAGTAGTGATGTAGATAATAATTCACTTGTCCTAATGTTTGCAGTCTATATTTCGTTGATAATCGAATTGTAAACATATTATTATATACTGGGAAAATAATTTACGATTACAATTACAAGGGGCCTGGAGAGTCGTCTGTCCCGGTGCCCGTCTGGCTCTCGGCGGCCCTGGTCAGGGGTATCATATTCTGGGTGGATGAGCTTCGAGTCGGAAGGCCGCTGGACACCATGCAATCACACATCGGCCGGCAGGTCATTAATTATCTTTCCTTCCAGTCTCCGACCTTCTTTCGCTCTTCGCCCAAGCAGCACCGGGTAAGGAGATCATCTACCCGCCATCCGTCCACAAAAGCCAACTTGCAATCTTTCTTATCGTGCGCTCATTGTATTCAAGGAAGGTGTCACACATGCTGCTGTAAATAGAGTTTTACGGTGGCTGCGACATTTGTTCTTCCAATAATTACATACTTATATTTGAATGTCGTTTTTAAGGAGCTCCGTGTAATGTATACTTGTTTCACGATTAAGAAGGGATAAGGAGGAAAAGTTTATAGATGTGTTATGACAGATTCGTTTGTCTAGGTTTTAATTAAACGGCTCGTTTTCTTGACGCACACAAACCAGATACAGGCAAATTATGTTGGCCCTATTTTGGTTTATAGACCAGTGACTGTGATGACAGCAACTTCCACCCATGGGCCCGAATGTATTGTTGCTGCCCACCTGAGAGGAAGGGAGGGGGCGATAGTTTCTGGAAGATTCGACGAGATGGGATTTCGTGGGAAATAAATGGTCGGGGGTTGGAGCAACTGGAGGCAAAGACCGACATTTTTATGAGATATTTAGACGTCCCTCCCTTTTGCTTGAGTCCTTGGACCAAAGAAAGCTTGGACGGTTGGACCTTAGAGAAAGCTATATACACTTAGTATAACATCTTTTCACACCGAACTCTCCTGCCTGTACTTCTAGACTCGAAAAGCCGAGATACGCTGCCTTTTGTTTTTCTGATAAGTACAGTATTTTTCATGTATATTTCTATGATTTTCTGTTTATTGGCAAATAGCCAAGGCAGGAACATCAGTGTCGATGAGAGTGACTACCAAGCTTCTCAAACTGACTGACAATAATGAAGTCCTTAGTCAGCAGATAAACGACCATATTGGTGCTGCATAAATTTGTTTCTATGTACTTTTAGAATTCCGATAAAATATACTAAACGTGCATATTTTTATGTCCTTGTCAAAAAACTCTGTCCTGTTGTTTGTAGCAGCAAACTCTTAAACAAAAATTACTGAGGGTATTAACGACACTCGATGAAGACTTATTTAGGCATAAACTTCCTCTAATGCTTGACACTGTTCCTTGTACTGTATATACGGCTAAAAGCCATCTGTATCACACCTACAATAGGCTTTGACATCGCTTTTGAAGTAACATTCCTCACTCTGGGCATTTTTTTCTGTGGAGCGGGTTACTACACGTTTGATTCCTGAACGTTATCTTTCCTCATTTACTAACTACTCACGTGTAAACATCTCTTATTATGTTCAAATAGGGATGCAGATCCTAGTGCACTTGTCCTTATGTTTGCAGTATGTATTACATTACTGAATTAAATGTAGACATTGACAATAGACGTGTAGACATTGTTATAGACTGGGAAAATAATTTACAGTTACAAGGGGCCCGGAGTATCTTCTGTCCCGGGGCCCGTGCTGCCTCTCGGCGGCCCTGAACTGTCATCTCCCTTTCCACTGTTCTTCTCCAGGTTTCCTTTGGGCGGCCGCGTTTTTTTTCGGCCATCTGGAGTCCATCGTAGGGCGATTCTGGAGAGGTCTGCTGTCTGCTGGTAGAGCACATGTCCAATCCATCGCCAACGCCTTCGTTGAACCTGCGTGGTGATGGACTTGGTTTCAGTTCTTCGGTGGAGTTCTTCATTGGTGATGGTGTTTGGCCAAAAGATGTTAAGTATGCGCCTGCAGTCTCCAAAATCTCATTTCCTGGGTAACTTAAAGATGAGCCCTGTCTTCCACTCATCGGGGATTTTTCCTGATTCCCAAACTTGCCTGAAGATTTCAGTCAACATGGGAGCTGTCACGTTCACATCTGCTTTCAACATCTCTGCTGTTATTCCATCTGCCCCTGGTGCTTTACCACTTTTCATTGCTTTGATTGACAGACACGCACAAACAAGCAATAAAAGAATGGAGAAAGAAGAATTAAAATACAGTAGGCGAAGGCACAAACGTAAAGCTCGGCAAGACATGGCTGCACGTGCATACACTCGCATGTTCATATACACGCATGGACACACACAGACTTAAGCAAATGTGCACCAAAATAATAAAAAGAATAAAATGAAAACATAAAAACACAGAGTGACAGACTAAAATTCATCGTCATTATGGAAATGAAGCGGAGAAAGAGAACAGTGCGTAGAAAAAAATATTAGACTTAAAAAGTAAACACTGTATTAGTTTCTACTAGAGTGTGGTCACCGGAACAACAAAGACATCATGTCACACACACACACACACACACACACACACACACACACACACACACACACACACACACACACACGCACGCACACACACACACACACACACACACACAGAAATCAGGGTCCAGCTAACTTGTGTGAATTTATATGATTATTTCATTGAAGTGAAATGAAAACGAAGATAAGCAATAAAACGACGACGACGACGACGACGATGATGATGATGATGATGATGATGATGATGATGATGATGATGATGATGATGTATGCACGTGTCAGTGTGTGGACTTCTATCGTGCGTTCTAATTATTTCTTGTCCTTGGTGGCACGTGCTTCGAGCTGCACTAATAGCCTCGACATTTCCACATTATTATCCTCCTTTAATAACAGCGGCTTTTGTGACATGTCGGGCATTTGACCCGCAGGGACACGCCTGCAAGCAAGTGCACTGGATTGCCGCCCTTTGACATCCACTAGAATGTGGAGTTGGCATGACACATGTTTGTCTTCACCCACAGCACTGTTCATTAATACACACAAAATAGAAAAAAACACGCGAAATACAAACAGGGGACTGAGGTTGGCAGCGGAAAATGAGTTCAGACCGAGAAATTTCTCAAACCATTTCTTTCTGGTTACCTGAAAAACACAAAGAACAAAGACAACAGATGTCCAAAAATGAGCTTGACGGAGGTTAAAAGCGTTCCACATAATAATAATAATCATGGAGAAGAAGAAGCAGAAAAAGACGAAATGATTTATGTAATGACTTTTTTCTAGAAGACGTGTGCACTCTGAGCCTGAGACGAAACAAGATAGATGCAGTATATGAAAGGAGGAAAGATGGATAACAATGTGGACAAAAAACTGAAAACATCCTGCACAGTAAAAAAAAGAAAATAATAATAATAATGCTTTACTAAACGTCAAAAATATGAAGAGACAAAATTCAAAAGATATTTTTATTCGGTATCCGAGGTCCACAAACCACTAATGTAACACGTTTTTATGTCCTTAGCTCTAGCGCTGAGTCACTGGAAAAAGTACATTTTAGAGACTTGATATTGTTCACATTAACATCGAGGACCGTATCAGCGACGTGAGATGAGAAATAGTAGGAGACGAGGGCTACAGAAGAAGGTCAATAACGCAGCGTTTATACAAAATGTCAAGAATTTATGAAGTTATTACTGGATTACAAAAAATGGTTCTTAATGTCTTGTTGAACTCTGACCCAGGATGAAAGGAAAGCACAGCGGGGTCCATGCGTACACTGTTGTACCAGACGACTATGCGTCATGGAGTATGTGATCGCAGTTTGATCCGGCAGACCGTTTGGACCTCTGACCTCAGACCCTCGCACATCGGCAGAGGTTCTTTGTTCATAGATGACCTACATCGTTATTTGCTTAAATAGTTTGCTGCTGAAGGTTAATTTTTTCTGTCACGTTTAGCAAAAGAACAATTTTTCAGTAAAAGAAACAAATATTTAGTAACTAGAATAAAACATCTCAGCATAGTCAGTACTTCAAACCAAAATACAACAGATACAAGAGATGTGAGATGGAATGTAGACAACGTCCTAGACCTTGTGAAAAGCTACGTGGGATATAGGGTGAGGTGTGGTGTTTAAGCAACCATTTTGGGCTAATTACACTCTCAACAAATCCGCCATCCACACCGACACATACATGTTGGTCAACCTCTGACACTCAATTACAGATTAGGGAAGATCATCGCTTCAGCTCCATGCATAAGACCCCCCTCCCCACTCCAACCAGTAAACAACACACATGTGAATTTAATGCATCATATATCTATCATCGTATATCAATTATTCACTTCCGTCGATGGTTGTTTACAGGAAATATTGAATTGTTATCTACATTATTTCTTTACTGGCTTCCTCTTCATAACCTTTGACCCTCATTCCTCCCTGCTTCAGACAAGGTAATAATCCACCAATGCACTTTTCCTTTTTACTGCACATGCTACTGCGTTTATTCTACACTTACTACAGCTTTCTACTAACCTGTATAGATTTACTAGAATTATTCTTCTTTTTGCACAGAAGTGTTTTACAGCTTGACGAAGGTTTGAGACTCTTTCCTCTCTTTTACACCTTCTTCATGTACAACCCTATTTTTTATTCTTTGTGTCTTTTCGTAGGACAATTTTTTTTCATTCCGTTTTCCGTTTCTAAAGTGACTACTTTGAATTGGACTTTTAAAATTGTTATACTAAAAATTAGTACCTGCTTCACAATATTAATCTACAGAATAATGTCACAAACCTGCTGTTTTTTTAACTTGGAAAGGGATGAGAAATGGAGATGGAGGTGGGAGGTGCGAAAGGCTAGCGATCGGTGTGTGTGTCGGCGTGCGAGTTATGAGATGGTCGACAGTTTAATTAATGGCTGCTAAATTCTTGGAATGATGAGATGGTGTCGGTATATGAAATGAATGAATATTTTCTTTTACCTTTATATTGTTATGGTGTGATTACTGGTTTGAAAAATGTGTGATTTTGTATGTGCAGCCCATACCACTTTCCTATGGGACAATTAGTCTTTTAGTATTCGTATCAGTTTAAACATTGACACTCTTAATGCTCTCTCGCTCTCTCTTTATATATATATATATATACACATTTACCCTTGTATCTGGTGATTTGGAATTTCCTACTACATTATTAAAGTTGTCTTGTGAACTTGCAGTAGCACTGCCACTCAGGAGGACTTGTCAAGTGATATTTTAGCTTGTTTATGCAGAGTACTGTTTTGTGTCAACGCAAGCACCAGCTCTTCAGTGTGTGAGAAATTAAGTCCAGCATTCCTTTAATTTTTAAAGCCCTCCTTGTGAGGCCAACAGTAGCCTCTATCGGTTTTCATCCGCGGTTTCCCCAGTATAATTTGGGGACAGGGACAATACTCGCATACGTGTACAAAAATTCACTATTCTTAAATAAATTTAGCCAGCTCAATAGAATATTTCACATACAGGTTGTCCGTTGCTTATAAAGATAAAGATCCGTTAATTCAACCTTCTTAAATCCAAGGTAATACGAATACATGGAAGAAAAAGCATTTTTCATTGACAAAAATAAGCATTATGTGTACGCATATTCTACACACAAATAAACTAATGAAACTTTTGACGGAACAAGGAACACGATGCACTAAATACACAAGGAGCGGAACAAGAGTAAATGAATAACTTGTAAGCCTACATTGAACACAATGCGAATTTTCTTGTGTTCGACTGTCTGATTTTCCATCTGCTGGTCACATGACACTGTGTTGTGTTAAAGCAAGAACTGACTCTTCAGGATGGGAGAAATTAAGACCAGCATTCCATCAATTTTTAAAGCCCTCGTCACGACGGCGATGATGTCCACCTTTGTTTCAGACACTAGAAAATGCAGCTAACACCAGCCCCGCTAGGTTTCGTCCGCAAACGTATTTTTCCCAAGATAATTAGGGGACACGGACTAGATTAGCACAGAAATACACAACTCAATAAAATATTAAACAATGAGGTCGTTCGTCACTTACAAAGAAAAATAGCCGATGAGTTGTTCTCCTTAAATCCAAGTAAACATGAATGCATGAAAGAAAAAAAAAATTCGTTCACGCAAAAAAAGGTCACGAGCTCCATACACGTTGGTCAGCCTTTCCGAGATAAATTAGCTTAACAAAGGAAAGGCAAACTCATTTTTGAAAAATGCTTTTAAACAAAAATTTATTTTACATCTCTCACGAAAGTAAAAGTCTTCAATATACATGTGACCGGCTTTGATTATTTTATATGTTGGCTGCTTACATTGTTGTGTATTATTTTCTTGTAGTTAGTCGATTTCGTGTTTACTTCAGTTGCTTATGGAAGTTGTTTGATTTCCATAGATGGAGGGGGCAAAGAAATCGATGCAAATGTGTTTATAGAAAGTTTGTCGGGTAATAAAACAAAAATTATTTCTTGCTATCATCTGTTGTTTCTCCCTTGGTAGGTGGCGTCTTAAATCTTAAATTCTTTACACTCTGTTTGTGTGTGTGTGTGTGTGTGTGTGTGTGTGTGTGTGACCCACAAATTATTATGAAAAACCCCTAAACCTAAAAATTACTTTAACACCCCAATCCACTTCCTTTAACTGCTCTTCTGCCTTTCTTTTTTTTATTGTTATTTTATGTTTTTTCTTCTCTTCTGCTTTTGCTGCTTTCTTTTGAATGGATACCTGCGCATTATAAATGGACATCATCATCATCTTCATCAAACTCTTATTTAGAGACCTTGGCGAAACCTCACCCGTGCTAGCGAAATTGAATTAACAAATAACAAATAAAGAACGATTTATGACAAACAACAAGTGTTTAAGTATAAGCACTAGGGAAAAATAAATAAATTTCTTTACAAATTTCCTATGGCTGCATCTCTTGTAGTATCTGGTTGTCTCTGTGACATTATTCAGATGCCTACCACTGTGTGTTGTATAAGAACTGTAGTTGGACAAGCAAGGAATCGCCGAAGAAGTCTCGTTCCGTCCCTGGATTGGGACAGTGTTCGGTATCCGTTACCCTATGCAAACAGTCGTCACTCTCTCTGATGCGGTTGGAGAACAGAGAGGACAATGACTACAGACAGTCTGGTGATGCAAGTAGAGACTCATCGGCTGTCCTACACCACGAAAGCGAGTTAGTGATCTACGCCATTCGAAATTTACTCGATAGCCCATGGAAAGAAAATGTCTCACAGTTATGTGGTATATCTGTGAACTTTATTGATATGTGTAGAAGGCTTGTTGATCTTATAGACAGACCATAAATCTATTTTCTTTATAAAATCAACTACTTACAAAGAATGGTCGCATCATGATGTGGACGTCGACCCTTCAGAAATGTACATGTCAAATAGAGTCTTGTTTGAGAAGATTGTCAATCATTTATTTTTCTTCAGTTTTCACGCTCTGTGTAACAGAATCAATTGCTGTGAGGCCTCCTTCTCTTAATGTTGCTAGCGTCATTGTTTTATGCACACCATAGGTCAATTTTGTACTTCTATATGTACCCGGCTCTTCTGGGACATCTTCGATTATTTGGAAACTACATTGAGATGAAAGAGGAGAGCGAGGTGCCAAAAATATGCATGTGAGTGTTTTGTCTGTTGCTATCTGTCGTGAATAAAAGCAGCAGAATTTTCTTTCATGACGGGTTTGAACCCCTTTCTACGAGCTTCTTGAAACCAATGATTAAAAAGCCCCAAGGAAATGAAAGTGAAAATTGAAGGTATTGCTCAGTCCACATCAATCAAGGAAAAACTTGAGGATAATTTCTACCAGGTTACTCTCTCTCTCTCCCTCTCTCTCTCTCACACACACACACACACACACACACACACACACACACACACACAAACATGCTCGAGCGTATGTACAATCACTGTCTGCCCGACTACTGCAGCTACATTGCAACTGATAACTGGGAGGGGGGGTGGGAGGACAGAAGTTTTCAGATGCTTTAATATTTGTTTTTATTTAACTCGTTGTGAAATTCCCACTTTAATGATATTTAAAGAATACTTTATCGCTTTTCTGTACCTGTATCCAGTCATTTTGTGATCCAGTCATTTGGTGTACCTGTATCCAGTCATTTGCTGTACGTGTATCCAGTCACTTGGTGTACGTGTATCCAGTCACTTGCAGTACCTGTATCCAGTCTCGTGACTATTCACGTCACAAAGAAGGCCGTGAGCGCTGAGTGTCAGATGTTAACGACCTGTCACTTTAACAGGAATCAGTAACAGTTGACCAATGCGGTGACACGACCCATTACTTAGAGAAGATCGATCTTTCTCCGAGCCATTTTTTCTCCTTCCGTGAGATCCTAATCAGACATCTTCTGCACAGTCCCAATTAGCAGTGACCGTGGAGTGTGATCAACTTGTCTGAGCTAGTGAATTAAATAAAGCACAATTATTTAATCGGTTCTTTAAATCTTCAATCAGCAAAATCATTTCACAAATTAGGTAAGTTTCATTTTATTTTTAATCCACTAGTTTCCTTCTAGAAGTGAACGAATGAAAAATGAAAAATTTGAAATAAATGAACAAATATGAATAGAATTAATCGCTGGTTATTTTAAAATAAATATATTTTTGCGGTACTAGATGATAAATATTTGTTGAAAACAGATAATTGGCAATACTGTATTAATAAGTAGTTAATTTTTGCATTTCATAAACATTACGAATTGGCATCGAGGGCAAACAGAAGTGAGGATATCTTGGTGAGCAAAAAAACAAGTGAGTGTAGTTTTTTAAGAAACGTACTTCTTAAAATGTTATGTTTTTATCGACAAATTTTCTATGAGATATCTATGCATTGTGTGTGTGTGTGTGTGTGTGTGTGTGTGTGTGTGTGTGTGTGTATTCATTATAAAGATTACAAAGCAAAATATGTAGTATAATATGTAAATGTGCTTTTATACATACGAATAGGATATGCATGTGTACAGTTTTCCTTCCACATCGTGGGGGCTAAGGGCGTGGCACTCAATTTGAAAATTTTTTGTGAAATTTTTGGACCCTATCTTCGAATCAGATGAGTCCGATTATTTTCTCTCTTTTTTTTAATGAGTTGTTTAGAGCTCCTTATTACAAAACTTGGGCTAAGTATTCCGTCATAAGCCATAGATGGATCAGTATTGAGTAAAATATAAAAAAATTAAAATATATGATATTAATATGAAAATTAAACAAAATGGAACTTGAGATATGAAAATCACTGCGAGATCACCGCGAGATGTCGTCCCCTGGCACTCTTGGGATCCCTAAGGCTATGCATAGAGCTGCAGCTCTTTTACTGCAATTTTAATTGTACAAAAATATTTGTTTACTGTTCATGTATTCTATTAAACAGTCAAAGATAATACTGTAGTAAAAGCATATATATATATATATATATCATGCATTTATGAGCTACTAAGCTACTCCCCGTTTGTGAGTTGTCTTCTCTTCTTTCTCGTTTTCGGTTATTATGAGCTTTTTTTTTACTTATTTATCATTAAAAATGTGAATGTTCTATGGTACTAAGAGATTAAATGTGTTGTTATTACACAATACGTGTATTAAATATCTTTTTATATTCAAACGTATAGATATGAATACATATATATTTTATATACATTCCTAAGTTTCTAGAATTTTTCTGTGTCGTCTGCTGGTCTTCGCGCGTCGTCTTAAAAATAAAAAATTCCTAATAATTAACTTTGTGTTGCCGATCTGCCATATGTCAAATCTCTTATGGGAAAAGTTAAGATGTGGAAGGGAGATAGCTGTCTATGTTGTGATATGTATGTATTTTAGTTTCTGGTATACATTTTCAACAACGGTGTTCAACTAGTCAGGAATTTTTGATCAGACTTCAGCGCTGCAGTTTGCCAAAGGGAAATTCGGCTCCGAGATGATAATGATTCTGTCTGACAAAACGTCAACCGAAAACCGGCCAGCTGTAGGTCTCTTCAACTCCGCCTGGAAACCCCCCGGGTAACCTGCCGGTCCCAAGCCCGGATGAAGGAGGAGGGTTGGGCGTGGGGTTAGCAACCCCACCCTGTAAAACAACCCTTGCTACAGAAACTACAACTACAACACTACCACAACGAGAGTCTGGACGGGAAGTTCCCTCTTTGGAGGGGCCTATGACGCGTGCTGGCGAAAGCCTTCGGGGTCAGCTCGCCGACCTATCTTCTCACGGCCAAGGCAAAAACCAGGATAGGCACCTGGAACATCAGAACCCTATACGAGAGAGGAAAATCAGCTCAGGTAGCACAGGAGATGAAGAACTATGGCATCAAGCTCCTTGGCCTGTGCGAGACCAGATGGAATGGTAGCGGTCAGACCAGACTCTCGTCAGGAGAGACTATCATCTACTCTGGACATGAAGACCCTGACCATGACCACTCACAAGGAGTAGCAGTACTGATGACACAGGAGGCTGCAAGGGCACTAATATCATGGGAACCAGTTTCGCCACGACTCATGTCAGCTCGGTTCAACTCCAAAGGAAGAAAGATGACCATCATCTAGTGCTATGCACCTACCAACGCAGCAAAAGAAGAGGAGAAGGAGGACTTTTACAACTCCCTACAAGCGCTGGTTGATCGTACTCCAAGACGAGACCTGAAGATCATCATGGGCGACATGAATGCCAAAGTTGGAGATGAAAACACGGACAAAGAACACATAATTGGAAAGCACGGTGTGGGCAACTGCAATGAGAATGGTGAGCTGTTCACAGACTCCTGCTTGTTTAATGACCTTGTAATCGGAGGCACAGTCTTTTCTCACAAAACCATCCACAAGACCACCTGGACTTCACCAGATGGAAAGACAGAAAACCAGATCGATCACATCACCATTAATCGACAGTTTAGTAGAAGTCTGCTGGATGTCAGGGTAAGGCGTGTTGCAGATGCAGCCTCAGACCACCACCTGCTTGTAGCAACTTTGAAGATAAAGCTGAGGTCCTTCCATGAATCATCAGACAGACCACACCACAAATTCAACGTGCAGTTTCTTAGAGATCGCAGGAAGCAAGAAGAGTTCAACTGTGAAGTAAAAAACAGGTTTGAGGCACTGGAGGGACTCTTTGAAGAAACAGTGGCCAACCACTGGACAGGATTACAGGAGACCTGGAAGGCCGCCTGCAAACGTGTTCTGGGAAAGAAACAGAAACAACACAAGGAACGGCTGAGCATAGGGACCTGGAAAAAGATAGAGGTAAGGAAAGAGCTGAAGCAGAAGATCAGCCAGTGTCAAGACCAGCAGGAAAAAGAAGAGCTCAGAACAAAGTACTGGGAGATGAACCGAGAAGTGAAGAAGAGTGCAAGAGGCGACAAGAGACAGTTCGCACACAGGATGACAAAAGAGGCAGAACAAGCAGCTGGGCAAAATAACATGAAAAGACTATACGAAATTACAAGAACTCTGTCAGGACGGAAAAACATCAATGCATGCAGGCCAGTAAAAAATAAAAATGGCAACGTCATTACTGGGGATGCAGAACAAAGATCTCGCTGGGCAGAACATTTAAAAAAAATACTGAACCGGCCACCACCAGCAACAATTTTGGACATTGCCCCAGCCACCGAGCAACTCCAGGTGAACACCAACCCACCAACCAAGGCAGAAATCATCAAAGCCATCAAGTCTCTGAAAACTGGTAAGGCGGCAGGCCCAGATGGCATTCCTGCAGAGGCACTCAAGGCGGATCCAACCGCAGCAGAGATGCTACACCCCCTGCTGCAGAAAATTTGGAAGTAGGAGCAAGTTCCAGCAAACTGGAAACTTGGCTATCTGGTAAAGCTACCCAAGAAAGGTGACCTGACCCAGTGCAGCAACTGGCGTGGGATTATGCTCCTGTCCATTCCCAGCAAGGTGCTGACCAGAATCATGCTGGACAGACTGAAGAATGCCCTAGACAAGAGACTGCGGCAAGAACAGGCAGGCTTTTGGCATGAATGCCAAAGTTGGAGATGAAAACACGGACAAAGAACACATAATTGGAAAGCACGGTGTGGGCAACTGCAATGAGAATGGTGAGCTGTTCCCAGACTTCTGCTTGTTTAATGACCTTGTAATCGGAGGCACAGTCTTTCCACAGACCATATTGTTACACTGCAAATCATTATTGAACAGTTCATCGAATGGCAGTCCCCACTATACATGACATTTGTGGACTTTGAGAAGGCATTTGACTCCGTAGACAGAGAGACCATCTGGAAGTTGATGCAGCACTGCGGATTTCCACCAAAGTTCATTGCCATCATCCAACAGCTGTATGAGGACTCGACATGCCAGGTGATCCACAATGGGAAGCTGACGGACCCCTTTGCAGTGAGGACTGGAGTAAGGCAAGGTTGCATGCTCTCGCCGACAATCTTCCTGATCGTCATAGACTGGATCATGAGAAGAACAACCTCTAACAGCAACACAGGCATTCAATGGACCTTTGCCATGCAACTTGAGGATCTAGACTTTGCAGACGACATCAGCCTGCTGTCCCACAAGCAACAACATGCACAGACAAAGCTCACTCGGCTCTCAGAAGAAGCAGCGACAACTGGCCTGACAATCAACATCAAGAAGACAGAGGTAATGCGGATCAACAACAAGCAAGAAGTCCCACTTCAGCTACACGGGGAAGGTATTACAGAGACTGACCGCTTCACCTACCTAGCCAGCATAGTCACCAAGGATGGAGGTGCTGATGAAGATGTAAGAAGCAGAATAAATAAAGCCAGACAAGCATTCCACATCCTGCGACCCATCTGGAATTCCAAGGCACTATCTCAACATACCAAGATCCGCATCTTTCATACGAACGTAAAATCTGTCCTTCTATATGGGTCTGAGACATGGCGTGTAACAAATAACATCACCAGAAAGATTCAAACATTCATAAACAGATGTCTGCGGCACATTTTCAACATCAGATGGCCCGAGAGAATCTCCATGCATACCTGTGGGAGAGAGCCAACCAGAAACCTGCCAGCCAAGACATCAAGAAGCGAAAGTGGGGCTGGATCGGCCACACCCTGCGAAAGCCGGCCGAAAATCTAACACGACAAGCTCTGGACTGGAACCCACAGGGGAGACGCAGGGTTGGGAGACCCAGACAGACGTGGAGAAGATCGGTCCACGGCGAGGCGGAGGCAGCTGGAATGACATGGACCCAACTGGGGAGGGAGGCCCAGAACCGGGTTCGCTGGCGTGGTGTAGTTGCAGCCCTATGCTCCACTGGGGGCGAAAAGGAATAAGAAAGAAGAAGAAGTAGGTCTCTTCGTAACGGTACTGGCACTCGTTTGGGTGGCAACCGAAAGCCAGGTAGCAACATTGGATGACTACTATAAACTGACGAATCATCTATTTAGCAGCTACATGAAAGACGTTCGACCACTTTCTAATGTTTCGGAAACCCCCCAAACAGACATTTTCGTTCAGTTCCACCTCTTTTCCCTCGACGTAAGTATACTAGTCTACTGCTGCTAAGTTACGCACGTTAATAACAGCTCCTTCCTGCTTTGTCTTCTTCAGTCACATTATGGTCTTCATGACTCTGTTCTCGTGTTCATTTCGTTAACACTATCTCCATGCTCCTTTACCCCTGAGTTTTCAAGTGTCTTGATCTGTGATGGTTTCCTGTATGGTATTTTTTTCAGTCATAAATAGTTTTCAACTTCTTTTCTTGGTTGTTTTTCGACTTAAATAAACCCTAAATTTTTCAGTCGATAAGGACTAAGGTGGTAGAGACCTCACCTATTTGGGAGTCATCAACTGTTATGATAGCGGTTTCCATCTACTATGTGCACGCCAGAATAAATGAGTGCTCGATCGCAGGGTTTTCTAGTTTGTGTGTTTGATAATTGCTTTCAGATTAACGAGAAGGATCAAGCGATGAAGACAAACGCTCTCTTGGACATTGGGTGGGTTGACAGTTACTTTAAGTGGCAAGAAAAAGACTTTGCCGACATAGAGACCATCGTGGTGACGCAGAACATGCTCTGGCTGCCAGACATCGTGCCCAGCAATACGGTGACTACACAGACACAACTTACAGGTGGTGTGATTAACAATATGGCAGGAAAAATACACAAAACAATAAGAAACAGTTCACAGAAGATTGCCAAAACCTTACTAAGAGAATAAATGCGATTTACAAAAAAACACTCTCACATCCAAGTGTTTTTCCAACAAACGGAGTTTTCTAATCACAAAAGAAAATCTCTCAAAAGTGAATAATCCGCATTTTTTCTGACTTCAGATTTCGATGTGGTCTTATTCGGTACCATAAGGTCATGGCTAGAGAGTTTTACCTCCAGATGTAGGGTGAAATGACCAGCCTGCCTGGTAATAATAATGATTATCACCTGCTCGTAATTTCACGGATGTCTTCTTTAAATTAAAACCCCACACTCAATGTAGGGTTTATTTGAATGCTGCAAATATCTGTAACAAAAATATATAAAATTTTGGTAAGTGTCCGTTTGCTGAATATAAGACCGTGGAAGAACTTTTATTATTTAAATCGTTCTTAGTGAACGTCGTGACAGTGTGTTTCCAGGCTAATGCTTTACCTTCTTTGGGTCAGATCTCATTAATAAAAAAACTATGTATTTATCAATAACACGAAAAGGATTTTCTATTATGTTGGTTTGTTGAATAAAATTACTAAGATAGCATTGCTATACCATTAGCAACTTCATTGAAAAGTCTTGGTAAAACTCTGTCAAGTGTTGTGTGTAGACTTCTGACCACCAGCAGAAAATAACTGAGCTTTCCATTAAAAGAAATCTGATGAACCCTTCTCTTGTTTCAGATACGGATTGAGTATAGCGGTGAATTGTTGTGGCGACCAACAGCAGTGTTCGAAACATCCTGTGTTATAGATGTGACATACTACCCATTTGACACACAGGTGCCTAACTTTTCCACTGAGTTGCTGGGCTTATACATAACGCAGATAATGGTAATCCTCCAACAGCACAGACAAGCTGACTCAATATTACCCTGATATGGTCTATATTGGCGTTCTGTTTTGCAACTGTAGTGCATGAGCAGTCGATTTTGTTAGTCCATCATAATAAAAAGTTGGGTCCATGCTTGATTCAATATTGGCAAATTATGGTAGTCCAAGTATGTGATTCTCATTGAGGAAGAATCACGTCCTACTATACAGACATAACACTGTAAAGCAAAGCATTGGCGAGAAAATGATAAATATTTGATTTATTATTAAGAAAATAAAGGCACAATATAGATCTTACATCTTAATACACATGTTGCTATTTATACTTGCTCAATGTTGGACTGAGGTATGTCCACCTCGATCTTGCCGTGAGATTGTCGCGCCCAGATATCTGAAGGACTGCACCTTGTCCAGCTGTACTCTTTCCATTGGGATGTCGAGTTTTCTAGATCCCATGGTGTTTACCATGACTTGTCCATGCTGGTTTCCATCCAGGACGCGCTTGTGCTGGGGATAGCTTGTCAGTGAGTGTCTGGAACTCGCTGTTGCTGATCGCCATCTGGACTGGCGATCACAAGGTTACAGCCAAGGCAGGTGCATCGTCTGCGCAGAAGTTCTCTCGAGCTGATGATCGGCAGGTTATTTCCAAGGCAGGTGAACGTTGGCACAGAAGGTCCATCGGAATTGAAGAACGGGAACATTAAGATCCACGAGGAACACAACAGTAGATCACGGCTTAGAAGATGAGCCTTGCTATAGACCACTCTCAGTCTATTTCGATTCAGCATTGATGAATGATGTCCATTTATAATGAGCTGGGTATCCATTCAGGAGAATGCTCATTGCGCAGCGAAAACGGAAGAGAAGGAAAAAAATAAAACAACAGGAAAGTTGAAATAAAGACAAATGTGGTCTTGGTTGTTGAAATTTTTCTTAAGTAAACAAATGCGTCTTCAGTCTTTTCCTAAACATGGTTGCTGAGGTGATGGTTGACAGTGATGATGGCACAGTATTCCAGTGCGCTTCTTGTTTGTGTTTTCCACTGCAGTTATTTTCCAACACTAAATCACGAATGCCCACAGCCTTGTTGCAGATTGCACATTTAAGTGACTAACACATATATTTATTGAGCCGCGAAACGTTACAGCCACCGTTCTTCGTACAAAATGGTTGGTTCTATGTTCTTTGTATGAGATCCGGAGCAGTCTTTCAGGTACTGGCTCTCAACTGCCTGGATTCTCGTTTCCGTTTTGGCGAGCAGAGTCCAAGTATCACATTGATAGAGCAGAATCAGTACAAGGGATTTGTATTAATTGTATCTTGAAGTAAACCTGATGATATGGCTATGCCAGATCCTATCCAGCTTAGCCATCGACGCTGTTGATGTTGCTGCCCTTCTTGGGGAGGGTGGCTCCCAAGTACTCGAAGCTGCTTACCTCTTCGAGCTGTACCCCGTTCATGTAGATCTCTGTTTTGCCGTTTGCATTGATCATCACTTTGCTCTCTTCAGCGTTGATATCCTTACCATATGCGTTCAAACTGTCTGTCAGTCTTTTGTTAAGGTTTTGTACTTCTTTGTAAGTGTCTGTTAACAAATCTGTCACCTACAAAGCGTAGGCTGCCGATCGCACTTACACCAATGAAAATGGAAGTGAGATGGTCGTGGAGGGTTTCACACATGATGTTCTCCAACAACATATTGAGCTGCACTGATGATAGGGGACATCCTTCACGTACGCCTAGTGTGGTGTGAAAGTAAGCTACTAGTTGGTTATCTAGTAGGCTTCGTAGAGGCCTTCTTTCTCGTTGAATGTCCACAAAACACTTTATAGCCTCTCGTGTTAAGCTTTATCGAAAGACATCTAGAAGTAAATACAGTTATACTTGCGATGCTGAAGGTGTTTGGTAAAGTGGACTTGACTCTTCAAGATCTGTTCAAAACGTCTCCTGCAGGCCCGAAATCCGACAGATGTGGTTCTGGGCCACTTTCAACCTAATCAGACTAATCAGACTTATGATTGAATAGTTCTGACACAGCCTTACGTTTCCTTTCTTAGGCAGGAGTATGACTAGCGACTGCGACGTCTCTTGTGACCAACGCTTGGTTGTTCAAATTTGTTGACACAATGTTTAAGAACCCTGTCTCTTCTCTTTTGATCAACTCAATTGTCCACCCCTGGGAACGTTACTCACTCGTTTGACCTCTTCCACCTCCAGCCTGCAGTTCGTATAGCGCTCAAGATATGTTAGAAGGCAGCGATTGGTACGTGGATTGCTCCTCCCTCCGTACGTGGCTAGGAATCAAGGAACGAGAATTTTGTAGGGTTTATCGTCTGCAAACAGGTGGTGCGGGCGTTTTTCAGTTGCTCCAATCTCCAACCGCATCGCTGACAAACCTACCTTGGCTGCGAACACTTCAAAACTGGTTCCTAGATCGTATTCCCGTTGTAGTAAATTCTGTCTAGCCAGCTCGTGCCCCCTACCTGTGCTTTCTTCTAGGGATGCTTTTAACCCAGATCCAAGTTACCATCTTGCATTTCTGTCGGAGTTTGCTCCCATAGCCTATATCTCTTTCGAGATTGTCTGCAAGTTAGCTGAGACAGTGCGCCTGACTACGGACACGTAAGGCTACTTATAGACTTGAACCTTCGTCGAAGAAGGCTGACTGCCAAGGTGGTAGTGTCATGGCCGGTACTTCCAACGTGGACAAGTTAGCATCCTCTTAGATGATCTGTCAGACAGTATGGTCACGGTTGCCTCATTCTGGTAATGACGTTCGACCAGCCGTTTAGCAAACCTTCCTTACTAACAAGTTCTACGCTAGTAGAAGGTTGACTTCCTGTATCCTATATACCTGCATCAGGTATCCGATATGACCTACATCGGCCCAGGGTTACGTGCTATTTCGGTCACGTACTCGTTTATTCAGAAATAAATGCGTGACTACACACACATCCCATCCCCACACTCATACACAAAAGCAACTCTATCATACACATCTCTTTTACACACCTGACGAACCATGCTTACACAAACATACATACAGATACACAGATGCACACACAAAACACAGTGACGCATATTGTTTTCAGCCTAGATCCTTGTATATTTTACAAGTTTGCTCTGTCGAGTTCACCACGGTTATGTACACAACAGAGGAAGTGAACATCATCATATCACCCAAGGTACCCTTCTACACTGACAGGCTACCCATCAGCATTGACAGGTTCTCGCCGAATGGGATCTGGGATATACTGAACGCCTCAGCAAAAAATCAGGATGGTGAAGAAAACCGATCTCGCATTGTGTTTATGGTAAGTTCAGTATTTTCTTAGACCTGTTCTATTTTTTCATTTAGTTCCATTTTATATAGGGTTCTTTGTGCAAACTCTATGTACACTTTGTAAACAGTCCTGTAAATTCGCGCAACAGCTTCTACTTCTATACCAAAATAGCAGCTTTGTTTAAAATAATGCTAATAAGTCAGTTTTTTGTCAATAATGTTCTACGTGTTCCCAAGACGGCTTCCACTAAATCCACAAATCCACGCAATTCCCAGGTTTGTAAAATATGTATATTTACAAGAATATGCAGGCTAAATTTTCTATTATCGGCCATGGGTCCTGGTAGTTGAGTGTTCAGTGTTTGTAGTTAAAAAGTGGTGTCCATACACACTTATAGAACCTTACCACTAGCACGGCATTTTTAAAGCAATAGTAGTAAAATTGTCTTTTGATAACATAGTATGTGTTTAGTCTGCTGATCGGACTTACTTGGCTTTGTCGGAGAAACGCGCTTGCTCTTGGTGACCCCAACCCCGTTGTAGCAGTTTAGTTTATTTATATTCTAACTATTGCTATAATTTAGTAAAAGAATGTCAGCTGAGGTTAACAGAGAGGAGAAGAGTTGGATACCATCGAGTCTCAATTAGCCCTACACGCCGATTATATTTGCTTTAACCGCCAAACTGGATATAGAGTCGTGCTGGTCAACTGAGGCCGACTTTCAACGTGGGAGGAGATGTAAAGAATAATGTTGACAAGTTAATGCATGCTTAGATTAGACTGGTGTATCTAAACTATGGGGCGGAAAATTGTAGAAAAATGGTAAAGAAATTGCTGTGATTCACCAGGTGTTCTTACTGTTAACCAGAGTAATTGAACTATGATGAAAATTATAATAAAAATAATTATAGGTAAGATGTCTGCATCTTTTAACTAAGCATAATTTTTAGAAACCCGAATCTGCTTAAAATGGTTAATTCAGAATAGAGTGTGGAATTCCACCTTAGCTTAGAGAATTTTATGTCAATCTTCTTCAAAACTGTGTTTAAATTAAGCTATTGAGCCATATAATGACTTCATACGATGACATCGTCATAACTTTGCCTCTGGTCATTCAATACCTTTGACCATTATTCTTGCACCTAGTTGAAGGTAAGACTATTTATGTATTGAGCTTGTCATCTTATCTAGTTTCTTTCCTTGATCCTGGCTGCGTGCTTATAACGGATCAGCCCTGTCATTTCATTCTTGTTTTCCTACGTCCCGTTCCCTCCTTCTGTGTGACATGGTGAGGTTCTAATGGGTACCTTTTTTCTTTCCTATTATTATACAGGTGTCGCTTCTGATGGTGTACATTATACTGATGCTGGCGTTGACTGCCTTCAGCGTGTTCTTCTCTGCATTCGTCTTAAAGCTCCACCACAGGCCCGCGGACAAACCTCTGGGTGAGTCAAGGCGAATACAGAAAAATCTTGTCACTTCCACCTCACGCACACTTGTGACAATTTACATATTTTGTTTAACATGTCAAAATTTTTGTTTTGACTGTCCAGATTAAACTGTATTTCTACTTTATAGACCAAGAAATTTAGAAACGGCAAGATCAATTTCTTCCGCTATACACCAATAACTAAAAAGTGAGCATATGATGTGGGTGACGAATACCAACAGTTGAAAATACAAGCAATTTACACTACAATTAAGATTAAACTGCATCATTCCTCTCAGGGATTGTTCCGAACATATCCCAGAAAATAACTTTACCGAAAATTAAGTTTAGCAATATCTGGCGCACAAACATATAAAAACACACAGATAAAGGAAAGAAAAATCTCAGGGTGTTTTCAAGATGAATTAATGTTTAGCAAGTCTGAGCAGGATTTAATAAGACATCACCGAGGAAAATGCCAGGTTCTCCTGACTCAGTAAAAGGGAAGAGTACTCCAGAACAGACACAAAACGGCAAAACTGCTTTCTTTAGCCCTGCCATTCACAATGTTGTAATATGACGTACGTATACTTACCTTACACGACGCATATCAGACACACACATAACACAACGCTTGACGAGCCCCCGTAGATGACGATGAAGATGTAGAGGTTATGGGAGACGAAGATCTCGATGTTTTTCTTTTCCCATCCGTCCATGGAACTTTTTTTTTTTTTTCCTTTTTTATGTCATCCCTTCTCCGAAGTGACGACGAAAAAATGACGCACACAAGACGTCAAACACAAGACTCCATTCACACACACACGACACAATACAAGACCTACTCCTAACTCATCACACATGTAGAGAGGACTTTTCAGCGTATTTCTGGGTAGCCACCTCTGCTCTTGACAAAAGAGGTTTGTTACAGCCGCAGGAATAAAAGTCGCGATATATCAGGCAGTGTAACTCGCAGAAACGCGGTGTAGCATGGTCTTTCTGTTTTTATTCACAGGAAGAAAAACCACAAAGATGATTATTTTACTACAAAAGCTGATGTGTTTCGCCGACAACCCAAGACAACCTTGTCGAAGTTTCTATCGCCAGCCAATACAAGAGACAGATGACCAAGCCTAACACCATCAGCCCTTGTGACAACAGTCAAGAATCAGACGAGAGCAGCTGTCTTACAAATCTGTGATTTCTCTGAATCGTCTTAGTTTGGAGGTTTGACTCTCTAAGGCTCTGAAAATGCTTTATGGAAACAATTTTTGTAGTATTTTATTGAAAACAACGTAGAATTTTATACAAGTAATAAATCACTTGACACTTATCGCAATATTTGTTGTTTATAAGCAGGTAAGTGCATGTTCCACCATTTTACTGCATGTGCTTTTGTTGCATGTGTAAGATATTTGTAAACATTATCTGTGTATAAGTGTTAAAACTTGTGAAATCTTTCATCATCTAAAAACTTTCTCGACAAGCTGTATCAGTGTACACGAAAGCTGTAAAGTCCTGATACTGGTTCTTAGAAACATTTTTAACTTTCTAACTTGACAAGACATAGGGTACGCTGAAACCTTTGTTAGTGGCAACAAACTGGTAAGATTTGTTTCACATGTTCACCAATTGAATGAATGCGGGTTTCGTGAGAATCCTAGGACTAATTTGTCGATAGATACTTAAACGAATAGTCCAATGATCTGTTTTCAAGTAAACATACTATTTTCACGTACAACATTAAAGACATGTATGAAAAACAAACTTTGCCTTCTCAATTGACGAGCTTTACAAGTTGTAGTCGAAAATAATAGGCAGGTATAAAACTTTATACACTGATGGTCAAAGGCTGAAACACCTGTACGGATGTCTTGGGCATGGCGTCAGGTTTTATTGTCCTATCTAGTTATATTATTGAACAGTGGTTGTTCTATTTTAAGTTTTTCTTTCTATTAGGATGATGCATATGAGGGTATATACCTAATTTCCATTAGAAGGTTCTCAAAGAAAAACTGCAGAAATAATAACTTTGCTAGTTTCGCTTTGATTTCCGTGCTCACTTCATCAACGTGAAGAAAAGTCAAAGATTACAGCAGGGGCGTGCAAACAGGAATGCGCGTGCACTGGACGGTTCGACGCCCGTGTGATGGAGCGTACTTGCTCCAGTTGGTCCACCTGTGGAATGACTACCTGTTTCCTTAGAAGATCATGGGGGGTAAGCTGACAAAGGAAAACAAAAGAATGGTTACCGCGATTCCCCCCAAAAAACTGTTCCTGTAAACAAGCTATGTAACAACCGTACGGGAGTACTTTTATCTTTCACTTTTTTAATAGTTCTTTGTTAAAAGAACCCGAACATTATAGGAAACACTGAATTGGTTTAAAATTTTGTGTCACAAATGCATCGAGAGGATAGAAAGGATCGACAGAATATGCAAACAGATGCTTCTTCATGAGCCAGGTCTGATGTGCTAGAACAATTGCTTTTTTCACACGGCGCTAATTGGCGACATTCTACACGTTGGTGGTTAGGATGAAGGGAAAGTGAGAAAAGGTGAGAGCAAACATCGATGCAACCATTCAGCCCACCCCTATGGAGAAAAACGTCTGCAGCTTTATAGGAGTTGCCAGAGGAGTGTATTTTACAGTAATGGAGGTTCATGGTGGCGCAGTGCTAACGCCTTGATCACCACGACAGTGATAATCAGGTGTCTGCGGGTTCAGATCTCTGCTCCGACATACCTCTTTAAATTTGTCAGTGTGTGTGTGTGTGTGTGTGTGTGTGTAAATTTCCGTTTACAAGTATAAAGTAAAATAAGGATATTAATGAAATAGATATTCATTGTATTCTTTCTCTTCTTCTTGTACACATACAATACAATATGATGACTTGGCGCAGGCTTTCTTACGTAACCTGACCTGAGGTTATGCCTAATATTAACGCTTTTTTAAATGTACTGACAGATTATATTACAAGAAGACAACTAAGAACCATGAATACCTATATCGATGATATCTGAAGTAGCTTTTGTTAAAAAGATGACGTATCTTAGGGTATAACTACACAATATACTCATTGAAAAAACCTTATATACTTACTGAGCACCAAGCAGACGACATTCTGACGGATGGAAAATAGTAAGGGAAATAAGTCAAGAATACAAAAGAAGAGAAACTTTTGCTATCAATGGAAATAACCAAACATTAAATGTTAATAATTTAAATAAAAAGGATTTAAATACAATTTACGTCTATAAAAGTATACCAAGTAGTTAACTTGCATGTCGCATACAACTTTGCCATAAAACAGTGAGGATCATATATTTCCTACTTCATATTTGCCCTTGCAAGATGCGCCTTTTAATATTCTGTGCGACCTACTGCAACCAACACCAGCGGAAGCTGTCTGACACAGACCACATCGTGAAGTGTTTCTTGTCATCGAAAATATTCAAGAGAACTTTAACAAAATGAACCAGCTTGTTGGAAACTTTTACAAAGATCTTAACCTGAGCAAACAAAAAGTTTACTTGTGTTAGGAACATGGGTTACTACCCCTGGTTTGTTGATGTGCCGAGGTTGTCGCCCATGTGAATTTTTGGTATTAGGGATTGTCACCCCTGGATTTAATGTTGATATAGGGGGCGTTGGGTAGAATGGGAAGAGAGAAGCAGACGTGAAAGTCTGATCCAAGGAATTGTGAAAGAGGTCAGAATTGATATTAACTGTGTGGAGAAATATTAACTGTGTGAAATATTAACTGTGTGGAGAAATATTAACTGTGTGGATTGTCATTGATAAGCGACTGTGTGGTTCCTCGCTTTACTAATTTTCTCCGCTGCTGTGTGATCTCCTGAGAAGATTGTATAACTGTGTGGAGTACGTTTACCTACTGTGGGAATTATTATTGACTTTATCATTTGTCTGCGGTTAAGACTGTCGGAGTTGTTTGGTCGATGTATGCTGTCCGTATGATCAACGCCAGAGAACAAGACTGAAAGAGTGGAACTGTTTGCCGTGTCAAAGCCCCCTCCCCCCAACAACAGCAAGTCGTGTAGGACCCGTCTACAAGGAAGAGAGTAAATGTCCCATCATCGAAGAGAGAGAGAGAGAGAGAGAGAGAGAGAGAGAGCTTGAAGAAAAAAACAGACTTTTAATATAAACCGCTCGTAGATATTTGATTTTGAGTAGACTGAGTGTAGGGTATTTGCTGTATGATGATTATAGGTTTTTAATTAGAGAAAAATATTTGTGATGAACTTTTCTTTTGTTATTTAGTAAAGAATATATTGTTAGATCACCCGATTAATAGAAACGTTCGAGCCCACGTACAGATGATTTGTTGTCAGAAAGAATACGTGTGGAACACAGTGTTTGCAGGCGTGCTCTGTAGAGTCTGTGTGTGTCCGAGTGTGCTACCCAACAACTTGTCTTTTCTGTTGTAGTTGAAAATGTACACGATATTCTTTGGATCAATCACTAATTTACAGTCATATCTGTTATTCCTTTTTACTCTATTACATCCGTTTTCCCTTTCTTTATTAACTTAAACCTGTCATTACTTATAAATTTGTTTACGTTCTCGCTTACTTATATCCCATGGCTAGTTTACCATTCCGTTTGCACGCTTCTTTTGATGAAAACCGATGGACTGAAGAGGTCCACGTCATTGACTTTGTTGACATGAAATATTGAGTAAGAGACGGTTACGCCAGAGAAACGAATGCGAGTCAATAATCTATAGCAGGCGTGATTATAGACATTTGACATTGGACATTGGGCAATCACATTAAAAGAACATCGAAGCAACTGTTTGTTCGCTGTTTATTTATTCACTCAGTCACTCACTTGTCCTACCGTATTTCTCGTGTGATAGAGAAACCGGTTTTCTAGCAACACATTTGTCACGTTGCTCCTTTAATATTCACGTTGATCACAATGAGCATGTCGGACTGTTGATATCATATATTGAACTCTCCCATGTTATACGATTCCAGCACCTATGGGCTTTTTGTATCAAATATTGAGTAGCTTTCTTTGTTTTTTCATCCGGCCACATAACCTGGCTAGTAAAAATAAAAGATCGAGCCTGTCTCTATCCCAGTACTTCTTGATGTAACCGCCAAGTACTCTTGATTTGTAAGACAGAAAATGTGCTTGAATACATTCTTTTGCGTCAGATATGCGTGAATATTTTCTATATGCAAGAAAGATCTGTATATGTATTGTGTAGGAAGTGTGCATGTTTTGCGAGAAAGACAGCAGTGCATAGTTTAAATGTAATATATCTGAGGTAATAATTATTCTGAGTCCGGATCTTGACCTTTGATTTATACCCAGGCACGCCCTAATTTGAAATCTTTTCAAACAATCATAAATTAACTAAATATGAGAGTAAGTGAAATAAAACTCATTTTAATGTTTGAAGTTAAGAGAAGGATGCACTTTCTTGTCTATCCAAAGAAGATGAAGTATATCAAATAGTATCTCAGAAAAGACAATTTTGATTCAGGCTTTCGCTCAACTGATCCTTGCTGCGATGTTTAGTTCAATATTCAAGGGATTTAATGGTTACACACCTAGTAGACACGAATAAACATAACGCATGATAACCAAGAACAACTTAAATGTCCGAAATAGGCTCGAAAATGAGGACAAATTGCTAGCTAAGCTTGTCGACATCGTATTTGAAAAGAAAGGTAAATAAAGATACAGAGAAAATCCAAATCTTCAAACTCACGTCTTCCTGTTCCTGTGTTAAGGGATATAAATTTCTCCGAATATTATTTACCAAGCCAAACGACTGGATTTCGTTCCTTTATGTTTACATAGTTTTGTAGTAAAAAGTTATTAAACATGACGGACATGAGTGATTGGCCAGGCTTTAATGGATGTTTAAATGGGACATATTTGTCCAGTCTGGTCTCACTGAAAGTGTAATCCTTTATGTAAAATATATTTGTATGCATAATATCCCTGATGTGGAGGTGTAAAGCTATGCATGCTTGCTTTCTAAAGAGCAGGGTTAACGAAACGAGATACTGAATAAACACTTACATTAAGAGACAGAACTAAAGAGACCTTAATGTCCGTATACGAGGTCTCTTTTGTGTTTCCTTATCGGCCACCTTTAGGGTGTCCGAGCTGTGCTCAGCGTTTTCTTTCTTGAGATATACATAGTGTAAAACGTGTTCACTTCCAAATGTTGCATGAGAAAAAAATTCAGGAAGTCTGTGAAAATTATTGTTTTCCATTTCCATTTGAAAGTAAAATTTGAACCCATGGGTTTTTTTCCTTAGTGACTGAATGTAGCTTAACTCACATAGCTATGGCAACAAAAAAGAGAATATATGTATATATATGTAAAGTAAATAATTTCGGAACAGCCGAGGCTAATATAATTTGAGATATTTAAAAGGAAAAGAAAGGGTAATAGTAAGTTAAGCTCAGATGATCTATTCTGATGTTTTGAAGAATGTTTAATTTACAATGTTTCATGACGCGACTGCAAACAAACGACTTATTTGCAAACCGAAATTTTTATTGGAATATGATTGAGAGGCTCAGTATGTATCATTTAAACCAATCTTATTCATTCCTTTTTATTTCAAGGGCCAGGAAAGACAACTTTATAGCTGTGGACGGGTCCAGGCGAAAGCGAAAGTAAAATGGCTTTCTGTGTTTTCTGTTTCATGCCGGGACGGGTGCATAATCGAACATGATTGATTGTGTTCATGTGCTGTACTCATTTTAACACAGGTTAAACACCATTTAGTGTAATTTCAGTTTTTAGTTTAAAGACCAAACTTTTCCCGTCCGGCAGGAAAGAATGGTTTGACCCAGCGATGAGGATACTTGTTGGACCAGATGGAAACAATTAGCAAAGCATAACGACTAGGGTAGCTGTCACCGGGGATGCTTCTCACCTTCCTCCAGGGGTCGCACCATTCCTTCCAGTCCAAAGGTAGAAGTTCAGCCTTTAAGTGTTAGAAATCGAAACTTTCTACTGCAGTGGCTTTCACCTCGATCGACCATTCGCAGTTGGTTTCTTTCCTTATCGTCCATAACAAAAATTGATAGAAATCCGATGATGTTGAAAGCTTATCCACCAAACAAATCCAACAGACATCCCATAAGTTGCCAGTTAAATTATTGCAGCAAACTATTGACCAATCAGAATAAAGCTTCTCATTCTGCGCGAGAAGGCCCGTGATTGGTTTGTGGCCATCTGTGTGCCTGATGTACTATAAGCAGAGATAACATAAGGTGATTTAGTTGGATCCAGACCAGTCGCTGTTGAAGTAAATCACCTGTTTCTTTAAAACAGTAAGTGAAATAGATCATTACCTACATCCTTAGCTTTAGCGGTGCTGTGTTTTGTTGATAGAAGTCTTTGTTTCTCGCCATGTGCCTCCGATGTGGACTTGGGAAACCTCAGGCTCGAACATGTGCGGTTTTCATTGTGCAGTTTCCTGCTGTTCTAAAAAAAACTGTTACTAGACGATAAATGACTTTCAGAGTCCGAATAATCCGAAATGTCGCTCATTCTCTCTCTCATTCTGTCTTTTTGGTGTTGACTGCTGCCAATGTTGTGACTGGTGTACTAGTATGACGTAGTGCATCGCTCGTGGCGCTCGACGATCGCAGGTGCGAATCGCGTACTTTGTTAACGGGATAATTAATTAGTGGTTAGGTTTATGAGACTGAAATTTACAGGTTAGTTTTATATCGCTTCTATCTTTCGATATCTGCAAAAAAGGAGAAGCATTGGGGTTGGTCTTTAACAACAGAGCGGATGTGTTTTCTTGTGGAAATGCTGTGTGCAATTTTCATCGATTCATAGTCTTCTTTTGGCATCTATTCTGTTTTACCTGTTAATAAAATAAAAAGGTATAAAATATTAATAGTAACAATGATGATAAAAAATATAAATAGCATCTTTCTCCATCACTGAAGCGGGCTTGAAGCGCTTTACAGAAATAAAATCAGGTATGTATAATGATAACAACAATAAGCAATATTTGACGGGAAACAAATGATAACTTTTATAGGTGGCGCTGAGACTGTTATAGAACAGGAAGTGCGCTTCTCCTTGTTTACCCCTCTTATCGCCTTACTATCTGAGAGTATTTATTGACTGATTTGTGTCTGAAGGACAATTTTTCTGACATAATTTATGTCGGTATATTCCTGGACGTTATATTCACGAATAAACTTAACGTGTTTCGGGTCGAAATAACTTCTAGAGAAAATTTTGATTCAACGCTCTGGATTAATTCTGTATAGTGAATGTGTGAAGTTGTGTTTCATATTTAGCTTTAAAAAAGTCAAACTAACTTTTCTTTTTAGTCTCTCTTGTCTTTTGTTCAATTTTTTTTATAGATTTAAAAGATATAAACTTTTGAACATGTTGACTTGGAAATTGGAACATCAGTCGGTGTACCTTCCTAGCTTAGCGGGTGTATTTATCCATAAAGAAGCGTAAATTATTCATAGTTTTAATTTTGAAGCTGGCACGAGAAAAAAATGTTAGGAGTCAAACTAAATATTAAAGAAAGATTTAACTCACAGAATTCACTGAGATGAATAAAATATATACAAAACTACAGTGCTACAATAAATAAAAGCGTAAAACCAGCCAAGAGCCAAGAAGTGAGTTTTTTTTAATCTAATTCTTTAATTTAATGTACTGAATTTTGCTAACTGATTAGCTTTTGGACTTTGTTTGTTTGTTTTTTTTGACGTACATTATATCTGCACAAAGGAATTACATACTACGCGGATAAAAACATTCTGTGTAATGCAGATATGCGGGAAAATCGTTTCTAAAAGCAACTACGAATTTAAATAGATGTATTTTTTTTAAACAAGCGATAATCAAACCAATTTGCGGCCCTTAGATATTACATTACATCTTAGATATCAGGGGTGGAAGGAAAAGGGACTGCTAGCTTTTCAATAAAAGATGCATACATGTTGATTAGTCACGAAGGAAATAGCTCTTCAGCTTAAATTTGATTAGGGGTAGAGAAGAAGGGGGTGCATTTGGCTTTGACCATGGTAGCTATACTGGGTAGGGCTCAAAGAATAAGTGTGATGTGCAAGTCACATGACCTGTTTGCTTGATGCTGGCGTTTCTTATCTGAGTTCTGCAGGGATTTACATTTGAGTGCTTGTAGTTTCATCTTAACCTGGGTCTACCGCTCAAGCTCGAAGGTAGGATTTTCTTGAGGAAGTCTTGCTGACGTGTTACGCGCACTTTCGTAAATTCTTCACGCACTCCCAGAACTAGAAAAATTGTCAGGTGATGAAAGAAGTTCATGGTATTTTTCTGTTTCAAAAGTCTTATTTGCTCACAGGTCTACTCTGCCAGCATGCCGTTTGGTCCTGTCAGCATCCATCAGCCAACCAGTTTGCTCTTTCTGCTCCTGGCGTATGTTACCATCCCAATCCTCAGCAAACCTCCAACACTAGATGACTACTACAACCTAACAGACTACATCTTTTACGGCTACAAGAAGGAAGTTCGGCCAGTTTTGGACTACGCAGATTATACAAATATCACACTATCTTTGTCTATTTTCCAGCTAATAGATGTAAGTAACCGTCCAGCAGTTTGTATCGCTATTACAACTACTGACTCGTTTCTCAACTGTCAACATTGTTGTGTTTACACCTCCTAAATGAAAATCATCTAATAAACCAGTCTCATTCAAAATATTGTATTTTTATGACAAGTCGGTTAATCATTCTTGTGTGATAAGTAGGTCTCAAACATTGTCGTCCAGGTAACATAATATCTATCCAACTATCATGCCGACTTGCATATCAGTAAGATTAACAGCGTCTGAATCTCAGCTACAGTAATCTTGCAGTTACTGAAACACAAACATCAATACTCATACCTTACTGTTCACAAAATAAAAGTTAACGTTGAGCTTAACTGAATATTTACTCATTAAAAAGCTTACAAATGATTGTCATTCACAATAACAGTCGGTACGCATTTCCAGAAACAGAATGTTTAGCCAAACAGGTTTACAACAAATATCAGCATGTTTGCAGAAAATCATTTTGACCTAGCGGATAAAGAATTTTAATGACATGTTTTTTATTGTGATGCCACAAACTAACACATGACAAATTAAATTTCAGCTGCTTCTCTGCTAGATGCAAATCTTACTATACGTTTCTGTTAAAGTGGCGTTTCTTACGTTTTTATATGCAAACAACTGAATTGGCAGACTTGCACTTTGTAGCCTTGTTCTGAAAAATACCAAGAGACCTAAAGCTTGCCGGTACTGAACTTGATTATTCTCCCCCCCCCTTCCCCCGAGTCGTTTTCTTAGAACCTCTCTCTTCCCTGGAATGATTTGAACAATTTGATTTCAAATGCTGATATCTTTTACTTGTGAGCTTTTTTCTAATTTTTATTAAGCTTTTCTTATACTTGTGCCTTCTAAGCGAAACCTTTCCCAACTTTGGTAAGATTATGAAAGAACCATTTCTAGCGAGAAAGTCTCTCTGAATCATTTGTAGCCAAGAACTACGTAAGACTTTAATGTTTCATTCAGAAGATTTCGTTTTAAAAGTATATCTTTCAGCACCATGAGTAGAAATCCTTCTGTTTTTAACATCATTATTACGAATACTACTATTACAGAGCGCACGTTAGGAATACGCGGGGCCTTTAGTCGTAAGTTCAGGCTGTATACCGTATAACAGACTCTCCTTTCGCGGGGCCCCCTCAGGCGCGGGGCCTGGGGCGGTCCCCCTGCTCGCCCTACCCTAACGCCGGCTCTACTAACCATGTTCTTCTTAATTTCTTCACTGAGAGTTTTTTGAGAACATATCAGTCTTGAGCCTAGTCAATGGAATTCTGGTACATTTTTTTCGAAACCTGTCCGAACTGTTACAGATAAGCGAAGAAGATCAGTCGATGAAGATGAGCGCTCTCCTTGACATCCAATGGATCGATGAATACCTGAGCTGGAATGAGACTGACTACGGCAACATCAGCAGCGTCCTCGTCAAGCAGGGCTCCATCTGGGTGCCTGACATCGTGGTCGGCAACACGGTGACCACCCAGACACAGCTGGGCTACAAAGATCTCCAGGTGGTGTAATTAAAGACAAGGCTGAAAAGATTAAAAAAATAAATTAAATCTAGATGTCTTAACCTCGAAGACGATGACGACGATGATGATCTTTTAGTATCATCTAATCGCTAGGCTTCAAAGACCTCAAGGTAGCGTGATTACTAACAAAATTGTAGAGATTAAAATAATTTTCTTACCTCTTAATTACGTAGTACTCCATCATCATCATCATCATCATCATCATCATCATCATCATCATCATCATCATCATCATCATCATCATCATCATCATCATCTAACCGTTACTGGTAAAAGGAATGCGCAAGAATTTCTCCAGCTTCTGAATGCGCGCTTTCATATTCTGATGGAAACCATATTTCAAGGTACGTCTTTCGGCTTCCTGTTGTCTTTTGAAACACACACACACACACACACACACACACACACACACACACACACACACACACACACACACACTCACACACACACACACATCACGGCGTATCGCTACCTGACTAGTTCCTGCCAAAATATTGTATAAGTATTTATATAAGGATTCTTACAAGCATTATAACGGTCAGCAATAATATTCCGTAGTACTTTGCACCAGGCGCTAGTAACAGAGTTTTAAGACAGAAGTACTATGAACACTAATTCACATAGCATAGAGAAGTGGTTGTGCTGTAGCCAGGAAAATAATAAAAGAAGTGATAAAAGTACTGGCTATTCCATGTTTTGATTTTGTGCAAAGAAATAGAAAATACTTTGAATGACGTTCCAGGTTCGGCTTTACAGCGATGGTTCAGTGGACTGGCAGCCTACAGGGGTGTTTCAGACATCGTGCGACATAGATGTCACGTTTTATCCTTTTGATACGCAGGTAAGTTACTGTAGGATAACTTACTTTGTGGATATGTTTAGTGGAAATATGCACTACTACTACTACTATACGTTTTATAAATGCTCTCACAAAATGTTTATTTTGCACATCGGAAAAATGTTTTCTTAACGTTTACATTCAAACTATTTTTAAACTTTTTTCTACCTTTTTAAGCTCTTTTATAAACATTTTCCTGTAAATCATTTAATAGTTGTGTCACAACCCCGGGAAGCGTGACTCTAACTTTCTCTCTCTCTCTTCCAATTGACATGCACGGGCCAGACAAATACAGTTTAGCACAAATAAATTTCATCTACAGATAAAAAAAGTCTTCCACTCCTCAATCCAAGTCAGCCTCTTCTCATTTTCCCTGATTCTCTCACGTCACACATCTTTTGACATCATCCATACGCATTCAGAGAAACTGACGTCATTCACGCTCTTCCAAACTCACATCAGCTAGATAAGTTTTTGTGAACCACGGTCACAATCATGGAAAGACATGCATATGCCACAGGTGAAAGACAGATAATATCCATACAGAGAATATCCAAAGATAAGATCTCAACTCTAACCCACTTACAAGAAAAGGAACAAGCGAGGGTTTTAACTCCTACACAATAGTAGCGTCTAGCTTTCGGGTGCGGCAACATAAAGTGACTTTTAATTTAGAATGGCGCCATCTGTTTAAGGACTTACTTGATATTCTGAGAATAGTTGTTATCTTGAACATTTCTACGAAGGTTCACTAGGAAAACGGTGATAAAAATCTTGTTTTTGAAACGAAAATTATCTTCTCTGAGCGTTAGCAAGGGAAACAATCCAACGTTGCGTCAATACGAAGTGCACTGTGTGTAACTGTGTTTTGAGATGACTGATTTTACAACAGTTTTCAAATCTACAAATCTATAGTACCAAACAAACATATATTTTATTAGAATACACATTAGAGTTCGAATATTACTTAATAGTAAGCATTTATATTTTGTTCTATAGCTTCCATCCTCTTTGGTTTCTGTCATTCAACCATCCCTTACTACGTCATACATTCTACGTCATACTACATCATAATCTTTCGTCATATATCTTAAGAAGTTTTCCCGCAAATGTTTACATAACATTTATTTAATATTTTTAATTAAATGTTATGTTTCCTACCATTTTAAAATGTTTGCAAAATGTTTTAGTTTTAAATATTAATCGGTAAATGTTCTAAAATGTTTCTAAAATGTTTCAAATCAAACTTTTACATTGTTACTACTATGTTAGCGTTTTAAAACGTTTATAAAATGTTTCATTGCTATCTGGGTAGCTTCAGGCAGAAGGCGGGGCTCCACTGAGGAACATAAGGTTATTAGTTCGAGGTCTGGTTGGGTCTGTAGCTAAAACAAAGCAAACAAACAGCAACTGCCTCCACTCAAGGTACTTTGGAGGAAGTCTTCGACAGTGTTGTGCACTTGTGCTGGTCGACGTGATCGAACCGGACCGATGCTTGAATGTTGCGAGTAGAGGCTTGTGGTGACCGACGACTGTTGCTATCGTGCTTCGTAGAAAGTCATCGGTTGTATGTTCCTAGCACCAAGGAAAGCAGTCTTTTCAGACACTGATCGTCAAGTGTTATGATATTTTGGCTAGCATAGCACATCCGTAAAGCATGATGGGTAATGCCACTATTTTGTACACAGTTCTTCGTGATGAAGTCGATGTTACTGCTGCTCCCGATCATGCATTATGTTTCTGCATACTTTGTAAAATTTTTCATTAGCGTCAGTACGGGCATAAACACATACACACAGGCACGAGCTCACACACATGACTATACACACATAATCACAGGCACACAGAGAGAGACACACACACAAACACACATACATATACATATACACACATATGCACATAGACACAAACGCGCGGGCGTGTACATACAGACGTAGTTCCCAAACGATTATGGACACACTTTTTTGAAAATGCTTCTATATCATTAGATGTGTTATATAAGCGTATACCAATTGTGTTGGCAGGAGGAAACTGTGGCTGAAATAACGCAATTTTATTTTAACCCATTTCTATTTGAAAAGTTCGAAAATTTTGTTGTGAACATTTTTGTATATAACTTATTATCTAAAGAGATGTTATGCCTTACAGTGTTTATTATTAGATTTTTTCTAACTAGTTACCGATTGCTTGATTTTTATTTCAAATTGAACTTAGGAATTATTTTTAACTTTAAGCTGGCTTACTAGAAACAAACCTGCATTTAACAGAAGAAATCAAAAGGCGAAGACAGATGCAACGCTTCCAGACACACAAGAACAATGCATGCCTGCACGCACTCTTTCTGCACGTTGCACGTGCCTGTGTTTTGCAGGTGTGCTCCATCGTCTTCACCTCTGCTCAGTCTACACTTGAAGAGTTAAGCCTCTGGTTGGAGGAGAGTGAAGTCAACCTGAACAGCTTTTCCCAAGACGGCATCTGGGAGATCCTCAGCTACTCAGCAGAAATCATCGAATTGACATCCGTGAAGACCAATGTCTCATTTAATGTAGGGTCTTGGACCTTTTTTCTAGGACTGTTTCCACTGTGCCTTTCTTAGTATTGTGTGCGTGTGTGTGTGTGTGTGTGTGTGTGTGTGTGTGTGTGTGTGTGTGTGTGTGTGTGTGTGTGTGTGTGAATTTTAGCGTGTATTTTACTTATCTAGTCCTCTCTATACATAGTGTATAGCTTCACGCGGATAATAGCCTAGTTGTTACAAAACCAGCGTGTAGTGGACGTTCACTGGGGTGATAAAAGTTACAGCATGTTTCGCATGGAAAATCGTCTTTTATTCGGTCTTTACTGCTAAATACAAATTTTATTCATAGTCAGTATAGACATTGAATCATTTACTTTCCTTTGAAGACGAATGTTTATATGATCATCACTAAAAGTGTTTTTCTAATGTGCTGAAACCAAGTTGAATTGATATTTATACACTGTTATGGGGCCGCCATGTCAAAGTAAGATTCGCGCGTAACTTTCGTAGCGGATATTCTCCGCCTGATGTAAGCAGCAGGAATACTTATGGGTATGCACTCAAAATCTACCTTTGACCACCTTAAATTTCCATTTTATTGTATCTTCGTATACATTAACATACAACGATATGACTCAACCTTAGACCTTAATGCCTGACTGTGATCTCGGAATTACCTGGTAATCAGAATAAAGTGATGAAAAGTGTTTTCTCATGGAGATAATGAAGACAACGAGACGACCAGTGCATTTTGTCTTAGAAAGAAAAGGTTAAAGCGCGTTTCGTGGATTTAACAGAATTAATTTTATTCTTGCAGTTACTTCAGCAACTTCTTTCTCGGAATGTTGAATTTTGGAAGAATTTGTGTATATTCATCTAAAAAAAGTTGCATGTAAAAATTTAGTTTTCTGTGCACCATAACGGTACTTTACAAGTCGTGTCAACATATCTTTAATATTCGATAACCACATATATTCATTATTTACACATATTAGTGGTTCAATGACCTAAAGAGAAATGGACGCCGTCACTTCTCTGCTTGTTTAATTAAGATACCACGACATCGGCATAATACCTGTCTCTTCTAAATGCTTATTTGAAAACCTGGAACATTATTAAAAGAAAAACACACATGAGTTTATATTCGAATTGAACACGCTCTTTGACCAAGTCAAACCCAGTGTGAAAGTCAGACCTGTCAACTTAGAGAAGTTTTGTATGTCAGTTAAAAAAAATTTTCAATCAATCCATAAAATGAATACGTAAAGTCCTGTTTATAGCTGCAGCTGAAGCGACGACCCACATTCTACATCCTAAACATCATTTTGCCATTGGTGACTTTGGCGATGACATCGTCATTGGTCTTCGCACTTCCGGCGGAATCCGGCGAGAAGATGAGTCTGTCCATCACCGTGTTGCTGGCCTTTGCTGTCTACCTGACCCTTGTTACTGACGCTATGCCCAAGACCTCCGTACAGGTGAGGTGGCCTTTAAACATAAAACGTTAGTTGACACTGGTGAGATAACGATCTATTTGGCATCTGAAACTGTTCACTAATGTTATGTCTACGACTTTGATACAGGAAAGCTCTTTGTCCCTTGATCGTCACGATGCAACGGTAGGGAATAAATAGAACAGGCTAGTTTCTTTAAGAACTGCATGACTATATAGTCTGTCTGGTGTACCTGGTTATTCACGTTGTCCCGAAAACAGCGGTAGAGATAATGTTTTCATTGTTAAGGACACTGGCATGATCTTGGCATTGGTCGGCAAACACATAAGGCTATAAATGAGGTACATTGGTAAGACGGTCGGTAAGGAGTTTTGGCAAAAATTCTCCGAAAGAACCATTCACTTTTACGCGTTTACATTCAGTTCTACGGCAATTCTCCCAGTGAATTAAGCTGCAAATTAAAATTTTAAATGACACAAACAGTCACCTGGTTAAATTGCATCCAGCTAATGGCAAAACTGCTTGTCTTTATGTTTCTATCCCTTCATCCTAGTCACCTGCTGAACGTGGGTTAGCCCTTAATTTCATGCTTAAATTTTAGGAATAGTTTTACCATGTCACGTCTGTTCTTGTTTATGTTGTCAGGTTCCTAATAATCTTCTGTCTTGTTCTCTCCTTCTCTGCCTACAGGTGTCTCTGCTGATGGTGTACATTTTATTGCTGCTAGCGTTAACTGCCTTCAGTGTTGTCTTGTCGGTATTTCTCTTAAAGCTCCACCACAGGCCATCAAACAAACCTCTGGGTGAGTCAAGGCGAATACAGAAACATCTCATCACATCCACCTCACTCGTGACAATTAATAATAATAATAATAATAATAATAGTGAAGATTTTTATAGCGCATATTCACACTCGTAGAGAGTATGCTCTTAGCGCTTAAAACGGGGAAGAGACGTGGACTAAGTAGATACAGAACACAGGGGACGACAGAAAACGACAGTACTGACAAAAACAGATAACAAAAGGCATCAAGTAACAGGAACAGAGAAAAATAGTGATGGGTAAAGTAGCAAGAGGGAAGGGGGGGGGTAAGGACTAGCATTGTGGACTAGGAGTAGTGCTCAAGGAAGAGGTGCGTTTTCAGTGCAGATTTGAAGGATTCAATTGTAGGAAGGTGGCGGATATGGAGAGGAAGAGAGTTCCATTGTTTTGCAGCACAGTAGCCAAAAGTCCTGTGACCATATGTTGTTGTTCTGGTGACAGGAACAGTCAGAGTACGGTTGTCAGAGGAAGAGCGGAGTTGTCTGGCCGGAGAGTAAGGGATGAGAAGTTCAGAGAAATAGTCAGGACAGGAGCCAGCAAAGAAATTAAAACACAGCACAGACAGTTTGTACTGGATGCGAGAACGGACGGGTAGCCAGTGTAGAAAACGAAGGAGAGGTGTGACATGGTCCCGTTTCCTTGCTCTAAGTACCAGACGTGCAGCGGAGTTCTGTACTCTCTGGAGTTTCTGAATGAGGGATGAGGGGCAGCCTGCCAGCAAGGAGTTGCAGTAGTCAAGTCGTGAAAGAACGAACGCACAGACAAGAGTGTTGGTGGCACGTGTAGAGAGAAAGTGACGGATGGCACTGATCTTACGGAGCTCATAGTAGGCAGACTGACAGACAGCTGTAACATGTTTATCAAGGGTCATGTCTGCGGTGACAATAAATCCCAGATTCCTAACGGATGACGTGAAGGTGATGTTGCTGTCGCCCACCTTGATGTGATTGGGCAGACTGACTAGTGAAGGTTGATGTCTTCTTCTATGGCACAAGAGGGCTTCCGTTTTATCATCATTTAGTTTAAGCTTGTTTTTCACCATCCAGCCCTTGACATCACTAATACAAGCTTCTAGAGAGCTAATAGCAGAGTGAGACTCAGCCAGTGGAATAAAACAGTAAAGCTGCGTGTCATCTGCATAGGACTGATGAGACACCTGGTGAGACCGGATGCAAGATGAAAGTGGTTTAGTATACAGGATGAACAGGACTGGGCCAAGTACTGAGCCTTGGGGAACGCCACAGAAAAGTGAAGCAGGGCGAGATGTCTGACCATCGACTACCACAGTCTGGGTCCTATCAGTGAGATAGGAGTTGAACCATGAGAGGGCAGGTCCAGAAATCCCGTAGAGGGTGTGGAGTCTGTGAAGAAGCAGAGAGTGGTCTATAGTGTCAAATGCAGCAGACAGGTCCAGTAGGGTTAATGGAGAAACATCACCACTGTCAAGAGCAGATAATATGTCTGTTGTTACTTTAATAAGAGTGGTCTCAGTGCTGTGGAAAGGTCTATATGCCGACTGAGCTTGTGGAAGAAGATGGTGGTCTTGTAAATAGGCCCAGAGCTGTGTCAAAACTATTTTCTCTATGATCTTAGAGAGAAAAGACAAGTTGGAGACTGGGCGGTAGTTGTTTAGCACATTGACATCAAGCGTGGATTTCTTTAGAAGTGGCCTCACCACCGCATTCTTGAACAGAGATGGGAAAACACCTGACGACAGGCTGACATTTACAATATGTGTGATGGCAGGAAGTAGAGTATCTAGGAACTCGAGCAGAAGGCTCGTGGGCATCGGATCTAACTCGCAGGTTGTTGCTTTAGCTTTTAGGATAACCGCTTTTACATCGGTCTCAGAGACTGGTAGGAACTTGGTCATAGAACATCCTGGGAGGACATCACAGGAGATGCTGTCAAGCGCCGACGCCGAGTCTAATGATGATCGAATGTCCGATATCTTGCTGGTGAAATAATCACTAAAAACTTGCGGCAGCAGTGAAGCAGGGTAGGCAGTAGGCAGTGGGCAGTGGTGTTGCTGTCTTAGATCCAGTCATTTTATTGCAAATGGCAAAAAGCTTTTTGGAGGAGGTGCAATTAATTATTTGGCCCTGAAGGTATGATGTTTTAGCCTCATAAATGCATTTTGCCACGCTTCGCTTTGCAGCATTGTAAATTTCTTTGTGGATGGCGAGTCCAGTCTTCCGGCAAAGACGTTCAGCTCGCCGGCGCGTGCGCTTCAGGTCACGGAGTTCGACACGGATGTGTGAATGCCAAGGCGCACATTTAGACTGGCGCATCAGACGTCGAGACACTGGGTCACGTGGTCATCAACTACTCGACGTAAAACACAGTCAAGTTGCTCGGCAGAGGGTGGTTGGAGGAGCTCCATCTGCAGCTGTGCTTTGAATGCCAGTCTATCAACATTTCGTAATGAGCGAGTGGATCTAAAAACTGGCGCCGATGATGGGCATTTGTGATCAAGTTCGATCAGTACACAGTAGTGGTCAGATGAGAGATCAATTACACATTTTTTCGACGCATCACAAAAAGTTTCTTCGACTGTCTAGGTTCTGCTGTCCTATTTCTAAACCAGGGACTTCAGAAAAGACAGTTTAATTACTTAGTAGTGTCGTGGTAGTATAGTTAGTATAGTTAGTAAGGCTGTGCAATACAGTGAACTCTAAGGACAACTCTTACTTTGCCTTTGGCCGCTGCATTATCCTCGTGAGATAGTAGTCCAACACATACTTGAAGCTCTACTAAACTTACAAGTAAGTCGATTTTTTTCCAGACTCGAACAGACTCCATTTAAAGTCATGTTTATAAATTCGGACACCATTTAGAGTTATATTTATAAACTCAAACAGAAGCCAGTTTAACTTATGTTTACCAGCTCAAAAAGAAACTATTTAGTCATAAGAAAAACAACGCTAACAAACACCTTCCTGTTGGAGGAACCTGTAACTTGCACGTGAATCTTAGTTTTAAAGGTCTGTGGGCTGTAGACTTCACACGCCAAATACTCGAAACACAAAACGAGCAAAAAAGTTATGGTTTGAGTTTTTCCTATATATTGACCCATTCAGAATAGCGACATGAGCAAAACTAGTTCTGAAGTTATTCACATCTTGCCACTCTTCCTAAAAAAACACAAATTTACAATGCTATCACATGAACTACATTCACTCCTAGTTAGCGGTTAATGTGAAATCAAAGTGTGATTTCAATCTGACGAAGGTTAGAGATGAATTCGATGGCCGCAGTAATGCACACGTGTCCCCCGTATCACGATCAAGGTTAGAGGGACAGACAATTCCATAATGTCTTCCTGAGTCTTAGTCAAAACCTCATCTTGAACTTGATCCACAATGTTCCATCAACTTCTAGTTAAATAACTGTCTCCGGCTCCAGTACATAATTGTACATTTCACAAAAGCATACCTCACCAAATGAAAATAAAGGGATCGCGTATAGCAACGGTTTACAAATCCTGAAGAGGGAGAAAATACTGGTCAGGAAAGGAATGGATGTTCACACAAGAGGTATTATTATTATTATTATTATTATTATTATTATTATTATTATTATTATTATTAAAAAGAGAGAAAAAGAGAGAACTTACATGGCGCATTTGTTCACTTGGTAGCGATTTCCACTCTTTAGAAACAAAGGTAGGTTGTTTTTTTACAACAGTAGACCGTAGCAGGCACAAAACCAAGACCTGCAGGAAGTGAAGGGGGCGGAAAAGAGGTGTCCCACTGTCTTGTTGTTTTATTTACAGGAAGAAAAACCACAAAGATGATTATTTTATTACAAAAGCTGATGTGTAGCGCCGACGATCCAAGGCAATCTGTCGAAGTCGAGATCAAGAAGTCTTCTCAAGACAACAACGTTTCTATCGTCAGCCAGTACAAGAGACAGATTACCGAGTCTAACACCATCAGTCCTTGTGACAACAGTCAAGAATCAGACGAGAGCAGCTGTCGATGCGCATGCAACACCAGAACACGTAGGTCATCCGAGGTCAACCCGGTCAGCGGTCAGGTGGCGGCGGAAACGCTGAGTTTCTTTCTTTTCATCGTCTTTGTTCTCTTGACCGTCGTCAGCACGACCTTCTGTTTCGTCGTTTTGGTTGTTGGTGGGGCTAGGCAGGAGAAGAACACTAGTCTTATAATTTTCTAATACAACGTCATATAAAGACTGACATCACGTGTTTAAAACAATGCTCACATCCACTAGTTTACAATTTGCTGTATAGAATTTGTTTTGCACATTAATTTTTTCTACTTCCATTACTAAAGCGTTAATATTTAGCTGAAAAGTGAGCATCTAATCATGCAAACATAATAGAAGATTCGAACCTCGTAGTTTTATGCGATATAATGGGGTATTTGTACCGAATATATGACGAAGGATACGACATTGAAACCACTGGAGTATTTGTTGTTACAGTAGTCTATGTAACGTCTTTGTTTGGAGGTCTCACACTTCTTCTAAAAAAGTTTAATGAAACCGATTTTAAAGCATTTGATGAAAAACAATAAGCTCTTTTCTTGTGTTCTCGGGCTAAATCCTCATTTCGAAAGGGGTGGGAGGGGATGTTGGACATACTGTCATGCTGCTGTCGTCTTTTGCTTCAGGCTTGAGAACAATGCTTTGTTAACATTTATGAGGGTTTGAGTGGGAAATGCATACACAATGTGCTTCATAGCTTGTTTTTCACTCTGCCTTCTGTGTTGGTGTATTTTTCATGCATATTTGTATCTTTTTTCGAACATTTTTGTATAACGGAATAAAAAATTTGGAAATAACAAAATAGACATTTATAAAGCAGCAAGGAATCTCTTAACATTTATCAACATTTATTCTCTATAATTGTCGTCAGTGCAGCTTTTACAATCTCACTATGAGTATTATCATATGTGTAAGACATGTGTGGACATTGTGTTTAAAATAAAATTGGATATGCTTTATGCCTAAGATTCACATGTGTGTGTGTGTGTGTGTTTGTGTGTGTGTGCGCGCGCGTGAGAGAGAGATAGAAAGAGAAGGGGTCTGATAAAACAATGTTTTTAGCTGTCATCGAAGTAAAAAATGTTATGACAACTTGAAATCGCCATACACACAGGTTATTAGACCCATACAACCAAGACGCATATGTTTTACACAAATAATGCATACGCACATAACGTTTTCACAAAACTTGTATATATATATATATAAATATTGCATTCAGAACAATGCACGTGTCCTTACAAACGTTTACACAACACAATATAAGCGTCTACTTTACGCACAACGCCGTAGACAATAAACATTAAAAAAATCACTTTGGGAGACTGGTATAACTCTTTGGAGACTGATATAAAAGAGTAACAGATTCAATTTAATGAAGACAGAATTAACTTAGGGAATGCACAAATAATGGCTAGAAATTTGTAAAGAAAAGCATGGTAAACATTTGTCTGAAAAAATGGGACTAATTCAGTTCTTTTGTATCTAAATGTTCGAGCCTTAAAACTGCTCTGGGACTACAAGACCTTCAGACTTACTTTTTTAAAAGACAATGATTACACCCACCCATACCTTATGCTTGTGTAATATCCACACGCGTATGCGCAAGTGCGTGTGTGTGTGTGTGCGTGTTTGTATGTGTGTGCGTGTGTGTGTGTGGGTGTGTGTGTGAGAGAGAGAGAGAATCTGTTTGTTCATCCAAGTAAGATAAAGAAAAGAGGAGTAAAAGCTTACATAAGTTTGGGTATGTTTTGTTTGTTTCTCTTGTGTGTAAAGCGTTTTAAGCATTTTTTTAAGAGAAAATGCTAAGTAAAATAATAATAGCATTGATAATAATGATTAATTTATAACCAGTCTTTCTTGGGAATGAAAATAGTTCATATTATTTTTGCAATCTTTTATGATTGACAAAATTGTCGATTCATACTTTAAGGAATAGTCCAATGATACGTTTTCAAGTAACAATAAATATTTTCACCTACAACAATAAAGACATATTTGAAAAAAAACTTTGCCTTCTCAATTAACGACCTTTACAAAAATTCACATACTGCTGGGACAATATGTGCTTGAAGACTCTTGAACATGTTTAATATTGATGATCAGTTGGTGAAGAGTTTCAGGTTTACGATGTATTCGAGAGTCGGATAACCACGTCATGACATCCTTAGGTTAAGCGAGTGCTTTCCTCCTGCCTGGCCCCACCAGCAACCAGAATGACCATGCAGACGATGGTGCTGATGACGACGAAGAGAAGAAAAATGCAGAACAACAACATACTCAGCGTCTCCGCCGCCTGACGACAATTGACGACATTGACATCTGATGACCCACAACGACTGTCGTCTGCTTTTTGACTGGTGTCGTAAGGGACGACAGCATTAGCTTTGTTCTTTTGTTTCATGTGTTCGCCGATGATGGAGATACCATCATCATCTTCAGAAGACATCTTGTCTTCAGCTTTGGGTATTTTGGTGTCTTGAGTACACATTATTTTTTTTTAAGAAAAATGACAATTTTTGTGGTTTTCCTCCCTGCGTCCAAAAAAAACAGGACAGTTAGTTTCTTAATTATCCAAAATATGCATTTGTAGTAGAATTATTTATCAGACAGTATGCATAAAATGGCTATAAGCTACAATGAAATGTTTTTCAGATAATTTGTTTAACGTAATCATTAACTAAAACTGCTGTATAATTTAAACCAAAGGAATGGTGTCATGAGATGTAGCCGTTAGGGGCAGAGAAGTCTACTCATGGCACGGGTTTATTACCTCCCCTTACAATTCACTTATTGCCATGGAGCGTTTGCTGGGTGAGCAGACTTTATCATCATCATCATCATCATCATCATCATCATCATCATTATTGGATTAGAACATGCTAGATTACGTTACTGTGATCGAACATTTTGGGTATCAACACCAATTAATCTCTTTGTGCATAGTAGGTCGCCTTGGTGTCAGACGCACAATCAAGCTTTTGTACAAGTAAGCCTACCAGGATTATTTTTTTACCTGCGTGTGTTCATTTGCGTGCATACGTGTATGTGTGCGTGCGTGCGTGTGTGTGTAAGGTGGGTGAGTGAAGGTGTGCGTATGCGTTTATGTGGTAGGTTTTATAAAAAATTATAGAAAGGAACAAGATGTTTGTGCTCACCGAGAGGTTTGTCGGAGGACCTGTGGTGGAGCTTCAAGATGAATATTGACAGCACAACACTCAAGGCCGTCAACGCCATTAACATTATCACGTACACAATCAGCAGAGACACCTACGGTCAGACAAAAAGGGAAAGTTAAAAAAATGTGTAACGGAATAAACCAATCGTAAACACCATTCTTTACAGGCGATTATATAAATTGACAGCGATAACACTTAAATTATCCACCGCTATTTAAGCACAACTTCATTTTTTAATAAAATTATTAATAATGTTTACACCACTTTGTCTTTCTTTGTAAAGGGATATAAGATATTTATAATTCAACAGATATTCTTTCCAGCCACCTTCACTCTCCCCGAGTCTTCAAATGCACTTACTTATCTCGACCAAAGATGTAGTCAAGAAATAATACTAAAAAACATCATCTGATCCCATGGTTTTGACGTATAGATGTCTCTTGAACTTTATACAATGATGATCAAAGGCTAACTCACCTGTACCGAGGTCTTGGGCATGGCGTCATTGACGAGGGTCAGGTAGACAGCAAAGGCCAGCAGTACGGTGATAGACAGACTCCTCTTTTCGCCGGATTCCACCGGAAGTGCGAAGACCAACGATGACGTCATCGCCAGGAACACGAAAGGCAGAATGATGTTGAGGATGTAGAACGTGGGTCGTCGATTTAGCTGTAGCTATAAATAGGACATTAAGTCATGACTAAATGAGGCAGCCGAACCTTTAACTAACAGATGACAAACTGTACAAAAATAGGAGATGACGCCATGACTTCTGTCAGAAATAATTACTATTATTTTGGAATAATTGTTTCTAAGGTCGAATAAATTTAAACTCCTTATATCGATACTAACTTGTACGCTAGCAAAGAATACGTTAGTTTCTATACTGCATTTATACGTCTCTCAAAACATTGCTCATCTTTCTTACCCTCCCCCTTCTGCTCTTGCTACTTGTCTACCCATCTTTCTCTGCAGAATCGCTATATTTTCTATGTTTCTGTTACTTAATGTCTTTTTGTGTTTTCCATCTTTGTTTTTTTGTTTGTCGTCAGTATTGTCGTTTTTTCTTACGTCCTCGTGTTCTATCCATGTAGTCCATGTCTCTTCCTTGTTTTAAGAGTTAAGAGCATGCTCTCTATGAGTGTGAATATGCGCTATACAAATCTTCATTTATTATTATTATTATTATTGATGATGATGATGATGATGATGATGATGATGATGATGATGATGATGATGATGATGATGATGATGATGATGATGATGATGATGATGATGATGAAGGTTATTATACACATATGTATGTGTTCACTTTACAGTGTATTTAGCACATTTATTGTCGACCCCGAATAAGCGCCATTAGCTATGAAGAAAGCAAAGTACTTGTACCTGCGTGTCGAATGGATAGTATGTGACATCTATATCACAGGATGTTTCACAGACTCCTGTTGGCTGCCAGTCCATTAAGCCATCACTGTTAATCCGAACCTGAAACAAGAGTTGCAACTTCAAAGAATTTTTTTTTAATAACAGATTTATAAAGGCTTTTTGATAATAGAATAACGTCTTCGCATTTCTAATTGTGACTTATAAGACTTAATACAAAATAACTATTTTGTTAACTGATTTCATGGGATACATACATTTAAGACTCTGATGAATACAAATATAAAATGCGACTGATCGCAACGAACGGTAGCACCCTTACAAGTAAACAAACATGTACAATCCTCCTACTCCTTTCCAAGTTTTGAATCTTATCTAGGAAATCCATTTTTGAAACAACGGCTCTGCGTGAGAACAAAACTCAAAACACCTGACAACACATGAACATTTACAGTAAAATACAGTAGAGACCATTCTGCAGACTTTCACATCGCTTGAGGTGGACGAAACGGTGCTAAATGTTTCTCGTCGATAAACTATTACAAACTTCTTTCACACAATATTTAATCACATCATAAAATACATTCTTGTTGAAATGCTTACATACTGCTTTGATCTGTGTTTGAAGACGTGGAATGCTTGCATTAGTTGATTGATCTGCTAGACAGAAAATTAAATTTCGAGTTGACGGTGTTTACTTGGTGATAGTTTAACGACTATTCGTCGATAATGTTCTCATTTTCTCTGTTTTTGGGAGCTCCAACGACAATAAAGCGTTTGAGTGGAGAGAAAGGAGTATAACGACTGTATTGCGCGTGGGAAAGTAGTCAGCACGCGCTTCAGGTCCACTTTTATGTTTTGTCAGGGTTTGTTTGCTGGCTGCTTTGTGGTGAAGACAGGGAATGGGTGTGTTCAACAAGAATCTGTGTGAGAGAGAGAGAGAGTGAGAGAGAGAGTGAGAGAGAAAGAGAGGTAGTTTTTGTATGTGTGCATGTGTTAACCACATGATGTTATCCACTCTACACGTTCCTGAAAGATATGATGATAGATCTTCGGTGAATGAAAAAAAAAACATTCATGCCTAACTGCACATTCACACAGTCATACAGAAAAGTAAAACTAAAGAAACAAAACATCGACTGGTGCACCATACCTGGACAGTGGATGCTGCATATTGTTTGGTGTCAGCCCGATGGTGAGCAGATTTAGCTGTTATCATTCAAAAGAATTTTTTTTGCCTGAGGCACGTGTGCTGGATTCATCTGTTGGCTTTTGCAGGTCAGTTACTTTAGAAAGAAACAAACAGTATGCCACTTAATCTTTTCTATGCAAATAGTTCAGACAAACCGATCGCAACATTTCATGACAGGACATCAGCTACCACGAGAGGACGCTGCTTGTTCTGGCCTCTCGGGTACTCACGGATCATTTGATAGACTCGCACACCCCGGGCAAAGCCACGCATGAATATTAATCAGCTGCATTATTTTTTGGATGAGCACACTTTATATTCTCTTTAGTAGCCCAGATTCAACTTATGAACATATAAAATGTCTTCGTTTGTTGTTACTGACAACGGTTCTGTCGTCGCTTAATAAAGGAAACCAAAAAAAAAACATTGTGGAACTCGAATCCCCATCTTCAAGCTGTAGTGTGTAAACATACTTCTCATCGAGAGAGACATATGGATATCTCAAAATTTGAACAATAAAACACACATGTGTATACCATACAAACAGTCAATAGACGCATAAAAAACATACATGTATATCTTACAAACAAAAGATATCCACATATATTACATCGCCAAAAATCCTTTTTGGTCAAATAAAAAGTCAAATAAACAGGAGAATTACACAAAAAAGAAATCTTATCAGCCGATATGAGTGAGTGAAAGAGTGCATCGAACGGATGAAGGATGATTCTGGAAAACTAGATCTTGTAGGGAGAACAAAAAGCTTGTCTTAAGCTCATACTCCCGTGTAAGTGTAAAGTTTAAGAACTTTCTTAGACTTTCATCTTTTAAAAGTATTTACCTTAATCCAATGTGTAATGCTGCTTAAGAAAATGTCAATCTGTCGTCATGAGGTCCTTGTCTTTTCAATAACACCGTGTTAGTGTGTCATTCAATACACTTCTCGTCTTGTGTTAGACGAACTGAGTGGGTGGGTTCTTGAAGAACCAGCTCCCTTGTTTCAAATTTCATGGTAAAGTAACAAAAACCACAGAAAGTGAATACATTTTCTACTAAAATGCATCGAGATGTTAGGATATGCATAAAAGTGCTACATCAGATGTCAGCTCTCCCATGTTAAGACATAATTTGTTTACTAAGCGTGTGCAGGTCGCTTTCTTCGCGCTGTTTGCTGAAAACAATGAGAGCGAAGTAAATAGAACAGCAAATATCGATGGAATCTTTCAGTCCACCTCGAACGAGAATAAAGTCCGCAGGTTATTATTTTTATCAGCTTTGGCTTGCCACTCCTTTGGGATACGTGACATGCTATGATGTATGTGTTACAATAAGATTTATTGTTCCTTTATCTCTAGCGGTGGTTCATTCAGTTATCTCCATAACTACACCACGCACTTTGCTATTGTTACGTGCAGTTAAACTCTCCTGGGTCTGTCGGATGTCTTTATTTCATCGTCCAATACACGATTTCAGCACAAGGAAGCTTTGCAGACTGCATACAAAAAAGAAGACTGGTGACGGGTTACAGTCAGCTCACTGTAATTGTAACCAATCACAGCTCACCAAATGGATATCATGTGACAGACTTCTTTTAGAACCTCCGCGGGATCTGTAGCTAGTCAGGCTTTGATGGATACCTAGTGAAGAATCAACGTGGACTGTGAAGGCGAAATAAAACTCCTGTCATTACTTTCACCTTTTGTCTGAGTCTTGAATCAGCAAGACCTTCTTAACACATTTCAAGTAAGTGAATTCAATGTTTCGTTAAAAAACGTTTGGTTTCTTTATAATAGAAAGAGAAAGAAAGTGTTTATAGTTAAGTGTCCATTTGTTAGTTTTGGGAGGGAGGAGAGAGAGATAGAGTGTGTGCGTGTGAGAGAGAGAGAGAGAGAGTAAAAATTAATGCAAATTTATCCTCATGGTCAAAGTATTTTCAATACCTACAAACCCTTCACACTTCTGATCTAGGTATCTCCAGCTCTGAACTAAAGTCATGTCTGTCAGTGGTTCATCCGACTACCAGCAAACCGTACAAGTCCTCATTACTATTGTGGTGATCGTTGCGATGGCAACCCAAAGCCAGGCAGCGACAAAAGAAGACTACTATAACCTGACGGACTATCTTTTTAATGGCTACAAGAAAGAAGTGCGACCAGTTTACTTCGATTTAAACTCAACGTTTGTTTTCATCTCCTTCTCTCTCTTTTCTATCGTGGACGTAAGTACAAGGTTTTAACTACTATTTTAACTACTACCGCTAAAGGCCCTTTTGTTGACAATAAACTTCATTGAACTTCTTCCTACTGTGTTTCTGCTTATTCACTCGTTTTTTGTTTGTTGATTGATTTATTGATTTATTGATTTATTTTCCTGTTTGCTCATGTAGCTATCGTTTCTGTGTTAACCAAGTTTGCCAGCTGATCATTAAAAACATGTATGATTTTTCTATGAACGACAAAAAGTTTACCAGGATTACTCCTAAGTCTAGACGTTGAGAAAGCAATTGGTACCATAGATTGTAACTTTATGCATAACGCTTTCATATCATTTAGTTTTAAACAAGGTAGTAATTTATTAGATGCATATAAAATTTATAAAATAGCAAGCTGGCTGTCATGGTAAATGGAAGTATCTCAGAAAGGTTCAAAATAGAACGAGGCTATAGACAAGTTAAATCAATCTAGCCTTACTTTGTGTCGAAATTTTAGCAAACTTTTGATAAGGTAAAACATAAATTTTAAAGGAATTTACGTAGGAGATATAGCAAATAAAATACTACAATAGGCCACCCAAATCTTTACGGATAATAAGAAACTATGATTTAACCATGTACTTGATACATTATAAAGATTTAGTAAAATATCAGGACTGCTACTACTTTTTGATAAAACTAAAGGAATATGGATAGGTAGTAAGAAAAACTCTATTTCAAAATTCCCCCACACACACACACTTCCATCGGAATTTAAAATCCTACGGGTATGGTTTAGCACTAACCTAGATTTTCTATCTAGATTGTATTATAAAGAAAAAATATCCCGAAATAAAAAATCCTATGAAGGTCTGGTTTAGAAAAATCATCACTCATGATTAGGGTAGCTATTCTAACATCAATAATTTTAACAAAACTAATTTATTTGTGAATATTACTTCCAAATCCTTCAGATCAGGACATTAAAGACCTACAGCAATTCTGTTATAAATTTGTTTGAGATAATAAGCCAGACAGTATTAAAAGGAAAACTGCAGTAAAAAACGTGTGAAATGGAGGGTTAGGTATACCCGATAAAGAACAATACATAAAATACTTGAAATCTTACCAGCAAAAAAATTAAATACCTTACAACACAAATAAAAAGATGTGAATGTAGAGAGTTACCTAAAGAAAATTATATTGCTAGAAATGACGTAAACCTGTATTATGATAATGCACTTAAAAATGTTTTTTCAAAATGTGTTTAAAGCGTGGTACCCCATGCAATATTCTTTTCTCTCTTTCATGTTTTTTTTCTTACAGATGAACGAACAGGACCAGACAATAAAGACAAACGCTCTGCTGGAGATTGCATGGCTCGACCAGTATTTATCCTGGTCTAAAAGCGACTTCGGCGAGATTGATACCATCCTGGTCAAGCAGAGCATGCTCTGGCTGCCAGACATCGTGGTGGACAACACGGTGACCACGCAGACAGAGCTTGGCTACAAGAATCTTCAGGTGGCTTTATTTCATGACTGTATTTATTTAAAATATCAGAAGAGAGGTATGTGAAAATCTGATACTTATAAATCCCATTTAGATATGCGGAGACGTTAAACCATTAACAAAAAACCTTCTAAAACTTATTTTTTGAAAAAAAATGTGTTTTGAAGCTGCAATTCTCCTTTCAGGTACGGATTGAAAGCTTTGGTGCAATGGACTGGCAGCCGACAGGAGTCTTTGAAACATCCTGTGATATAGATGTCACATACTATCCATTCGACACACAGGTGCAAGCACTTTGCTTTTTTCACAGCTTTCACATTATCATCAAGTAAATAATGTTTGTCTCCGTATAGAGACGCACTGTCCCAACCCCGTGTGTAGTGCTTTATTCCTAGAGAAACGTACCTACTGAGTAATAACTAAGTTTCCAAGGGTAAAACAACATTTTTGGAGTATGGCGGTCACTTTATAGCTAAAGACACAGAAAGCTTTTCCCTGGCTTCCCAATATTGATCCCAGGGCAATGGCTTACCCTCTTTCCATGAATATGGCCCCCGACTGTCCACATTTTCTTTGTCTGTGCGTGACTGCTTTTCTATCTGCATCTCCTTGTCTGCATGTCTTTCTTTCTATCTGCCCGAAGATTAAAATGAAGTAGACTACCAGCCCCTCTTATGTGAACAGTAGACGATGCTGACAGATCTCACTCTAAAAAAAATCCACTCTCTTATGCTGCTTTGATACAGCAACTTAGTTTAATAGACAGGGATAATTAATGTTAAAAATTCCCCTTTAATAAGACATCGATTTATTTCGGCTTTGTTTAACTAGCAGTTGAGATAAGCAGTGTCAGTCATGAAGAAAAGTGTCTCTTTATGTTATTTTGACGGAATCAGTCGAAATGAAGAAAAATCTCGTTAATCTTTGTAATACTCTTATTTTTTGCTTATAAGAAAACTGGTTGCCTTATTCACAAGTAATATTTTAGGTCACACTTCCAGAGGAAAAATTGTGTAGACAGCAAGGAAAGGAAGAGGGAGGAAGAGAGGGTATTTTATATCTTGCGGGTTTTTTGTGTAAGGTCTTACTGGATAATATCAGAATCACTTTATTGCAGTGAAAGTTTGCTAAAGAGAAATACAAACAAACGTGTAACAGCGCAAACACTAATTTATCTTCTATATCACAGGTATGCTCCATTGTGTTCACCACGGCAATGTCCACCACAGACGAGCTGTTTATCTTTATAGACGAGACTAATCCAGTCTTAATGAACAACTTCTCACCAGACGGGATCTGGGATGTAGTCAACACGTCAGCACGAAACAAGGAGGCTGAGAACAAAAAAGCTCGCATTGTGTTTAGTGTAGGCTTCCGTAAATTTCCAGTCACTGTAATCTTTCATATCGCAAAGTCTTGCAAAGTGTTCAACAAATTCTTGAAAAAACATTACGTATAGAATTTTCTGCATCTTTTCCAAACCAAATTTTAAGTTAGTTCATGTCTGACATAGTGTAAGCTAAATTAGGATTTCTGCTTTTTGTTTTATTTCTAAATTTTCAAATTAAAGTATGATTTAGCGTGCTCTCTTTATGACAAAGTTACTTGCAGAAATACTAAACTTTTCATACTTCTCACAGCTCCCTTATTCTCTACAAACTTAGCATATGATTTTCAGTCCCTTTTTAAAAAAAAATGGGATTGTTTAGCTTTTCCAATATATCGATTTGCTCGCTGATTTACGCACTGTTGCGAATATAATTAACAACCAGCCCACTGTAGTTCTCGCTGCTTTCATCCAGACAAAGGATAACGCGAGCAATCGGCGAAAATAAAACATTAAGTATCACAAAATAAATATTCCGGTGGTATTTGATCACGAAGAGGTACGAGAAATATTATATTAATGTTTTTCTCTTAATCACACCTGGATTTGTCGATCAAGCAGGAAGTGACGAAAGAAATGTTTTTCTAAAAAATAATCTACATGAGCTGAATTCTAAGAAAAAAGATGGAATTCTTGGTAAAAGAAAACAGACCAGGACATAATGTTCGGTTGCTTTATGTTCTCACCATTCGCCAGTACATTAACTTTGTTCGAAGAAGTGTATATATATATATATACTCAAAGACATGCAGATATTTCTTTAACAAATACTACAGGCGTCTAACAAGGCTCTTTAATAGAGGGGAGTAATTTTATCCAACTTTCCTAGGGTTAGGTGAGAATGTCGATGTTTAAAGGCTTCCAGATTTAAAAGACAGCATAATTATGTACTCACATTTTTAGAATTACTATTTTAAAGTGAACTTAACCCGATCATAAAGAAAAAATGTTGCACTTGTCTTGTCATTTAAAAATAGCAAGTCTGTTGTCGACTAAAGTGTTATTTTCTAGTGTTGCAATTAATATCGATATAAAGCCTTTAAATTTATTCGACCTTAGAGACAGTTACTCAAGACTAATAATAATTGTTTCTGACAATAGTCATGGCGTCATCTCCTATTTTTGTAAAAGTTGTCATCTTTTAGGTAAAGGTTCGGCTGCCTCCCGTAGACATGACGTAATGTACTATTTATAGCTACAACTGAAGCGACGACCCACGTTCTACGTCCTCAACGTCATTTTGCCTGTCGTGTTTCTGGCGATGACGTCATCGTTGGTCTTCGCACTTCCGGCGGAATCCGGCGAGAAGATGAGTTTGTCCATCACCGTGCTGCTGGCCTTTGCTGTCTACCTGACCCTCGTCACTGACGCCATGCCCAAGACCTCGGTACAGGTGAGTTGGCCTTTGATCATCAGTGCATAAAATTTAGGGGACATGTATAAGTCGAAACCTTGGGATCAGATGAGGCTTCTGGTATTATTATTTCTCGACTACAACTTTGGTCGATAGAAGGACATTTCAAGAGTCGGCGAGAGTTAAAATGGATGGAATGAAAATATGTTGAATTTATTTTTAATTTACGTCGGTCCCTTTAAAAGCAAAGGCAAACTAGCGAAAACATTAATTTATAATTTTATCAGAAAATGCAGTTGTGAAATAGTGTTGTATAATTTAAACGTTTTCGTTATAAAATAATCGTCTATACAAAATAATGATTGGCTTATTCTGTTGTTATGTCAACGTAGCAGATTTTTAATTACCTTCTTTTTTTTAATCCTCCCGCAGGTGTCTCTGCTGATGGTGTACGTGATACTATTGATGGCGTTGACGGCCTTGAGTGTTGTGCTGTCAATATTCGTGTTGAAGCTCCACCACAGACCCTCCGACAAACCTCTCGGTCAGCTACGAAAAATCTTGTTCATTTCTATAATTTGTAATGAATCCTACTACATACACGCACACGTACACCCTCACCGCAACACCCACATACGCACGCACATGAACACCTGCATGTTTACCAGTAAAAACATCCCGCTCGCCTTACTGATATAAAAGTGTGCACGTGCGTCTGACACTAAGGCGTTCTACTATACACCAACAGATTAATTGGTATTAATACTTTAAATGTTCATTATCATAAAAGTAATCTAGCATATTGTAATCCACCCCTACTAATACTAATAATAATAATAGCAATGTCTACTGCTGACCGAGCAAATTTTCTATGGCAAAAGGTACAGTAATCCCTCACTTATCGCGGGTGTTCCGTTCCAGGCCCACCCGCGATAAGTGAATTTCCGCGAAGTAGGGACGCTATACTGTTTTTAGTAGTTATACATTATTTTAAGTCTTTATAAACCCTCCCAACACTCTTATACATAACCCTTTCTCATTCCCTTCATAACTTTTCCCATAAAAATGTTTTAAACTCTTAAATCGAGATACGTAATTTAAAAAAATTAATATGGGTAGTCACCATTGAAAATACACCATACAGCTAGAATGATAATGATTAATTAGCTTAACAGTACTGATGACAATGGCGATGAAGATGAGATGAATGCCAAGAAGGGCATCAATGCTATTCTAAAGGCACCACTTCATCAGGTGGTGCGGTATCTTTGACCGGACGTAACTTCTACTACTTCCTCTAAAGGCATAGGCGTAACAGATCTCTTCGTGCGAGTTATGAACGTTTGGGTGGCATGGCAGGGCTTGAATAAATTCAGTCTCTAACAAAAATTTCACAAATGTCGTACACAACACCGCAGATGAAAACTACGCACACGCGACAGTCGGATGCTAACGGGAAATGGAAGAGCTGAGAGAGGGGGTAGCTGCGCACAGCGAAAGAAAACAAGATGCGACGGTTACTGAGCCAATCAGCGACTGGGAAACATTACTGTACAATACGTACTATGTATGTGCAAAAATACTTTAGACGGAGTACCGTAAAAACACACAAAACAGAGAAAATACCGCAATAAATATTTTACATATAATTTTTTGAAAACCCGCGAAGCACTGAAGCCGCGAAACATGAAGCGCGAAGTGGCGAGGGAACACTGTACCTGATTTATCAGGGGAGGTAATGATTGGTGAGTGAGTGGCTCCCCTTACCCCTTGCCGTGAGCAGATTTCTCTGCCCCTAGCGGTTGTAGGCTATGAGATCATTCTTTGAAGTTATGTTATAAATGAGTCCTACCGCTACATAAGATGTTTCGCAAATAAACATGGTATATAAACATTTGTTACATTGTTGTACGTTTCTTAATTACTACGTTACACTAATTTGTTTACAAAATATTTTACTATTGGTTATCAGCATTTTATGCATATTACCTGATAAAATTATTTTACTCCGTTATTTAAGCATATTATGCATCCTTAGGATCATTGAGAGATTTTCCTGATGCTTTTTTTGCGCAGGAAGGAAAACCACAAAAATAATCATTTTTCTTCAAAAAGTGATGTGTAGTCAGGACACTCAAAGACCAAAAGCTGAAGACAAGATGTCTTCTGAAGATGATGACGGTATCTCCATAATCGGCGAATACATGAAACAAAAGAACAAAGCCAATGCTGTCGTCCCTTACGATACCAATCAAAAAGCAGACGACAGTCGTTGTGGGTCTGCGAACAGCTTTCGGATGTCGTCAGAGATCAGTGTCGTCAATTGTCGTCAGGCGGCGGAGACGCTGAGTATGTTGTTGTTCTGCATTTTTCTTCTTTTCGTCGTCGTCAGCACCATCGTCTGCATGGTCATTCTGGTCGCTGGTGGGGCCAGGCAGGAGGAAGGCACTCGCTTTACCTAAGGATGACATAATGTGGTTATCGGATTCTCGAATCCATCGTAAACCTGAAACTCTGTTTTAGAGAAGCTGCTCTAGAGCTTTTGCTTTTGCATAACAATGTTTCTTTGAATGACTGAGCTCCTAGCAGACGACATTTTTGCTTTACACCTATGTATTGAGTTTTAACAGTAGATGTCATGAGCAGTTTCCAAAAGATGTCGTACAATTTTGCTTTAAAGGTGCCATCTATTGTTTGTCATCATTGTCATAGCTACACAGAGCATACAGGCAAACACTGTGTCCTTACAAATTTTATTTTCAAAAAACAAAGCACAAAGATCTGCCAAGAAGTGTCCTCAACTTGTTCCCTTACTTAACCTTTTGCACGCAAATACACACACACACACACACACACACACACACACACACACACACACACACACAAGGGTGCCATTAGACGAGCACGCAATCCCAGCATCCCTCATCTAATTAACAACTATCCAGAGCAGACAACACAAAGAGCACCCTTCCCCTTTCACCACTAGCCCCGCATTAGGCGGCTGGGTTGACAGGTGACTAACCTTTCCCCGATTCATCCAGGTAAGTCCTGCCAGAACCCTCTAGTGCTACTCTCTGTTCAGCTGTAACGGTCAGATGATCCAGATATCATTAACACTTCCTCGAGCCAGCTGGTCACCCTTGCCCTACTATAGCGACTTTCTCAAGTCGGTACACAGACCCTTGTTAATCACGTATGTGGTCTCTGGCTTGACGATTTTTACAGATCAGACCTTAAGTGGGGTTGATTTTATGTCCCACTTAACGACAAACGTACTAAATGACAATAATACAAATAAGCAGGCCAGTGACAAAGTATGACAGTGCATTTCTATTTACAAATTGTGACAATTATTTTTAGAAAACAATGTCAAGTCATACGCTTTATTAAAACTGACCACCTGTTACATAAACTATCTTTGCTTCACTGAAAAAAAATGATTGTTGTAGTCCATATATTTTCTAATGGAATTTTTCTTTTCTTTATGCGCTTTCTATTTCTTAGTAGCGCCAGTGCATATTACTTCACTAAATGATCATCCATGTTAAACATGTTAAGTATTCTAACCAGCACATATTGACCCAGCTGTATGTAAATCTTTCGAAGATCGTTAACTGAGCAGGCAAAGTTTGTTTTTCAAACATTTCTTTTGCAGCAATACTTTTCCATGTTGAGCTGTCAGCACCAAACACACCTGCTAAAGAAAAGAAAACGTACGTGTGGTCTTTCTTACTGTATAAAAAAAAAAATAAAGTAGTTTGTTCCAAGTACGTTAGCCTTAGTCTTCATTAATACCGTTTTTTTAAATGTTGAACCAGGTATATCATATCACTTTTGTTCACAGTTACATCTTTTAGTTTTACATTATTTACTTATTAAAGAGTGACATATTTACTTATGTCTCTTCCTGTCGATAGATTTTGAAATAGTTAAAGCTCCCAACATAGTGCTCATGTACTTTAATGAAACTGTGCACAAACCCTTTCTGTATAAGGTGTACAATAGCTCCATCGAACTGCTTACATGCATCTAAGATGTGGTGAATCAGATGGCACGGCTGCAGATATTTATAATGAGTATCCAGAACATCGTCTCACCTTTATACATACAGGTAGACTGAACAAACAACTAACGCCCAAACACTGTAACAACGTCACCAAGGTTCAACCGTGCCATACAGCTCCAACAAACCCACACACCGCAAAATATTCTCACCCTGCATGAAGGTTTCACTCACGACAAAAATACTTAGAAATTGTGACAATAAAAACATTACTTATCAGCTATGGAGCGGGTAAGTGGCTACCCCAGGGAAGCTAATGTTTGTAGAGAATCCTAAAGCAATAAGAAAAGCACGACACTAAAAGAGACATTAAGGGACTATAGACTGTCAAAAGAACAAACATAGCGTTTTGTGCATATTTCTACTGCAATAACTTATGGGATGTCTGTTCGATTTTATCTGCTGGTGGAAAAGCTTTCAACACCAACGTGTTTCTATCAGCTTTTTTATGGACAATTAGCAAAGAAACAGAAAATAGTCATTCGAAGTGAAAGCCGCTGCTGTAAAAAGTTTCGACTCCTAACACTTAAAGGCGGAACTTCTACCTTTGGACTGTAAGGAATGGTTCGACCCCTGGAGGAAGGTGAGAAGCCCCCCCCCCCGGTGACAGCTACCCTAATGGTTATGCTTTGCTAATTGTTTCCATCTGGTTCAACAAGTATCCTCATCTCTGGGTCAAACAATTCTTTCCTGCAGGACTGGAAATGTTTTGCCTTTAAACTACAAATTGAAATCAAACTAAGTGGTGTTTAAGCTGTGTTAAAATGAGTACAGTGCATGAACACAGTCGATCATGTTTGATTATGCAGCCTTCCCGGCATGAAACAGAAAACACAGAGAGAGCCATTTTACTTTCGCTTTCACCTGGACCTTTCCACCGCTATAAAGTTGTCTTTCTTGGGCCTTGAAATAAAAAGGAATGAATAAGATTGGTTCAAATGATATATACTGAGGTTCGAAATCATATCTAAATAAAAATTTCGGGTTGCAAATATTTGAAGTCTCGTCTAAAACACAACTAAGGACCGAGTCATGAAGAATTTTACATCAAACATAATTAAAAAGATAAGAATAGATTATCTAGGCTTAACTTACTTTTTCCTTGCTTTTTCTTTTAAAAAAAAACCCTGAAACTAAATTAACCTCGGGTGCTCCGAAATTATTTACTTTATAAATATATATCTATACATTAATAACAATTTTGATATTTCTTACTCTTTTATTCAGTTAATTTATCATTGAAAATACTTCAATCTCGTGCGTATGTTACCTCGCATATATTACATTTAAAACTATGCGTTGCTGTCCTACTCGCAAAACATGCACACAACATATACACAAATCTTTTTGTGTATAACGAAGATTATCACGAATATCTCACGCAAAAAATAGTATTCAAGCACATTTTCTGTCTTACAAATCAAGAGTACTTGGCGGTTACATCAAGAAGTACTGGTATAGAGACAGGCTCGATCTTTTTTATTTTCTACTAGCCGGGTTATCGTATGTGGCCGGATGACAAAACAAACAAAGCTACTCAGTATTGGGTACAAAGAGCCCATAGGTGCTGGAATCGTATAATATGGGAGAGTTTAATATATGATATCACTAGTCCGACATTCGTATTGTGATCCGCGACAACATCGAATGAGCAACGTGACAAATGTGTTGTAAGAAAACCAATTTCTCCAGTACACAAGAAATGCGGTAGGACAAGTTAGTGAGTGAGTAAATAAACAGCGAGCAAACAGTCGATTCGATGTTCTATTAATATCGGTGCCCAATGTCCAATGTCCATAATCAACCTTCTATTGATTATTGACTCCCATTCTTTTCTCTGGCGTAACCGAGACCAGTGTTCGTCTCCTACTCAATATTTCATGTCAACAAAGTCATTGACGTGGACCTCTTCAGTCCATCGGTTTTCATCAAAAGAAGCGTGCAAACGGAATGGTAAACTAGCCATGGGATATAAGTAAGCGAAAACGAGAAAAAAATTATAAGTAATGACTGGTTCAAATTAATGAAGAAAGGGAAAACAGATGTAATCGAGTAAAAAGGAATAACAGATATAAGTAATGTACCACGGGTATACTTGAAATAAGTTAATGAGATCGAAGATTTCAAACAGAGGTCGGCAGGAGTTGTATAACGAATAAGTAAAGATGAGAACAAGAGATAGTAAAGACACAAATTAGGACAAACTAATATAATTTTATGAAGAAATATAATTTTTTGAAAACAATATGGTGATATTTTAGGAAAGATATTAATCATGAAAACGTGATTGAAAATATAAGAAGAAAGAACAAGAATCGGCTAAAATGGTAATCACATGCTAAAAGAACAGGGGACAAAATCCCTAATCAATCTATCCACAATTTTCATAATAAGAAAAGCAATTCATATTATGACTGCAAGATATATTGTAGACACAGCTGTAAATTAGTGATCAATCCAAAAATAGTGTCAAAAACATCGTGAAAGTTTTCAACTACACAAGTAAAGACAAGTCCACTTTTTGTTTGCTCGGGGTAAGATCATTGTAAAGTTCTCCATCAAACTGGTTCATTTTGTATCGGTTAAAGCTCTCTTGAATATTTTCGATGACAATAAACACTTCACGATGTTGTCTGCGACAGACAGATTCCGCTGGGTATATTTTTTATAGACGTAAATGTTATTTAAATCCTTTTTATTTAAAGTATTGTCATTTAATGTTGTGTAATTTTTATTGATAGCAGGTTTCTCTTCTTCTGTATTCTTGACTTATTACCCTTACTATTTTGCGTCCGTCGAAATCTCGTCTGCTAGGTGCTCAGTAAATATAGAAACTTCGGTGTGTAAAAAGAAATCTTCAGAACAACTTCTCTGAGACAATTATTAAGGTTGACGCTGGAGTCGACAGCATAGCATCATGCTATTCTTAGGTAAGTCGGGTGCTCTCCTGCTGCTTTGTCCCACCAACAACCAGAATGATAATGAAGACAATCGTGTTGATGCCGAGGAAGAGAAGAGAAGCGTAGAACAACAACGTACTCAACGTCTCCGCCGACTGCTGACCACTGACGTCACTGACCTCCGATGACCTATGAATGCTACTGGCAGACCCACAGCGACTGTCGTCTGCTTCTTGACTGGTGTCGTCAGGGACGATAGCTCTGGTCTTGTTCTTGTGTTTCCTGTGTGCTCCGATGATTGAAATAACTTTGTCATCGTGAGAAGACTTTTTTACTTCAGTTATTACAGGACGTCTTTGGTCTTCACTACACATCAGTTTCTGGAGGAAAATTATAATTCTTGTCGCTTGCCTTCCTGGGAAAATAAAACCAAAAAAAATATTTTTCAGTTATCTAAAATATACCGTAGTATATACAAAGTGAGGCCTATCTCTACCTCCCTTGATTAATCAGGTATTCAAAAAGTAGAGCAACTTCTGGGTTAGCAGGGGAGATTATCCAATCGCATATATAAGCAGTTCTTACACCTGCTCAGCGCCTAGCAATCAACACTAGTACTAGCGACAAGACTAGCCTGCCTCTATGATTTATAATATACAATTATTAAATTAAAATAGTTACTAGCCACTAGGCTAGCTACTTATAACATTAATGACAAAGTTAGTTAAACATTTTCAACGAATATTTTGTTACAGCATATTGTGTAGTTATACCCTAAGATACGCCATCTTTTTAACAAAACCTACTTCAGAAAATCATCGTTATAGGTATTCATGGTTTTTACTTCTCTTCCTCCACTATAGTCTGTCAGTGTGAAAGCGTCAACATTTTGCATCACCTCAAATCGGGTTATTTTTATCGTAATGTATGTGTACAAGAAGAAGACATGGAATACAATAAATATCTAGTTCATAAATATCCTCATTTTACTTTATAATTGTAAAAGGAAACAGAGACATGTCACCTAGCAGCCTGCTAGACCTGTGTGCACTGCGCCCTTTATATACCAACAGACGCACGCACGCGCACACACAGCGTGTCAAATTAAGAGAGAGGTATGTCGGAGCCGAGATACGAAGCCCGGACGCGACTATTTTTTCGCACACGCTTTCTGCACTGACTATATCTTACTTTCTGTTTTTGTGATCTATGGAGGAAAGAGGATGGAAGGGTGAAGCTGACTTTCAAGATGAGTAGTAAATAGTTGTCATATTATATATGTGAAATACCTAAAAATACATTTTATATACAAAGTTCTTAAGAAGCAAGTTAATTTTTGTCTACTTTGAAAATAAAGTCTTAGATGCACAATCAGTATTGTTATCATTTTTGTGCTGTTGAGCATATACTATCAATATTGGAGCCATCGAATGGTGTATAGTTTGCTGTTCCACATCTGCGACTAGTTTTATATCTTTGTTCACTTCTGTTGTCTTCAATTCGTTCTTTCACAGTGCTGTTGCAATGTTGATCAGAACATGTCACAACTGTCTCATTTAATTTTACGATCAGCATTGAAGGAGAGTGTGTTTAAAAAAATCCCTGCTTTTTTAATATTTCGGAAGCTTACTATGACAAACACATAGAGCACAGATCTGGATCCCCAAATTTGTGCATAGAGCAGATGCACTATTCGTAATTTTGAACGTTCGCATTAATTAGCATAAAAGAAATCCTTACCAAAAACAAAAAATTCGGAAATTTCGATCGCAAAAGCACTATCTTTTCTTCAATAACTTACCTTACAAATTCTCACTGTCTCGGGTTCTTTAATTAGCACACGTCCATCTCGGCATTTCTTACTTTTACACCTACAGTATTTTTTTGAATGAGAGCTTCGGTCGGGGGAGCTAGCGTTTCTTTCGTAAGGACGAGGTCAAGGTTTGTCATCGTAGCAACGAGTTCGCGCATGCGTAGAACAAGTCAGTGCAGAAAACGTGTGCGAAAAAAATAGTCGCAGCCCAGACGCACGATTATCACTGTCCGCCCCATGATATATATAAATGTAGTCAAACTTGGTCAAAGGATCAAATATATTTGGTCGATTAAGATTTGCCTTTACGCATAACAGCAGATACTCACATTAACCGCGATAAAGATTTCTGCTTTCCTACATAAACCGCTTCTTTTACTTACATGGCATGAATAATATGGAATGCTTGAGGTTGTACCAAAGGCTGTCGAGCAATTATTTATGTGAGTGTGTGTGTGTGTGTGTGTGTGTGTGTGTGTGTGCGTGTGTTGGTGTCTTGATGTTTATCCTGGTACTTGAACTCACCGAGAGGCTTGTCGGAAGGCCTGTGGTGGAGCTTAAGGATGAATATTGACAGCACAACACTCATGGCCGTCAACGCCATCAAAAGTAAGACATACACCATCAGCAAAGACACCTGCGGGCAGACAAGAGGGTAAACAGACAAGTCTGTAACATCGACATAATATCTGGATAAGCGCTCAATCAAACATCATGGACAGCTGCTTCTTATTACAGTAATACCATCATTTAATTAATCCATATTCTCATATATTCATTTTACAACAATTAAACTTTTTATGACAACGTCAATTAATTTTTAAACTAGGACAATGTTTTAAAATGGGTGTAAGTTATTCATTATTCAACATATGTTCATCCCAAAGTTTTTCTCCCTCGCTGATTCGTAAAAGGTACTTACTCCCCTGTACCTAAGCTTTTTGACTGCAGTCACAAAATAATAATAGAAAATCTCATCTGAACGGACAGCTTTTAAATCTTCATGTCGTTTGAATCTTTTGCGCTGATGATCAAAGGCCAACTCACCTGTACTGACGTCTTTAGCATGGCCGACTTCATTCTCATCGAGTCTTTAAAAAAATTTACTTCCTCCAAAGCTTTTTAACTGTAGTCGAGATATAGTAATAAAAATCTTCTAACAACTTAGATATTCGATGTCTCCAAAATTTTATGCTCTGATGATCAAAGGCCAACTCACCTGTACCGAGGTCTTGGGCATGGCGTCAGTGACGAGGGTCAAGTAGACAGCAAAGGCCAGCAGCACGGTGATGGACAGACTCATCTTCTCACCGGATTCCGCCGGAAGTGCGAAAACCAGTGATGATGTCATCGCCAAGAACATGACAGGCAGAAAAATGTTGAGGACGTAGAACGTGGGTCGTCGCTTTAACTGTAACTATAAATAGTAAACGAAGTCATGTCTATGGTTTAAACAGGAATAGCGCTACTTATAAATAGCCACGATAAACTTATTCTAAATATAGATGTTATCGGTGTATGTGCAAGACTAAGTGCCAAAAAAACAAATGCCTTTGCGTAACAAATAAAATTAAGTGAAATATAAAATACCATTCGAGCCTTCCATGCTGCAACAAATAGTAAGTATTGACACTTCTGATTCCTTTGTTCTCCCAGTAAAGATATCCTGTGGTTCATTTTGTATTTGTTCTTTCATTTTTGGACAGTTTGTTGCTAAAGACCTTTCCTATCTGGGCTTTTCCCATCTTAGCCTTAATTAGTACTTGTTATTCTTTATAATTCCTAGGCATTTTATACAATGCCTAGGAAAAGTATGAACCAATACAGATATTTCATTGCTTGCCTGACAAAGACAGGGATTATATACATTGCTTAGGTATTCCAGAGAATGTCAGTTTTTTTTATACATTGCCGGTCTATTCTACAACCTCGATATTCACTTCTATGCTAGCAACACACTCTTTAAAACCACAGAAGCCTTCATTAAGTGTCATGTGCAATATTAGAAAGCCTACACTAAACACAATGCGAGCTTTTTTATTCTCAGCCTCCTTGTTTTGTGCTGACGTGTTGACTACATCCCAGATCCCATCCGGTGAGAAGTTGTCCAATAAGACTGGATTACTGTCGTTGATGTAGATATACAGCTCTTCTGTGGTGGACATTGCCGTGGTGAACACAATGGAGCATACCTGTAATATAGAAACATAGACTTGCAGATAAGAAGTACAAAACAGAGAAAGATATACAGGTAGAGAGACTAACAGGCACGTAGACATGCAGGTAGGTGGACAGGCAAGTAGACAATCGATAGATAGACAGTTAAACAGGTAGACAGAAGGGTAGGAAACCCGGTCCAATGACACCCATAAAGACAGATAATTATGTAGGTAGAATGGAAGATGACAGACAGACTTAGACATACTGGGAGACAAGCGTGTAAGCAGAGATAGACAGGCTGGTAGACAGGCACTACACAGACAGGTATGTAGAAACACAAACATTTGCATGAATCGGGTTCACGTTTAGGTATGCATGTAAATACCTAGACATGTAGACAGGCAGGCAAATACACAAAGAGACAAACAGCAGACAGGTAGCCATACAGGTAGACGTAGAAGTATCGAGCAGAGCAGTTAGAGGGAAACAGAGACTTTAACGTATCAGCAAAGGTTTTCCTTGAGGAGAAGTAGAGTACCTGTGTGTCGAATGGAAAATATGTCACATCTATATCACAGGATGTTTCGAAAATTCCCGTAGGTTGCCAGTCCTGGTAACCAAACCAAAAAACCCGTACCTGCAACGAGTTACAACTTCTATTACTTTTCTTTATAAAATCGTATTTTCCTTCTGTTGATGGTCTAATATCTGTAGATATCTGTGATATATTTGTAGGCATTAATTCTTCACACAACTCCCCCCATAATATTACTAAATAAAGCAACCTGACGATTCTTGTAGCCAAGCTCTGTCTGCGTGGTCACCGTGTTGTCCACCACGATGTCTGGTAACCACAGCATGTTCTGCTTAACTAGGATGCTGGGAATCCCGCCGAATTCATTCGTAGACCAGGTGAGGTTTTTGTCTGACCACACTATATCCAACAGAGCATTTGTCTTCATAGTTTGGCCCTGTTCATTCATCTGGAAAGTTCAAGCAGAACAACAAACCAGAATGAAAAAAAAAGGATCACACACACACGCACACACACACACGCACACACACACACACACACACACACAGTGGTGAATATTATCAGCTAAAAATGATCAATACAAGCATCACTTACGTCAATGATGGAGAAGAGGGAAAATTGGATAAAAACAAGTGTGAAGTTGAAATCTGGATCGATTGGTTGCACTTCTTTACTGTAACCCTTCAAGAGGTAGTCCATCAGGTTATAGTAGTCTTCCTTTGTCGCTGCCAGACTTCGAGTTGCCGTTGCAACGAGCACCACTATCGTAACGAGGACATGCGCAGTTTGTCGGTAGTCGGAGGAGCCACTGACAGACATGGTGTTAGCTCAAAGCTGGAAATTTATAGAAAATGTTCGACTGGTCTGTGAGTAATCAAAATACGTTGACACACGCGCAGGCATATACATACACACCGCGCCAAGACACATCTCACTGCTCCAGAATATGCACAGTCCTAAAGCACGCACGCACACACACAAACACAATCACACCATGCCCTTACATACACACACACCGCACCATTACACATGCGCACGCACTACACGTTATTAGAGATACATGTACACAAAACTACATATAAATGCATACATTCTTACTTCAATTTTAGAAAAAAAAACTAGAGTGTGTATACGCAACATTAGCTTACTTTTTACTCACTCAAGTCTCACAAAAAACGGAAAATAATAGTACACGATATCCTTCCACTTCAACGTAGAACAGTCCTTCCTACTTCCTCATTGACTCCTAACTAGACATCCACAAATTACTGGGGTTATAAATCCCACGGATGTTAAATATATGGCATTCGCTGGAAGTTATCATCACTTGGGTAAACTTTGCCGCGTGATCTCGTTGATGAGTTATGACTTGTTCAAATTACAATTTTTCAGCATTAATTGAATCCGTTTGGAAGCCGTCTAGAAGACCATCTTTCAAACCATGGTCATGTGACTAGGAACTTAACAAATGTGATAGCAGATTCAAGTTTTCATGCACTTAACGCTACCCGAGAACGTGGGGTTGTTATGGAGAGAACTATTTGCATGAACCTCCATTACTGTAAAATACACTCGTCTGGCAACTGCTTTAAAGCTGCGAATGTTTATCTCGATCGGTGTGGGCTGAATGATTCCATCGATGTTTGCTCTCACCTTTGCTCACTTCCCCTTCATCCTAACCACCAACGTGTAGAATGTCGCCAATAAGCGCCGTTTGAAAAAAAACTGTTCTATCACATCAGAGCTGGCACATCAAGAATCATTAGTTTGCATATTCTGTCCATTCTCTCGATCCTCTCGATGCATTTGTGACACAAAACTTAAACCGATTCAGTGTTTCTTATGATGTTTGGGGTTCTTTTTATTGATACTTGATGGAGGTAGCCCCTGATGACCTGTATGGGTTCAGTGTGTCAGTTAAAGAGCTAATTGAAAAGTGAAAGAGTTCAGGGTGATAAACTGGCATTTCTTAAACAAACATGCGCATTATATTAAAGAATTATTAAAAAATTAAAGATAAAAGTGAGCAGGAAAATGAAAGCGAAACTAGGTTAGTAAAAAGAATTTTTTTTAACCCTAGGAAATAGTGTTGATTTGCAAATTTTTGCACACACACACACACACACACACACACACACACACACACACACACACACACACACACACACCTGACAAAACAAAACTAGACCTGAAGCGTGTGCTGAATCTCTCTCCCCGCTCAAACGCCTCATTGTCCTTAGAGTTCCCATAAGACGGAGAAAATGAGAACATTATCGACTAATACTTGCTAAACGATCGGCGAGTAAACACCATGAATTCGAAATTTAATTGTCTGTCCGGTAGAAGATCAATAAACTGATGCATGCTAGCTCAAGACCATGATGTGGAACAATGGTAATTCCTGGTAATATTCACTCAATAAAGTGTCCCTGGTCTTTAAGCACAGATCAACACGGTACGCTAAGCATCGCAAAAAAAGAGAATGCATTTCATTATGTGATTAAATATTTTGTGAAAGATGTTTGTAATAGTTTTCGGAAATTGGCAACATTTTTATTAAAATTCCATTAGTGAGCTTCTTCTTTCGTATTCTTCTTGATTAACAAAGATCCATGCAACGAACGAATGAGGCCAACATTGTCACGTCACGAATGTATACAAAAAGGTCTTCATAAACATTGTTGCAATGTTCCCGAGTTTTATGACAATCGCGAACACTGGCCCTTGGGAACTGGGCCCGTGCGTGATAGGGTTTAGCTCTTACTACCCACGTCAACATAATCTTGCAGGGGAACAATAAGTACAATAATCACCACTAACAGTCTCCACTACACGGTTCACAAGCCCCACCCCTGCTGTTCCACGAATACAAGACGCAACGCCAGGTTCGTTACAGTACAAGAATAAAGATTTATTTTGCAAATATAAACATACAATAAAATAACTCGTCTAAAAGGGGTCTCAATAATGTCCATGTTATTCGTACTTCCGTTTTTGATTACCGTTACACCTACCATTCGCTATCACATGCATACGCATACCAACGACCCTCTCAGTTGTCACAGCTGACCTTCTATTGCCAGTCTCTCCTGAAAGTCAACGCTTGAGGTGAGGTGAGGAGCAGTACTCAACAGTCACGACACGCCGATGACTTACTCCTCCAAGTGCCCGTCAGACTGTCCATCGTCAATTCTCACTCGATTTGCCAACCACGTCAGAGAGCGATAACTGCTCTCCCGGCGACACAGATTCCAGCATTGTCCCGTCCAGGGACATAAACGAGGTTTCTTCTACGACTGCAATGCTGTAGTGGGGAAACTTACGAGATATATATATATATATATACGAATATCTCAGGACTAGAACAAGGAAACATACATGTGCATATCTTACAAAAAGACAGTAGACCCATATAAAAACATATACCGATATCCTACAAACATAAGATTACCACATATATTACACCGTATAAAGGGGAGACTATATGGGGAATTACACAATAAAAGAGACACAAACGGAGGCATTTTTTATGTGCAAATAGGTGGCTTGCAGTATCTTTTTCCTTACGCTTTTGTGTGTGTGTGTGAGAGAGAGAGAGAGAGAGAAAGAAAGAAAAAAACTGAACTCACTCAATGCATCTGAAAAAACTACAGTATGTCTTTATCATACTGACCCAAATAATCGAGTGAGAGAGTGTATAGCAGGGACAAAGGACGAAGGTTGAAACTTCCAAAAAATCTTCAGCTCTAACTCCAGTGCGAGAATAAGGTATCAGAAGTGCCTTAACCTTTTATCTTCATAAATTATTAAATATAATCCAACATTTCATGCTGCTTCAGAAGATGTCAATTTAACATTCTGAGGTCCTTGTATTTTCAGTAACACAGTGTTAGTGTGTCATTCAATACTCTTCTCGCCTAGTGTTAAACAAACTGAGTGAGTTCTTGAAGGACCAGCTCCATTGTTTCGAATTTCATGGTAAAGTAACAAAAACCACAGAAAGTGTATAAATTTTCTATTAAAAATGAATCGAGATGTTAGGATATGCATAAAAGTGCCACCTCAAATGTCAGCTCTCTCATGTTAAGACAGAATTTGTTTACTAAGCGTTTGCGAGTCGCTTTCTTCGCGCTGTTTGCTGAAAATAATGAGAGCGAAGTAAAGAATACAGCAAACATCGATAGAATCTTTCAGTCCACCTCGAACGAGAATAAAGTCCGCAGGTTATTTTTTTTATCTGCTTCGGCTTGCCACTCCTTTGGGATACGTGACATGCTATGATGTGTTACAATAAGATTTATAGTTCGATTAACTCTAGCGGTGGTCCATTCAGTTATCTCCGTAACTACCCCAAGCTTTTTGCTATTGTTACCTGCAGTTAAACTCTCCTGGGTCTGTCGGATGTCTTTATTTCATCGTCTAATACACGATTTCAGCACAGGGAAGCTTTTGCAGACTGCGTACAAAAAAGAAGACTGGTGATGGGTTACAGTCACCTCACTGTAATTGTAACCAATCACAGCTCACCAAATGGATACCACGTGACAGACTTCTTTAAGAACCTTCGTGGGATCTGTGACTAGTCAGAAATTTATGGATACCTAGTGAAGAGTCAACGTGGAAGTAGGTTGGACTGTTTTACGTGAAAGCGGAATAAAACTCCTGTCATTAATTTCAGCTTTGGTCTGAGTCTTGTTCAGGAGACTTTTACATCACATTAAAGTAAGCAAGATTAATGTTTCTTGAAAAACGTTTAGTCTCTTTCTTTTAGAAAGAGAAAGAAAGTGTTTATGGATAATTGTGCACTTGTGAATATATCTATACATATATTTATAGAAGAGAGAAGATGTTACTATATATATATATAATTTGCACGATGGCTTTGAGAAAGCAAGAGCGGTGTGTTGTGCATGTTTCTTTGAGCGTGTGAGCGTGTGTGTGTGTGTGTGTGTGTGTGTGCGAGAGAGAGAGAGTAAAAATGAATTCTCATTTAATCTCATGGTCAAAGTATTTTCAATACTGACAAACCAGCCACACTTCTGATCTAGGTATCTTCAGCTCTGAACTAAAGTCATGTCTGTCAGTGGTCCATCCGACTACCAGCAAACTGTACAAGTCCTCATTACTATTGTGGTGCTCGTTGCGATGGCAACCCAAAGCCAGGCAGCGACAAAGGAAGACTACTATAACCTGACGGACTACCTTTTTAATGGCTACAAGAAAGAAGTGCGACCAGTTTACTTCGATTTAAATTCAACGTTTGTTTATATCTCCTTCTCTCTCTTTTCTATCGTCGACGTAAGTACAAGGTTTTAACTACTATTCTAAGAAAGTAGTGCGACCAGCTTACTACGATTTTAACTCAACACTTGTTTTCATCTCCTTCTCTCTCTTTTCTATTGTCGACGTAAGTAAAAGGTTTTTACTACTTGTTTCAGCATGTTCACTCTTTTATTTCTTGTTTGCTTGTTTGTTTGGATTTTGTTTTGTTTTGTTTATGTTCCTGTCTGATGGTGTTCTGTCTTGTGTATTGTTCCTTTTTTAAATTTGTAGTAATACAAGACCGATATGCCAGCATTAATTTTAGGTTTAAGATTCCATTTGTTATCTTAAGGAAAAAAACTGTTATATAACAATTGTAAATGTTGTTTTCTTACCTATAGGCGACAGTCCCATTCAAACTTTGGAGGGTCACTGTATTTGGAATGAACTTTGCTCTAAGTGAGAGTAATTCTTTAAGCCGATCTAAATGAGTGATGGTATTGTATAAATAGTATTTATTTTATTAAAGAAACTCATAAAAAGTAACGGAAAATAGTGTTTCAGCAGCCTGGAGTTTTGATGTGTGGTTGGTATGGAATGATTCCAATAAAAATGTTGTGGCAGTGTTGTTTAATTACAACTTTGAATACAAACTAAATACTGTTATAAGAGGGTGTTTTTATCATGTATACTGAAATTTTAAATAAACAACTGACATAAGCAAACTTATTTGGGCTCAGTGGCGGAGATAAACCTAAATTCTTTGACCATACTTTTGCCCAGATTGGGAAGATAGGAAATGATTATGTTATAGGCGCGGGAGATTGGAACTGCCCACTAAATAGACAACTCGATCTGAGTTTATTAGAAACTGAATTTATTATTTCTGACCAGCTTTTTTTTGAGACCCTTCTAATGGAGATTAGGTAAAAACTCGCATTTGAGTCATTCAGGAAGAAAGAAGAAATGAAAATAGAACAACAACTGTTAAATAATTATAGCGTGATTGTAAATAAAACCTTAGAGTTTAATTTAACTAAATACAAATTTAAGAAAATAGTTGCAAGAATTAAGAAATAAAAGGATGGAAGATGTGGCTATGAAATCTAGAGTAAAATGGGTCCTAGAAGGAGAAAACAAAACTACCAAGTACTTCTGCAATTTGGAGAACAGAAATGTTGTAAATAAATCTATGAGTTATTTGGACAGGGGAAACGGAAATATTTTTCTGGATCAGGATGAAATTTTAAAGGTCCAACACTTTTATGAAGAACTGTATAAATCTCGACCAGTACAAAATGTGAAATTAAGTACACTGCTACATGATGTTTCTGTGTTAACTACTGAATGAATCATCAAAATCTTAGGAGAGCTTTATTAAAATGCAGATTCCTAAAGTTCATACCAACAGTCAGTAAGTTTATGTCTTTTCTAAAGTCACAATATATTGTAGAGCAACTTTTGCCTATATAATATTAGATGGATTTCCTAGATGGATTTGCTAGGCTATTATTTTATGTGCATGGCATGTTCCGGGTGTATATTTATGTTCCTTAAAGCTTGAAATATTTCTATGTATGAATGTATTTGTTGTACATATATGCACTGTGAGAATAAAATTGTTAAAGAAAATTTAACGAGGCTACATACAAGGTGATTTAATCTCGCCTTGTTTAAATTTTGTGTAGAAATGTTAGCAATTTTGTTCAGATAAACAAAGATATTAAAGGAATTTATGGGAATAATAAAAAAATAAAATACTACAATATGCAGATGACACCCAAATCTTTACGGATGGTAAGGAACTATCATTTAACTATATATTTGATACGTCATACAGATTTAATAATATATCATGATTATTGTTAGATTTTGATAAAAAGGTAGTAAGAAAAACTCTACTGTAAAATTTGCGCCCAGTATGAGTTTAAAATGAAATCCAGCTAAATTCAAAATCCTAGAGATATGGTTAAACACTAACCTAGATTGTCTATATAGGTTGAAATATCAAGAAAAAAAGTGTCGAAAACGAAAATCTTATGAAAGCTTGGTTTAAATGAATCACACCAATGGGTAAAGTAGCTATTCTAAAAGCTAATTAATTTATGAATATGACTTCCAAATCCCCCTGACCAGGATATTAAAGACCGACAGCTATTATGTTGTCAATTTGTTTGGCACAATAAACCAGACAGAATAAACAGGAAAACTGCAGTAAAGTATGTGTGTAATGGATGTTTATGTATACCTGATACAGAACAATACCCAAATCACATAAATCTCACGAGTAAGAAAACTCAACACCTCACATCAAAGATGAAAAGATATTGTTGTAGACAGTTACCCTAAAGTTATTGATATTAATAAAATTGCCAAAACCTAGATAGTAATATTGTACATAAAAGTGCGTTTTAGAAATAGATGCTCAAACCGCAGGACCCCATGCGGCATGCTGGACTTTCCTTCCTTATTTTCTTTTTTCTTTTTCGCTTATAGATGAACGAACAGGACCAGACAATAAAGACAAACGCTTTGCTGGAGATTGAATGGTACGACCAATATTTATCCTGGTCCACAAGCAAATTCGGCGAGATTAATACCATCCTGGTTAAGCAGAACATGCTCTGGCTGCCAGACATCGTGGTCGACAACACGGTGACCACGCAGACAGAACTTGGCTACAAGAATCTTCAGGTTGCTTTAATTAATTTAAAATTTCGGGAGATAGCTGTGTGAAAACCGGATGCTTATAAGTCTTATAAGTCACAATTACATATGCGGAGACGTTAGTCTATTATCAAAAAACCTTTATAAAGCTGTTATTACAAATTGTTTCAGGTTCGGATTAACAGTGATGGTTTAATGGACTGGCAGCCCACAGGAGTCTTTGAAACATCCTGTGATATAGATGTCACATACTATCCATTCGACACACAGGTACAATTACTTTGCTTTCTTCATAGCTAATGGCGCTTATTCGGGGACGACAATAATGCGCTAAACACACTGTAAAGCTAACATATACATATGTTTATAATAGCCTTCTGTTACATCATGGCGAAGGAGGTTTAGTGGAGTGGCTTTATCTCATCATCATCATCATCATCATCATCATCATCATCATCATCATGATCATCATCATCATCATCATCATCATCAAGTAAGCAATGTTTCGAGAGACGTACATTCCAGACCCCCGCGGAAAATGCTTTATTTTAATTTCCCCCCAGGTAATCTCTTCAACTCATTTATAACCAAATTTCCAGGGCTAACCCATAGGAGTCTCTCCGGAGGGTGTTCAATACTTTTTTCCTCCATTTGTATAGGAAAACAAAGGGAGCTAACTACAGCGGATATCGCTTAAGGAATCATTTATTTACAGTGACCTCCCTTGGCATTATATAATCGGTTGTTTCTTGGCGGATATTTAGAATTTTGTAGATCTAGTCACTGCCTTTCGAAAATGGCGATTCAAAGATCGCTTTTCAGTGCAAAAGGCACTCCAACTTTATTTCAAGATGTTGTCTGACAACTATACCGACGTGCTTGTTTGCACAGGATCATTCCACGTGTGTTTCTGACATTTAAACTGGGTTTGTGGCCATATTTGTGGTGATAGGACCTAGTTTTGTGTGGTAATCTTCGCAGCTTTCTAGAAAACTCGAATGCGGTCGCAGCTAGAATCCAGATTTCGAGTTCTATCTCGATAAAATTTAGGGGACCCTTGACCTTTCGGCTTTCTGTGCTGCTAGGGTGCTACTCCAAAACAGCTTATTTTGATACAGCTTACTTACTTTCCTGGATATCTAACTGTACAAAAAAGAATCGAGCTTCATGAGAATTCAGATAAAAACATTTGAATTCTGCTAATATTTATCTATCTAAAAAACAGAATCTATAGCTAAATCTTACATGGTTATTTTTTAACCCATTGAAATCGTGACTGCAAGACTTGTGAGAATGTTTTGAAGACTCCAGTTGCGTACCGAAAGGGAAGGGCATTAAAAGCTATATTTTTACTGCTTAAGTTTAGATGAGATTCTTATAAAAAGATTTCAGCAATTTAGTATTTAATCACTCTTAAGTAATATATTTTATAATAATGTCCGAACTTTTTATTCTCATTATTGTCTTAGTCCTCTTAATCCCCTTATAACTGCTTTCTACAAATGTTTTCAGTAATGACCAGTTTTGCACTTCACTTTTGGCCTAGGAGCGGATTTTTTCTAGACGCCTTTGAACTAGCAGTTGAGATAAGAGTATCAATGATGAAGAAAAATGTCTCTTCACATTAGGTTGACTGTTTCAGTCGAAATGAAGAACCTTTGTAGTACTTCTATTTTTTCCAAAATCGTTAAAGCTAATAAAATACTTTATTCACACGAAATATTTTAGGTCACACTTCCAGAGGAAAAATCGCCTAGATAGCAGGGAAAAGAAGAGAGAAAGAGAGAGAGGGTATTTTTATTTTGCGTTATTTTGTTTTCCTAAGGTCTTCCAAATCTTGGATAATCTCAGAATCACTTTATTGTCGAGAAAAAATTGCTTATGTAAGATCATCTTTTTGTTTTGCAGCTCATCATTTAGTAATGATTAGAGGCACAGTGATCATGTACAACATGTTTTAAAATCAAGCAATGTTTACGACTAAAAGAATTTCATTAATAGTCACATAACAATACCCTAATAGGCTCAGCGGACAGTTCTGTCCATGTCGACCTAAGCCTTAAATTCTGCATTTCTGACAAAGCAGCAAACTAATGATGACAGCGGCTCTAGAATTTAAGGAAAATAGGATGAGAGCCTGAGTCAAGAGGATGTAGCAGTAAGTTATCTGTTCCTGCTCATAAGGTCACAATCATTTCTCTATCGTCTGTTCCATACCTGCCTGGCAGGCTGCCTGCCTGTCTTGACCACACACTAACTCTTTGTCGATTTCTCGTTAATAAATGCAGCCAAACATGTCACGTGTAACAGCGCCAGCAAGCACCTAATTTTTCTTCCTTTTTACAGGTATGCTCCATTGTGTTCACCACGGCAATGTCCACATCAGACGAGCTGTTTATCTTGATCGACGAGACTAGTCCAGTCTTATTGGACAACTTCTCACCAGACGGGATCTGGGATGTAGTCAACACGTCAGCACGAAACAAGGAGGCTGAGAACAAAAAAGCTCACATTGTGTTTAGTGTAGGCATCCTGAAATTTCCAATCACTGTAATGTTTCATATCGCAAAGTAGTGCAGAGTGTTTCACGAATTCTTGCAAACATTACGGACAGAATTTGCTGCATCTTTTCCAAACCAAATTTTCAGTTAATGTATGTCTGACATAATGTCAGCCAAATTACGATTTCTACAGGGTCAGACATTTTGTTTCATTTCTAAATTGCTACATTAAAGTATGAGTTAACATGCTCTTTTTTTGACAAAGTTATTTAAGAAATATTTGACTATTCATAATTTGCACAGCTCTCTTATTCTCGACAGTCTTTTCTTAGCATATGAATTTCAGTACATCTTTGCAAACCTGGAATTATCTAGCTTTTTCAATATAGTCCATTAGCTTGCTTTTTTTAACCCACTGAAAAAGCGATTATTAGCCAGCTGACTGCTTCTTCTCGATGCATTCAGTTAGCAAGTCTGTTGTCGACTCAGCAAAATCCAGTATAGAAACTAACGTGTTCTTTGCTAACAATTAATATCGATATAAAGAGTTTAAATTTATCCGACTTTTAGAGACAGTTAAACAGACTAATAGTAATCATTTCTGATAGCAGTCATGGCGTCATCTCCTATTTTTGTAAAAGTTGTCATCTTTTAATTAAAGGTTCGGCTGCCTCCCGTAGTCATGACGTAATGTCCTATTTATAGTTGCAGCTGAAACGACGACCCACGTTCTACGTCCTCAACGTCATTCTGCCTGTCGTGTTTCTGGCGATGACGTCATCGTTGGTCTTCGCACTTCCGGCGGAATCCGGCGAGAAGATGAGTCTGTCTATCACCGTGCTGCTGGCCTTTGCTGTCTACCTGACCCTCGTCACTGACGCCATGCCCAAAACATCGGTACAGGTGAGTTAGCCTTTGGTCTAAAGTTCAAGAGACATCTATACGCCGAAGCCATGGGATCAGATTGGTTTTTTTTAGTATTATCCTTTCTCGACTACAACTTTGGCCGAGAGAAGTTAATGCATTTAAAGACTCAGCGAGATTAAAGGTGGCTGGATAGAGCATTTGCTGATCGATTATTAATACCTTTTATCCATTTACAAAAAAAGACAAAACTGGTACAAGCATTATTTATAATTGTGAAGCCCTTGTTGAAGAAGGCAAACCTGGATCCATTTGACTGTAAAACCTATCGTCCAGTATCAAATTTATCATATATTTCCAGGTTACTTGAGAGGGTGGTCGCAGAGCAACTTATGACCCATTTTATTACTTAAGGCTGCCTAGATAAATTGCAGTCAGCGTATCGTCCTGGCTTCAGCACAGAAACTGCTCTTCTTCGTGTGACCAATGACATTCTTTGTAGTGTCAACTCTGGCAACTTAGTGCTGTTGGTATTACTTGACCTGAGTATTGCGTTTGACACTATCAACCACCGTCTGCTGCTTCAGAAACTGTCGTCAGAGGCTGGTATCCAGGGCGCTGCGCTGCAGTGGATCGACTTATATCTTGCTGATAGATCACAGAGAGTGATTGTATGCAAGCTCTGAGCAGTTCCTCTGGGGTGCCACAGGGATCCGTTCTGGGTCCATTATTATTTTCTGTATATACTTCACAGTTTGGACGTGTAATTGAATGTTTTCAGATGGGACATCGGTTCTTTGCGAACGATGCACAGATTCTGAACAGTTTTTCCCAGACACAGCAGTGGCTAGGAATGCACTTCAACGAATTGAATCTTGTTGTCTTGCGGTGAAGGCGTGGATGACCAGAAATCGTCTTAAACTCAACGACGACAAGACAGAAGCGTTACTGTGCGGCCCCAGGGCCAGAAGGGAGCAGATTGGCATTAGTGATGTGCAGGACGGTGACGCCTCCATAGCCTTTGTTGACTGTGTACGGGACCTAGGGCTCTTTATTGATGCAGAGCTCTCCATGTGTAACCATGTTAGTTCTGTTGTGGAAAAATCCTACTACTGTTTGAGGACTTTAGGTAGATTACGGCCCATGTTGACTCAGGCTGCTGCCAACTCACTTGCTGAGGCTACCATCATATCGAGTTAAGACTACTGTAACAGTGCATTGTAGGGTATACCTGCTACGCAGTTAGACCAACTCCAAAGTGTTCAAAACACAGCCGCCAGGATTGTCACCCGTGCAAAGTCGTCCACTGAGCACATCACCCCTATCCTACAAAGCCTTCACTGGCTCCCAGTGAACAAGCGGTTTGATCACAAAGTGCTTTCGATTGCACAGTCCTGCATGTTTAAAACTGCTCCTGACTATTTACAAGATATAGTTCATCCTTACCAGCCGTCACGTGGTCTGCGCTCTGGCTCCCAGTCCCGCTTCTGTCTCCCTGCAGTGGAAGACACAAACAAGAAGACACTGGAGCCAGGGCCTTCACAAACGCTGCACCTAAACTGTGGAATGCTCTGCCATCGTCACTGTCCACCATCACCTCAGCAACCACGTTTCGGAAAAGACTGAAGACTCATTTGTTTATTTAAGACGGACTTACACAACCAAGCACCACTTCTGTCTTTATTATTTTTTACTTTCCTGCTGTTTTATTTTTTTTCTCTTCTGTTTTTGCTGCGCAATGAGCATTCTTTTGAATGGATACCTGCGAATTATAAATCATCATCATCATCATCATCATCATCATCATCATCATCATCATCATCATCATCATCATCATCATCATCATCGTTGTCAATTGATATAATCGTCTATAAAGAATGGTGTTTACGATTGGCTTATTTCGTTGTTAAGTTGATGTTAGACTTTTTTAACTATACCTTTTTTGTCTGCCCGTAGGTGTCTCTTCTGATGGTGTACGTGATACTGTTGATGGCGTTGACGGCCTTGAGTGTTGTGCTGTCAATATTCATCTTGAAGCTCCACCACAGGCCTTCTGACAAACCTCTCGGTGAGCACAAACATCTTGTTCCTTTCTATAATTTGTAATTAATCCTACCACATAAACGCACATCCTCTCTCTCTCTCTCTCACACACACACACACACACACACACACGTACACACACACACACGTACACACAAATGAACGCACCTATATATACCGTTAACAAAATAATCCTGCTATGGTTGCAAAAGCTCGATTGTGTGTCTGACACCAAGGTGACCAATAATGCACAAAGACATTAATTGGTGTTGATGCCCAAAATGTTCAATCTCAATAACGTAATCGAAAATTCTCTAATCCAATAATAATAAAGTCTGTTCACCCAGCAAATGCTCCGTGGCAATAAGTAAGAAATTTGTAAGGGGAGGTAATGAACCCTTGCCGTGATTAGACTTCTGTGCCCCTAACGACTATAGCTCATGACACCAATCTTTCGGGTTAAATTATAAAGCGCTTGTACTGATGCAAAGGATGTTTACCTCGCAAATAATGTTACTGCAACATAGAAGCATTATTATTAAGTTTCCTTACAATAGAAGAAAATTTTACGCATACTACATGGAATAAAAATTAATTTACGTTGCTCAATGAGTACGTCACACAAATTATTCTGGAAAACAATTTATTGTAGCTTATAGCTATTATATGCATATTATCTGATCAATAATTTTACTCATTATTTGAGCATCTTACGCATCTTTTCTGGATAATTAAGAAATTGTCCTGTTGCTCATTTGGACGCAGGGAGGAAAACCACAAAAATTATCATTTTTCTTCAAAAAATAATGTGTACTAAAGACACCCAAAGACCAAAAGCTGAAGACAAGATGTCTTCTGAAGATGATGACGGTATCTCCATCATCAGCAAATACGTGAAACAAAAGAACAAAGCCAATGCTGTCGTCCCTTACAACACCAGTCAAAAAGCAGACGACAGTCGTTGTGGGTCTGCGAACAGCTTTCGGATGTCGTCAGTTGTCAGTGTCGTCAATTGTCGTCAGGCGGCGGAGACGCTGAGTATGTTGTTGTTCTGCATTTTTCTTCTCTTCGTCGTCATCAGCACCATCGTCTGCATGGTCATTCTGGTCGCTGGTGGGGCCAGGCAGGAGGAAACCACTCGCTTAACCTAAGGGCTAAGGATGTCATGACGTGGTTATCCGACTCTCGACTACATCGTAAACCTGAAACTCTGTTTTAGAGAAGCTGCTCTGAAGCGTGAAGTCTCTGGCTTGACGATAATTACAAATCAGACATTAATTGTGGCTGGTTTTATTTCCACTTCAGGTTTCCTCACGACATTTAATAATACAAAGAAGCAGGATAATCACAAAGTATGACAGTGCACACTTTTAAAAAAATGTGTATCACGTATATATATATATATATATTTAAAAACGATGTTAAATCGTGCTCTTTATTAAGACTGACTGCCTGTTACATAATCTTTTCTTGCTTTGGAGGGAAAAATCTTTCTTGTACTTCAAATATTTCACAAGGGAACTTAACTTTTCACGACGTGCTTTCTATTTTTTTCTATTTCCTATAAGCACCAGTGCATATTGTTTAACCAAATGATCATCAATCTTCAAGCACATATTGACCCAGCAGTATGTGAATTTTTGTAAAGCTCGTTAATTGAGAAGGCAAAGTTCTTTTTTCAAACATCTCTTTAACGTTGTATGTGAAAATACTTATTATGTTTACTTGAAAACATATCATTGGACTATTCCTTAAAGTATCAATCGACAATTTTTGTCTATAATAACAGGTTGCAAAAATAATTTGAAATATTTTCCTTCCTAAGAAAAACTGGTTATAAATCAATCATTAATATCATTATTATCAATGCTATAATTATTTAGCATTTTCTCTAAAAAATATGCTTAAAACGCTTCAAACAAACAATACATACCAAAACTTATGTTAGCTTTTACTTTTCTTTCCTTTATCTTACTTGGATGAACAAACAGATTCTCTCTCTCTCTCTCTCACACACACACACAAACACGCACACATACACCCACACACACGCACACACACACACACGCACACACACACACACGCACACACACACACACGCACTTGCGCACTCGCGTGTGGATATTACACAAGCATAAGGTATCGGTGGGTGTAATCATTGTTTTTTAAAAATGTAAGTCCTAAGGTCTTATCTTGTATTACCCAGAGCAGTTTTAAGGCTCGAACATTTAGTTACAAAAGAACTGAATTATTCCCATTTTTTCAGACAAATGCTTACCATGCTTTTCTTTACAAATTTCTAGCCATTATTTGTGTATTCCCTAAGTTCATTCTGTCTTCGTTAAATTAAATCTGTTGTTCTTCTATATCAGTCTCCAAAAAGGTATACCAGTCTCCCAAAGTGATTTTTTTAATGTTTATTGTCTACGGCTTAAGATATTTTCAGTGGTTTGAAATTAATGTGATAAAACTCCACAAATCAACTTACGACAAACACAGAGCAAGCTTTTAAAAAGCCATTTCCGTGCTGTTGATAAGGATATAGGAACAGAAAAAAAGGGAAACGGGGAAGAACAGAAGGGGAAATAGCAGGAGGGATAACCCCGCAGCCGTTATCTCCCCTGTCACAAAAAATGCTCGCTTCGTGCGAATGTTTTGGACTTTGACCTGGCTGGTAAGAAATAAACAGAGCTTGATGTACTTAATATAGCCTTAACTATGAGTGCTCTTGGTTTGTAAGATGTACGATATAAGTGAGTATCTTTTATCGGTAAAATATGCCGTGATAAGCGTTGTGCGTAAGGCAGACTTTATGTATTGTGTAAATGTTTGTAAAGACACGTGCATTGTTCTGAATGCAATATATATATATATATATAAGTTTTGTGAAAAGGTTATGTGCGTATGCATTATTTGTGTAAAATATATGCGTCTTGGCTGTATGGGTCTAAGCACCTGTGTGTATGGCGGTTTCCATGTCTTCATAAAATAACATTTTTTGCTTCGATGACAGCTGAAAACATTGTTTTATCAGACACCTTCTCTCATTAAATCTCTCACGCGCGCACACGCACACACGCACACACACATGCATACGCACACACACAATCACACACACACACACATGAAAGACACAATCATGCCAGCCATATTCTTTCTAGCAGCAAACATACATCCAGATACACACACAGAGACTCACACATGTACATGTTACGCATTGTCACAGCCTCTACGTTCACTTAACGCCTGGACATTTGCGCGTTCTTTTCTTTATAAACAAAGCAACTCTTTCTTCTTTTTAAACATATATACATTTAATTAAATGATCAAAATATGGCAAAATACTTAAAAGAAATACTAAGGTAACTAAATATCAAATAGTATATAAACAAGCACAAAGTCACTTTTCGATGATTCACAAACAAATATTCTAATCCACAAACGCTTCTCTTAATAAGGTGCCGTCTCTCGGAACAAGTCACCCAACATCATACCACAAACGCTGCCTCTCGGGGTCAGACGTTGAACTAGAAATGGCGCTGCCTCTTGGGGACGAGCGACCCAACCTTTTCTTTATTGACGCCGTCTCTCGGAACAGGCGTTATACAACTCCATTCCATGCTAACTCCATTCCATGCTAACTGCGCCTATAACAAAATTGCAACAAAAGAGCTAATACTTATATATCTATGTCTCTAAAAAAATACAGGAAAAATTCACCTCTGTCAAAATAATCCAAGTTGCTAACAAAAAGACAATAACGCACCTTTCTATGAAGACGCAGCCTTCACTTCCCCACACGCAGTGTCTCGGCACTTGCCGTGTCTCTCTGAGAAGTCAAGCGCTGGCCGGCAACAGTTAACTAAATACTATTCCTCCTTTCTTTTCTCATTCTCTAAAAAAAAATCACTATGACTCATGCGCCAGGTGCGATTTGGGCATCCTCGCTGTACAGGCTATTAGCCTCCATGTCACCCCTCTGTGACACGCATAAAGCATATCCAATTTTATTTTAAACACAATATCCACACATGTCTTACACATATGATAGTAGTCATAGTGAGATTGTAAAACCTGCACTGACGACAATTATAGAGAATAAATGTTGATAAATGTTGAGAGATTCCTTGCTGCTCTATAAATGTCTATTTTGTTAACAACGTGTCTCTTGTGTAAAAGGTGTTGATGCTACTGTCTTTCATTTGTTGAGATACCAGCTCTCGCTGACTGATGCCGGATGCTGACAAAATAACACTCACAGGTGTAAAAGGCTGGTGTGTTACCTGAGTCTGTCTTCGCGTTACCGGTTTAACTTTTGAATGGAAAGTCACCTTCTGCACTTCCTTGACAGTTTCTACGATCAGGTCCGTTACGGGCTTTTGTATGGAACAGCACGTAAGCGGCCCAGAATAGAACGGAGTGTCGACCTTTACCGTGGCTAATGGAAAGGTTTCCTTTCGTCCCCCGAATGAGATGCAAGTCTGCGTTCGTCCTAAGTATTCATGTGGGGCGACGAGGTTAGCTCGTATTCCAGATGTGGTGGCTCCTGTGTCTCTCAATACCTTGACAGGTTTCTCTTTTACTTGACCTGAGCATAGGGGTGGCAAGTGGACAGTATTGGTGAATGACGAGTAGGGGGCTGCAGTGTTAGCCACTTCTGTTTCGCTGTTTGTAGCAGACTGAAATGATTGTCTGTTGTTGGCACACATGCTTGCCATATGCCCATACCCTTGACAGGCATAACATTGCGGTTTAAGATTCTGTGATGAAGTTCCAGCTGTGGGTCGAGGAGGCCCTGCAGCTCTGTCGTATCTTCTTTGATTAGTTGCTGCTCTGTTGTCACGCCTGTAAGGTCGGAAAGACCTATTTTGATTGCTGAATGCTGTTCTAGGGTTGGAACTATATTGTTGACTTGGCTGGCTTGTGAACACTTTACGTCTGTCAATGTCTGAAAAAGCAGAACACACATTCACGAACATGTTTGTTTCCTGTCGTCAAGCCATGCTCTTGTTCGGATGCGCCAGTCGAAACTTTTCCGCACATTCTGTCATTTCCACCACTGTTTTGGGGTCTCTTTTTTTTCAAACACACAGCTGCTTCCTTGGAGACACTTTGCATTAGTTGTTCTCGAAGTATGAGGTCTCTCAGGCTTTCATAAGATTTATTGATGCCTGATAAATCAATCCATCTATCTGCTAAACTACTCATTCTAGTGAGGAACGATAGCATAGATTCCCCTGTAACTGGTCTAACTGTCCTTAATTTTTCTCTAAACCCTTCTTCTGTACATTGAAATTTTAGTAGTAATTGTTTTTTCAGTTCATCATAGTCAACAAGTCCTTGAGCACAAAGGGCGTGGTATAGCTTGAGGGCTTCTCCTTGAAATGTAGCGGTTAAATGTAATGACCATAAATCTCTTGGCCACTGCAAAGCCTGAGCATGTGCTTCAAATCTAAACAGAAAAGAGTCAATATCATCCACATCCTCTTTGAAGATAGGTAACTTCGGGCCTTTTGGAACTGCTTGTCTTCTTTGCTCTTCACTACCAGTTCTTTCATTTTCTATTCTTAATCTAGTCAATTCAAATTCCCTTTCTCTCTCCCTTTCCTCTCTCTCTCTCCCTTTCCTCTCGCTCTATCTCCCTCATTCGTTGATCTCGCTTTATTCGCTCTCTCTCTCTCTCTAACCGTTCTTCCCTCTCAGCCTTTTCTTTCTCTAAACTCTCATTTCTCTCTCACCTTGTTCTTTCTTTTCTACTCTTTCTCTCTCAGCCTTTTCTTTCTCTAATCTTTCTTCTCTCTCAGCTTGTTCTTTCTTTTCTACTCTTTCTCTCTCAGCCTTTTCTTTCTCCCTTCGTTCTTCCCGTTCGCGTCTCTCTTTCTCAAGTCTCTCTGCTCTTTCTTCCTGCTCTTTCTTCTCCAACCGTTCTCGCTCAGCCTTCTCATATTTCTCAATGCGTTGTACAACAAATTTGGTGAGCGCATCACCTGACAAGCCTATGCTCTCCCCTTGAGCTTTGAAAACTTTTACATCCATCTTTTCTTCTACCTTGAGAACAACAAAGAAATCTCACAAATATCAATAAAATCAGTAGGCAAACTTCAGGCAAGTTACAAAGTTGAACTCCTTGCCGTAAAATCAAGTTACAGTACAAAGTATTCAATCAACTGCACAGTATGACTAGCAATACAAGTCCCAAATGCAAGAAAGATTATAAAGTTTTTCAAAAGAATACACTGATCACTCACACAAAAATTCCTTCAAATGGCCAAAGCCTGCATGAAATACAAAAGTTGTGCAAAAACAAAGAACAGATATCTATGAAGGGATATACAACAGCGCAGAAACAGACAGAAGGATGAAAAGAGCGGGGAAGAAAGAAAGAAGGCACAGGCAGACAAAGAAACTATTTCCTTACTGCAAGGGACGAAACACTGTACACCCCTATAGACCCGTAGAGCTGGAGACGGGGAGAAAAAAAAACAATTTAGTCAACAATGCCTATTCTTTCCTCGGCTCAAGGAAAACCAAAAAGCAATTACAACAACTTCTCACCGCACAGGCAAACCGCGCGAGGCAAAGCTCGTCTCCGATCACAGCGGAGTTCACGTCACAGCGGCACAGATCGCCGTGTGGTCACGTCACAGCGGCACAGATCGCCGTATGGTCACGTCACAGCCGCACAGATCGCCGTGTGGTCACGTCACAGCGGCACAGATCGCCGTGTGGTCACGTCACAGCGGCACAGATCGCCGTGTGGTCACGTCACAGCGGCACAGATCGCCGTGTGGTCACGTCACAGCGGCACAGATCGCCGTGTGGTCACGTCACAGCGGCACAGATCGCCCTGTGGTCACGTCACAGCGGCACAGATCGCCCTGTGGTCACGTCGGGGTCACCAAATATGTCACAGCCTCTGCGGTCACTTAACGCCTGGACATTTGCGCGTTCTTTTCTTTATAAACAAAGCAACTCTTTCTTCTTTTTAAACATATAAACATTTAATTAAATGATCAAAATATGGCAAAATACTTAAAAGAAATACTAAGGTAACTAAATATCAAATAGTATATAAACAAGCACAAAGTCACTTTTCGATGATTCACAAACAAATATTCTAATCCACAAACGCTTCTCTTAATAAGGTGCCGTTTCTCGGAACGAGCCACCCAACATCATACCACAAACGCTTCTCTTAATAAGGTGCCGTTTCTCGGAACGAGCCACCCAACATCATACCACAAACGCTGCCTCTCGGGGTCAGACGTTGAACTAGAAATGGCGCTGCCTCTTGGGGACGAGCGACCCAACCTTTTCTTTATTGACGCCGTCTCTCGGAACAGGCGTTATACAACTCCATTCCATGCTAACTCCATTCCATGCTAACTGCGCCTATAACAAAATTGCAACAAAAGAGCTAATACTTATATATCTATGATTCTAAAAAAATACAGGAAAAATTCACCTTTGTCAAAATAATCCAAGTTGCTAACAAAAACACAACAACGCACCTTTCTATGAAGACGCAGCCTTCACTTCCCCACACGCAGTGTCTCGGCACTTGCCGTGTCTCTCTGAGAAGTCAAGCGCTGGCCGGCAACAGTTAACTAAATACTATTCCTCCTTTTTTTTCTCATTCTCTAAAAAAAAATCACTATGACTCATGCGCCAGGTGCGATTTGGGCATCCTCTCTGTACAGGCTATTAGCCTCCATGTCACCCCTCTGTGACACGCATAAAGCATATCCAATTTTATTTTAAACACAATATCCACACATGTCTTACACATATGATAGTAGTCATAGTGAGATTGTAAAACCTGCACTGACGACAATTATACAGAATAAATGTTGATAAATGTTGAGAGATTCCTTGCTGCTCTATAAATGTCTATTTTGTTATTTCCAAATGTTTTATTCCGTTAAAAAAATGTGCGAAAAAAGATACAAATATACATGAAAAATACACCAACACAGAAGGCAGAGTGAATTATTTTCAAGTCTGAAGCAAAACACGACAGCAGCATGGCAGTATGTCCAATAACCCCTCCAACCCCTTTCGAAGTGAGGATTAAGCCCGAGAACCCAAGAAAGAGCTTATTGTTTTTCAACAAATGCTTTAAAGTCGGTTTCATTAAACATTTTTAGAAGAAGTGTGAGACCTCCAAACAAAGACGTTTCATAGACTACTGTAACAACAAATACTCCAGTGGTTTCAATGTTGTATCCTTCACCATATGTTAGGTACAAATACCCTATTATATCGCATAAAACTACGAGGTTCGAATCTTATACTATGTTTGCTTGAGTAGATTTCAATATTCAGCTAACATTGTATCAGAAAATAAACTAGTTTTTTCCTGCTGCGTAGCCCCACCAACAACCAAAACGTCGAAACAGAAGATCGTGCTGACGACGGTCAAGAGAACAAAGACGATGAAAAGAAAGGAACTCAGCGTTTCCGCCGCCACCTGACCGCTGACCGGGTTGACCTCGGATGACCTACGTGTTCTGGTGTTGCATTCGCATCGACAGCTGCTCTCGTCTGATTCTTGACTGTTGTCACAAGGACTGATGGTGTTAGACTCGGTCATCTGTCTCTTGTACTGACCGACGATAGAAACGTTGTTGTCTTGAGAAGACCTCTTGACCTCGACTTCGACAGATTGCCTTGGATTGTCGGCGCTACACATCAGCTTTTGTAATAAAATAATCATCTTTGCGGCTTTTCTTCCTGTAAATAAAACAACAAGACAGTGGGACAGTTTTTTCGCCCCCTTCACTTCCTGCAGGTTCGTGGTTTTGTGCCTGCTCAGGTCTACAGCTGTATAAAAGTTCTCTCTTTTTAATAATAATTGTAATTATACCTCTTGTGTGAATATCCATTCCTTTCCTGACCAGTATTTTCTCCCTCTTCAGGATTTGTAAACGCGATCCCTTTATTTTCCATTGGTGAGGTATACTTGCTTTTGTGAAATATTTAATTATGCACTGTGAATAAGTAGAGGGAGCCGGAGACGGTTATTTAACTAGAAGTTCATGGAACATTGTTGATAAAGTTAAAGATGGAGTTTTGACTAAGACTCAGGAAGACATTATGGAATTGTCTGGCCCTCGAACCTTGATCGTGGTACGGGGACATGTGTGCATTACTGCGGCCCCCAAATTAATCTCTAACCTTCGTCAAATCGAGATCACACTTTGATTTCACATTAACCGCTAACTAGGAGTGAATGTAGTTCATATGATAGCCATGCATGTAAATTTGTGTTTTTTTAGGAAGAGTGGCAAGATGTGTTAAACTAGTTTTGCTCACGTCACTATTCTGAATGGGTCAATATACAGGAAAAACTCAAACCATAACTTTTTTGCTCGTTTTGTGAGTTTCGAGTATTTGACATGTGAAGTCTACAGCCCACAGATCTTTAAAACTAAGATTCACGTGCAAGTTACAGGTTCCTCTGACAAGAAGATGTTTGTTAGCGTTTTTTTTTTAACATGACTATAAATAGTTTCTGTTCGAGCTGGTAAACATAACTTGAACTGGTTTCTGTTTGAGTTTGTAAATAGAACTCTAACTGGTGTCCGAATTTATAAACATGACTCTAAATGGTGTCTGTTCGAGTTTGGAAACCGAAACAAATCGACTTACTTGTAAATTTAGTGGAGCTACAAGTATGTGTTGGACTACTATCCCACGAGGATAATGCAGCGGCCAAAGGCGAAGTAAGAGTTGTCTTTAGAGTTCACTGTATTGCACAGTCTTACTGACTATACTAACTATACTACCACGACACTACTACTAAGTAAACTGTCTTTTCTGAAGTCCCTGGTTTAGAAAGTAGGACAGCAGAACCTAGACAGTCGAAGAAAATTTTTGTGTTACGTTGAAAAAATGTGTAATTGTCACGAGTGAGGTGGATGTGATGAGATGTTTCTGTATTCGCCTTGACTCACCCAGAGGTTTGTGTGATGGCCTGTGGTAGAGCTTTAAGAGAAATACCGACAGGACAACACTGAAGGCAGTTAACGCTAGCAGCAATAAAATGTACACCATCAGCAGAGACACCTGTAGGCAGAGAAGGAGAGAACAACACAGAAGCTTATTAGGACCTGACAACATAAACAAGAACAGACGTGACATGGTAAAACTATTCCTAAAATTTAAGCATGAAGTTAAGGGCTAACCCACGTTCAGCCGGTGACTTGAATAATAATAACAATAACAATAATAATAATAATAATAATAATAATAAAATTATTATTATTATTATAACGGAAATTTATATACAGCTTTTCCCTGCTTTACAGAAGCTCAATGCCCTTTACAAAGAAATTCAAAGACACAAATTCACTCAACCGACAAAGTGAAACAGACTAAAACATGTCCACAAACAATGGTGCAGAGATATATCAACAAAATTAATACCCCCCACACACACACACACACACAAACAATGGTACAGAGATATATAACAGTTTGCTCAACCCAATTGAAAATCTGTAAGCGAGGCTGCAAATAATAATGGAATAATGATGTTGGCTTGTATAGCGCCTAATCCTGGCCTGTGGACAGCTCCAGGCGCTGACGTCAAAATAAGATGACAAAATGTGGGTGTGTAGCGGGCCGTCTCCTCCACGTCACAGGGCAGCGTCACACACAGCAAGAACACAGTCCTCAGCACAAATATCCAACATGGCATACAAGCCGGAATACACTCCATACAACAAATATCCAACAAGTCATACACGCCCGAATACACTCCATACAACAAATATCACACCTCGGCGACGGAAGGCTAAGCTGCGGTTCTGTTCCCATTGAAGCGAGATGTATTTACCCTTTTTTTAAAAAAAAATCATAAAAAACTAACTAAAAAAGGTAGAAGAACAATTTATACTGATAATGATAGATCAACATGTATAGAAAAGAAACATTTTTACCTTGTGTTTGCTTAAAAACACACTTTTATAGTATTAACATCAGAAAATGCCATGATAATTAGTAATAAGAAGAAATCCGATCGAGCTTTCAGAAGCCTAAGCGACTATAACATAAGGGAGGAAACTACTAAAACCGTTGGGAAATCGTCCACCAAGATTCCCTCCCTTGAACTGGCAGGGAGTGAAAAGATTCAGTGTAAAAAGAGAGTTTTACAGTCGATCGCCATTTTGAGAAAAGAAGCACGTTGTTGCACTTTGACATGGATTTTTACTTCAACAACCGAAAAGGAGAAGAAAATAGTAAGTAATTTTAAAATTCTAATGTATATTCTAATAAAACATATGTTTGTTTGGTACTTTATGTCTTTATATATTGTGTAAATAATTTTTTTTTAATTTCCGGCCGGGGAATTTCTGAAGTTCTAAAACGCGTACAGTCGTAATCTTTCATTTGATTTTATTACTCGAAGGCAAAAACCTATGTATCTAAAAATTTACACCAAGTGAATGTTTTAAAAATGCTCTTTAAAACGGTGTACTACTGATGGTTGTCTTTACTGTAGGTTAATAAATATAAATTTTCAAAGCTGCCGTTCGATATTTTAATACCGGGAATTTGCTAGCCATTTTTTAAACAGAAAGACAGGTACCGTGGGAAAACGCAGAAAATTACTGTAAAACGTAAAAGCTATGTCATAAGAAGGAAATCACTCTATAGAAAAATGAATCAACAATCGAACTGAATAATTTTTTCGGCCAAAAAACGAACGGAATGAGCCTAACAAAATTAAAGCAATAAAGTCCGAAAAATGGGCATGGCGGCGCGAACGTAACCGAAGTGATCAAACGTCATACACTCCACAGAAAATGCAACATCCAACAGAAGGCACAAGTTTCACTGGAGCGCCAGCACACACTCAAGTTCACTGATGAACAAAAGTCAAGCGGACATAAATCCCACACCATTGCGCCAGTCATGGTCTAAATTCAACAAGATTGTATCAAAGGCCATCATCGACTAGCACATTGTCCAAGCCAGTTTTCTGCATGCATATGTCCAGTTCCTGCCGTCTGTCCAGTGCTGGGAAATTGCTGTCTATCAAGACCGGGTGGATGGGGTCGGATCGCAACATCTCTTTCATGACCCTGCTGAGAATACCATCTCGCAACAGCTGCAGGCTGTTCCAAGTGGACGTCCTCAACATGCAGCAGTCTTGTAGAGGAGCAAGGATGGCGACTTCATCATAATAAGGGTTGCCAAAATTCAAAATATGACGACGATACAAAAAAACGACAAACACCGACAGAGAGCCGTCCCCTCAAGCCAGTTAGGCGAAGGGACGTCACTCTAAATCCAAGGATCAAGGGATTGAAAAATAAAGAAAAGCTTAAGTAACTAAACTAAAAATATAGGAATGGTTTTGCCATTAGCTGGATGCAATTTAACCGGGTGACTGTGTCATTTACATTTTTAATTTGCAGCTTAATTCACTGGGAGAATTGCCGTAGAACTGCATGTAAACGCGTAAAAGTGAATGGTTCTTTCGGAGAATTTTGCCAAACTCCTTACCGACCGTCTTACCAATGTACCTCATTTATAGCCTAATGTGTATACAGACCAATGCCAAGATCATGCCAGTGTCCTTAACAAAGAAAACATTATCTCTGTTTTCGGTACAACGTGAATAATAATAATGATGATTTCTATAGCACAATTCTCCACCATTAAGATGAACTCAAAATGCTTTACACAAAGAACACCACACATACACAATAAATGCTAGTGGCGTACAGTCGTCAATTCTGGAATCGAGGACGTATGAGGACAAGTGTTTTCCAATGACCAGGTACACCAGACAGACTATGTAGTCATGCAGTTCTTAAAGAAACTAGTCTATTCTATTTATTCCTTACCGTTTCATCGTGACGATCAAGGGACGTCACAAGAAATCGTGTACTTTTTAGCTTACCTGTATCAAAGTCGTAGACATAACATTAGTGAACAGTTTCAGATGTCAAGTAGATCGTTATCTCACCATGGTCAGCTAACATTTTATGTTTAAGGGCCACCTCACCTGTACGGAGGTCTTGGGCATGGAGTCAGTAACAAGGGTCAGGTAGACAGCAAAGGCCAGCAACACGGTGATTGTCAGACTCATCTTCTCGCCGGATTCCGCCGGAAGTGCGAAGACCAATGACGATGTCATCGCCAAAATCACCAATGGCAAAATGATGTTTAGGATGTAGAATGTGGGTCGTCGCCTCAGCTGCAGCTATAAACAGGACTTTACGCCTTCATTTTATGGATTGATTGAAACAATTTTTAAACTGACATACACAACTTCTCTAAGTTGACAGGTCTGACTTTCACACTGGGTTTGACTTAGTCAAAGAGCGTGTTCAATTCGAATATAAACTCATCTGGGTTTTTCTTTTCAAAAAGTTCCAGGTTTTCAAATAAGCATTTAGAAGAGACAGGTATTATGCCGAAGTCGTGGTATCTTAATTAAACAAGCAGAAACGTAACGGCGCCCGTTTCTCTTTAGGTCAATTAACCATTAATATGTGTAAATAATGAATATATATATATATATATGGTTATCGAATAATAAAGATATGTTGACACGACGTGTAAAGAACCGTTAACACTTTAAAACTGTTATGACCCATGAAATAGAGTCTTTGTACTCATTTATTTATTTAAAATTTCACACTTCCAAGTACATACTATAGCAAATTCGTAAAATTCAAGCCAGTTTGCAAGGAAACGTTTAACTGTTGAGATAAATACTGAAAACTTTGGACATGCCCTTTTGTCAGCCTAAATGCATTTTCTGTCTTCGAAATTTCAAATGCTTTTGTGATACATTTTTGAATGAACTATATGGTTTTAGATCCTTTGCTAATCTTTCATTTTCCTTCAGATTTTCGCATCTTCTTTTCCCTTTTATTTTAACTTGTCAAGTTACACATCTAGATCAAATTTAGTGGAATTTGTTCATTCATTGACGATCCCTCTTTTCAATCAAAAAATTTAATGAAAAACGGAATTTTCATATCACTGCATGTGAATGTGTCAAAGACTGTAGTACAGAAAACTAAATTTTTACATGAAACTCTTTTGAGATGAATATTCACTAATTCTTCCAAAATTCAACATTCCAAGAAAGAAGCTGCTGATGTAACTGCAAGATTCAAATTAATTTTTTTAAATCCACCCTCGTTATCTTCATTATCTCCATGTGTAAACACTTTTCATCACTATCCCGATTACCAGGTAATTCCGAGATCACAGTCAGACATTAAGTTCTAAGGTTGAGTCATATCGTTGTATGTTAATTTATACGAAGATACAATAAAATGGAAATTTAAGGTGGTCAAATGTAGCTTTGGAGTGCAAACCCATAAGTATTCCTGCTGCTTACGTCAGGCGGAGAATATCCGCTAAGAAAGTTACGCGCGAATCTTGCTTTGACATGGCGGCCCCATAACAGTGTATAAATATCAATTCAACTTGGTTTCAGCACATAAAACACACTTCTAGTGATGATCATATAAACATTCGTCTTCAAAGGAAAGTAAATGATTCAATGTCTATACTGACTATGAATAAAATTTGTATTTAGCGGTAAAGACCGAATAAAAGACGATTTTCCATGCGAAACATGCTGTAACTATTATCACCCCAATGAACGTCCACTACACGCTGGTTTTGTAACAACTAGGCTATTATCTATGTGAAGCTATACACTATGTATAATGTCAGGTATCATTGTTATTAGCTATCGTGAGTAAGCTTTTATAAGGATTTTTGTGAAGAACGAAAGAGCGTGAATGACGTCAGTTGTTCCGAAGACGTATATGGGTGATGTAAAAAAGTGAAGGAATTGACGTGAGGGAGAGCGCGAGGAACAGTAGTCAGGTAGAAGAAGAGAGAGGTTTAGGAGGTGAAAACAAGTAGGGTAGGAATTAAAAAGAAGAATTTGTTGAGTAGGGCGTTTGAGTAGGGAGTTATATAGAACGATTAGTTGAGTAGGGTTTTAGATATTCAGCAAGGAAGGACTCAAAGGATAGCGATTCTGTTATTTTAAAGTAATCTAGATGTAAGAATCGGTTTTAACTGATTTTTTTCATTTGTGTATTTTTCTTTTTTCATAATTAGTAAAGCAGATAGATTCGTTAGACAAAACATTCTTTTCTTTTAATTTGTGTGAAAGAGCAAATATTTGTCAGGCTACCTGTATGTGTTGAAAGAATTGAGAGACTGATACACTTCGCGGTGTCGTGACAATAGAGAGGACTAGATAAGTAAAATACATGCTAAAATTCACACACACACACACACACACACACACACACACACACACACACACACACACACACAAAATACTAAGAAAGGCACAGTGAAAACGGTCCTAGAAAAAAAGGTCCAAGACCCTACATTAAATGAGACACTGTTCTTCACGGATGTCGATTTTCTGACATTTGCTGAGCAGCTGAGGATGTCCCAGATGCTGTCTTGGGTAAAGTTGTTCAGGTCGATGCTACTGTTCCCCTTGAACAGAATTCTCAACTCTTCAGGTGTAGACTGAGCAGAGGTGAAGACGATGGAGCACACCTGCCATAAAAATTAAAAATAAAAATAAAAATTAAGCAATCGGTAACTAGTTCGAAAAAATCTAATAATAAACACTGTGAGGCATAAAATCTCTTTAGGTAATGAGTTATATACAAAAATGTTCACAACAAAATTTTCCAACTTTTCAAACAGAAATGTGTTACAATTAAATTGCGTTATTTCAGCCACACTTTCCTCCTGCCAACACAATTGGTATACGCTTGTATAACACATCTAATGATATAGAAGCGTTTTCAAAAAAATCTTTTTAAATTTACGTCTTACGAAGAGTTGTACGAGTGTCTTTATATAATTTTGTGTTTGTAATGTATTTATAAAGCAGTTTTGTGAGAAATATGTCCATAATCGTTTGGGAGCTACGTCTGTATGTACACGCCCGCGCGTTTGTATATATGTATATATGTATATAAATGTTTATGTAGGTGTGTCTCTCTCTCTGTGAGTGTGTGCCTGTGATTATGTGGGTATAGTCATGTGTGTGAGCTCGTGTCTGTGAGTATGTGTTTATGCCCGTACTGACGCTAATGAAAAGTTTCACACAATATGCAGAAACATAATGCATGATCGAGAGCAGCAGTAACATTGACTTCATCACGAAGTACTATGTGTACAAAATAGTGGCATTACCCATCATGCTTTACGGATGTGTTATGCTAGCCAAAAAATCATAACACTTGACAATATGTGTCTGAAAAGACTGCTTTCCTTGGTGCTAGGAACATACAACCGATGACTTTCTACGAAGCACGATAGCAGCAGTCGTCGGTCACCACAAGCCTCTACTCGCAACATTCAAGCATCGGTCCGGTTCGATCACGTTGGTCAGCACAAGTGCACAACAGTGTTGAAGACTTCCTCCAAAGTACCTTGAACGGAGTAAGTTGCTGAGTAGGCAAATACAGAGGAGAAATCTTTTTCTTTTGTTCGCTTTGTTTTAGCTACAGACCCAACCAGGCCTCGAACTAATAACATCCTGGTCCACGGTGGAACCTTCTGCCAGAAGCTAGTGCATGTTTCCACTAAACATGTCCACAAAGTAAGTTATCCTTCAGTAACTTACCTGGGTATCAAAAGGATAATACGTGACATCTATGTCACACGATGTCTGAAACACTCCTGTAGGCTCCCAGTCCACTGAGCCATTGCTGTTAAGCCGAACCTGGAACGACATTCAATGTATTTTCTATTTCTTTGCAAAAGACTAAAACATGGAATAGCCAGTACTTTTATCACTTCTTTTATTATTTTCCTGGCTACAGCAAAACCAGTTCTCTATGCTGTGTGTGTGTGTGTGTGTGTGTGTGTGTGTGTGTGTGTGTGTGTGTGTTTGTTTCAAAAGACAACAGGAAGCAGAAAGACTAACCTTGAAATATGGATGCCATCAGAATATGTAAGCGCGCATTCAGAAGCTGGAGAAATTCTTGCGCATTCCTTTTACCAGTTATAGTTTGATGATGATGATGATGATGATGATGATGATGATGATGATGATGATGATGATGATGATGATGATGATGATGATGATGATGATGATGATGATGATGATGATGATGATGATGATGATGATGATGATGATGATGATGATGATGATGGAGTACTACGTAATTATGAGGTAAAAGAAAATTATTTTAATCTCTACAATTTTGTTAGTAATGACGCTACCTTGAGGTCGTTGAAGCCTAGCGATTAGATGATACTAAAAGATCAACATCGTCGTGGAGTTTAAGACATTTAGATTTAATTTTTTTAATCTCTTCAGCCTTGTTTTTAATTACACCACCTGGAGATCCTTATAGCCCAGCTGTGTCTGGGTGGTCACCGTGTTGCCGACCACGATGTCAGGCACCCAGATGGAGCCCTGCTTGACGAGGACACTGCTGATGTTTCCGTAGTCAATCTCATACCAGCTCAGGTATTCATCGATCCATTGGATGTCAAGGAGAGCGCTCATCTTCATCGACTCATCTTTTTCGCTTATCTGCAACAGTTTGGAAAGGTTTGGATAAAATATACCGGAATTCTGTTGACTAGGCTCAAGACTGATATGTTCTCAAAAAAATCTCAGTGAATAAAATAAGAACATGGTTAGTAGCATTCGTAATAATGATGTTGAAAACAGAAGGATTTCTTCTCATGGTGCTGAAAGATATCCTTTTAAAACGAAATCTTCTGAATGAAACATTAAAGTCTTACGCAGTTCTTGTCTACAAATGGTTCAGAGAGACTTTCTCGTTAGAAATGGTTCTTTCATAATCTTACCAAAGTTGGGAAAAGTTTTGCTTAAAAGGCACAAGGATAAGAAAAGCTTTATAAAAATTAGAAAAAGGTCACAAGTAAAAGATCTCAGCGTTTGAAAACAAATTGTTCAAATCATTCCAGGGAAGGGTGAGGTTCTAAGAAAACGACTCCGGGGGGAGAAAATAATCAGGTTCAGTACCAGCACGCTTTATGTCTCTTGGTATTTTCCAGAACAAGGGTACAAAGTGCAATTCTGCCAATTCAGTTGTTTGCATATAAAAACGTAAGAAACGCCAGTTTCACAGAAACGTATTGTAAGATTTGCATCTAGCAGAGAAGCAGGTGAAATTTAATGGTCATATGTTAGTTTGTGGCATCACAATAAAAAACATGTCATTAAAATTTTTTATCCGCTAGGTCAAAATGATTTTCTGCAAACATGCTGATATTTGTTGTAAACCTGTTTGGCTAAACATTCTGTTTCTGGAAATGCGTACCGACTGTTATTGTGAATGACAATCATTTGTAAGCTTTTTAATGAGTAAATATTTCAGTTAAGCTCAACGTTAACCTTTATTTTGAGAACAGTAAGGTATGAGTATTGATGTTTGTGTTTCAGTAACTGCAAGATTACTGTAGCTGAGATTCAGACACTGTTAATCTTACTGATATGCAAGTCGGCATGATAGTTGGATAGATATTATGTTACCTGGACGACAATGTTTGAGACCTACTTATCACACAAGGATGATTAACTGACTTGTCACAAAAATACAATATTTTGAATGAGACTGGTTTATTAGTTGATTTTCATTTAGGAGGTGTAAACACAACAATGTTGACAGTTGAAAAACGAGTCAGTAGTTGTAATAGCAATACAAACTGCTGGACGGTTACTTACATCTATTAGCTGGAAAATAGACAAAGATATAGTGATATTTGTATACTGTGCTTCGTCCAAAACTGGCCGAACTTCCTTCTTGTAGCCGTCATAGATGTAGTCTGTTAGGTTGTAGTAGTCACCTAGTTTTGGAGGTTTGCTGAGGATTGGGATGGTAACATACGCCAGGAGCAGAAAGAGCAAACTGGTTGGCTGATGGATGCCGAGAGTACCAAACGGCATGCTGGCGGAGTAGACCTGTGAGCAAATAATTGAAACAGAAAAACACCATGAACTTCTTTCATCACCTGACAATTATTCTAGTTCTGGGAGTGCGTGAAGAATTTCATAGAGAAAATCCTACCTTCGACCTTAAGCGGTAGACCCAGGTTAAGATGAAACTACAAGCACTCAAATGCAAATCCCTGCAGAACTCAGATAAGAAAATCTTGGAGAAGCAAAACTGGTCGAAGCTTCAACTTTAGTCACGCGACTTTACAAGGTCTAGATAATTTAACTACAGCAAAAAAAGAAATCTGTAAATCGTCCGGTTCATTGAAGGCAGCTCATAAAAGGCAGACATGTCCATGTCTCGGCTTATTTCGTCTGTTCAAAAGCATCGTACAGAATTTTTGTATTTTATCTTCAGTAGGAATACATCCTTTCGTATTATGAAGAAACTGACATAATTAAATGCCAGAACAAGCAAGAACGGTCATGTGACTTGCTCATCAAACTTATTCTTTTAGCCCTACCCAGTATAGCTCCCACGGTCAAAGCCAAATGCACCCCCTTCTTTTATACCCCTAATCAAATTTAAGCTGAAGAGCTATTTCCTTTGTGACTAATCAACATGTTGATAGCCTCAGACTTTGTTTTTAACTGTGTGCAAATACGATCATGCAGCGGTAAACACGTGAGTGACCAGAAGCAAAACAATAAATCTTATTGTACACAGGTACCAGCGCTCAGTCATGCGAAGCAGTGATTAAAACAGTCTTGACAGGATTGGCGTACGTGTTTGATAGAGAGTTTGTTTCTTAGACTATCGTTGTTTCAGCTGTTAAATCAGAACTCTCAACGATGTCTATGCCTCTTTTATTGAAAAGCTAACAGTCCCTTTTCCTTCCACCCCTGATATCTAAGATGTAATATAGTATCTAAGGGCCGCAATTTGGTTTAATTATCGCTTGAATGTTTTACAAAATACATCTATTCAAATTCTTAGTTGCTTATAGAAACAATTTTCCAGCATTTCTGCATTACACAGTGTCGCGTGTCGCATGCTGGCTCAGTCCGAGCCTTAGTTCGAAAGGGGGGAAGGGGTTTGCTGCGTCATGATAATCTGACGCAATCATTGTGATTTGGTTGGTTTTGACGTGATTGGCGCGTGAGGGGAGAGGGGCGGTTATGGAAGAGCGAAGAAAGTAAAAGGGAGACTGCTGCGAAAAGGCAGAGGACTGTGGAATAAATAGCGTGACTTTCTTCGGCTGCTAACCTGCTGTTCGAGCGGTTTGCTGATCATCAGAGCGGGGTGGTATCCTAGGGTATAGACAGGGAGGGGGAGGTATTGGGCAGGTAGGCGTCTTCTTTGGCCCCGGTCCATTATTTTCTTTGTTCTCTTCTACGTTTCTTCTATATTTTTTTTTCTTTTTTGTTGTGATTAAACGTGTATTTGTATTGTCCTCTCGTGTGCGTGTCGTTTGTTCTGCGCTGGAGAGCGATTGGATTCGTCGCTACACGCAACACACAGTATGTTTTTATCCGCGTAGTATGTAAGTCTTTTGTGCAGATATAATGTACGTCAAAAAAAAAAGTCCAAAGGCAAATCAGTTAGCAAAATTCAGTACATTAAATACAACGAATTAAAATTTAAAAAATCTCACTTACCGGCTCTTGGCTGGTTTTACGCTTTTTATTTATTGTAGCACTGTAGCTTTGTATATATTTTATTCATCACAGTGAAATCTGTGAGTTAAATCTTTCTTTAATATTTAGTTTGACTCCTAACTTTTTTTCTCGTGCCAGCTTCAGACTTAAAACTATGAATAATTTACGCTTTTTTATGGATAAATACACCCGCTAAGCTAGGAAGGTACACCGACTGATGTTCCAATTTCCGAGTCAACATGTTCAAAAGTTTGTATCTTTTAAATCTATGAAAAAATTAAGCAAAAGACAAGAGGAATAAAAATAAAAGTTAGTTTGACTTGCTTAAAGTTAAATATGAAACACAACTTCACACATTCACTATACAGATTTAATCCAGAGCGTTGAATCAAAATATTCTCTAGAAGTTATTTCGACCCGAAACACGTCAAGTTTATTCGTGAATATAACGTCCAGGAATATACCGACATAAATTATATCAAACAAAATTGTCCTTCAGACACAAATCAGTCAATAAATGCTCTCAGACAGCGAGGCGATAAGAGGGGCAAACAAGGAGAAGCGCACTTCCTGTTCTATAACAGTCTCAGCGCCACCTATAAAAGTTATCATTTGTTTCCCGTCAAATATTGCTTATTGTTGTTATCATTATACATACCTGATTTTATTTCTGTAAAGCGCTTCAAGCCCGCTTCAATGATGGAGAAAGATGCTATTTATATTTTTTATGATCATTGTTATTATTAATATTTGATACCTTTTTATTTTTATTAACAGGTAAAACAGAATAGATGCCAAAGAAGCCAATGAAGCGATGAAAATTGCACAGAAAATTCCAACAAGAAAACACATCCGTTCTGTTCTTAAAGACCAACCCCAATTCTTCACATTTTTTGCAAATATCGATAGATATAAGCGATATAAAACTAACCTAACCACTAATTAATTAAGTACGCGATTTGCACCTGCGATCATCGAGCGCCACCAGCAATGCACTACGTCATACTAGTACACCAATCACAACATTGGCAGCAGTCAACACCAAACAGACAGAATGAGAGAGAAAATGAGCGATATTTCGAATTATTCGGACGCTGGAAGTCATTTATCGTCTAGTAGCACTTTTTTAGAACCACAGGAAACTGCACAAAGAAAACCACACATGTTCGAGCCTGATGGTTCCCCAGTCTCAAAAACATTGGAGGCATATGGCGAGAAACAAATACTTCTATCAACAAAACACAGCACCACTTAAATATATTAATAGGTAATGATCTATTTCACTTACTTATTAAACAGGTGATTCACATCGACAGCGACCTGTCCGGATCCGCCTAAATCACGTTATGTTCTCTCTGCCTGTAGTGTATCAGGCACACTGACAGCCACAAACGAATCAGGAGCCTGTTTGCGCTGAATGAGAAGCTTTATTCTGATTGGTCAACGCACTCTATTGCCTAGCTCGTTATTCAATGCTTGATTAGGCTGTGGAGACAGGATGGGGGAAGTGACGATTAGTCATGACTACAAGGAATATTACTGTTTCCTAGTTTTCTGGGGTTTTTAACATTTTTTTCATTTGTTTGTTGGTTTTTGATTCGCTGAAAGAACAAAGAAATCTACTCAACTAAATAAACGCTTGGCGGAATAAGGAACACTGTCATGAGATAACTCTAGGGGGTAGGTAACAATCGGCCCACTTAGTCTCCAGAGCGCCTTGTTGACAAGCCTGGGGCCCTTTGGCGAGGAAGTAAGGGGCGTATGTTTTGGTATGGACGCCTAAGTGGCGCGTGGAACAGACGACGCTAAGTGATTTCGGCCGCCATGCGTGACCGATGGCTGGCTAAACGTCAACAAGTCTAGGGAGGTAGAGTAAGATACCTCGGGGAAGCCCACACCTGGTTCCCGCCAGACCACGTAATAACCGGGGGAGGGAGGTAGCCACCTGACCGCAACCACCTGTAGGCGTGGCCAGTGGTCAGAGAGATTTCCTCCTGTCGATTGCTAGCTATACTTGTTGCTGATTGGATGATGAGTGAGTGACCAATGGCATCCCTCGATGTATGTATCTGTGAGAATGTAGAGATATAAGTAGATAGAAGAACACACTTCACTTTGGGCCCCCGGTAGTGTAGTGGTTAAAACACTCGCTTGTCACCACTGCAGTGAGCTGCTCAGGGTTCAGATCTCGTCTCGGGACACTCTCTGTATGTGACACCTGTTCGCAGGGCTGGGCGGCGGGGGTTTTCTCCGGGTACTCCGGTTTCCTCCCCCCCTCCCTTTCCCCCCATAGTGCGAAATCACCGCAAGGTGGAAGCACTTTCCAACTAAATAAACAACAAACACTTCACTTGCTTTTCGGCGAACGTCTGAGTGGGGGAGCAACGGGTCACCAGCCAAAGCGACTTCAGCTTTCTAACGTCAGCTACACTTCTGCCTCAAAGACCGAGTCTTAGCCACGAGGGCAAGACTCGGGAGGAAAGAAGTCGGGTTAGAGAACCTTGAGAGAAGGAGGCAAGTAATTGACGAGGTACTCTCAAGACTGCCTGCTGTCGTCGTGGAGAGGAAAGGGCTGTGTGACTGTGGGCTCGCTATACCGGTGTGAGAGGTAGAGGCTCAACGTTGAGGCCGCTAGAAGTCGTTGGTTCTCAAGGGCTGAGACCGTCTGTGGTGGTGTTCGTTTGGCGGCTGTACGAGGCATTACAGCCGTCGAAGAACCCACGTGTGTACCCTCGAGTGGTACAAGGCTCGAATCTGGGTCACCGGGAGAAGCAGTTGTCGCTCTCTGACGTGGTGACAGTTCGAGGGAGGAAGACGTCGGACCATCAGACATCACTTGGAAAGGGAATCGTCAGTGTGTCGTGACAGTCAGCCGAAGTATTGGACTCTCAACAAACCAGCTGTAACAGAGCTAAGTTGGTGCGCTTGCGAGTGTGTATGGTATTTGTAAAGAGAGGCACTGTAACATCAGAAGTACGCTCTAGCACGGATAGTATTGGGACCCCCCTAGACGAGTCCATTTGAGTGTGTTTTGCTTGAAATGCTTTTGTAATGAATAAATCTTTCTTATTGTTATACATTGAAATCACACGTCGTTGAGTATTGTGTTCAGGGAAGAGCAGGGGTGGGGGCTCGTGAGCCAAGTTGTGTAATTGAATGACCGACGTGTGATTATCGTGTTTTCCCCTGCAGTTAATGTTGACGTGGGCGGCTAGTGTTGATTAACTAGTGCCCACGTGCCCATTCCCCGGGGCCAGTATTCACGTTCTGGTGGAAAGACCAGGGATACTGTCACATTTTGGCTAGTCCGGGATTGAACTCCTGACTTAAGTTGGAATTTCAGAGTATCTATCCGTGTAGTGAGAGCTAGGAAAGCATTGTCCGACCCAGAGCGTCCTGTGTTATGCTGGTCGAGACACGAGCGTACATTCCATTACAGTGCTGTTACTAATGCCATTGGTTGTGTTTGAGAAGTGAGTGCGTTAGATTCGCAGTGGTTGCACATGTTGTATTTTATAATGAGCAGTACTTAAGTGAAGGCGTGGAAGTGCTATTGTTGTGTGGATTTTTTGAATTGTCGATTGTGTAAGGGCTTAGTAAGGGTGCATGGTAATTAAGCCATTGTGTAAAGCCAGCAACGACAAGAGAAATCACTCTAGCAGTAAGGAACTGCATAGGTGGCAGCGTAACAGCGTTGCGACGTGATAGGAGTAAGTGGGAAGATGGAAACATCGGTTGTGCCTAGGCCAATAGTGTTAGATGAGAAGTCAGAGTTGTCAGATCAAAAGAAGTCTGACTTTGCCAGATCTGCGACTGAGATGAGAGAAGTTTTAAGAGCAGAGGGGCACTGTAGGAAGGTTAAGGCGAGGAGGGTTAACGCAGTGTCCGTCCAAGAGAAACAGAAGGGTAACATGACGTCTGCTCGGGTGAATGGTCATGAGTGCACCATCTTGCTCGCCTCGGGCAGCGATATAACTGCAATCGTGCATAGTAAATTCGTGCGTGAGGAAGACTGGACCGGCGACACGGAGCAATTTAGGTTTGCCAACAGCTCTTCAGCCGTGCTCCCTCTGGCTTACGTAGAGGTAGAGAGCAAATATGTATCCGGAAAAATTGAAGCGGCGGTGTTAGAGCGGCCGACGCACGACCTTATTCTGGGCTGCCGCTATGTATCGCCCTGCCCGAACCTCAGTGTGCAAGGGGGGACATCAACGCAGTTACCAGGGCTCAGGCCACCATGAAAGAGCCTGCTCCGTTACAAGCAGCTCGTGCAGTCGGGAACGCCCCCTCAAGCGAGGTAAAAGAATTACAGAGCCAAGACCCTAGCTTAGCAAAGTTAAGAGAACTAGCCGAGAAAGAACGAGAATATGGGAGAGAGGCGCCGACTAAGTGCGATCAGATTAGAGGATAATGATTTTGATGAGGTTGGTAATTACCAGTCAGACGGCATGATAGCGACCAGCTTGATAGAGGCTGATGAGATAGAGACTAGCGAGACAGGTGCTAGCAAAGGAGATGCTAACGAGATAACGACTAGCGAGATCGTGACTAGCGTGATAGAGGCTAGTGAGGCAGAAATTACCAAGGAGGAAATTAGTGATGTAGATGCTAGTGAGATAGACGTTAGCGAGGAGGATGCAAGCGTGGTTGTGTCTAGCAAGAAAGATGCTAGGGAGATAGAGCTCAGCGGTAGAGAAGTTCGCGAGGTGGATGCGTGTGTGTTAGAGGCTAGCGAAGATGTGGCTAGTGATGGAGATGCTAGCGAGATAGGCGTTAGTGATGACGTGGCTAGGGAGGTGGGCGCAAGCGATGATGAGACTTGCGAGCGAGATGTTAGCGATATGAAGGCTAACGATGCAAATGCTAGCGAGTACGAAGCTAGTGAGTTAGATGCTAACGGTGATGAGGTTAGCAAACTGCATACTAGGGAGAGGAAAGCTGATGAGGTAAATACTAGTGGGAAAGAGACTAGTGGAGTAGGAACTGGCGAGGAGGCCAGCGGGAAGGAGGGTGTTATCCAAGAAGTGGAGATTACCCGTGAGAAAGGAGGTTTAGGGGATGTAGATGTTCCTAATCTCTTCGTGTGCCAAGCCGGGCGTAACCACGCTGATGATAGGTCACTGCAAGGAGGGGGCCTAGAGCTTGAACAGACACGTGCACGAGCTAGCAGTGCCGGGTCGTTACTGGCAGCCGGATGGGGCGACCGCGAGACGCGCGGGCCGGTTGGCAGTGCAGAATCGCTGCAGGGAAGTGACAGCGGCCATCGCAAGAGGCGAGGGCTGACTGTCGTTAAGAAACCACTGCAGGTGGGGGACAGCGGCAATCGTAAGAGACGAGCGCCGCCTGTCGTCATGAAGCCGTCGCAGGCGGATGACAGAGGGCGTGGCAAGAGGCGACCACCAACTGCCATTAAAGAACCGCCGCAGACAGGGGACTCTTGCAGTCCTGATAGTCAAGTGCCAGTTGGCAAGAGGGAACCACTGGCGGGTGACAGCGGCCAGCGGGAGATGCGAGCGCCGCCTGTCGTTAAGAGGCCGTTGCAGGCGGGTGATGGCGGCTATTGTGAGATACGAGCGCCGGCTGTCAGCGTGGAAGCGCTGCATACGAGCAACACTGGCAATCTTACAGAACAAGTGCCAGTTGTCATTAGGGTACCTGTGCAGGCAGAGGGCTCTGGCAGTCCAGCAGGACTAGTACCAATTGTCAGCAATGTGCCATTGCAGGCAGGAGACAGTAGTGATTACGAAGGGCTAGGGCCAGTCGTCTGTGGGCTGTCACAGACTGTTGACGTAGTTAGTTGCAACAAGGAAGTGGTTACTGGCAGTTGTGCCGCAGCTGTCATGACAGACGGCGAGCCGGGTCTAACTATAAGACCGACAGGCACGCTAAGAAGCAAGGACGGGGAGGTGGGGACGATTAGGAAACCACAGGCGAACTGGCGCCGCAAGAAGAAATCGTGTGTAAAGGTACGGGTAAAGCATGAACCAGCGAAGCAGCAGAACCAGGGTCTTGTAGCAGCAGGACGAGTACCTGGCGGGTTTGTACCTGAGAGCAAACGCAGGGTCATAAGATTTTCAGGAGGAGATGGCAACAGGAAGTCACCGTTAGACATGCGTAGGGGACGAAGACCGCAGGTGAAGATGCGGCTGAGACAAAGGGTCAGGCATCGGGTCAGGCAACTACTCGATGCAACCAGGCAAGAGCTTGGCGGTGGGACCTCTGCAAAAGAACCGGAAATCACAATGAGGGTAAGGGGCCACGGGGAAGCAAGATCCCGGGTGCACCTTCATGTAATGGTGAATGAACCTCATTGGGGCGTTTACGCCACGACAGTTGCTGGAACTAGCAGAGCACAATCTGCGAGTGTTACCTCCAAGAGTGGAGCAGGGCTAGGGGTAGAAACAGTGGAAGCAGCCTGCCACCAACGTGAAAGGAGGAGTGTTAGGACCCACAGACCACCGGATCGATGGAAACAGGGTGGGTTGTGTGGGTCAGCTGCAAGTGTTAGGGAGATAGGACTACCACCCGTCAGTAAGAAGCCATGCAGCAAGAAGATGACTGACATTAGTATAAGAGACCACCGGCAGGGAGTTAGTGAGCTGGTGTGGTATTGGTTTAGAGGAATTGGTTTATGCCTGATATTTGTACTTCACGCTGGTCAGGCCGACAAGTGGCCAAGTATGTGGATGCTTCTATGGCAAGGATGGAGACCACACGCGTGTCTTGGAAAAGAAGTCGTAGACGTGCTGACATCCTTGGGTTCGTTAATAGTCACGTGTGTGACAGCGTCATGGATGGCGGGGACACCTCACCTAATTGATGGCTGAACGCTAGCAATGGTGGGGCAGGTGGAGAGTTGCAGTACGCAACTGGCTGCTGCATTAGTCGATGCAGTAGTTGCAAGCTGCCTGGTTAGGATTATGATCACACCTCTTGCTGTGGTAAGCGCGAAGGAGTGCGCTTTTAGCATGGGGGTGTGCGAGGCAGCGTCAGTGGGGTAGACGAGGCCCGACAAAATTCCCATGTAGATTACAGTCTAGCATGGGGGTGAGAGGGGGAGAGGTTAGTCTCTAGGTTAAAGACGACCTGCGTGTATAGAAGGTATGTTCATTTAATTTCCTATGCAATCAGGGTGTAGGTATTGATGTATTAATCGATGCGAAGATGATGTTGGAGTTTGAGAGTTGTAGGGTAAAGTAAATTTATGCATTGATACCTACCTAGTTGAGTGAAATCGGGGATTTCACTTTTGGCATGGGGGTGTCATGAGATAACTCTAGGGGGTAAGTAACGATCGGCCCACTTAGTGTCCAGAGCGCCTTGTTGACAAGCCTGAGGCCCTTTGGCGAGGAAGTAGGGGGCGTATGTTTTGGTATGGACGCCTAAGTGGCGCGTGGAACAGACGACGCTAAGTGATTTCGGCCGCCATGCGTGGCCGATGGCTGGCTAAACGTCAACAAGTCTAGGGAGGGAGAGAAAGATACCTCGGGGCAGCGCACACCTGGTTCCCGCCAGACCATGTAATTAGACCGGGGGAGGGAGGTAGCCACCTGACCGCAACCACCTGTAGGCGTGGCCAGTGGTCAGAGAGATTTCCTCCTGTCGATTGCTAGCTATACTTGTTGCTGATTGGATGATGAGTGAGTGACCAATGGCATCCCTCGATGTATGTATCTGTGAGAATGTAGAGATATAAGTAGATAGAAGAACACACTTCACTTGCTTTTCGGCGAACGTCTGAGTGGGGGAGCAACGGGTCACCAGCCAAAGCGACCAGCTTTCTAACGCCAGCTACACTTCTGCCTCGAAGACCGAGTCTTAGCCACGAGGGCAAGACTCGGGAGGAAAGAAGTCGGGTTAGAGAACCTTGAGAGAAGGAGGCAAGTAATTGACGAGGTACTCTCAAGACTGCCTGCTGTCGTCGTGGAGAGGAAAGGGCTGTGTGACTGTGTGCTCGCTCTACCTGTGTGAGAGGTAGAGGCTCAACGTTGAGGCCGCTAGAAGTCGTTGGTTCTCAAGGTCTGAGACCGTCTGTGGTGGTGTTCGTTTGGCTGCTGTACGAGGCATTACAGCCGTCGAAGAACCCACGTGTGTACCCTCGAGTGGTACAAGGCTCGAATCTGGGTCACCGGGAGAAACAGTCGTCGCTCTCTGACGTGGTGACAGTTCGAGGGAGGAAGACGTCGGACCATCAGACATCACTTGGAAAGGAAATCGTCAGTGTGTCGTGACAGTCAGCCGAAGTATTGGACTCTCAACAAACCAGCTGTAACTGAGCTAAATTGGTGCGCTTGCGAGTGTGTATGGTATTTGTAAAGAGAGGCAACAGCACTGTAACATCAGAAGTACGCTCTAGCACGGATAGTATTGGGACCCCCCTAGACGAGTCCATTTGAGTGTGTTTTGTTTGAAATGCTTTTGTAATGAATAAATCTTTCTTATTGTTATACATTGAAATCACACGTCGTTGAGTATTGTGTTAGGGGAAGAGCAGGGGTGGGGGCTCGTGAGCCAAGTTGTGTAATTGAATGACCGTCGTGTGATTATCGTGTTTTCCCCTGCAGTTAATGTTGACGTGGGCGGCTAGTGTTGAGTAACTAGTGCCCACGTGCCCATTCCCCGGGGCCAGTATTCACGTTCTGGTGGAAAGACCAGGGATACTGTCACAAACACGATGCACTAAATATGCATGGAGCGGAACAAGAGTAAATGAATAAATTGTAAGCCTGCATTGAACACTATTGGAGTTTTCTTGTGTTCGACTCGCTGACTCTCAAGCTGCTGGTCACATGACACTGCGTTGTGTTTAAGCAAGCACCAGCTCTTCAGGATGTGAGAAATTCAGACCAGCATTCCTCAAATTTTAAATCCCTCGTCACGAAGGCGATGATGTCCACCTTTGTTTTAGACGGTAGAAAATGCAGCTAACAGCAGCTCCGCTAGGTTTCGTCCGCAGACTTTTTTCCCAAAGATAATAGGGGCACACGCACTAAGTTAGCCTAAGCGCACAGAAATACACAACTCTATAAAGTATTTAACCAATATGTTGTTCGTTGCTTACAAAGAAAAATAGCCGATGGTTTGTTCAATCCACAGAAACATGAATTGCATGAACGAAAAGAATGTCTATACGCATAAACGGTTCAAGAGCTCCATACACGTTGGTCAGCCTTTCCGACTTAAATTAGCTCAACATTAAACCAAATATGCTTAAGAAATCGATAAAAATATGTTTATCGAGAGTTTGGTAATCAATCAAAAGAGCTAATTTCTCGACATCATGTGTTGTCTATCCCTGTATAAGAAGCGTCTTAAATTTTTCACTTTCGCTTCTTACTAACTGTTCTCCTTCACACTTCATATTCTGAAAAATCCCTAACATTAAAAATTGCTTCAACACTCGAATCCATTTATTTTAACTACTCTAACTCAAACCTCAACTCTAATTTCGAGACCGCTAAACATGACACGTGCTAGCGAGCTTGAAATAACAAATAAATAACGATTCGTGACAAAAAATACATTTTTAAAGTATAACCACTAGCGAAAATTAAAATTAATTTCTTTACAAATTTCCTATGGCTGAATCTCTTGTAGTATCTGGTTGTCTCCTTGCACACCGTCTGAAGTGTACTGGTGAAAATGGCGGTCAAGCACTTCAGTAACAGCGACAGAGACGGCTGTAACCACTTCAGGCATCACTTGTTGCCAAAAGGTGTTGTAGCTGTCATATTTGATGGATAGCGAGTGTCTCGTTAGCACGATTCAGACCTAGTAAACATTCTATGGCTCGCAATGCCCTAGAGGGACCTTGTTGTCTCGTTTTTGACTTTCTGACCTTATGCTCATTTTTCTTCTTTTTCTTTCCAGTTTCAAAAGAGCTGTGCTACGTGTTCTTGTAATAAGGAAGACTTTTAGTCATTTCTCTAGCCTTCAATAATCAAATAAGTTATGAATCACGGAGTTTAAAGCAAGATCGCTTGTGTAAGACTAGTCTGACTGTTGAAGTCAGGGGGGCACGTCGCCTAGAGAAGGACTGTGCGACTGTGCAGTTATATGCTATGTATGCATTTGTGTTTTTCCAGGTTCTACAGTGTAACTCTTTGTTCGTGTTTCTCCATATAGTAACCTGTTTTGTAGGCTCTAAAGAGATAATAAAAATGGTGCTCGAACTGTATTCTATAAGTGGATGGCCGATCATATCACACCCCTTTTCTGCGATTTTAATCGGTTGCCAGCTCCGGCTTTCGTCGAATTCAAAATCATCATCCTATCGTGTTCTTCATGACCTCGCCTCAATCTAGCTTTTGTGGCCCTACAAGCCTCAGCAGGTCGAAAAGCTCTGCCCGCGTCGGGTTTCCCACTGTCCTTCTATCTAGAATGACGCACGCTCAGCGAAATTGGCGGTAATTCTAGAATAAAACGCTTCACACACAAGAGAAACAAGCAATACATACCCAAACTTATGTAAGCTTTTACTCTTCGTTCCTTTATCTTACTTGGATGAACAGATTCTCTCCCCCTTTCAAACACTTAAACACACACACACATTCACACACACACACACACACACACACACAAACTTTCGCACAAGTAGATGGCCGATCATATCACACCCCTTTTCTGCGATTTTAATCGGTTGCCAGTTCCGGCTTTCGTCGAATTCGAAATCATCATCCTATCGTGTTCTTCATGACCTCGCCTCAATCTAGCTTTTGTGGCCCTACAAGCCTCAGCAGGTCAAAAAGCTCTGCCCGCGTCGGGTTTCCCACTGTCCTTCTATCTAGAATGACGCACGCTCAGCGAAATTGGCGGGAATTCTAGAATAAAGGATACAAAAACATACTCCGGTGGTATTTTATGGCGACGAGGCCCAAGAAAAATTACATTAATTTTTTTTCTTAATCAAACCTGAAAAAACAGGAAGTGACAAATGGGTAGTATTTCAAAAAAAGCAGCAAACTTATGGTGACAGCGGCTCTAGAATTTAAGAAAAAAAGGATGAGAGCCTGAGTCAAGCGGATGTAGCAGTAAGTTATCTGTTCCTGCTCCTTAGGTCGCAATCATTTTTCTATCGTCTGTTCCATACCCGCCTGTCGGGTTGTCTCCCTGTCTGTAAAGCTTGATCACACACTAACCCTTTGTGGACTTCTCGCTAATAAGTGGAATCAAAGATGCCGGCAAACACCTAATTTCTCTACTGTAAAACAGGTATGCTCCATTGTGTTCACCACGGCAATGTCCACCACAGACGAGCTGTATATCTTGATCGACGAGACTAATCAAGTCTTAATGGACAACTTCTCACCAGATGGGATCTGGGATGTAGTCAACACCTCAGCGCGAAACAAGGAGGCTGAGAACAAAAAGTTCGCATTGTGTTTAGTGTAGGTTTCCGTAAATTTCCGGTCACTGTAATCTTTCATATCGCAAAGTAGTACAGAGTGTTTCACGAATTCTTGCAAACATTACGGACAGAATTTTCTGCATCTTTTCCAAGCCAAATTTTCAGTTAATGTATGTCCTACATAATGTAAGCCAAATTACGTTTTCTTCAGGGTCAGACATTTTGATTTATTTCTAAATTTTTACATTAAAGTATGATTTAACAGGCTCCTTTTTTACAAAGTTATTTAAGAAATATTTGACTATTCATACTTTACACTGCTCTTTTATTCCCTACAGTCTTTTATAGCATACGAATTTCAGTACTTTTTTCCAAACTTGGCATTTTCGACCTTTTTCAATATAGTCCATTAGCTTGCTTTTTTTACCGACTATTGAAAAAGAGATTATTAGCCAGCTGACTGCTTTTCCTCTTCATCAAAACTTAAAGTTAGCAAGTCTGTTGTTGACTCAGCTAAATGCAGTATAGAAACTAACGTATTCTTTGCTAGGGTAGAAATTAGTATCGATATGAGGAGTTTAAATTTATCTGCACTTAGAGACAGTTATTCCAGACTAATAGTAATTATTTCTGACAGTAGTCATGGCGTCATCTCCTATTTTTGTACAAATTGTCGTTTGTTAGTTAAAGGTTCGACTGCCTCCCTTAGTCATGACTTAATGTCCTATTTATAGCTACAGCTGAAGCGACGACCCACGTTCTACGTCCTCAACATCATTCTGCCTGTCGTGTTTCTGGCGATGTGGTCATCGTTGATCTTCGCACTTCCGCGGAATCCGGCGAGAAGATGAGTTTGTCCATCACCGTGCTGCTGGCCTTTGCTGTCTACCTGACCCTCGTCGCCGACGCTATGCCCAAGACATCGATACAGGTGAGTTAGCCTTTGATAATGAGTGTATAAAGTTCAAGAGACATCTATACGTCGAAATCATGGGATCAGATGAGGTTGTTTTAGTATTATTTCTCGACTACAACTTTGGTCAAGATAAGTAACTGCATTTGAAGACTTGCGAGTGTGAAGGTGGACAAAAAAGACAAGAAAGACAAACTGGCAAAAACATTATTAATAATTTTATCAAAAAATGAAGCTGTGCTTAAATAGCTGTGGATAATTTAAGTGTTATCGCTGTCAGTTTATATAATCGCCTATAAAGAATGGTGTTTACGATTGGTTTATTCCGTTTGACTTTTTTTAGCGACCCCTTTTTGTCTCCCCGCAGGTGTCTCTTCTGATGGTGTACGTGATACTGTTGATGGCGTTGATGGCCTTGAGTGTTGTGATGTCAATATTCATCTTGAAGCTCCACCACAGGCCCTCCGACAAACCTCTCGGTGAGCACAAACATCTTGTTCCTTTCTATAATTTGTTATAAATCCTACCACATAAACGCATACGCACACCTTCACTCACCCACCTTACACACGCACGCACGCACGCACGCACGCACACACACACAGGTATGCACGCAAATGAACACACGCAAATATATAGAGGTAAAAAAATAATCCTGCTAGGCTTACTTCTAATGCCTTTAAGATGTAAAATGCAGTGTTACAAATTATCTTCCTACTACTGCTGCTAAGTGGCAATGTTAACTTAAACATTGAAGGATTTCTATAAAATTTTGCAGGTACATAATTCTCTCGAAAAGCAGCATACCTGGGACACATAAACATAAAATAAAGTTCAGTTTCCTCCATATCTGTACAAAATGGACAGTTGAAATCAGAAGATAACGTATTGCGTGTGTGCCTAAAGGTGTGAACTTTTATTGAAGAAACACCTGTTCTAAATCTGATGAAGGCACTTCTAATTTTGGCATTTCTTAGGTAGTACAGATGATGACTAACATTAAAAGAAGATCTAAACGAATTATAGAAATGATACCGTTCGTTGGAAGATATGGTAGAATTCTTGTTGATAACAGTCTTGGAGTCTCCTCTTAAAAATTGTAACAAATAATTCAGGGTCTCCAACGCTTTGGTTTTGCCTGACATGCCCGAAGCCATAGCGATATAACAAAAAACATATACAGGAAAGCCCATGTTATCTTGTTTTGGTCATGTATGTTTAACAACATTTTGTAGGCTTTATGTGGTAGTCTGCTTGGAGACATGCTCAGAATATGTAGCCAGTATTTAATACATTTTACAAATACAGTCACATGTAAAGGGTATCTTGATGTTTCTCCATAAAGTAGGGCATTAGGGGTTTGTAGTGCTCTTTTATTCTCTACACTTTTTTATGTGAATTTTTGTAAAGCTCGTTAATTAAAAAGGCAAAGCTTTTTTTCAAACATGTCTTTATTGTTGTATGTGAAAATACTTATTATGTTTACTTGAAAACGTATCATTGGACTATTCCTTAAAGTATCAATCAACAATTTTGTCAATCATAAAAGATTGTAAAAATAATATGAAATATTTTCATTCCCAAGAAAGACTGGTTATAAATTAAAAATTATAATTAATGCTATTATTATTTTACTAAGGATTTTCTCTAAAAAAAATATGCTTTAAACGCTTCACACACAAGAGAAACAAACAATACATACCCAAATTTATGTAAACTTTTACTCTTCGTTCCTTTATCTTACTTGGATGAAAAAATTCTCTCTCCCTTTCAAACACACAAACACGCACACACACACACACACGCACGCACACACACACACACACACAAACACGCACTTTCGCACACGCGTGTGGATATTACACAAGCATAAGGTATGAGTGGGTGTAATCACTTTTTTTTTAAAGTAAGTCTGAATGTCTTATCTTGTATTACCCAGAGCAGTTTTAAGGCTCGAACATTTAGTTACAAAAGAACTGAATTATTCCCATTTTTTCAGACAAATATTTACCATGCTTTTCTTTACAAATTTCTAGCCATTATTTGTGCAATCCCTAAGTTAATTCTGTCTTCGTTAAATTGAATCTGTAATTCTTTTATATCAGTCTCCAAAAAGTTATACCATTCTCCCAAAGTGATTTTTTTAATGTTTATTGTCTACGGCTTAAGATATTTTCAATGGTTTGAAATTAATGTGATAAAACTCAACACATCAACTTACGACAAACACAGAGCAAGCTTTTAAAAAGCCATTTCCGTGCTTTTGATAAGGATACTGGAATAGAAAAAAAGGGAAAAAAAGGGAAAGAACAGAAGGGGAAATAGCAGGAGGGATAACCCCGCAGCCGTTATCTCCCCTGTCACAAAAAATGCTCGCTTCGTGCGAATGTGTTAGACTTTGACCTGGCTGGTAAGAAATAAACAGAGCTTGTATCTAATCCCGGTTACTTGATGTGGCCTTAATTATGAGTGCTCTTGGTTTGTAAGATGTACGATATAAGTGAGTATCTTTCATCGGCAAAACATGCCGTGATAAGCGTTGTGCATAAGGCAGACGCTTATATGTATTGTGTAAACGTTTGTAAAGACGTGCATTGTTCTGAATGCAATATATATATATATAAACGTTTTGTGAAAAGGTTATGTGCGTATGCATTATTTGTGTAAAATATATGCGTCTTGACTGTATGGGTCTAATCACCTGTGTGTATGGCGGTTTCTAAGTCTTCATAAGATAACATTTTTTACTTCGATGACAGCTGAAAACATTGTTTTATCAGACCCTTTCTCTCTATATAACTCTCACGCGCGTGCACACACGCACATGCATACACACACACACAAACACACACACACACACACGAAAGACACAAACATGCCAGCCATATTATTTCTAGCAGCAAACATACCTCCACATCCACACACACACACACACACACACACACACATGTACATCTTACGCATAAAGCATATCCAATTTTATTTTAAACACAATGTCCACACATGTCTTACACATATGATAATACTCATAGTGAGATTGTAAAACCTGTACTGACGACAATTATAGAGAATAAATGTTGATAAATGTTGAGAGATTCCTTGCTGCTTTATAAATGTCTATTTGGTTATTTCAAAATTTTTTATTCCGTTATACAAAAATGTGCGAAAAAAGATACAAATATACATGAAAAATACACCAACACAGAAGGCAGAGTGAAAAACAAGGCATGAAGCACAGTGTGTATGCATTTCCCACTCAAACCCTCATAAATGTTAACAAAACATTGTTCTCAAACCTTAAGCAAAACACGACAGCAGCATGACAGTATGTCCATCAACCCCTCCCACCCCTTTCGAAGTGAGGATCTAGCCCGAGAACCCAAGAAAGAGCTTATTGTTTTTCATAAAATGCTTTAAATTCGGTTTCTTTAAACTTTTTTAGAAGTGTGAGACCTCCAAACAAAGACGTTTCATAGACTACTGTAACAACAAATACTCCAGTGGTTTCAAGGTCTTCTCCTTCACCAAATGTTCGGTACAAATACCCTATTATATCGCATAAAACTACGAGGTTCGAATCTTATATTATGTTTGCTTGAGTAGATTTCAGTATTAGCTGAATATTAACGATTTAGTAATAGAAGTAGAAAAAAATAATGTGCAAAAAAAAATTCTGCACAGCAAATTGTAAAGCTGTTGACGAGAGCATTGTTTTAAACACGTGATGTCAGTCATTATATGAACATTGTATCAGAAAATTAAGACTTGACCCAATAGCTTCTCTGGAGCAAAGTCTTCAGTGATAATAACTGGAGGGTCAGACTGTGCCCTGACAGTCAGGTAAGGCGAGTTTTTACCGGCTGCCTAGCCCCACCAACAACCAAAACGACGAAACAGAAGAACGTGCTGACGACGGTCAAGAGAACAAAGACGATGAAAAGAAAGGAACGGCGTTTCCGCCGCCACCTGATGCTGATTGGGTTGACCTCGGATGACCTACGTGTTCTGGTGTTCCATGCGCATCGACAGCTGCTCTCGTCTGATTCTTGACTGTTGTCACAAGGACTGATGGCGTTAGACTTGGTCATCTGTCTCTTGTACTGATCGTCGGCGCTAGACATCAGCTTTTGTAATAAAATAATCATCTTTGTGGTTTTTCTTCCTGTAAATAAAACAACAAGACAGTGGGACACCCCTTTTTCGCCCTCTTCACTTCCTGCAAGTCGTGGTTTTGTGCCTGCTCAGGTCTACAGCTGTAACAAAACAAACTACCTTTGTTTCTAAAGAGTGGAAATCATTACCAAGTGAACAAATGCGTCATGTAAGTTCTCTCTTTTTAATAATAATAATAATAATTTATTTTCCTTTGGTGAGATATACTTGCTTATGTGAAATGTACAATAATGCACTGTGAATACGAAAAAGGTCAAGGTCAAGGACGCTCACCACGAGGGCGACTTGCTGTGGCTCGCTAGCATTTTAGCTTTATTACTGTTTTTCTTCATATTAATTGCTTAGCTAGTTTAGTTTATCGTATTGTTAGGGTTCACTTCTACGGTAGTGGACTTGTGAACGTTATGCAGTGTGCTTGGTTGTACTGTGTTTTGTATATTTTCCTGGACTTCGAGTGAAACTGACTAACAAGATGGCGGACCTCCACTATGTTGTACAGCCGTGAGTACCTTCTCGCACTCTCTTCGACTTCGGCGACCCTCCACCCTGATACTTCCACCTTTCCAACTGATATCCTACCTAAAGACTCGGCCGTCCATCAGAAAAAAAGCGAAAGAGAGGTACGAGAGGAGGAGTTCAGCGCCGGCTGAGGAAATACGGTCTTAACGACAAACGTAAATTTCCACCACCACTACACCTAAGCACCATACGAGGTACAAATGGTGGGAAAAAGAAATGTGACCGAAATTTTAATGAGAATTTTCCTTTGTCAAAGAGTGGGGAACTTTGAATAGAAACGAAAAATGTGACAAGTATATGTGTTGGTCACTTAAATGTGCAGTCAGTCTGCAACAAGGCTGTGGACATTCATGATTTAGTGCTGGAAAATGACTGATGCATTTTTCTTGTCAGAGACATGGTTAAAAGAGATAGGCGATGAACCTGTAATCAAAGACCTTACACCACAGGGCTATACGTTTGCACATAATCCCAGGAGTGATAGGAGTGGAGGTGGAGTTGGTGTCTTATTTAAACTACATCTGAAGTTTACAGTGCTGAAGAGACAAACACAGTACAGGTCCTTTGAGTACATAACAGCAAGAATGACATTAGCCAAGCAGACATCAGAGATCATTTGTTTATATAGACCTCCTCCATCTAAAAAGAATCAGCTTTCAGATTCTCTGTTTCATGAGGAGTTTGCCATGCTGCTGGACAGTTTACTCACAAAGGAGAAGTTTCTTATTTTGGGGGATGTAAATTTTCATTTTGATAGACCTCAAGATAGTGATGTGAAGCGTTTGATTGAGGCTTTAGCTAGCCGTGGTCTTTGTCAGCTGATTGAAAAACCAACTCATAGACTTGGACATATTCTTGACTGGGTTATCACTCGTGCGCCATCAGAGTCACTGGTCAAGTCAGCTGTTGTCGAGGATTTTTTGATTTCGGACCATTTTGTGCAGTCCTTGGTGACTGATCTTTCTCGACCAAGGCGTAAAAAGATATCTGTTTTGTGTAGAAATTTGAAGAAGCTTGACCTGAACGCTTTCAGAAAAGACCTGCTTCAGTCAAAGTTGTTATTAGATCCTCCCACAGATGTTAATGAGTTAGCAGAGTTATATAATCAGACTTTATTAGGGCTGCTTGATAAGCATGCTCCTGCAGTTAGCAAAATTGTTGTAGATAGACCAGATTGTGCGTGGTTTTGTGAGGGGGTGAGTGAAGCCAAGAAACAGAGACAGCTGGCAGAGAAAAAGTGGAGGAAGACCAAACTTGAGACTGACAGACAGCTGTATAAGTTAGCCAGAAATAAATATGTGTGTGCTGTAAAAAAGGCTAAATCGTTATTCGTACAAGAGCAGCTAGAGGCTGCGAGTGGAAATCCCAGAAAGACTTTTGACATTGTGAACAGCCTGCTTGGTAAGAACGGAACGAGTCCGGTTCTTCCTGAGGTGGATGTCAAGTCAGCTGCTGATCAGCTGTCTTCCTTCTTTGTTAATAAGATAAAGGAAATTAGTGCTTGACTGTAGACTGCAGCTTGTGAGTTGCCAGAAAGTGAGGAAGACTATTCTGTGCCATTTGCTGGTGTTCCGCTGACTTCTTTCACGTCTATTGATGAGAGCTACTTGAGGAAACTTGTAGCAAGATCAACAAAAACTTCATGTGCTGTGGATCCTGTACCAACTAAATTTATTATTCAACTTCTGGACATTCTATTTCCTGTCATTTTGGACATTATTAATGCCAGTATGAGAGCAGGTTGTGTTCCACGGTGTTTTAAACAGGCTGTTGTCAAGCCCTTGTTGAAAAAGGCAAACCTGGATCCCTCTGACTGTACAAACTATCGTCCAGTGTCAAATTTATTATATATTTCCAAGCTACTTAAGAGGGTGGTCGCAGAACAGCTTATGACCCATTTTATTGCTCATGGCTGCCTAGATAAATTTCAGTCAGCATATCGTCCTGGCTTCAGCACAGAAACTGCTCTTCTTCGTGTGACCAATGACATTCTTTGTAGTGTCAACTCTGGCAACTTAGTGCTGTTAGTATTACTCGATCTGAGTAGTGCATTTGACACCATCAACCACCGCCTGCTGCTCCAGAGACTGCCGTCAGAGGCTGGTATCCAGGGCGCTGCGCTGCAGTGGATTGACTCCTATCTTGCTGATAGATCTCAGAGAGTGACTGTCGGCTCTGCAAGCTCTGATGCAGTTCCTCTGGTGTGTGGCGTACCACAGGGATCCGTTCTGGGTCCATTATTATTTTCTGTATATACTTCACAGCTTGGACAGGTAATTGAACGCTTTCGATGGGACGACAGTTCTTTGCGGACGATACACAGATTCTGAACAGTTTTCCCCCCGACCCAGCAGTGGCTAGGAATGCGCTTCAACGACTTGAATCTTGTTGTGTCGCGGTGAAGGCATGGATGACCAGAAATCGTCTTAAACTCAACGACGACAAGACAGAAGCGTTACTGTGCGGCCCCAGGGCCAGAAGGGAGCAGATTGGCATTAGTGCCGTGCAGGTCGGTGACTCCTCCATAGCCTTTGCTGACTGTGTACGGGACCTAGGGCTGTTTATTGATGCAGAGCTCTCCATGTGTAACCATGTTAGTTCTGTTGTGGCAAAATCCTACTACTTTCTGAGGACTTTAGGTAGACTACGGCCCATGCTGATTCAAGCTGCTGCCAACTCACTTGCTGTGACTACCATCATATCAAGATTAGACTACTGCAATAGTGCATTGTGGGGTATACCTGCTACGCAGTTGGATCGACTCCAAAGAGTTCAAAACACAGCCGCCAGGATTGTCACCCGTGCAAAGTCGTCCACTGAGCACATCACGCCTATCCTACAGAGCCTTCACTGGCTCCCAGTGAAAAAGCGCATTGATCACAAAGTGCTTTCGATTGCACAGTCCTGCATGTTTAAAACTGCTCCTGAATATTTACAAGAGGTAGTTCCTCCCTACCAGCCGTCACGTGGTCTGCGCTCTGGCTCCCAGTCACGCTTCTGTCTCCCTACAGTGGAAGACACAAACAAGAAGACACTGGAGTCAGGGCCTTCAAAAACGCGGCACCTAAACTGTGGAATGCTCTGCCATCGTCATTGTCCACCATCACCTCACCAACCACGTTTCGAAAAAGTCTGAAGACCCATCTGTTTATTTAAGACGGACTTAAACTTAAACAACCAAGCAACACTTCTGTCTTTATTTTTTACTTTCCTGGTGTTTATCTATTTATTTTTATTTATATTTTTTTTATTTTGTTTTTGCTGCGCAATGAGCATTCTTCCGAATGGATACCTGCGTATTACAAATGTACATCATCATCATCATCATTATCAATACGTAACGGGAGCCGGAGACAGTTATTTAACTAGAAGTTCATGGAACATTGTGGATCAAGTTCAAGATGAGGTTTTGACTAAAACTCAGGAAGACATTATGGAATTGTCTGGCCCTCGAACCTCGATCGTGGTACGGGGGACACGTGTGCATTACTGCGGCCCCCGAATTTATCTCTAACCTTCGTCAGATCGAAATTACACTTATTTCACATTAACCGCTAACTAGGAGTGAATGTAGTTCATGTGACAGCATTGTAAATTTGTGTTTTTTTACGAAGAGTGGCAAGATGTGTATAACTACAGAACTAGTTTTGCTCAAGTCACTATTCTGAATGGGTCAATATATAGGAAAAACTCAAACCATAACTTTTTTGCTCGTTTTGTGAGTTTCGAGTATTTGACATGTGAAGTCAACAGCCCACAGACCTCTAAAACTAAGATTCACGTGCAAGTTACAGGTTCCTCTAACAAGAAGATGTTTGCTAGCGTTGTTTTTTTTTCTTTTTTTAACATGACTCTAAATAGTTTCTGTTCGAGCTGGTAAACATAACGTGAACTGGTTTCTGTTTGAATTTGTAAATAGAACTCTAACTGGTGTCCGAATTTTTCAACATGACTTTAAATGGTGTCTGTTCGAATTTGGAAACAAAAAAAATCGATTTACTTGTCAGTTTAGTGGAGCTACAAGTCTGTGTTGGTCTAATGTCCCACGAGCATATTGCAGCGGCCAAAGGCGAAGTAAGAGTTGTGGGGGTCAGTTGCACAACACGTTTCTAAACCTTAAAACTGTTCTAAAGAAGCCAAATCTCTTCTTAGCCATTTTGACGCATTGCAGAAGAACATACAAAAAACTGTACTGACAGGACGGAAAGTCAGACCTAAACAACTTTATCTTACTAAAAGCAGTTTTAGTTTTAAAAGTTCTAAAATTGTGGTGTGCACTTTAAACTAATTATCTAAATCGAGTTAAGGCATAAAAGTGTTTAAAATTAGAAATGTGTCGTGCAACTTGCCCGTGGTTCCTAAAGTTCAGTGTATTGCACAGCCTTCCTGACTATACTAACTATACAAACACGACACTACTGCTGATTAAACTGTCTTTTCTAAAGTCCCTGGTTCAGAAAGTAGGACAGCAGAACCTAGACAGTCGAAGAAAATTTTTTGTGATGCGTTGGTTGAAAAAATGTGCAATTGTCACGAGTGAGGTGGATGTGATGAAATGTTTCTGTATTCGCCTTGACTCACCCAGAGGTTTGTGTGATGGCCTGTGGTAGAGCTTTAAGAGAAATACCGACAGGACAACACTGAAGGCAGTTAACGCTAGCAGCAATAAAATGTACACCATCAGCAGAGACACCTGTAGGCAGAGAAGGAGAGAACAAGACAGAAGCTTATTAGGACCTGACAACATAAACAAGAACAGACGTGACATGGTAAAACTATTCCTAAAATTTAAGCATGAAATTAAGGGCTAACCCACGTTCAGCCGGTGACTGGGATGAAGGGATAGAAACATAAAGACAACTAAACTAAAAATATAGAAATGGTTTTGCCATTAGCTGGATGCAATTTAACCGGGTGACTGTGTGTGTCATTTAAAAATTTAATTTTCAGCTTCATTTACTCTAATTCACTGGGAGAATTGCCGTAGAACTGTATGTAAGCGCGTAAGAGTGAATGGTTCTTTCGGAGAATTTTGCCAAAACTCCTTACCGACCGTCTTACCAATGTACCTCATTTATAGCCCAATATATTTACAGACCAATGCCAAGATCATGCCAGTGTCCTTAATAAAGAAAACATTATCTCTACCGCTGTTTTCGGGACAACGTGAATGACCAGGTACACCAGACAGACTATGTAGTCATGCAGTTCTTAAAGAAACTAGCCTGTTCTATTTATTCCCTACCGTTTCATCGTGACGATCAAGGGACAAAGAGCTTACCTGTATCAAAGTCGTAGACATAACATTAGTGAACAGTTTCAGATGCCAAGTAGATCGTTATCTCACCATGGTCAACTAACATTTTATATTTAAAGGCCACCTCACCTGTATGGAGGTCTTGGGCATGGAGTCAGTAACAAGGGTCAGGTAGACAGCAAAGGCCAGGAACACGGTGATGGACAGACTCATCTTCTCGCCGGATTCCGCCGGAAGTCCCAACACCAATGACGATGTCATCGCCAAAATCATCAATGGCAAAATGATGTTTAGGATGTAGAATGTGGGTCGTCGCCTCAGCTGCAGCTATAAACAGGACTTTACGGTTTAATTTTATGGATTGATTGAAACAATTTTTTAACTAACATACAAAACTTCTCTAAGTTGACAGGTCTGACTTGGTCAAAGAGCGTGTTCAATTTGAATATAAACTCATCTGGGATTTTCTTTTTAAAAAGTTTCAGGTTTTCAAATAAGCATTTAGAAGAGACAGGTATTATGCCGATGTCGTGGTATCTTAATTAAACAAGCAGAGACGTGACGGCGCCCATTTCTCTTTAGGTCATTTAACAATAATAATAATAATAATAATAATAATAATGTATATTTATATAGCGCTTTACCCAACCATCAAAGGCAGGCTCAAAGTACTTGAAAAAAAGGTAAAACAAATAAACATAAAATAATGGGCGCTGATCTAAAAACAATGAGGTTATTTTGTGACCCGGTATAGCAGCCACTCATGTTAAGTAGGTGAACGCGATCAGCACAGACGCAGTCAGTAAGCTTGCCATTGCATGAAATATGTGTAAATAATAAATATATGTGGTTATCGAATATTAAAGATATGTTGACACGACGTGTAAAGTACCGTTAACACTTTACTACTGTTATGACCCATGAAATAGAGTCTTTGTACTCATTTATTTAAAATTTCACCCTTCCAAGTACATACTATAGCAAATTCGTAAAATTTAAGCCAGTTTGCAAGGAAACGTTTAACTATTGAGATAAATACTGAAAATTTCGGACATGTCCTTTTGTCAGCCTAAATGCATTTTCTGTCTTCGAAATTACAAATGCATTTGTAATATTTTTTTGAATGAACTATATGGTTTTTAGATTCTTTGCTAATCTTTCATTTTCCTTCAGATTTTCGCATCTTCTTTTCCCTTTTATTTTAACTTGGCAAGTTACACATCTAGATCAAACTTAGTGGAATTTCTTCATCCATTGACGATCCCTCTTTTCAATCAAAAAATTTAATGAAAAACGGAATTTTCATATCACTGCATGTGAATGTGTCAAAGAGAGAGACAATGTGTTTTGATAACTTTACGACTGTAGCACAACTTTTTATGGTGCACAGTAAACTAAATTTTTACATGGAACTCTTTTGAGATGAATATTCACTAATTCTTCCAAAATTCAACATTCCAAGAAAGAAGTTGCTGATGTAACTGCAAGAATCAAATTAATTTTGTTAAATCCACGAAACGCGTTTTAACCCTCGTTGTCTTCATTATCTCCATGTGTAAACACTTTTCATCACTTTATCCTGATTACCAGGTAATTCCGAGATCACAGTCAGACATTAAGTTCTAAGGTTGAGTCATATCGTTGTATGTTAATTTATACGAAGATACAATAAAATGGAAATTTAAGGCGGCCAAAGGTAGCTTTTGAGTGCATACCCATAAGTATTCCTGCTGCTTACATCAGGCGGAGAATATCCGACAATCTTCCTGATCGTCATAGACTGGATCATGAGAAGAACAACCTCTAACAGCAACACAGGCATTCAATGGACCTTTGCCATGCAACTTGAAGATCTCGACTTTGCAGACGACATCAGCCTGCTGTCCCACAAGCAACAACATGCACAGACAAAGCTCACTCGGCTCTCAGAAGAAGCAGCGACAACTGGCCTGACAATCAACATCAAGAAGACAGAGGTAATGCGGATCAACAACAAGCAAGAACCCCCACTTCAACTACACGGGGAATGTATCACAGAGACTGACCGCTTCACCTACCTAGGCAGCATAGTCACCAAAGATGGAGGTGCTTATGAAGATGTAAGAAGCAGAATAAATAAAGCCAGGCAAGCATTCCACATCCTGCGACCCATCTGGAATTCCAAGGCACTATCTCAACATACCAAGATCCGCATCTTTCATACGAACGTAAAATTTGTCCTTCTATATGGGTCTGAGACATGGCGTGTAACAAACAACATCACCAGGAAGATTCAAACATTCATAAACAGATGTCTGCG